>OZ018317.1:51785825-52985825 GCA_963969495.1 Ceratothoa steindachneri | reverse complement strand
TGATTGCAAAGGGGAGAAAAGTTAGGTACACAAGAGCCGACAAATGTTGGAATAATATAGACTTCCTAATCAGAAGCAGATTCAGGGAGCTAATGAGGTGCCTGATTCTGCTAAGTTTTCATATCCACGAACAGCCAACTACTACATTTCATTCTCACCAATGCAAACTTCACATTTACCATCATATTAGGCACGCACAATCACACCAAAAGACCATAAATCCATTGTACTTATCGTGACAGCTGCATCCATTCTGATCCTAACACCACGCAGGAATTGCTCGAAGAATGCTGACTGGTATAGGTATAAATACGCGTTCCCTTTAGAGCTGCCAGATCTAGACATCTCAACTGCACGCTACTTTGCCCGAAGATGATAGCTCTATCCTCAAACCTCCTAGGAAATCCTGCTTCAAACCCGACACGCATAATTGTTATTTGTCCTAAATCAAAGGTTCACCATAACTTATAACCAAATACTTTACCCAAGCAATGCAAATCTCGATTTCCGCGTAAGACAAAGGCTAAGGAAGCAGCTTAAAACAAAGCTGGCGCAATAGGTGAGAAAGAAATTGCACCTTGCTGTTGATAATTCAACGTAGAGAAGCATCCAAAATCTTCTTAGCGTACGGAAGAAAATTGAAATGACAAAGAGTGGGCGGAGCTAGACTACGGTTGATCACATTCAAGTGATGGCGAACTTCTTTACAGAGAAACAGAGGCTATTAACAAAGGTGAATAAGAAAGTTATCAGAGTCTCACATGTAGAAGTAGAAAAATTCAAAGTAGGCCTGGAAAACCAGGTCCTACAATACAATGAGGGGAAGAAGGATGGGTTCTGAATTTACAGAATAATGAAAAACACTATGCTTGATGGGTACTAATCGACGAGAAAATTCTACACTATTGCATGACTAGGTGCAATCTTCTCGCTCCTTCCCAAATCGCCTATACTTAGTCAAGTCATTAGCAAGAATCTGAAGAGCCTTTTAATCAGTTTCAGCAATGAGATACTTCCGTGAATGGCTTTTGTCATAGAATAGGATCAAGTTAACCATTTCTGCGTTTCCGAGTGCGTCGTAGATTTATAATATGAGCAGAGTGCAAATTACTGAATGTAGGTTGCCAGACTCGAAATATGTCTTAACTTGTGAAAATTGACGTCGGCGTTCTGAGACGCAATTTCAGCCCACTTTTCCAGCCTTTTTCCTAGATCCAGTAGATATGAGTAAGAAATCTTGATATTTTGATAAAATTTCTGATTGGAATAAAGTTCCTTTAGGGGACTCAGGGTTCCTCTTACGTTTCTACCATATAAAAGTTCAAAAGGGCGAATCCCTAAGTACGATGGGGAATTCAACGGTAGGCAAAGAGGTCTACCTGGAGGAAGCGGTGCCATTTAGTGGGCTGATCTGCACACAACTTGATGAGAATGCCTTTGAGGCTTTCATCGAGCGTTTTGCACATTCCATTTTTACTCGGTGAAAAGGATTGGTAAACAGGGGCTTGATCATCAATAGTTTACCAACTTACTCCTTTAATGCGGAAGTGAATTGACGACCATGATCCGAAAGGATTTCTTTGGCCGGCCCACACGGGTAAATATGGAAATAAGGACTTCGGCGCAGGAGATGCTATTGATTTTCTTTGGTGGTACAGCTTCAGGGAATCAAGTAGCAAAGTCGACCAGCGTTAAAACGTAACTATGGACTCAGCTCGACGTTATGGTGGATCAGTCTAATTAGGTAGATAGCTACTCGGGTAAATGGTTCAGGGATTGGCGATACCTTATGCAATGGCTCCGTTCTGATTCCTTCCATTTATCACCGTCCTTTGTCAAATTTTGCACGAATGACAATATCGCAGAATTTCGTCGGTCGCTCCAGGCAAATGAAATATTTGAAGATCCTCTCAGCGGTCTTCGTTTGACTTAAATGATCAACAAATAGGCTATCGTGAGCCGTTTGAAGGATTGTAGGGAAGTGGGAACGGCGTACACATAGTGTGTGAAGCTCAGTGTCGTCCTTGATAAGGAAATAAAAGACCTTATTCAATCAGACGGTATTGCGTGTCTTATTCTGGGCTTTGAACCACAAGGGAGGAAGAGATTCACATTCCCTCTGGCTTTTGGCAATTATGGGTCTTCGCACTCTGGAATTTCGGAGAACACGGGGGTTCCAGAGGTGTAGAGGCTTATAGTTCCTTATTCGCGAGGGAACGCGTAGTAACGAATTGAACCACGGGGCGGAAGATACCCGGGGGGACTGACCAATTAGACAGAAAAAAACTTTATGAAGGCTGCCACGACTTCAGCCCAACTATTATGGGGAATTTATCAGCTTGCCCGAAGTAATCATACACTAAGGCAAACTAATCGTGATCCGGAGCCGAAGGGGTGAGTAGGGAATCGAATACAACAATGCACGTGCACCCTTTAACACGGACGAGGGTGAAGATCTGGCACTCATTCACGGCTCCAGTTTCAAATTAAAGGGTCCCAGGGATACTTTAAAAGAACTAAAATTGATTTGATGGCTAGCTGTATTCGTCGGGTTCGAAGAAAAGGGGAACTTTATTTTGCAACGTTTGGGGCGTGGAATTAGCACTTATATGGTGTACCTGGTGAGAAGGAGTGGTGCTTCTAAACTGCGAGTTTTGCGGGCATTTGGAACTCACGTGACCAGGAAATCCACGGGAAGAGCACAAAATTGTCCTCCTGAGGAACGACGAAGCAGGGGGATTGGGAGCAAAGGGCTTAACATCACCGTGGTGCGACGAGAATAGAGGTTTTGGTTTGAAGGGCCTAGTCTTATTCCCATTATTAGGAACAAATTTCTTCTTGCTTGTTTTGGAGTAAGGAGATGGGGGTTCTAATTTCTTCCCTTCTTTTGGATAGCTGTTGTTTTCTAGACGCGTAAACGTCTGCCTTTTCGATATATTCCTAATGACTATGGCACCTCCAGTCTTCACATATGATCTGATTTCCAAAGGGAGCGACGCAAGAAATTGGTCCTTTGGTCCTTAAAGACGAAATCGACCAGGGCGTCGTATTCATGAGACGCCTTGGACGAGTCATCGAAAGATTAATATGATGATGTTGGGAGTAGCCAAACTGTCGAAAGTTGTGGTTTGGTTGAATGCGACAGTGCCTAAATTTTGCTCGATGAAAATCCGTGTACATGTTGTAAGCGGCGCGCAGCTCGGCATTTAACGGTGATTAATCAATTGTTGCCTTTAATTGAAGGGAGATAAAAAATATCCCTACGTTGAAAGGTCAACAGGGGCAATAATTGTGATGAGCCGCCCGTCTCAATGACCTCACTGGTTCACCTCGAAGATCTTTTCGAAGTGGGTGAGATAAGACCAGAACTCTTCGCCTTCTTTAAAGAAGGGAGATTTATGCTTGCAGACTGCAGTGTGTCTAGTCTAACACTAGAGTAGTTTATAGAGAGCGCCTTGTTCCCTCCCTGCTCATTTCCAATTCGTGAGAGCAAATTCCCTCTTTATTCTCGTTCATTTTCTTCTCTGTCTCTTATTTCGGCTCCTTCTCTTCTTTCTTCTTCCTGGATGTAGGTGATCAGCTCTTTTTCACTGAATCCGAGTGACTGACCTTGTAGCTAGAAAATTTCACACGTCGACATGCTGCTGGTTTACATGATGAGAACAGCAAAAAGAAGTAAATTAACTCGTAACAATAAATATGGCAGAACTATGGGTTCCTTTACGCAGGAACGGGAGAGCGACTAGTTTTGCTAACCAAAGAAATCACGAACAAAGAAGGGAGGAGGGTGAGCGTAACACTTGCGAGAGAGCTTTTGCGATGTAGATTTCACTGTATTGAGACGAAAGTTACAGCAGCCCTAGCACACCAATACGCAGAATAATACTATTTTATATACATACAACTTACGGCATGACATAAGGCCTTGAAGGAGAACAATTGAATTCTGTAGGGGGAATAAAAGTAATAGTTAACGGTCACTCGACAATCAATTTCCTCCCGAAAATAAATGGGAACGGGAACAGATACACTTCGCAAATAGGTATGTAATGGTTATTTCTCACCTTTTAAACTCCAGAATCTGACCTAAGATTAGCCAACAATTAACAATTTTAACCAATGTTAACTAATAGATTAATCAAATTTTAATGATTTGATTGACCAAGACTAACCCGATCAACCTGATACCAGTTTAATATAGATGTCGTAGAATAGGGTCAAGTTAACCCTTTCTGCTTTTATGAGCCGTGGTAGATTTATAATATAGGCAGAGTGCAAATTTATGAATTTAGGTTGGCCAGAGTCGTCTACCTTGTATGTTCCTGGATAACAGAAAAAAAGGTACAAAAATAACTTTACTAATATGGAAATGAATATTATTTTACAAGATTAAAAGGAGTTTTAAACCAAGCTGCACACCTATTAGATGTACAAGGGTCTCAGTGGCTAAAAAGGGGAATCCCTTAGTGGGGACTGTCACCTTACTAGTAAACGAACAATATTAACTGAGGAACGCTCGAATGACCTTGAGCGTATACTAAGCCGAAGTTGAAGGCTTTACACTAAGAGTGGAGGAGGGAGGGTGGAGAGAAAACTCTCGCACAGGAGAATTTCGCGTTACTGTTACCTCGAAGATTTCGGCCGAGGGAGTAATCCTTGCCTTGGCGCAAAGTTCAAACAATAGTCTCTTGACAATGACTATTACGGGGTGAACTTAAATCTTGCTTCCGAGTAAGACGAATCAAGAGTAAGCGCGCTGCGTTCAAGGAGCGGGAGTACGCGGGTCAAGGTAGACTCATGTGACATATCGAGAATACCGGGAGCTAGAAGAGTTCTGCGAGATTTGTGCAGCGTCCAACTGGACGCGATAGCGGGTCCGAACGGGGAAGTGCACTGACGGGGTAGGGCGAGCGGCGGATACGGACGTGATAGGGCGGTGGGCGGATACTGCCTTCCAACTCTGGCGCGGGAGGATATATAGGGGTCGACTGGTGCATTCCACTCTCTGTCCGAAGGCGAAGGTTCTATGGTCAGACGCATCGGCAGACGAGAATAATCTTGGCTTATTAACGCGAGCGCAGGAACTTTGCCTGACTTCAGATGGGACTCTCTTAAACTTGACGCATCTTCCTATCATGGCCTCATTTCAGGTCACCGCGGCGTCTCATAATTTTGCTCTTCTATTAGCGCATACAAGTAGGGTCACCCAGGTGTCTATTGTCTCTGTCTCTTTCTCCATTGAAAGGCAAGGTGGCGTCTATCTTCCTCTCTCTCTCTCAGATCTCTGACAGCTTTATAATAGAAAGTTTGCTTCATTAGCTTTATTTCGAAGTGAAGGACTCCAACAAAATCAATAATGCCCTAAAGTTCAATTTCAATGCTACAGAACTAGGAGACGTTTTTCGAAAAAGTTCTAAGACTATTAAATAACCTATTAAATTAAATTCGCAAGGATAACATCAAAACATAAGTACATAGTTCTATTGCAGTTCGAGACATCGAGGATGCGATTTAGTTAAGACAATCATACACAAGTATAAGATGACTATAACATTAAAATTTCTGCCAAAATTTGAAAGGGAGCCTACATTATTAAAAAATAAAGTTTGGGCCAAACACCATTAAGAAGAAACTATGTGAAATTTTAGCAGCATCTGAATTTAATGTTCCTACCTGGCATGTCAATTCTCTTTTTGGAAAATCCGCTCGTCCAGCGTTAAAAAACTTTTGGGAGAGGACTCTGTGTAACCGATTAAATACTTTTGCGCACAGCAGGTTAATCACTTCTTTTCAAAATCCCATACCTAACTTAAATTACAATGTAGTAAGTACAATTTTATGCTGTCTTTTTAAACTTCTGATCTAAACTGTGAAAATATATGCTCCAATAGAGAAATGATTTGTAGGTTTACCTTAACCAATTAAATTAAATCAATAAAACGGATTCACAAAGTTGGCCATTATCATATTTCCACTTCATTTTATATTTCAACTGCTATTCTTTCGTTTCTTCTGTTGATTTCTGATAACGGTAAAAATTAATTGTAAAATATAAAAATAAATAAATTTACAAAGATTAAAAGTATATTCAGAAAACTTTAAATTCTAATTGTTTCAGATTCTTTTAATATGTAAGGTTATAAATATAAAATCACATGTTTTTAAATTTAATATGTTAATACGAAATGAGCCACGAGGGACGGAGAACGACGAGGAGAATTATAACATTACAGGATGATCGATATATATGATCCGGTTCAGTCCAATTTAGGCCATTTACCTATTAATTATTTAACGTTAAAAATTTATATTAAGCAGGCTTTGCATGTAGATTTAAGAGGAAAAGTAGGAAAAAACGTCGAACGGCGGTCATCTGTCTGACAGGTAAAGCTTGCGATAAAGAAATTGAAAGAAACTGACCGAGGAATTCAGGAGTCAAAATCTTCTCAAAGACCAGAAACTTCTTTACGTATTCGTAATTGTATAGTTGATTCTTCAATGTTCATTGCCTTTCCCATGTTATTTTCGTATTTCTTCAGGCAGCAATAATTTTTTTTTATTCTTTCATAATGCCATGACACATTAGCACTTGCATTCGAATTATGAGTTATTATTGACTAGGTATATGTATATTTGTCCTTTTAAGCCTATGTGTGTAGACCTGTCATTTGAACCTATCATATGAGATTTCAATAAATAGATTAGTATCCCTGACTGCGCCACAAAGGGATAATTGAACAAGAGCATTAATACTGTCTGCAATCCATGAGCCTAAGAAGCCTCAATGCAAATCAAGCTCTTTTGTCGCCTGATTCTCTCTCGTCACGATCCTGCTTCCTCACATAAAAGAAAGAAATTGATGTAAGGTTGGAGTAATCTGTTTCTACATCAGTCAAAGAATAATAAAGAAGTTGCTTCCATTCTTTCATAATATGGAGATTTGTATGAATATTTTTAAAAGTTAAGACGAGAATTACTCCCGATTCTTGAATAAGACTGTAAAAATAAGTGGCTGGCGAGTGACAAAGACTTCCACACCAGAACTGCAGAGATGATGAAAATAGACACTGTCGAAGAGTCGAACGCCGATTCTAGACGTGGATTGAGCACACCAATAATTGGGATATAGATCCGAGTGCGAGGGATAAATAATTAAACTCGAGTGTAGTTAGCCTAAATAATAAATTCTTAGAGGTTCTGAGTTTAGAGAAACTGATTGTAGAAAAATAACTTTACTATATATAAAGAAAAAATTATTAGCAAAAGTCAATAAATGACAATAAATAAGATGAGACCCGCGGTACCAAACGGGAGAGAGTATACAAATGATTCAACGGGGACGAGAGTCCGAGAGAGGATGTACGGTGATTAATTCAGAGAAAGGGGGAAAGTGCAATAACGGGGACACTCACGCAAATCCTAATTCGACCGGAGGCTTTGGGAGGCAACGAGGAAGGAGGGTAATGCAAAGTTCCACTTGCAAAGTTTCTTGTTCCTTAACCTCGCCGAGAAATGAATGAAGGAGTACTCCAGATGATAAGGAAGTCGATACCCGAGTGATAGATCTCAGTCCGTGTCTATCACCTGTCATGCGGGAACTCTGGCCTTAGTTACGAGCGACGGCGGGTAGAGAGGTCACGCGTCACGTTCGTAGCTGGAAGCCGTTGGGAAGGGAGTATGAAGTACGAGAATGTACGTGGCTGCTAACTAAGATAGGGCTGTATAGTACTAATTTCTCAAAGCTTTACCCGAATTATTTATACTGTGTGAGGGAATCCCCACGTGAAAGATCTTTAGCAGAAAGGAACTCCCATGTGCAGCAAAAGGCCCGGACAGGACTAAAGTGGTGAGCCTCCCCCCCCCTTCCTTCCACAAGTGGTAGCCTTGAATCGAGTCCCCCACGATTCACCTTTATGCGGACTAAAATTGCTCTGCCAGAAGATTCGAGGCCCTTCGAGAGTAGAGCTGTTTCCCGCTAACCCCTATCTCCAGGGAGAACCTCGAATATAAATAACGCTCGACTCCCCGGAAGACACACAGAGTTAAGAATTCTCGCCAGAACCAAGAAGATATCTCCATGGTTCAAAGTCAAGTGCTAGCAACAAGGCAAAGTGACAGCTGGACTATTTTGTGTATTTGGAATTAGCCCAAGCCAGGAGGTAATTCCACTGAAAGATTGCCCCGAGTGATTTTCCTGACTTCTTTTATCAAATCCTGTCGAAGCCCAACTCATTTCGGGTAGCCGAAATACTCTCCCCTGGACCGGAAGTTACCCTCCCACCCCCTTGCTTTTGGAGAACCGTCATCCCTCCAACCTCCCGCTTTGAAGTTCGAGCGGCCTCACCTCAAGATCAGAAGACATCCGTAAGCCACCCCCCCTCCCCCTTCAGTAACCCAATTGAGTTAATCTCCCCCCTCTTCGTTTATTGATGTTTATTTTAGCCCGTTAATTCTCTGAGGTAACTTTACCCTTCAATTCTCTTATTAATTTTTTTGTGTAAATAAAATTATATTTTGTGCATGTCTTTTTAAATAGCCTTGAACTTTGCCATTGTCCATAATTTGCCTGACCTCGTTGTACTCTCTTGTTACTCAGCCCATCTGAACGCGTGGTTTTCCGTCCCTTTTGTCGGTTCGCTTTCAAATTGTTGGTCCTCTCCCATAGATATAATATGGTATTGATATAATGTAATGTCATACCACGACATACTGCCTCGTCGGAAGCGGGTCGCCAGAGGGCTCCAAAAGGGGGACGTGGATCTCATTAGACTTGCCCGCCAGGGGAAGACGGGATATTCTCGGCTAGCATCACATGCTCGCGCGACATTCCTCGACCCTTAAGTTCTGGCGCCAATCTGGCGATACGAAAGGAGAGAATAGAAAACCAACACGGATCACATCGCCGCGCGACATTCTGGAACCGGCTCCTTGGGTTCCATTGGCTGACCATTCTTGATAAAGGCACCCGTGTCATCCGAGTGCGCAAACTTTTCGCTACTCCGTTGGGGCTGTCTGGGCGTGCAGGTGCATCTTCTCTCATGCGCCACGGGTAGATTTTGGGCTCTAGGGGTGGGGATAACCTTCTATCTCTGTCAGAAAAAATTAACAGAATATGGCCGATAAATTTATTGAAGGGGAAAATTTAAACAATGCAGGTTTGGTGACTAATAATCTAACTACAATTTAGCTGTATTCATGCTGTCAAATACAAATAACTCGCCTAAACATATACACAATGACCTGATAAAATACAACTTGATGAATTTAGGGCAATAAGTTTAGTAACTACAATCGTGTTGCATTTTCTGGGATTTCTTTTGCAAATTCATTTCTATCTCAGTTTAAAAGGCTCTAGGAGCTGCATTCTGAAGGACTGGTTCCGTTGTAAATGGTGTTTCTTTCTCTTTTGGTTCTCTACAACTCCACTTTCTACCATGGAACCGCTTCCCTAATTAATTTGACTCATTCTCAATAATTGTTTTCTATAAGGAAAGGACAATAATAAATGCGCCACGATGGTCGTCAGGAGAATTTCTTTCTCTCAAACACGTAGTTAAAGCTGATTAAATGAGGGTAAAATCCAGATCATGTTTTGTATCTTAAATATATATATATATATATATATATATATATATATATATATATATATATATATATATATATATATATATATATATGAGCTTACTTACCACCACTAGCCCTTACTCTGATAAAAACAGTAAAAATACGAACAAAATATCAAAATTGCATCACGAATTAAAGAGATTTAGTTGATGTAAACAAAATGTTTTCTGGCATTTACAACTTTGAAATTTCCTTCTCGATTGATCACTATACCGAATTTCTCTTATTGCAATTTTATAAATATCCTCAATTCATTTTTATTTGCCTTCCTCCTGCAAGATATTTAAATTCAGAAGACACCCTTCGTACCTTCCCTGTCCCTAGTTATCTAACTTCCACGGAGTTTTACTTTAAATCCTCAAAAAAACCTATTCTTTTCAAATATCTCACTCTCGTCAGTAAAACTCTAATCAAATGCCATCAGATTGGTGAATCTCAATAGAAGACACATTTAACTTACAAATTACTTTCTAAATTTTCCGAGATTTGTGCAGAAGAATGTGAGTGGTGGGCAAACATTTAAGATTCGCTCGTCTTGAGAGTCACGTCTTGACGCCGTTTCCTATAACTTTTATTGTGTCATAAAAACGTGATGTTTCTACATTTCCGTTTTTATAACCAGCGTTAGATTCAGGTTATGCCGGTAAAATGAGATTATTTCTTTTAGAAAAATCCGAACCAGGCCAGATCCCTTCCAAGTACATATATAACAAAAATCTATAAAATGGAGATTTTGCCACCTCATCGAGGGTAAATAGAACAACCTCGCCCAAATGAGTAGGGAAATATTTAGTATTACACGCCATTATGAGTCACACGCCATTATGAGTCAAATAGGTTTACTGTTCGATGGTGCTACCCGTTATTCCAGTCAGCAAAGAAATAAAAAAAATCTGCTAAAATTAGAGGAATAAGACTTGGCATTTGGAGGAAAAGAAAAAAAATAGACATTGAAAGAAAGATAATGGGAAAATGATAGGTACTATATCTAGCCAGCAATTAAGCAATGATTTAATTTTCCGAATGATACAACAAATGCTCCGGATATTTTGTTTATCAAAAACAAGTATTGATGACAGGAAGATATTTATAAAGTCTCAGTGCAATAGTTGAAAAAGTCGACTAAAGCATGATAGTAGCCAATAGGCTTGGAAGGGGTGCACCCCTAAATTATTGCCCAGTGAGTAACATACTCAGTGATTGTAAGGTAAATGAGCTGGGGCAAACCCAGCCCGTTCATGCCTGTTCATCTTTATCAAAGTCGGAACCAAGTAAATGTGTTGAATGAGTTGAGTAAACGTAATAATATAAAGAAGGAAGAGGTAGTGTGTTTAAGACTGAGTGTGCAGATGTGTGTTTTAATGTAAGACAAACCTGAAAAGTGAGGAGGAGTTTTCATGTAGTGGAGTGAATTGTTTGCGATCAAGTATGATAACACAGTGGTAATGGTAAACATAGTGTTTGAGTGCTGTTGAATTCAAAGTAGCAATATGCGATGGGTGCTTATGAATGTGTGACCCCGAGAATCTATAAGTGTAGTTGACATTTATATAGGCGAAATTTCACTGAGTTGTACTGGAAGTTCCCTGTAATGAAAGAAATGAAGCTTGAGAAGAACAAATCCAGAGTTACGTGAAAGCAATCAGTTGATAAGGTAGGAAATGTGTATTGGTTGATAATGATAAGATAAATCCAAGGAAAAGAGGTATCTGGCTAATATCTAGGGTAATTTGTCGCAGACGAGTCTGAGAGTAAAGGTAGTTCGAACTGTCTGATTACCTCGTAAAAGTGAGTGGATTATGTGAATATGACCTTGAAAACGAAATGGATAAATTAATCTTGTATGTGAAATAGTTTATGTAATAAGTGGGCTTGAGAAGTATTCTGAATGGACGAGTTTAGAGGTGCCCATCGTCCACCGTCGATACGAACTACCAACTCAATGGAGGAATTTTTGATTAGCACGAAAGGATCGAGTTAAAATGGCATTCAACTATATATTCGAAGGGCCAGTCATACTTCCATCTTCTTTGCCATTACTAATTCCTGGTATATAATCAGCGTATAGAAGATCGAAAGGCTGGTCTTGGGGGCTCTGTTTGTTCATACAGATTGCCCTATTAAATTCTATCTCATATTTATCAATCTCTCAAACCAAATACCCAGTATAAGGCAATCTTGATATCCTTCTGACAAAGAGAGGCCATCATGTCATGAATACTACGAACAAGAAAGTGTTGTTTTTTTTAAGCCTTAATGGTATGTAGTGCGCTCCAAGATTCTATTTTGGTTACATAACGCTCTCTTTATTTCGAATCTTCCGTAATCTAATGTCCCGAGTATTTTAGTCCAACTAGTATAGCAGTGAAGATACACGTAATGCTAAGAGGACACCTACCGACTTTAAATAAGGGGAAAGATTAATGGAAGCCAAATTTCCTTTTGGACTCGGAGCCTGCTATAACCAACGGTCGAAGTAAAGGAGTGAAGCGAATAATTTAAAGGATTAGGTTTCATTACTTTTTGGAAAATTGGAGTTGTATTTTCTTTTTAAAATTCGGTAAGATTCATTTCATTACTATGATACATTTTCAAAATCTATAAATGGTTTTTAACACTGGCCTCTGAAGGAAAATCGGGTAAATATTTTAGCATCCGCTTCCGCATTCAAAACCGTAGCCTGTGTGGTGTGTGGAATTCAGTTAGTTATTTAACTCTAGATAATTCAAATACTATTTCTAACAATAGACTCTTAAGTGTTTATTAGAGGTTTAAGTAAGGGAAATGAATTGAAAATTTATAGATTTAGACAGAATGCCATTGATGAAAATCGGTGTTATATTTGTCTCAAATAATAGTATTCCCTTACTATTATTTATTAGAAAAATATGAAAAGGATTTTTTCTGTTCGCGCCTTAATTATTTGAGTTTAATCGGCTCGGTTTTTTTTAAAATATAACACCTTATTTCATTTTGGGTCATGTCTATATTTGAAAGAGTTTTGTTTTTGGTAAAATTTCTTACGTCTATTATATTAAGTTGTGTATCTTTAAAGGTGGAATATTTGCATTCGCAAAATGTTAATTTAATGTCTTCCCTCTGTGGAGGTATTGTTAATAAGTACACCTGCGGTAAGCTAATCGAGCCTCGTGCACTCTCTAATTAGCTAACGATTAATTACATATCTATAAAATTTCTATCCTTTGTTTTGAACAATGACGCTCATATGAGGCGGCGATCATAAAGGAATCGTTCTATATTCCCTACAATTTGACTGGTTCAAGTAGATTCATATAATCATTAACGTTCTCTTAAACCTTATTAAATCTCATCATTTATCTTTCTTTTCTTGAATTTGTTATATTAGAACTTCAAAGGTTATTGCACACTATTTATTTGTAATAAAATTTAACGTCAAAGACACATTGCACATTTTCCCGGTGTTTTCCAATTTTAAAATTTCGATAGAAATTAAACTTTTTCAGCTAGAGCAAATAAATTCAAAATTACTAGATTGATATGTGGAGATGTGATGAGAGCACGCCAGGAATATTTTAAGGACTAAGTAAGATGAATTATTATATGCATGTTGTGATTGATGTTGCGTCAAAGAATATTATTCTTTCTAATAATTTCCATTCATTTAAAAAAATATATGTTTAAGATATTTTTTTGCTTGTCAGCTTGTCAACTATTTGATGCTCTAAGTTCTACATAATAAGTTCTACAAATCCAGTTCCGAGATCGTTCGTCGTTTCACTTAGAGAAATTTCCATCGAACAATTACAGTCAGTGCATATAAGTAGAGCCAAAAGCTTCTCAAATATATTAATATGGTCTCTTCCGTTTTCTTTGATGGCTCATATATGACGAAAAAATTTATTTGTCTACGCTTTATAATAACCTCTACAAATAAAATCTCCTAAGTAATATCTTTATTAATTTTTTCATTAACGTGATTTATTTCTTTTTTATGTATAAATTTAAGCCTTATTTTTTCCTAAAAATATTCCTATTAAAAAATTCCGGCCAGGTAAATTATTATCTTTAAAAAAGTTTTTTTAGAACGGTATTTCATAGTATTAGAAACGTTGATGATATACAAACCTTCTGTGGACAAAATGACCTTTATTTTATGGGGATTCCTGTTTGAAATTGCGCGTTTATGTGAAAAAAATATTAAAAAAATTAGTATTAGAGTTCTAGAACTTTAAATCTGTGCAGGATTATTAAGTTGTTTGAAGTTCTCTCTTCTCTGTGATCCCACGGTTTGAATGAGCTACTATCGAAAAATTTCTTAAATCATTTTATAAATGTCTTCCAAGTCTCACCGTGACATTCAACTTCACTTCCAGCTTGCAACGACAGAATAGTTTGCAATGCTCGTAATAATGTCTAATTAATTAATAATGTCTACCCATTCTTTCTGTGAGAGAAGGCTAAGAATGTTGTAGTGTATGAATCTCTTTCTTGGAAAACATTCGCTGCACCTATTATACTGGATTAAAGAAATCTAAATAAGTCGTCTAAGATTTCTCAAATGATTTAGAACAAGTTGCACCGATTAATCCGTATATGACCTTCATTTTCTCCAATCAGGTAAGGTTTTTGAGCTGAACTGATTTTTAAAAATCTGATCATATAACAAAATCAATTATGTTTTCACGACATTTTTGGTTGTTTTTATTAATATTTCTCATCTGAAATAATTTTTTATGTTCAAAATACATCATTTTATAACAAATTATTAATTATATCTTAAAAGAAATATTAGTGTACATTGAATAGTAGAAATTGCTAAAGCTAATTACATGTAAATTGGATACTAGGTCATCATTGTTTAGAATTCAGAGCATGTAATTTCGTTCATTGAACTTCTAGGATATTCAGTGGTAAGGATATTTCTAATAAAGATAACTACTAATTAAATAAAAGTTTTAATCATTTAATTAAAGCTTTCACAATTCTTAAAAATGAGGAAATAAGAAAAAATTTAGCATCATTTAAATGTTAAATTCCACTACATGTAAAATAGCCCGTAAAAACTCACGTGACAAGACCTAATCAAATAAATATTTCAAACGCGAGGCACATAAACAAAATTATCATATTCATATTATTAGGGATGATAGTCAAATGCAAATACAAATTGTTCTTTTTTAGACAACGACTTTTTTACTATCCCAAGTTCATGAGTAGTTTCGTAGAATCACCCTCCTTCCTTCAGGTATAAGAATACTGATAAGCTTTGACTTAAGATATGTATGATATACACGATGAAAAAGAATAAATAAGCAACAACACAATGATGATAGTTATAATACCCTAGAGATATTGAGAAAAATGGAACAAGGAAAGGCGATTTTCAAGGAGAGGAGACTTTTTCTAAGAATCAGCTAACTTTTATATGTGAGGTGATAATCAATCTGATTACTTTGTTTAACCTAAAAGTTAATACAAACTTCAATTACTTATTTTACTCTCTCATTATAAAATAAGAAATTCCTATGGTCAAACTAAGTCAGTATTCGTATATCTGAAGGAGGAAAAGTGATGCTCCAAAACCTGCTACTATACTCATCATAATACAGAACTACAGAAACAAGGAGCAGCAAAGACCCTAAGGTCCGCCTCAAGGCCAGTCTGCTACAGAAGATATTAATTACCACTTTCTAATGTTAGTGCATCATGCTTTTTTTATTATTTAAACTCTACGGTACACACCTATCTACATGTACACCTTTTATATATATTTTTTACATGATTTTTAAAATATTTCAATTCTACTGTACACACTTATCTACATGTGTACCATGGGGCCTTTCTTTACATGCCTTTTCTAACATGTGTACCTTGAGATGCAGGTTCAGCTATTCATCAAATACATGAAGGCGTTTCTTTGAACCGTGGGGAGGGGGGGAATAGGACAGTACTCTTTTCTTCCGACGGCTTCGCCTAAATGTGATGAAAGTAATATATTTATAGGCCAGACAGAAATAGAAAAATGGAATTCACATTCACTCCATGCAGAGGGGCGTTGCTGGGATTTTTTTATTGCTCCTTTCGTTTTATTCTCAACTCCTTATTTTGTATGACCTATTTTTCTATGCTCCTATTACCATATATTTGCACTATTGAAGTATTCATCAAATGGGTTTTTGAACGTGATTTTAAACGTGAAGTAATTTTAAGCTATAGTAGAGTTAAATCGTTTGTTCCCTAATTTTGAACCATTTGGGCTTGTGATGACCTTTTTTGTCTAGGCCGAACAATAGTGTGTAGTCAATATTAGTAAATCGTTCTAAGATTTTCATTACCTTGATCAATTGTCCTACGTAATCGTTTCCTTTCAAGGGCTAGTAGGATTAATGAGCGGAGTCTATCTTCGTACGATTTGTTTTGGATCCAAAAACTAGTTGCACTCTTTTTAACTGCGCTATTTCTTTGTTTAGGGAAGGATACCGAAATTGAACCGCATATTCGAGGTGTAGGCGCACGAGCAATTTGTATAGTGGCAGGATTATATCTTTCGATTTGAAAGTAAAATTTCAAGCAATATATCCTAGCTTTCGGTTTGCTTTTCTATAGAATTATCTTAGAAAACAAAATTATCGTAATTTTAAATTAATACCCCAAAAGATAAAATACATTTCTTGTGTGTTCCTTGTACATAATGAAGAATTAAACCTGAATGAAAAAATTATTCAATCACGATATATCACCAAAATTTTAATGTACGAGGGGCGGTCACTAAGTTTTGCAATTCGGATATAAGGAAACGAGATATGAGAAAAAGTGTTTTATTATTTTTTAATATAACTACCCTCGACTTCAATGAAATTGCGCCACTTGTCCATGAGGCTTCAAATTCCCGACTGCTGTTCAATCGACTCCTGGACGGAGAGCTGGACATCTTCATCGTCCCCAAACTGGCGTCCACGCAGTCCAGCCTTGAGCTGGTGGAATAAAAAGTAGTCGTTAGGGGCCAGATATGGACTTTAGGGGGGGGGATGGTTGAGCTCCTCGAATCCGCACATGCGCAGGGCAGCTTGTGCAACTCTGGCCTTGTGGACTTTGACGACGTTAATTCGATCATGGGGTGTGAGGTTTCTAGGGACCCAACGGGAAGAGACCTTGGTTATGGCCAAATTGTCGTGGATGATGTTCATAACACTTTCATGTGATATTCCAAGTTCTCGCTCGATTTCTACGACCTTCACCCGTCGATTTTCGAGGATCATCCTCTCCACACGGGCCACATTGTCTTCGTTGGTCACATCTGACGGGCGTCCTAGGTGGGGGTCATCTTCAAGGGACTCCCTATTCTAGCTAGCAATGGTTGCATAGGAAGGGTCAGTGTCGGTGTACACTGCAATCATGCGTTCTTGGATCTCTTTTGCATTTTTGCCCTCCTTGGTCAAAAATTTGATCACTGCGTGGTGCTCAACCTTCTCCATTGTTGAAAACTTTGTGACTGACGATCTGCGGTCAGCTACTGCATCTTAAATAGCCGAGGCAGGAGTGTGTGGTTGTAGGTCCTGACTTGTCATAACTTGTCCTAAGAACCCCATGAACAGCTGTCTCCCTTCCTCCGTTTTCCCTACTGATTCGCAAAACTTATTGACCTCCCCTCGTATGTACATGACATAATTTTATTGGCCTAAACGCGAAAGGTTCGGATAAAGTTCGGTTAAACTCAGTTTTTTATCTTTCAAGAGGATACTGTGAGTGATAGAAAATCTCCATGGAACATAATGCAAATTTCTACTTTTCCAGCACGTGTAATTAAAACGTCTTTTCCATTGTGTGCAAGTGTTTCGAGATGTAAGTGAAAAGAATGAATAGAGATATCTGCTCTCCTTCACGCAGGCTAAAACAGATCGGACATTGCCTAGAGCCTCATATTCAGCAAGATGACTGTCGAAAGAGTTGCGGACAAGCTCAAGAATAGGGAAGACCTAAATGATTGACCTCGTTCAGGCAAACATTTTGTCAGTCAGAAAGGTATTCGAAAGTTGTGCGAATCTCAAAATCACTGACCTCGCAACGTTGAACATCTTGAATCCAGGGTGTCCAGAACCCACAATTAAGTGGCTGGTAAGAGGTTGAGTTGCGTGTAGAGGCTTTTGGAACTGAGCCTATGCGAGAACAACATCAGAAACACTGTAGTCAAATTTTCAAACATCTGAAGTGTCAGGACATTCGAATTCTCATTTTCTTCAGATGAAAAAAATTCACAGTCAATCTGGTTATAAAGAAGTAAAAAGAAGGCTTGGTAAGCTTCGGCCAAGAGGTCAGAGAGGTCCAATAATTGTCCACTACCAAGAACCCGCCCTCTGTGATGCTGTTTGGTGTTGTCCCTTCGAATAAGGAGAAAACGCCGCCGGTGTGGTTCACGGACGCTTACAGGCCCACCGTCACCGATTAAAGGGACTTCTTGGGCGCAAATTTTCTGCGCTGTGTGAGAAAACTCACTAAGAAGGCGGACTAGGACTTTCAGCTGGAAAGTGGCCGGCAGACTCGGCCAAGTCCGTGCAGGAGAGGCTGGGGTCGAACATGAACTTCTGTTCGAACGAATTTATGCCACCGCAGTCACTCGACCTATTTTCTTTCGATAAACAACATGTGGGCTGCTGTCAGGAACAAAGCCTTCAAGGTCAACCTCATCAACGTCGACGAGCTAATGTCCTCACTCAACTGCATTTAGGCCAGCATAAGCCAAGAATTCGTCTGCGACGTATACATAGCCCATTTATTTTTTTCCAATATAATTATATGTTGAAAAAAATAAAGTTTCTAACTGAATCAAAACTATCATTGGTGCCTTTGTTCAGAATATCGTGACAAGTGTAACAGGAATTTTCTTTACTCGATATAGGTCATGATTGGATTCTCACTGCAGCATATAAGCACTGTAGAGTTCGGCCAGGCACACGATGAGAGATAATGCTGAATCAGCGACAAAGAGCCATCAAGTTCTATCACATGATGAGCTGAGTAGGTCGTAAATCTAGATGCATCTCCATTGCATCAGCAAGGAATCTCTCTCTAGGAAACGAGACTAAGGCACCAGCCACCAAGCAGAGACCGGCAAGGTGGGTAGTATTCTTCTTCCGCAATGGATTCCCGGAGTAAAAAGAATAAATTTTCAATCCCAATTTAATCATTGAGTAAGCAAATAAGCGATAAAACAAGAAAAATGTATCCCTATGAGCATGTCACTTGTTTAATCTCATCGAGCGTTGTAGATGGTCAATAGAGCAAGTATTAGGAAAACTAACGAATTTGTAGAAAACAAGACCCAAAATTCCATTCAATTCTATAAGGACTAAAGCAAGATTATTTTAGAAGAGATTCGGGCCGGTTTGATGCCCATAAATGCTAAAAATTGGCACGTCCTTTGTCGTGCCCAAATTAAGTCGAGATCAAGCGTCATAGTATAAAGATTTGCTCAGTTCAGAGCCTTTTGGAATCGGCGCTCAAGCAAGGTATCTAAATAAGACGTTGACAGTTCGAAATTTGTCTAAATGAGAAACAGTTGTTGTTCACGGCGAAGAGGGGGACCTTGAAGACACTTCCCTGCAGGACAGCCCCCATCTTGGCGTAGCGGCTCGGAAATGGCTCAGTTCACCTGTTCGGCGAATCAACGAACTCGTTAAAACAAGAAAGAGAGAAGAGAAAGTGAAGCATCACTTTGACTCATAGAATGTAGGAATTCCATGATATAGAAATGCCACGGTATAATATATGCTTTCTCTAATTTGATAAACAATGTAGCAAAATGTTAATAGCAAAGGAAAACCTTGAATATAAAACTCCAGTTGGAGCAGATAGGAGATCATCTGACAAGGAGCAGAATTCACGGGAGACAACACGTACTAATATAGGTCGAAAGTGAAGATGATAGTACGGGCAGGGGAAATGGAAACCTTTTCTGCCTCCTTGGAAACTCTCCTAACACTTTTTCCTCATGCTTGGAAAGATCTTCAGTAATGTCATTTAGGGAATAACTTCCCAGTTCTCTGATCTACACTAACAGCATTATACCCTTTGCAGTGGGCTGTTAGGTCACTCGCAGAGAAATGCCAATCAATTCCCTAATACGTTTTAGTTTTACAACCTTAGCTAGGATTAGATATCTAATCCCAAGGTTAACCTAGAAAATTTAGTGTATCCTTGATCCTTACTAAGTAACAGAGATATGACGTTGCACTATTTGAATAAGTATATTTCACAATGCCGTATTTAGTCAAGCGTTTGGTTGCCCATGATTTGTTAGATTTTGACGGGGTCAAATATACCCAAAACGATAAATCAGCAGAGACGAGGAATACGAGTATCCCCACTCTTTTGCTTTCCTCTTCGTTTTGGTCAGGAGGGTGGGGATTTCACTACATTCCCTTTTCACTCTGTAGAAGACTTAATAGCGGAGGCACCCTTTGAAATGATTAGTGCCTTTAAAATTTTCCTAGGGACCCATTTTTTAGAAGACGGCTTTCTTCGGCGAGGAATTAGACATTGGGGTCCGTTCCTTTAAGCTACAACGCTCCCGCTCTATAACAACACCTCCAACTGGAGTGAGGTAGCCTTTCTCAAAATATTACGATCCCTGTTCACCTTGGATTTGGCGTGCATTGCACCAAATTCCTTGATTGTTTGAGTCCGTATCTTGAACATCCAAAGATAAAAATCTTGTCGTTAAGACGCCACACTGTCTGGCTAGAATCTTTGAAGAAAGGAAAATCCAAGGGAGCCGACATACAGGGCTCGCACTCTTGATGAAACCGCTTGGGGAAAGCTTCGAAACAAGTGGCAGAAAGGGGACCCCTTTAGCGAAAGAAATAAGCGAAGAGTAAATATGTAGCTTCCCCAGAAAAAGGAGCATCGGGAAAAGTTCATGACATCAAACATAAAGAACGCTTATAATTTAATATCGTCCCTAACAACCCGA
The DNA here is from genome assembly GCA_963969495.1 of Ceratothoa steindachneri. Taxonomy (NCBI): domain Eukaryota; kingdom Metazoa; phylum Arthropoda; class Malacostraca; order Isopoda; family Cymothoidae; genus Ceratothoa; species Ceratothoa steindachneri. The sequence goes on along the minus strand of OZ018317.1, from coordinate 52,965,250 downwards.
TCAGGGAAAAATGAGAAATGAATGCATGCCAGGTCAACAACACAGTCAAAGATACAGTGAAAGAAGCTGGTTGACATTCAGATTTCCAACAAGATTTTTCATCCTTTTAGCTAAAGTAAAAAAAGGTTTGTTTACAAGAACAGAGAAAAACACTTACCGCCAGGCGCCAAAGAAAACAAAACAGACGGACCAGAAGGATAGCAAATGCATTTATTTACTTTCAGTTTAAATTCTTTATTTTAAGGCCAAAAATATGTCTTAAGGATAAAAACACCAATAAACTTTGTTTGAAATGAAGAAAAGTCGGAAGAACCAATAATGATTTTAGATTTAGAGTGGAAGGAATTTATAGGTAGAAATTAGAAAAACCTCCAATTAATTAGGAAAAAAGAGATAAAAATTATGTTCGGAAGTATAATTTTCATATTAGGAATGATGTGCGTAGGAACAAATTTTTGTTTATTCTTCTGCTTATTTTTCTCTCTCAGCTACCTTGCAGAAATACAATCAAATACTAGATTAAAGAAATCTAAGTAAATTCTAATAAATAGATAGAACGAGACAAATACAAAAAAATCTATAGAGTCCTATAAATCCAAAAAGGTGGGAAAGGAATGTCGGGTAGAGAGAGAGATTACTAAAACAGATAGACAAACATATAAGATACAAACATACTCCTGGAATTACATGGGAAGAGTCTTTTGGTAAAATGTTTTGATGAATAAACCAAATCATAATTTTTAAATCTTCCAAATAAAGAGCATGCAATCTCCGTCTGAGATAGAGAAAATGGCGTTAAATGAGTTGTTCAGAAATCATATCACTCTACCGACTATGTAATCGCTTAAATGCCACGATCGCCTATCGAAGGTTGAAGGTGAAAAGAATCAAGGACATTTATTTTATGTCTCTCCCGTTAAGGTGGAAAAGTCACAGTCGAACAGATAAATGTAAAAATTGCCAGTAGGATTAAATTTAAATTATACAATATTGTTTATATCTATTCAGAAAAATTCCTGAATATAAATGGAGTAACTCTGCAACAAATATTTTTTTAAAATTATTCCTTAAAGTGATGAAATGAATAATAAAATAACTTTAACGCTAATATAAGTGAATTGAAAAAAATCTAGATGCTCTATTTCTTTAAAACACCAAATTTCTTTAATTTATCTTACTGACGGTAATTTATTTACATCAGCAAAGACTTTTGCAATATATTTTTTATACTGAAATGTAAGTGAACCTGAAAGTCTAAGGGATTTTAAGGAAACTTAAAAGAGAATAAAAACCTGAGGTACAGAAATGAATAAATAAAGCACTTTTTTGAATTCATACATAAAAGTTCACATTCAGAAAAGGACAAACTTCTAGGAACTCTTTCGATTCAACGGAATCCTGATATCCAATTTATTTATTTTGGAGTATCTTAGGGTTTAAGAGCTCCCGTTCTTACTGTTTGAGGCAAACTAGAAATACCAGTTTACCAGTTGCTGTGGAAGTTGGAATTTGAACGCGCCTTGTGGCTTAATTCTTATCAAGAGGCCTAGACTGGCGCCAGCTATGTTTGTTTTCACTTATGACTACCGTCCTTTACTCTATTAGCCGTTGACCACCCGTCTTGCCTCTGATGTCTCTCTCGTCAAAACGTGGATGTTAAAACTCCCTTGTTTGCATTGTCTGACGCCATGCTATCCCTTGGGGCTTCGCTCGTCTCGCACCCCCCTCCCTTGCCTCCAGACGAACTCCCTTATTTAAAAAGGAGTGCATAGTTCGTATCAGAGAGTGAGAGTTAGGAAGTCTTGTCGCTCAGAACAAGAGCATCTGTATCCCAGTCGAACCGAGCTTCGTCGTCGTGATCTCTTGAGCAGACCCGCTCCGTAATCCGCTCTGTTCAGAGGAAGATTACTACTAATTTATTACGTCCCGGAAGACTGTCCTAGGCTCGCCTGTTCTCATCCGTCTTCGTGGAGATTCTACGCCATCCGTTGAAGAGTCTCAACTGTGGTCGCCCAGCCCCCGCCGAAGTTAGAATAATCGCAAACCCGTTGGAGTTCACTGAACGCTCATACTTCGAGTTCGTTCTACAAAGACCTGGCCACTAGTCTTCCGCTCCTTTCAATGATCCGAGGTAATACAGAATCCTATCCTAGTAAGTCACTTCCTTATCTCAAGTACTAAGCATACCCCATAATCGGATCATGAAAAGATTTAATAATCTTAGTCCTATTATTTAAACCATTGAATTAATTAATAATTCCTGGGCCCAGCTTCCATTATTTCCTACCCGCTATAAATTTCATTGTCAAGCTAACCTTTGTGTTAATTTCTATTATTATTCTTGTGTCTATATTAATCATATATCTTGTATTAAAGCTTATTTGTGTACAGGTGTTTCCTTAAATAATTCATGAGTTGAATCCGGCAAACGAATTCACCTTTCGAAAGGCTAACCTGTAAGTAAGTTACACTTCTACTTTGGGAAGCCATTGCCTTCCCTTCGCTCCATACCTGTCTGAGTACAGGGCCCAGATTTGCCGGTCTGTCTCAATTACGTATGTACCCATATTAGACCGTGGGACATACTGTGCCGTTCCTCGACACCTATAAATATATATATATATATATATATATATATATATATATATATATTAATTATATATATATATATATATATATATATATATATATATATATATATATATATATATATATATATATATATATATATATATATATATATATATATATATATATATATATATATATATTTATATATATATATATATTTATATTAAAATCTATTGTCAGGTGTGGGGTCAAATTTTTGTGACCTAAGAACCCGTAAATTTTAATTCTCCATCCGTATTTGTTATTTGGAAGTTTACTTATGTCACTCAGAATTATTTAAAGATTGGGGAACTAATAATCTTTTTCTTCTTTATTTTAACTATTTTATTTGTGCTAGATCAAATTCCGAGCCTGATTAAGAGGGCGAATATTTTCAATCCGATAGGGATTAAATCTCTTGAGTCATTTTGGTCGGTATTTCTCTGGTGTACATTTTTCCTTTTAGGGGGTAAATCTCCGTGGATCAATTTTTGTGTGAGACTACGGTGAGAGCCCAATAACTGAATTGCGTATTCTGTGTACATACGAGTGCTAGACGTGGGCGAAAGGGCCAGGGTGTCATCGTTCGACAGATACTCTAATCAATGGCAAATCCTGGGATTAAAGGGCAAGAAGCTAATTACTCATGTCCAGGAAGAAGAGAGGATTAAATGGGAAGGAAGAAGAGAAAGAGAGAAAAGAGAGGCTGAAGAAAAAAAGAAAGATAGGGTAAAGAAAAAGAGGAAAGAGAGGTTGAAGAAAGAAGAGAGCAGAGAGACAAACAAGAAAGGGAAAGAACCAGACTACACAAGCGAGAGATTAATAGAGACCACCTTGAGACGCTTTTCGTAAGTTCACTTAATGAACGTCCTCAAACCCCTTACGTTAACTTACCAGCTTATAAAAATGTCGAAGATTTTTGTGCTTATCTCACATACTTCGAGAATATATTTGAAGTAAACTCGTGGAATATAGAAGAACACGAAGTCACCCACTTACTCCCCTTATTAAATTCTGACCTGTTGCAAATTTTCATATCCCTTCCCAATGAAGCCATAATAAATTACTCGACCCTTGAGGTCAAATTGTTGGCGGCCATTAATATAAATCAGGATTTTTATCGGGCTAAGTTCCGATAGGCCAGGATTTTGCTTGGTCAGACATATCTCCAGTTTGGTTTCATCCTTCAGAGAAGCCTACAATTCTGGTTAGATTCGGCTCAGGTCGGCCGAAACTTTGAGTCTTTGTATTATTCCGTCTTGCGTGATAATTTGATAGCTGCACTGCCATCTGAAATCCGTTCATTCGTTAAAGATAGACGAGCGTCTACATTTAAGTAATGCTTGGAGGAGGAAGATGTATACGCGTCTAGCCATGGCCTGTAGCCAAAAGATTCTCAGAAATCTAGTCCACTATCCCCTTCCTATTCCTTCAGGTCAAGCTGCTGCCCCAACTAATAGCCCCCAGGGCACTAAGTCATCTTCCTCTTCAACAAAAGCTCACCCAGTGGGCTTTAGTTCGAAAAGGAATCGGTAAATGGGTGCCGTGTATCCACCCTGGTGTGAGATACTGGGTCTACCAGTATCGTCGTATCTGAAGAATTGCTCCCACCAGTAGGCCCCTATTATAAGAAGTATGCGGGTAGTCCACTTCCGCCCGGCATTTTAAGGGGAAGTGCATAATATGATAAAAATGGGAATAATCGAGCCTTCCATCTCTGAATACTGCTCCCCCATCGTAATGGTCAGGAATCCACACCAAACCTTTAGAATGTGCATCGACTTCAGGAAGCTGAACTCTGTGACAATCTCTGAGGCAGAACCGATTCCCTTCCTCGACTAAAATTTGCACATGTTCGAGGAATCGAAATTCATCACTGAGATCGACCTCTGTAAGGCGTATTATTAGATTCCTCTTAAAAGAATATGCGTAAGTACACCGCGTTTCCCCCCGGGAAAGGCTTAATGCAGACTAGGCGCCTTCCTTTTGATTTAGTTATTGCATGCAGTAATTATAATCGAATGATGAGAAGGATTCTTTAGGGTTTACCGAATGTGTTGTTCATTTTTCGACAATGTGTACGTTGCCACACGTACATGGACTGAGCACATGATTTCCCTCCGTTCGCTCCTGATGAGATTCAGGAGCATGGCTTAACCATTGGGCCCTCCAAGTGCCACTTTGCGTTTAGCTCTATACGTCATTTAGGTAGGCGTTCATATAGAGGACAACAAAATAGCCCCGCAGAAAGATGAAGTGGAAGCCATTGTAAACATGCCCCTTTCCGTATGAAGAAGTAACTTCGCTCCTTCTTAGGATTCACTTCGTTCTACCGGCGCTTCGTTTCTAATTTCGCTGTAATAGCTTCCCCTCTGAATTCCCTCCTACGGAAAACATCACCAGATCCGCATGCATGGAACCCCAAGGCTTCTGCCCATTTGGAACACTTCGAAAAGAAGCTCAGTTGTGACTCCATTATTCGGCTCTCCAACCCCGTAAAACCATTTGGGATCAGGATTGGGTTGCGTTCTATTGCAATGCAAAGATGATTAAAGTCATCATGTTGCATATGCAAGTCGGAAGCTCTCCTCGCGTGAAAAGAACTAATTGAGGTTTTCGCAATAGTTTGAGGGGTTCAAATGTTCAAGATGTATTTGCTAGGGAAAGAATTCATTTTTAAAACGGATAACAGAATAGTAAAAACAGAATGGCAGGTTAATGCGCTCGAGTCTAATTTTAATCGAATATCAATTGCGAATATTTTATATCAAGGGTACTGAAAATTGTATGGCTGCCTGCCTCAGCCGAAATCCGATATAAGGATTACTTCCTTTCTTTTAAAAATGTAGTCACCTAAGAACAATACCCTTCATTTGTATATGTAAATAACTAAGAGTTTTTTGCCGTTTGTATATATTGCCTGTAATTTTTTTTGTTGTTATTTTTCTGGTGATAATCATTATGTTTTTTTCTTTTGTCTGTTTTTTATGCGTGCACCTCTGTTAAATTCCACACCTCATGTGTATCTAATTTATTGTTGTTATAGCCGAATCTATGGCCTCACCAATTAGTATGTATCCCGGAAGGTATCCCATTTCCTCCCTTTAGTATCTCTCCCATTTCTGTGGGGAATGGAAAAAAGATTTCCATCCCTTACGCTCTTGAAAATATTTTGTCTTGGCAAAGGAGCGGATGTAGAAGAATGAATTCGAACGCGCCCTGTAGCTTAATTCTTATCAGGAGGCCTAGACTGGCGCCAGCTATGTTTGTTTTAATTTGGACCACCGTTACCCACTCTTATAGCGTTGACCGCCCGTCTGGTCGCTGGTGTGTCCCTCGTTAAAACAGCGCTTATGTTGGCATTGTCTGACGCCATGCAATCCTTTTGGAATTCGCTCGTCTCCCCCTCCCCCCCCCTTGCCTCCAGCTGAACTCCCATATTCAAGGCTAGGTGCGCAGCTTCTATTATTTCCTGCCCGCTATAAATTTTATTGTTAAGCTAACCTTTTGTTAATTTCCATTATTATTCTTGTGTCCATATTCAATCATTTCTCTTGTATTAAAGCTTATTTGTGTACAGGTGTTTCCTTAAATAATTCCTGAGTTAAATCCGGCAAACGAGTTCCCCTTTCGAATAGCCAACGTGTAATTAAGTCGCACTCTTACTTTGCGAGGCCATTGCCTTTCCTTAGCTCCATACCTGCCTAAGTACAGGGCTGAGATCTACCCGTCTGACTCAATTACGTACGTATCGATATTAGACCGTGGGACACTGATAGTTTAAAAATTCAATAACAAAAAGATCTCTTATATGTCTTTATCTCTCTCGGTCTCTTTTATCACGAATGAGGATAAATCTCTGGAAAATTCAACTTTTTCTTCTATTCTTTTTGGTTTGTCTGAAAAAATTTTTCTTTACACTCAGATTAATCTTAATTTCCTCTATACAAAGCAATTTTGAGTATATGGAGTGGCATTTTTTTCACGTATAATCTATTTTAAACGAATATGCAACCAAATTGGAGAAATAATTCTCAAATAAGATCAAATTACAAGAGAAATTATTGTTTACATCAGTATAAACACTCCATATATTCTTCATTAGACAGTCTAACCATCGAATTCCAATGTTATAAATGGTAATTTATACCATAAGAACTTTATAATGTATTTTCAATACGAAATCCCATCTGTTTGCGGTAAATAAATATTAAAGCACTTGCATTAACATTGTTACTAAATATGCGTTTTTTCAAAAATTTACGCTTATTTCTTTAATTGCTATCATGATTATAATTTCGCCACTCATTATCTTCAGAAAGGTTCGAATACGAGCATATTCCAATTTTCTTAGAGCCGAAACATGAGAGGTTAATTAATAATGTGAGAACTTATAAAGTTGTGAAAAATCAGTGCTGACGAATACCAGTACATCGACTGGGGTCAATTCACATTTAGTTAATATTTAACATTTTAAAATGGTGGTCGAAAGTCTTAATAAACTCACTTATAGATAAAGATTAAAGTTTAAGTAAACTATTAGAATAAAAAACAACATTTTAGACGAAATATGCGTTGGTCCCTTCGTTTCTAGCCTACCAGCATATCTCACTTTTCAGTTGGAGGTGGCCAATTGAAATATGGTTTCCCCTTCAGCATCATTGAATCCATATAGAATTTTTTAAAAAAGGGAGATACGTATTTCATTCACCCGCAGGCCACAGAGCAAATGTATGCATGCAAAGTCTATGTCCACTTGAATGAGTATATATGAAGGACTGACTATTTGAAATAGTTGATACCAACAAAAGTAACATACAATATGTGGAGAGAAAGGTAACAGCAGTGGGCATTTTAACCGAGATGTACAAATAAATTAATAAAAATTTGCTGTCCTATAGCAACGTAAACCAAGAAGCGATCCAAAATCATTTGCAGGTCCTTTATTTTGCCATTTCAATATATAGAAACTATCTCACTTTTCTGATATAGGGCCTTACGACCTTAAAAAACTTAAATAATTATCGGACTAAACTTGGGAGGACATTGGTGATTCTATCATTCGAAAGAGAATATAAAACAAGATTAGGACTTCAAATTTGGTTAGAACCTAGCCTAAAATAGAATAGCCTGGTTGTGACGGGCCTAACCTAGCCTACCTTAGTATAATCTAGCTAGCCTAGTATAACTTAGCATAATATAGCTTACTTTATCCTACCTTAGCTGAGTATAGCCTAGCCTAGTTTAGTAAACCCTAGTCTAACCTAGCATATTATAGTATAGCCTAGTCTAGTTTCCTTGCCTAGTGCAGCCTGGTTCACTATACACTAGTCTAGCCTAACCAGGTATGGCTTAGCATTGCATGCCAGAGCCTAGCCTAATGTCACCTAGATGAGCCTAGCTTGGTATAGCCAAGCTAGAATCGGCTACTCTAGCCTATCCAATATATACTTGAATACCATATCCTAACCTAGCCTAGCTTAACATACTATAGGCTAGATTATTCTAGCCTATCCTAGAAAAACCACAGCTAACATAATAGAGCCAAGTATATCATATTATAGGCTAGCTTATTATATCCTAGACTAGTATATCATACCATACCCTAGACTAGAATAACCTTGCATAGCTTAGCCTATTATAGCCTTGGTTAGCTAGCCTATCGTAGCATAAAATAGTATTACCAGGCATAGTAGAACATAGCCCTCCCTAGCCTATTATACTTTAGCCTATAGTAGCATAGTATAGTCTTGTCTAGCCTAGTATAGCTTAGCATAGCTTAGTCTAGGCTAGCATAATCATGCCCCATTATTTTTAAATTAATTAAATCAACAATACCCTAATATTAAATTTTCCATGGAGACAGAATTCAAAAATAAAATTTCTTTTCTGTATGTCCCCGTTTCAAAAATTGGTTCGAAATTTAACACCTCAGTTTAGAGGAAACCCACTACCACCAAACTTGGCACCCACTTCTTTAGTTGCACTCCTACTAACTACAAACATTCCGCCATCATAAACAGTATACACAAAGCTTACAAAATCAGTTCAAATTGGTTTCACTGTCATTCCAAAATACAATATCTTAGGAGCTTTTTTCATTTTAATTTTTTCCCAGACCACCTTTTTGACAGACTTACTTCCAAATTCTTATCTAAAAAGTTCTCTCGCAAAACCCAACAAATAACTGTCCCTAAACCAAAAATATTCTTAAAACTGCCTTATCTCCAACTTGATAACAACAAATTCAACAAAGCTTTACTCTTGACTATTAATAAATACTTTCCCCAATGCAAGTTTCTCCTAATTAATTCTAATCCTCTTGGTGTTTATACTTTCTTTTGACACAGAGAATCACTCCCATTATGCCTGCGTTCCTTCATTATTTATGAATTCACTTGTTTGACCTGCCAAAGCCACTATGTAGCCCAAACAAGTCTACAATTAAGATGCAGGATCGCTAAGCATATCAGAGTATCATATAGAACAAACATTCCGATCTCCAAACCCGAACACTCCACTATACGACAACATTCACTAAAACATAACCACCTGCTTGACCCTGATTCCTTTAGTATACTCTATTCTGTCTCTTCTTCTCTGTATTTAAAAATTCTTGAATAACTTTTCATTAAACAAATAAACCCAGAACTCAATGATTATTCATCATCCTTCAAATTATCCACTATATAGACAAAAGTACAACCAACCACATCCCCCTTAATAGTTTTCTTCTGCCTATTTCTGTCCATAATATCAGTTGATACTCTCAGCTTCACCGTAATAAGGTTAGTGCTCGTGCAGAGAATTTTTTTTTTATTTTAGTTTGTCCAGTTGATATCCAAATGATCTAGTTTACAAATGATTTTCCTCAATTTAATGTTTTACTGGTCCTCTTTGCCCCCTCCATTATTGATTATTTAATATTTAAACTTTCGTGCCTTAGTCTATTCCTATTCATTTAACGTTCAGTCACTTAAATTTTAACTTTATTGAATTACTTGCTTCGCTCCATCTATTAATATCCGCTTTGATTACATAGACCCTGATCTAACTTATTTTGGACTGTTCGCCCTGCCGTTATAATTCGTTTTTGGTATAGTTTATATTGAATTTATTGTATTCTCCGTAAAATTTAATTCGTTTATTATTCACATTTTCAGCTAATGGGATTATTTAATCATTTTTTTGTCACTCTTATTAATCGCTTTCTTCATCCCTTGCTTTCGACTTTATTCTATAGTTTAGAATTTTTGTGTTCCAATACAAATTTAATTCATGTTTATTTTTCGATATTATATAGACATGGGATTATTATTTAATTTAGTTATTTTACGACACTAATCAAATTCTTATCAATAGATTTTCACCCCTTTGCTTTCAACGGTTTAGGATTATATATTTCATTTTAACTTCTTGCTTTCTGTTAGAATTTTCGATTCCTCTCCTGTTTTTTGTTTTTTTTTCTTTTTTATTGCTGTGTTTAGTTATTCTTATAAAAATAATTCTTTCTATTCAGAGTTAACTGATGATGGTCATCGTTAATGACCGAAACGTCCGGAAAATTAAATGTTCCTAACCATCGCATTTGTCTTCATATTCTTAATACGAATAAGGTTCCCAAGGATCGAATCCATCATATATATATATATATATATATATATATATATATATATATATATATATATATATATATATATATATATATATGCAATATAGTTAATTATATAGAGCTTTAATTTAATATTAACTATAAAAGTAATAACGAAGGAGACATTTTACATTCTATGAGTGGTCAGAATTAATATGAGTGGAAGCAGTGCCGCTCTCTAAACTCAGTCGAAGGGTTATATAGGCGCCTGGTGAGGTCGCTCCAGACGCGTGCGCGAATTTTTAGAAAAGTTGGCGACTCCTTCATGGTAAGGGTGAATCGTGATAACTCTGGCTGGAATGTCCAACGGATATCAATCTTCGAGTGGAAAGCCAGAATGTTTGCGGAGATGGAGTCGTGGGAGAAGATGACATTGGTTCCTAGGCAAATACAGCTGGTGCGTGTGATAGGGCGTAGGCTGCTTCCTTGCCTGGGTTCAGCCATGCTTTTACAGCTCCATGCGGTGATTTCAGGCTCCACGTAGGTACAGAAGGGCACGTGGTCGCCATTTGACTTCATTCTGGTACATCCCTCCCATCCAAAAAAAAGCCACTTTCGGAGTTGGGGAGAAAGGTGACATCCCCTAAGACGAATGACTTAGGGACTCGGAGTCTTTCACGCGGGTGGTCACGAGGTAAGAGGAAAAGAAAAAACGGAATTCCTGACCTGTCGTCGAGCAGGTGTACAAGCTAATTCTAGCCGACTGCATGTACATATGAACGGAAAAGGAAAAGGATTATTGCCGACCAAAAGAGCATTAAGAGGGACATAATTAAAAAAATGAAAGTAATATTTATTTACTAAGTTATACAAAGCAAAAAAAAAGAAGAATGAAATGGATATTCAAAGATACAATTTACATAAATGACAGATAAGATTCGGTGGTACGTATACACATATAGAGGGCTGGACCAGGCATATAGATGCTAATTTCCTATACAAAAGGGTGGGGTGCGTCATAGACGTACACATCGAGAAAAATAAGGAAATAAACAGAAATAATTGAATATAAGATAATCTCTAGCTGGCGGTTATAATAATTACAAGGTGGACAAATCGATATGGAGCAATTACAATTAAAATTTAGTTGGTTTACCAGAGCTATTGGGGAACAATAATTTGACGTGGAGAGTTCAAGGATATGGGGGTTGAGCAGATTGTTAACCAAGGCGTTAAAGTAATTTCTTAGATGAATTAGAAGTGGGTAATATCTTGAACAAACTGGTTCTGGTATGATTCGTCTCTGCTGAAGGGGGCCGAGTTTAACATGCCCTTTTGCCGTAGTTTTCAGGCTAATGTTACAGAATTGGCAATATTCTGAAATGTCAACTGAAGCCCCATGCCAAAAGAAATACCGGAAAATCTCTGACTAATTTATCCTGGCTGAAGTGACCAGAAATCACACTATCGCGGCCAATATTTAGGATCTGGGGGACATGTGAACGGGGAACCAGAGGGCGAAATAAAAGGCTGACTTCGTACCTTGGACCGAATCCTGCTCGAGGCTCAGAGAATTTCCCACAAGAGAAGGAGAGTTGAGAACTGCTTCTGTCTTTGAGCAAATTATTCGCTCATAGCGCCGCTTAAACCTGAATCTAAGGAAATTTAAACTGATCCCATGGAACAAAATTTATCAGGGTCTCATAATAGTAGGGGACTTTCGATGCGTCTAACCAAAATTTAAAGTACGGAAAAGAGTATAACCGAAATGACGAAAGGTCATATTTGGTTGGAACCGGGTGTGGCGAAATTTAGCGCGGTAGAAGTCAAGGGGTCATATTGTACGCCGTGAGATGTTCGGATTTGAGGGCGGAGTAATCCACCGTAGCTTCTGATGGATCTGAGATCAATAGATCTTGAAGCTGCGAGCTAAAGAGTGAAAGAAGTTTGATGACACCGCCCTTCTCGATGTCTCAATGAATAACTTCAAAAATTTTATCGAAGTGAGTAAGAAAAGATCCGAGGTCCTTTCCTTCTTTGAACGTGGTGAGTTTAACGGAGGCGGATTGTGGAGTTCGTACACGAGAATTTACTGAAAGGGTTTCGAGCCGATCACGATTTGGTTATACTTCACATCGGCGTATTCTCTCGCGTTCTTCGCTCTTTCTAATTTTTTCTTGTACACCTAATTCTTTAATATTTTTTCACTTCAGCTCTTTCTCTAATCTCTTTTAGTCAAGCTCTCTCTTTTCTCTCTTCTTCCTGTATATAAGTTACAAGGTCTTTGGCACTTAAACCGAGGGATTCTACTTGGAGTTTAAATCACTCGAACGACGATATTTTGTTCGTAAGTTGTCCGAAAGAAAGGGTTTAATGCAATGGAATGTGTAAGCACGAGACGGAGGAGGCTTGGCTCACAAAGTACTGACACAGTGAGGAATATGCTTGTTTAAACGCGGAGGTTTTGTTATCGAAATACACACACTAATATAATACACGATTAAACAAATTAATAAATAAAAAATAATGGAGTCTTCGTGAGATAAGAAGGGCTCAGACTCTACTAATCCGTGAGAGATTAAAGTGACCGTGGGAGAAATTACGTAGCCTAACAAAATTTTCCTATTAAAGGTTGTCGGTTCAAACACACATACAAACACTAAGCGATAAATAAATATGGCAGGGTTGTTTCCTGTTTTGTTTTGTCTTTGCACTGTAAACGGTACTCAGCTTTGGAAATTACAATAAAGTTAAAGGGTTGCCTTTTAAAAATCTCTCCAAAGAGCTTTTAAAGACCCTGACACACTAATCACCAGATTCAATAATAGAGTAATGTATATATAAGTATATGTTGTGGAATGGCCAGACACTCTATATACACGTAGGTACTTTGGGAGTTGGGGCCGAAGTTGCTTGAAGGCCGTTAGTGAAAGGGGAAATTGTTATGAGTCCAGTTGGGATGGTTTAGCATTAACGTTTTGAGGTCCCCCTAAACAAATATTTCAAAGTGCAAGTTGGCCAACGATTAACAGTTAGCTTGTACGCGCTGGGGTTGCAAAATAAAGACAATGATGAAAATATATCTTTAATAACACCAAAATGATATTTATATTGACACAAAAATTGGGTTCAAAAGGAATATTCACGCAGACGGCGTTAAAGGCCTACACGAGATACAGGTAGGTTAATTAAGGGATTAAAGAGGGCAGATTCAGTTTATGATTTAATGGGGGATTGAAACCGGGGGGTTCACACAAATAATGCAGCTATGGGGTAAGCCAGATTCAAGATCAATCTGCAGGCGGCAATGGTTACGATTACCTTACGTGCTCGTTCCCTAAAGGGGGCTAGTTGGGGGTACGATGAATGCGACGGTAGAAGTCAGGTTCCCTTATGCTTCAGACGAGGTAGCACTTGTCGAGCCTTCGAAGATTGCATTCCTTGTCAGGTACTTTCCTGATTGACTATGGCAGAGTTCAATGATATCGATACTTGCCGATTGACTATGGTAGAGTTCACGAATGGGGATACTTGCCGATTGACTATGGCAGAGTTCAGGGATTGATTTAGCCTTCAACTCGCTCGCCGTAGTAGATGGAAGTCTAACAGTGCTAATATCTAAACTCAGTCGAAAGGTTATATAGCCGGCTGGGGAGGTCGCTACAGACGCGTGCGTGAATTTGGGGAAAAGTTAGCGACTACTTTGGGGGAAGGGGAAATCCTGATAACGTTGGTTGTAATGTCCAACAGATTTCAATCTTCGAGCGGAAAGCCAGGAATGTTTTGCGGAGAGGTGGCCGTGGGAGACGATGACATCAGTCCCTAGGCAAATACACCTGGGACGTGTGATAACGGCGTAGGCCGCCTCCTTGCCCGGGTTCAACCATGCTTTCACAACTCCAGGCAGTGGTCTCAGAACCCACATGGTCGCCATTTGTCCTCATTCTGCTACATATATTAATATGAGGGTAAAATATACAAAAATTTAGACCCTATATTAATTTAATATAATAGAGAAAAGATTTGCGATCATAGCTTGAGGATATTGCTCCATCTCTTTTCAATAATCACCCACAAATGCTCACAATTGATTGGCTTCAATTCATTAACCGCCAGTTTAAATATCGCGAATATTGGCAAATTCCTGCGGTAAGTTCTAAAATAGTTAATGTTATTGTCAACCAAGAACTTAGATATCCCTTGCTTTGTGAGAAGTCGCGCTTTAAAGCTTAAAATTTCAGATATGAACCTTAACTCGATCCAACACTTTGAGTTCATGGCAGAGTTTTGGGGTCAAAATGTTAGTACTCCAGTTCATTTAGATGCCACGAAGCACTAGACATGGAGAGGTTCCGTTTGATGTAAAGTGGGCACGAATGATCACTCCTGAATGCGCTCCCCATTTCTGCTCCTAATGAGGCACCATCCAAAAGCTCAAAAGAAGTGGAAGTGAGCTTCAACAGAGCATATCACTTTGCCCTAGTCCTCAACAGTATATTCTTTTTTCCTCAAATACTGGTTGGAGCTAACCGTGAGGTTCCTCTTAATTAGATGAGGCTTCATCTCACTCTTTCTTAACTTGGGACATTTATCGAGAATTCTAGGATAAACTTGTGCGAGTTGAAGCGTTCACACATGCCTCTTTACAATCGGCAACAAGTTTGGCACAAAGGACAACCCGATTCTTCAACTGGAACCATACTCTAAGACGACCTTCGCGTTTATTTGAAGCTCATTGAGATACAGAAAACTTCTTTAAAAGAGTGTATTCAATCATCTTAGATGGTGTTCCTTCATACAATACCCTTAGAAATCGCTTTATGCATTTATCGCTACTTTGGTACAGAGCAACAATGATTGCACGTTTTTCTTGGGAAAGCGTCTATTTCTAGAATAGAAAAATTTTCAAAATTTTTTTTCCGAAATAATATTACGAACCCTATTATTATTACACCCACTCATTAATTCAACCTTTTTATCATCATTTAAACTTTCGATCTTATAGTCATGCTCCAGTGGCTGAAACTTACCTTTAACAGGACCAGGAGCACAGCTCAATTTTGATTTTAGCCAAGGAATGCCATATTCTTTTCTACTATTTTGAAGGATTGACCTTTTAATAAAAATTAAATTTTAAATATTATATTAATTATTAATCATGAAAGTTAAAAATAACGAATTAAAAAAATATAATTATATATTAGTCTCAAAGTTTTGGCTATGGCTATATATTTGCGGTTCATGAAAAATCAATAAATGTCAGAGCAAAATTGAGCTACAAATTATAGTAAACTGAAAAGTTTCTCGAGGGTAAAGATTAATTAAATCGCAGATATGATTCCATGAGCAGTACAGGCAATTAGGCAATTAAACTAAGGTATCATTACATAATAACTTGTTAATCGCTAGAAAAAACTGTCAGACAAAAATAAAGATATGGGTGTTATAATTGAATTTTACCTAAATCTGGCTAGTTGTAGTGAAGTTACTAGTAGTATATAAGTTATCCATGGTGAACTGCGGGATGCTCAGCAGACTTGTTTTATTATTTAATTACAGATGACTTAAAAAATAGATTTGCTGAAGTTTTGTCAATTTATCGACAAAAGCTACTCGCACGTGACTAACTAAATTAATTTCAGTTTCGTTTTTGAAACCAGGGCAGCCAAATTAACAGCAAAAAATAATTTGGCCGTTCTGCCTGAGTATTGCAACAGATTGTCTAGTTTTGTAATGAATGTGGCTTAGGCCAGTAGCTCTCCTCTCGTAAGGTATATGTTTTGGGCCGGATCCCAGTTCTTTTGAATCTGTTTAAGATTGTGACTCTTGAATTAACAACGTAGGCTATAAAAGAACTGTTCCCTCGTTCTCACTTCTCAAGCTCTTTAGGGTAACTATCCTTTGAATAGATTGGCTCCTGGGTGGTTTCTCACATCCACATTTGAGTATGTCAAGCATGGTTTGGAATTGACATGGGACCAACTCTGCTATTTTCAATTTAGGTGTTCAGATGTGTCAATGTCGCCAATCTTTTTAAGTTTAAAAGCAATTTTAGATCAAATCCCATTAGTAGGATGGTAGTACTGAAGGCCACGTAATCTTCAGCACAATGATGAATATGTTTTAAACGGTGAATTAAGAAAAAAGTGAAATGTATATAATAAGTCATTTATATCCAAAAGATTAGAAAAATAAGTCTAAACCTTTAAAGAGCGAACTAAATAGAACTAAAATTATATTAAAAGAAAATAAACTTAAGAATTCGTTAATAGGGCGGCAAATTTTGAGCACCTCTCATAAGAGGGGCGGTCAATAAGTTTTGCAATTCGGATATAAAGAAACGAGATATGAGGAAAAGAGTTTTATTATTTTTCAATATAACTACCCTCGACTTCAATGCACTTGCGCCACTTGTCCCTGAGGCTTCGAATTCCTGACAAGAAGAAATCTCCCGAATGCTGTTTAATCCACTCCTGGACAGCCAGCTTGACATCTTCATCGTCCCCAAACCGGCGCCCACGCAGTGCAGCCTTGAGCTGGTGAAATAAAACGTAGTCTCTTGGGGCTTGATCTATACTGTAGGGGGGATGGTTGAGCTCCTCGAATCCACACTCGTGCAGGGCAGTTTGTGCAACTCTGGCCTTGTGGACTTTGACGACGTTGAAGTCGATCATGGGGCGTGAGGTTTCTAGGTACCCAACGGGCACAGACCTTGCTCATGGCCAAATTGTCGTGGGTGATGTTGATAACACTTCCATGTGATATTCCGAGTTATCGCTCTATTTCTTCGACGTTCACCCGTCGATTTTCGAGGATCATCCTTTCCACACGGGCTACATTGACTTCGTTGGTCACGTCTGGATGACCTCCAAATAACGGGTCCCCTACTTTCGATAGGCTTTAATTCTTAATTTTCTGCAAGGATTGAATGAAACTTTAGTGATAACTAATTTATTGTGTTTAAAAACATCATATGAAAACATAAGAGTCTTTGGACTTTTCTTCATTATTCTAAAACACGTATTCGAGATGCCCTCTATTTCTTGATGCGCAGCAGAAAGTTTTCCATGACGTCCTTACAAACCGACCCACTAATGCCTCTGATCTCCTCCCTGATGTCTTCCTTGAGTTCCGTGATGGTTCTGGGTCTTTCTGTGTACCCTTCCCCTTAAGGTAGCCTCAGAGAATAAAATCTAAGGGGGCTAAGTTGTTGTCTGTGAGGTACTTACTCAAAATCAGTATTGAGACTGATCACACGGCCATCAAATTTCTCTTTCAGCCAATCTTGGGACAGTTTGAGGTGTGAGAGCTTGCTCCATCTTGGTAGAATCATAACTTGTCCATAAGCGACTGGAACAGGGTCTGGAACTCCCTCTTGAAGGTTTTGAAGGCCTAAAAATACCGAACTTTGGTGCCTGTCACTGTCACGCCAGATTCCTGAAAGAAGAATGGTCCGATGATGCCTCTGGCTGAGATTGCAGGCCATACCATTCAATTAGGGGATTTTATCGGCTTAGTGGCGAGCTCATTTGGTCTGGAGGAGGTCCCCCAGAGTTCATTTGTCATCGAGTTTACCTTTCCTTCACGTGTGAAGTGAGCATCTGAGCTCCAAAGAGGTTAAGGAAAGTTGGGTTCTCCGGAATCTCCTCTAGTATATTGACCGCCATAGCTTTGCTCTTCTCCTTGTCTTAAGCTGTAAGGCTCTGCTTCGTCTGTATTCTGGATAGGTAGGCCTTTAAATCCATTACTAGCACTCTCCTGCAAGTTTCACGGGATATATCGATGGACTAAATTCGCTCGCGCACAAAGCGTTTTAGTCTGAATTGTCTCTCTCATGCTCTTGACCAGCTCAGCTGTATGCTTCCTGAGGTGTCCTGAATGGCTTAGACGGTTGACACTGGCTGCCTTGAGGATCTCTACTGTCCCATAGTTCTCGAGTTGTTCCCTCCAGTCTTGAATTCTGCTTTTTTTTTGGGGGGGGGAGGGGGTGCTTTTTCGCATTCGAATTGAAGCCTGTCCTGTAGTAATGTTTGACGCAGTATAGTATTTGCTGGCGCTTCTATTGTGATCTAGTTGTGTTCACAGCAGTTGCTTCTGTCATGTACTGCAAAGTAACTGTGATAGTGAATGAATGAAGGATATATCACAAAACGTGTGTGCAGGCCCCTTTTGGGGGAATACTATATGCTATTCTAGCATTTTATAGCCTAAATTAGCATAGTATATCTTACCCTTGTACATTATATCTTAGGCTAGCTTAGCATAGTATAGTCTTGCCTATAATAGCCTAGCATAGTATAGCCCAGCCTATAATAGCCTAGCAGAGTATAGCATATTATCGGCTAACCTAGCATAGTATAGTATATTATTGACCGGAAGATTATTGACCGGATAGTTATGATGTTATTGCCAGAAAAAAATAATTCTCGGGCTAACCTTAGAAAGATTTGGGCAATTATATTATTTAAAAGAGAGAGTAAAACATAATAGGCTTTTTAAATTTCTTTAGAATTGGCCTAATAATTATGGTGTTATTACAAAATTAAGCAAAACGGGTCGGACCAACCGTCCGACATAGTGAAATGTAGAATGGCTCACGGTTAGTCTCACACGCGACTAAAAATCACCGCATTCATTAACTCATCAAGCTAAGTTCACACTCAACAGCATTTTATTTTCACCATTTTTATGGCATACACATAAAAACTTTTTCTTTTCTTATTATCGCTATATTTGTCATATTATGAATCCCAAATCAACATTTGTTGATAAAATTACCAATTTCAATTTTGAACTGATAGGGTTGCAGTGTAATTTAACTTTTTTAAGGTTGCCCACACGAACTTCATAAAATATTTGTTCTTTTAATTTCCTTCTCACAAATATATTTGGTATATTATGAATATTTAATGAAATTGCCTTTATTTTCATTAACAATTTTATATTCGTCACTTTCAAAATTGTTCAGTTTTTTAATCAAATTCAGATATTCTACTGATTATATAGATACCTACCTATTATCTTTTTAAATTTTATATTTTTGTATTATTATTATAAAACTGTTTTGTTTGCTTTGAAATTTGTAAATTATTTACGGAATCTTAAAAAGCGTATTCGGGTTTTTTGGGGAGGATTCTTTGGCAAATGGCTTTATTTTGCATTTTTTTATGCTTCCAATTTTTTATGCTTATTTGTTTGCCGTAAATGTATACATTTTCAAATTTATTTTCATTTTTAACATGATAACAAAACAAAATTATTTACGATTCGTAAGTGGCCTTATTTTAATATAAATTTAGTAATTAGTCAAATTTTGATTAATAGCTTTAAAAGTCCCTATAGAAAAAAAGTCTACTATAGCCATATTGGCAACATCTTAGCCACGTAGAGTTCGCCAAGAGTTTAAAAAATCTAGGAGGGGTAATTTCTTTATCAGACTTTCTAGCAAGATTTAATAAATTTATAGAAACGAATGTAATTTATTTCCTTACAATTACTTTCGTATTATTTCCATTGTATTTATTAAAAATTAAATTGAAAATCAGAAAAACCTTTACAGAAAGATCTAGAAAGTGGCTCAGTAAGTAGACCTTGAAAAGTTAAAAATTGTGGGCTCGAGTAGAAAACGGCGCTCAAGTCACAAGAATCTCTACCAACTCTTTCAAATAAATTCAGGCTGTATTGGAATGGTGATGGTATATTCTAGTGCCCTTCAAACTGCTTATGCCCACCTGCCATCTTATATACTTTAGGAAAATAAAATTATTCACCCCCCCCAACTTAAATTAAAAATACAACTGAGATTAACACTTATGTGCCATTCATATATTGTAGGCACAATAAATCATTGTGTGTATAATTTAATTTAGCTAAAAGATATTTAATATAGATTCACTCTAATTTATAATATTTCAACTTAAAACTTTTTTACCGCCATATTAGAACTCCAATCTCCCAAGGAGAAGAATACTGGTTTGGAACCTCAAACGGCGAAAATAAATGTTGAATTTGAGCTATAGTTTTTAACCGCAATGACTAATTACTCAACTTCAAGACGTAGCCTGAGCAAAAGCCTAATAGTCTACGCTGTTAAGAGACGTAGCTTAACCTTTGAAAATTTTGCTCTCATTATTTATTATTGTTTCTTAATATGTGCACATATCACTTTGTGATAGAACGGTCTGAGGCTGCTTAAATTCAGCCGCATTAACATGTTTAGAAACACATGCTACCCACGTGCATCTGCGAGAGGAAGCAGAGCGCGTTATCGCCCCTATAGCAAATATTTAATCAAGGAGTTTCATTCCGCCGTTTTGCCTCCATACGTCGATCTCGCCAGATGGAGTTAGGCTTATTGGCAGATAAGGTATTTTCCTAGGCGCGACTGAGGCATTCCCCTGCAGTCATCCACTCAATTATCCCCTACGCCATGGAGATGGCTCCGGGTACTTATACATAGCTTTCCCCGATTGAAGCAGATCAGATCCCTATTATCGTCGCGAGGCATCACGCCGGTCCAGTCTCCCTTGTGCACCTAGGTACTCTCTACTTCGAGAACCCCCTTATTGTCCAGAAGAGGACAATATCCCTTGAGTGCCAAAGTTCGTGCCTTTGAGACGCCAAGTCAACAAGGCCCCTCCTGTTGTTGAGAAAGAGAAAAACGTTAGAACAGCCATTGTTCTTTGATCCTGTTTGACAAGAGACGGTTCTCACCCCCCCCTTCCCTGTTGGTCAGAAAGAGAACAACGTTAGAACAGCCATTGTTCTTTGAGCCCGTTGACAAGAAACGGTTCTCACTCTCCCCTTCTGTTGTTCAGAAAGAGAACAACGTTAGAACAGCTATTGTTCTTCAAGCCCGTTCGTCAAGAAACGGTTCTCGTTACCAAGACATCACGTCAGGATAATATAATTTTCCCCCTTTTTAACGTTCTTCAAGAGAACGCTTGGTTTCAACAATAACCTCCATTGTTCTTCTAGAACATCCCCGATTTGCTGTCACAAAGATCGCTCGTACTTCCGAGCCACCCTTCTCTTTCAGTCTTCGAAAACAGTCCTTTGCCTTCACTAAGGACAATCCCCCGAAGAACCTTTCTGCTGGAAATCGCCAGTGGACCGAAGATTCATTCGCATCGTCTTCCTCTGCACAACCACTTAGTAATTACGTAAGCTGAGCATTACCTTTAATCATCTAACCTTTTGTCAACGCTACCCTGTGCTTTAAATGGTTTAGCGAACCATTCCCCCCCCCTTTAATTTTTATTTGTTTACCTTTTGTAAATCTCTCCAAATATTAATCATCGGATTAGTCAGATATTCCCACGACCCTTTCCATTATCTGTTTATGTAAACATTTTTTTTGTGTGTTGTTGATAGTTTAATTAATAAAACTCTATTTTATTAATGGTAGCCATATTATTTATCCTTGTGCCCCGTTCCACTTCTTAAGCACATTAAAGATAAATAAGCCTCTCCAGGCCCCCCTCCCTTTTGGACTAACCTCGGTCAATCAGATTACCACGCACTCGAAATATTAGAATAATTCTCTCAACGAATAGTTATATATGGTATATCGTCGAGAGCCTATTCTACGACACACGTCAACAAACCTTAAATCAACACAACATTAAAAAAAAACGCAAGAACTTATTCCTCAACTTAATAGATCTTTTTCTTATTGCTTTCACGGAGATTTCTGAACATGTATAAACTTTGACTGCAGTTGTGGCCTTGGTGATTATTTCTTGGACGTCCTTCTTGTACCTAGTTGAAGTAATTTTCATTCCGAGTCCTTTGCACTCCGTAGTGTAAGGATAGCCTCTATCCCGCACCCTGACATGGCAAAGTATTCTCCTGCCTATGTGGACAACTTTGAGCTTTTCCTGGTTCATGCGGATTTTTCACCGGGCCTCGGAGATGTTAAGGTTTTTAATTTCTGCTGCTGTCATAGGTGCATTCCCCCATAGGCAAGTGATTATCCGGGTGAAATGATCGGCTAATTGAATGTTAAGGCAAGTGGGCTTAGATGGGCTGGGAGATCAGCGGTGTACTTCAAGTAGAAAGTGTGGGACAGGCACCTCCCTGTGAGAGGCTCCCAATGAGCGGAATCTTTGGTCCGTTCGTGTACCCTAAACTCATATACGCCATTCTCTTTATGATATAGTCACAGAGAGTTTTTTCTAAGTTTTTACTTAGGCCCAGTCTATCCACCTGGTGGTGAGATTGCGGCTTGTGTCGCTTATCTCATCTATGTTGTTGTTTTCCCCCCAGTTATAATGAAGATTTTTTACCAATAACTTCGGAATAGCTCTTCAATTCTTCATTCTTCCGTTTCGATGTTTCGATCTTCGTCTTCCCAGTCGATCCTTTGAAATGTCTGATCTTATTCCAATATTCTTTAGGAGTTGCTTCGTGATCGAGGCTAGCGATCGCATTATCCCATCGTCTCCAATGCTGTTCGAGGATCAACTGGTTGAGTTCTTCTTTTATTTCTTTACTTCGTTGCAATGAGTAAACTGATGCATTCCTGATGTTGAACTCAGCTCACGGTATAAATCCTTTATGTATTCGATCCATCTGTAGATAAAGATGGTCCTATACTCTGAGTTAGGAATACAAACCTTATCTGCGTTGATGAAATGGTTATTGAGGTCATCGAGTTCCTCGTCAAACTCCTTGGAGAATTGTCTCGTTCCAGTTGGTCGGATCGTAGACATCGAGAAGGCACGCGTACCTTGTCCAGTCTGCTTTTCTGTAGTTTTTTCTGACATAGAGCTCGAACTTGTATAGGGTTCCTGTTGATAGTGAGTAGGATCCCTATATGGTCACTACATGGTACCTGGACTGGTTCCATGTAGTAATTGAACTGCAGCTAACAATTCGTCAGACAGATGTCTGGCTTTGTGGAACTTCCCCTTCTGACAAAGTTGGGAAATTCAAGGCCTATTCGCTGGGCAATATTTTTGTCCAGCAATAGGTCCAGGCTTCTTCCTATACCGTTAAATGTCATGTAACCGGATTCTCGGCATTTGTCGTTCAGACCCCCATTTATATAGTGGGGGTTCTTCTGCCAAATAGGCCAGGGAGAGTGTGAATTGGTAACACGTCTCTCCTTGGCGGGTGGTATCCGTTAGCAATGACTAGCTTTCCTATGTCGAGTTCAACCTCAATCGTGAGATAGGATTCTTCTAGATTTTCTTACTTGCTTTATTTAATCCCTTCCTTTATTACAATAGTGGTACCGTTGAACTGCTCTCTGCGAATAAATCGTGATCAACATATCGTAGTTCAAGATCTTCATTTCTGCATTACGCGTGTCAATCCCATATTCCAAAATTAAAATGATGTCTGCATCAATTTCTCTGAATACATTTCCGTAAAGAGTTCTTTTCGTCGTCCAGCCGTTGCTATTAATGTCCATTATCTTCAGTGCCTTCCTTAACATGTCGAATGTTTTTTACCTATGCAACTTCTTATTCTTCTTTATCATGACCTGCTCTTCGTAGCTCGTGTACGCATGCAGGGGCCCTCATCGTTTTCTTCGGATTCCTCAAATGAGGGAGCTTCGACCACTCTAGTCCAAATTTAACAGTGTTATTTCTTATAAATCACTCTTTGAATACCTTAGAGCATTCTTGGTCCCCAGGCATGCTCACTGAAGGAATATTGTTTGCCTTTAAGAGTGCATTAAGGACCTGGTTATAACAGCCAAGCTTCACTGCATTAGCCACATTTGACTGAGTAATGTAGCTCAGATCTTTGCACTCAGATCTCCTGTCTTCACTTCTTATTGTTCTTGGCGGCGCTCGCGTATGTCATCTCCTTAACTTACTTCTCTTCTTCTTCCTTCCTTTTGATTATATCTCGGAGAATTGGTCAGTTTAGGGCCATGGTCCGGTGTTTTCCTTTACAGTTGAGATTTTTTTTCTTAGTGTTCTCGCACTAATCGAACAGATGTCCTCAATGTTCTGTGGCACTTTCACTGCACCACAGTTTGTTCTTGTCCGGGCAGGTCGTGGTTGTGTGATCTTCTAGTTTATAGCATACAAATCACATCTGTATGCTATTAAACCTCTCCTCCTGGATGTTCTATCTTGTGATTATCATATTAAAGACGAATATCCCATCCGTCGTCGCTTTACTGGCTATATCGGTGGTAGAGAATATTATTTTGAACACGTAAGTGTGTTCGCGGAATTTGATTATATCCCTTACATTTGCCGACGGGTTGCTCCTCAAAATCTCTTCTTTCAGCTCTTCGGTTGAGTTTTTACTGATTTAACTCTCTACTTTGCAGCAAATGACACTGCGCTTTGATGCCACTTGTGGGGGACTCTTTGCTTCGAGCCCAATGCTCTTCAATATGGTAGATCCTTCTTCAGAAAGGAGCCAGTCCACATGTTTTGTCTCTGCGCAGATGGCAATAAAACCTGATGAAACTTAAATTAATTTCACCAGGGCCCCCTTGTGTTTGAGATAGAGAATTTCTCATAGCTTCCTCTTTTCCGGTGACTTTTCTCCTTGTATGGTCCTGAATGACCCTCTTAGTGAGGGTCTCCATGGTAGTTTTCGTTTGCTAATGTGTCCTCTTCTTTTTTTATTGTCCTTTCTAACCAATGTAGAATTATTTTTGTATTTTGTAAGTGAAAAGAAATGTGAGTAGGTGGTAAAGGCGGTACTGGTTCATCAAGTTCAAAAACGTCAGTGAGAGCGCTCCCGTCCATTTTCCAGTTAGTACCTCGCTTGGTTGCTGCCAGGATGATGGGTGATGGATGGATGGGATAGATCTAGAATGAAAACCTCAAGAGGAATGAATTGTGCTAGATTTGATGTAGTAGCGGTTGAATCAAAGGCCGCTAAATTTTGTCACGTCCTCTAGGGTACTTGCGCCATAACTGCATTCAACTTCATAGAGTCGGGTGTTACTTCCTTCTATAATTCTGGCCGAGTACACCGAGTGATGAGGATCTCTCCTCTGTCCTGGACACGCAGTTATGCCCCATTTCGAGAAAATTTCTTACTTATGCTTCCGCTGTAGCCTAGTCCTCATACTAATTTTTACATAAGCCCGTAATTATGTCACTCAAAGTGGCTGGCATAGTTAAAACGAAATCAATGAATGGCAGACATCCGGCAGGTTCCACATAGGGCGATTCACGGGAGCAGTGAGATGATTAAGCCCTCATTGAATTATGAGTCCTCGGTGAAAAATCAGAGCTCGGTTCCAGCTACACTATCGAATGTATATTTTCGGTAAAGGAGGTAGATTTGGTGGTAACGATACGATGGCGTCATCTTTTCCCTACGAGGCCTTACAAGGAGAATAACAGAAGCTCTAAGTGGTATCGACTTAACAATTTCGCTCTCTGCGACCCGGACGATTTGTTTTCCCCCAAATTCCATTACATTGGCCCTTCACCTCACTACCCAGTATAGAGGCAACGGTTTCGGAAAGCATTTGACCCATCGAGTACACTGGGATTTTCCTTTCTAGTTTAACAAGAGAAGAATACTGCATACTGGGCAGTTTAACTTTCCGTTTACCAAAATAGTATAATACTAAAAACCCGGAAGTCTCTCTTCCGATTTACGAAAGAAAATAAAACAAAGTCGGAAGTCCATCTTCCCTCGATGGAAACCAACGAGAGTCGATAAATCTTTGAAGAGTTCGCACACAAATTGCGCTGCTCCGTCGGTGATCACTTATAAGGGAACGCCAAACCTGGATATTCAGCCGCCCAATAAGGCAAAAACAACCGTGGCAGCACTGATGTCTGGAATCGGTATTGCTTCAATCCACCTGGTGACTCTGTCTATGCTTGACAGTAGGTACCGGTTATGAGAAGGGCATGACGGCCCAGGTATGGTGCACGACGGGAATGGAACAACTATAGCAATGTAAACCGTCTCAAATATCGAAGTGAGCATACTAATAGGCATGACTGTGGACTTAGTGTGGTGATTTACTTTAGCAGATTGACAGGAGAGGCATTCACGAGTCCACGAACGTATATCTCTGTTCATATTGAGCCCGAAATACCTCGCTTTCACCAACCAAAGCGATGCCTTATTCCCTCGATGTGATATATTATGAAGTTGCGTGAAAATCGCTGATCTGCAGGGTGAAGGAACAAACGGTCGTGGGAATTTAGATGTTACCTCGCACCAGAGTTGGGAATCACTTGGAAAAGGAATTGTCTTCAGTCCAGCTCGAGACGACTTCACTTGTTCGTCATGATGTTGTGCTGCTGCCAAAGAAAGGACATGAAATTCATCCACTTGAACTGAATTAACATTTAGAGATAAGCAGTAAGCAACCACATTTTCCTCGCCAGATACATAAGCTATGGCATTGAAATACTCCAAGATTGCGGTCCAGGGCCTAGAAATCCTCAATCTATGTTATCCTGAGCCAAGAAGAATACCTCAACTAGATTAAAATAATACTGCACAACACCACCAAATTCAAGAATATACCGCGGAATCCCACTAACGATCTAAAAACGAAGCTGGACAAACTCATTAGGAAAAATATCACTACCATCAACCCTATGATAATTCCCCTAATTGAAAGCGACTTCAGGATAGATTAAGCCTAAGGCAATGTAAAAACGGATAAACCTAGAAATCCCCTTCCACCCATCATAAGTCAAACACCAAGCGTGACTTATCACCTGGCAAAATTTCTCTGTTCGATCATCGTCCCCTACACCCCATCAGACTACACGCTGCACTCCTCTTCAACACTTCTAGATATCCTTCAGACTTCTCAACTAACAGCCGTAATAGCTTGTATGGACGTAGAATATCTATTCACAAATATACCCTTTTATGAAACAATCAAATTGATATCCAATACCATTTACCATACTGAGGGCTACACACCCCTTACCATTCCCGAAGACCTATTGCGACAGCTCCTCAAAGCATTCACAAAAGAAGCTTCGTTCTACGGTCCCGAAAGGAAAATATACCTGCAAATCGATAGGGTCGTGATGTGGTCACCCCTTGGTGTCCTCTTTGGGATTTTTTACATGGGTTCAGTTGAGGACAGGATTTTAAAGAGCAATATAGCGCTCAAGCCTCCCATCTACGCGTGCTATATCGATGACATAATTTTGAATACGAATAACATTGGACAAGTGAACGGCCTAGTTGAAACATTCAAGAAAAACTAATCTCTTAATTTTACCCACGAAACGGAAGATGAAGGATCCCTTCCCTTCCTTGATATCCTCATAAGTGCCCAGGAGTCCAAATTTGTGGCCAAGTATACGTTAAGGCCACGCCATTCGGTTTCTGCTTAAACGGTACTTCTGAGTGTCCTGAACGTTACAAGAGATCAGTCATCAATGCCTAAGTTATCAGGGCAATTTCTCATTCATCCACGTGGACGGCTGTTGATCATGAACTTAAGAGGATTTCCTGAGTTCCTGTTAACAATGGCTACCCACAAGATTCCATCGACGCCAGCATGAAAGAGAAAATGAACTTGGCTGCTTGCCTGGTGTCAGGTCTACTCCGAAGAAGAGTAGTATCGACCTTTATTACAAGGCCAATATGAACACTGGCTACCGTGAAGATGATAAGGCTCTCAAAGCCATTCTCCATAGTAACGTGAGACCAATTGACCCTAATACCGATATTAATTTAATTATATAATACAAAACCAAGAAAACAAGTAATTCCTTCATCGAGAACAGCTGTTCCCCTCCAACGAGCCAACTCCAGGAGACTAACGTCGTGTAAGAATATTCGTGCAAAGTCGGCGACTGCGAACATCGCAATTCAAAATACATCACCCTAACCTCTACAGCCCTCTTAAGGCGACTGACAGCTCATCTTTAAGATGGCATGATTAAGAAACATGCCTACTCTCATGGCACTACCCTAACCCGCGAACAAATGACTCCGAACACCTCCAGCATCCTGAGACTCCAAAACCGCAGGAGATTGACCGAAGCCGTCATTATTCACATGAAGAACCCGGCAATTAACGTGCAGCTTCAACCGGAAACCATACTCCCGACATCTCGGTGGCTCCGAGTTGACCGCCATTAAAAGAAGCATGTTTTCAAACTCCATTTTTCTTTGCCTCCTTTGCCAGAGAACTAGATCGGAGCGACAAATAGTCAGACTTTTTTTTTTTTTAGGGGGACAAAAGGTACGGGTCGCGGTTACTCCACCCCTCTGTACGCCTCTCACGTTTGTGGGCACAGAAAAGGAGGAGATCCGGCGCCGACTTGCTCTTGGAGAAACTCCCCACACTTCTGACTATCAGTTCAAGTGAACCAATAGTAAAGTCCTTAATGGGAAGTCCGGAACAAGCTTTAGAAGAGGGTTTATAGTGGAAACGGAAAGTTTTGAGTTAAAAGAGGGCAGATTAGTGAGGAGGTAGATTGAGCAACCTCGGTAGTCAAAGGTGGAAAGGGTGGAATACCCTTGCCCGAGGGAAAAGGTGGACCTGCTGATTAACGTGCATTACGAAACACCGTCATGCATTTACTCATCATTCATATTTCCTTTCTCAAAATTTTACTACCTATTTTCCTCATACCGAAGCGGGAGGACCGCCTAATCTTTGTTCCCTTATTCTCTTCATCTTTCATTCATGTGTTTACTGTCGCATTCATGCCGTTTTGAGTTGTCTTAACTCTGAGTTTTGTTTATATATTGTTATATTGCGTGTTTTTACTTTCTTTACTTTGATTCACTTTCTCTTGTTGATATCACTTTTTTACTTTAGTTTCACTTTGTTCACTTGCTTTACTAAAAACTTTCACTTCACTATCATTATTGTTAAAGTTTTTGATACTATAGTTCACTTATTACACTTTTGGTTTACTATGCTCGTTTTATTTCTGTTTTACTGTTAATTTTCACTTCACTATCATTTTTGTTCAACTTTTTTAATATAGTTCACTTATTACACTTTTAGTTCATTTTGTTCGCATTATTTCTGTTTACACTTTTGAGCTGTGTTGTCTTCTTAGTCGGTTATTTATTCCTATTTAGTTTGTTTCAATTCGGTTGATTATTTCGTTGGTTAAGTTTGTATATAGTCGGGTAAATATATTTATCGTTATCCTTGTTCCTTCTATCTTTTTGAATTTCTATTTAAGTAAACGTGGGTACCTCCTCGATTTTCAGCTGTTGTCTGCCGCTGACAAATCGAGACAGGAGACTCCAGCTCTTGTGTTCGTGTGGTTTGCAAATATCGGAGGTAGATCGTCTATCTTAATCCATATTTTCTCCGCTCTGTTCCTGATGTTGATGTTGAAAGTTTCTAATCCTACTTCTTGGTGTAGATCCTGTAATTTTGTATTCCCTGAAGTTCCAATTTTTCCGTCCTTGTTTCACCGTTGATAAGGGTTGGCGTGTATAATACAACCTCTATTCCTAGGGCAACATAAATTTTTCTTTTATTTTTTCATGCCTAACCATATTAGAATGTACAGTAGGATAAGCATCGGAATTGCGTTGTTATTCCTTTTCGTTATATGTTGTTTGTAGCCTCCTTTTGTTATTCTGAGTCCTAGCACTAAGCCCTCACTATGATATCTGTAGTTCTGATCTTCAACTACAATTTCAGCTGGTTTGTTCCTGAGATTGGGATTATTGTAAATTTCGTCCTGTTCGTCCTTATCTTTCAATCTCTTTCGTAGTTGTTTAAGTTGCTGATTTCTAAAGATATTGTCGTTGCCTGAAAGCGTACGTTCCTGTACGGAGTGACGACAAGTTGGCTTATGTCGTCCGCGAACTGAATGTTTAGCCCCCTAGGCATTATTAGTGGTGGCAAGTCCGCTCTGTATATTGAGTACAGCGTGGGGCTGAGACAGCCACCCTGTGGGAGTCAAGCTTCCAATTCGAATTCTGGTCCTGAATAACCATTGATCTTCACATATGCTCTTCTTTCTGGGACATAATCGCAGATAATCCTCTACAGATTGCTATTCATTTAAAGATTTAAGATCTTATATTACATTCGTCTGACCTAGAATTTGTCGAATGCCTTTTCTACATCTCTCAGGACCAGATCGATGTAGTTATTCTCTGCTTTGGCCTCTGCTATTTTCTCTGTTATGATGCCAGGTGCCATTGTGGTGTCTCTGCTTCTTCTGAATCCGAAGTGATAATCATTATTTACGGTCATTTTCTTCAAGATATTCTTTTAGTCTTCTAATAAGGATTTTCTCGAATACTTTGCCCATGAGGTTCAATAGCGGAGGTTTTACTGGCTTTGGGACGAATATCATTCCCGCTAGTTTATAGCTATCAGGGAAGTAACCGGTGTTTAAGTATGCGTTAAAAATATTCTTTGCTGTTCTTATGATTATGTTAGGTGCTTTGGTAAGATTAATTCTGGTTATTCCTGAGGGGCCTGGCGCTTTTTTTTTGAAGGTTTGCATTAGGCCTTTGATCTCTTCCGTTGTTACGTAGGCCACTGTAGCTAGAATTTCCTACCTTTATCGGCCTACACTTGGTGCTGGAGTGATCTTGTTTATGTTTTCTCGCAAGTCTCTGTGGACCATTACGTCTATCTCTGGATTGAAGTCTTAGTCCTCCTCTGGTGTTATGCAGAACACTGATTTCCAGTGATTACGAAAAAGTTCTTCTGTGGTCCTCTCTTCTTGTATATTTTCTTCCCGTTCATTCTTAATTGTTATTTTTTCTCTCGAGGGTCTGCCTATAAGGCTATTTATTAGTCTCCAGTTCTCTCTTGCTCATCTTTCTTCGTCTATTTTCTCTATTAGGCTATACCATATGTGGCTTTGGTGTTCTTCTATGAGATTCCTCAGTTCTTCTCTCTGTCTTCTGATTTCTTCGCATTGCTCTCTATTTGGTCCATGGAGAATTATTTGGTCTAGTATTCCTCCCAATGCCTATTTTTCTCTTTATTTCCTCTGTCCATCGAGGATGTGGAAGAGTACGGTATCATGTTTTTGGTATATATTTTTCGTCCACCTCAATGATTGTCTTGTTAATCTTGAGTTCTCCTCATCAATATCTTACAGGTTGGTGTCAGTGAAGTCATTTGGGACGAAGTTACTAAGATCTTGTGTGTAACCTGCCCAGTTTGCTCTCTTGTAATACTTCCTCGCCGGTACCGGTACCTGTATCGGGCATTGTGATTCATGAGCAAATGTTTTGCAACATGGTCGCTACATACAAAGGAAACTGGTTGCATGTGGATGTTGTATGGCATATTGAAGCTACTTAGCACGAGGTCTGGTTTTGTAGCTGCATTGCCTGTGACATATGTTAGAAAGTCTGGTCCTATTTTCTTGAAAATATTTCTTTCCAATATTATTTCTAAGTTGGCTCCTCTGTAGTTTCTGGAGCGGTATCCATTTGCACTGCACCTGGCATTGAGTTCTCTTATAAAAATGGTTAAGAAACCTCTGCCAAAGATTTTAAATAGGTTGTACAGGGCAAGGTAATTTTTTCTTGGTGCTAACTATTATTGGCGCTAATTCCGTTTAAATTTTTACGGACAAGTATGCTTCATCCAAATTATTAACTTCTTTGAACTTCAGCCCACTTATTGCTATGGCCGCCTCGTCATGACGTTTGCCCGAAGAGCTCGCATTTATGACAGTGTAATCGAACAATTTGATTGTTTTTTCTTCTGGATTCACTCCGTGTTCTGATATTAATATTTTGTAGGGATCGATCTCTCTGATGTTATTTCCTAATGTCGATACTTTACCGATCCATCTTTGAGTGTTGATTTGCACAATGCTGAGCTTTCATCTCCTTTCTGTTTCCATTGTTTATTAAGTTTGGTCGTCTAGAGATCTCTGGAATTCTGGCGGGTCGATCTCTTGTTGGGTTCTGTTTCGTTGTCTTTAAACCAACCATTCTTCATACTTTGAAATGTAAAATGGCAGAGAGTAACGCAGTCGACAGAGTAGATTCGAATTTTATCCTCCATTAGGAGTTTTTGAACTTCTTCCTCGTCTTCTTTTCCTGGACTTCCTTTGAATTCCCAGTTGTATTTTCCATCTTTAATTGCCTTAATGATGCCTTCCTGTTTCTTGCCTCTCGGGAGGGGGGAACATTCATCGCTGTAGACTTTAAGTTTTATTTCCTGTGTTTCTATTTGTACTATTTTGTCTCCTTCATTACATTGCACTGACATGTTTGAAATTGCGTTCTCTTAAGTAGTATGTTCCTCGTTGCTCGTTGGTATCGAAGCTAAGGCGACGTTGATTTTATGAATTTCAGATGAGGGGGTGTTGTAAAAAACCCCACATTTTCCTCATTACATTTTTTTTCTAGCATTGTATTGAGTGTCGTAACGAAGGTGCCTGGTTTCCCACTATTCATTACATGGGCAAAGAGTATGCATGTGAGCACTTCTGTTGATGCCCCTTGTGGCACAGTTAGATTGGTATATGCTTACTGCATTTGCTTCACAGTTACTTTAGTCACTCTTTAGTATGTTGCATTTCTTCTAGTTTCTTCTTCGTTTCTAGCTTTTCATTCCTTTCGTTCTATTATCTCCTTTCTTTTGGGGCATGCCATTGCCATAGTACTTTGTGACCCATGATAGTGCACGCATTTCTTAGTACTTTTCTTGCACTGTCTCCATTCATGGTTCTTCTGTCGGCACTTAGAACATACGGTATCTTTCTTAGCGCAGTCACACGTCAAGTGGTCTTCCATCTTATAGCAGCGAAAGCACATTTGAATATTAATATGTGTTTCACACTCCTTGTTCTTTGGTCGAATTCTCATGTTTAACATGAGCACTCCTCGTTGAAATATCTTTGCTGCCATATCTGTTGTTGCACACACAATTTTAAAGACATGTTTATGGTGGTCAAATTTAATTATTTCATTTCTTTTTGTGCCTTCATGATTTTTTCTATTTCTTCTTTCATTTCTTCTTTGTCATGGGAACCCACCCAAACGTCGACTTTCCTGCATATGATACTTCTGTTTGCAGTTATCTGGGGCAGGATTTTGGGCATTAGTTCTATTCCTTCTAATGTCTCTATTCCTTCCTGGGACACTAATTTTTCTACTTCTTTTTCCTTACTTGCAAATACCACGTAGCCATTTGGGATGTCGATAATTTTGACGAGGGCTACTTTTATCTGTCCAAACAATGTCTCGCAAGTTTTCCTTTGTCCGGTTTGATCTCCTGGCCAATTGTCCTTAGAGGTACTCGTCGACATTCCAGGTTTCCTCCTTTCCCTAAAGGAGGATGATTCTCCATCTTTTTCTAGTCGAGCGACTAGGCGCTTGTTTCTTCGTTCCTTCCTCCGAAGCCTATGTTTTTTCTTCCTTCCTCTCTAAATCTGTAAAAAAGGACAGTGAAAACGTTCCCTATCACCTAGCAGCCTATGGGTCCCTATTTACCTACTTATTTTAGCATTTTACGACCACCCTATCTAAATAGGCCTAAGCTAAGAAGCGCCTCCACGGAATTTCAGGCCCGTGGTCTTAAGGACTCTCCTTCTCCGCGCTTCCTATTGGGGATTCCATCTGGGATTCGGAATCTCGAATCATTCCAGAAGGAGCATATATTTCTTCTTTCTTGGAGTTAATGTTAACTTTAATGAAAAGTGAACTTTCCCTTAAGCGCGCTCGCAGCTCTCCGTTTTGAAAAAGAGATTCCAAATTCAGTCCGTCAATAGTCAGATTAGATTTGAAATGATAATAAAAGATGGGAAAAAATGGGTGTAAGATATTATGAAAGGTTATAGTGAGAAAAAGTGTTATAGAAGAAAAGGATGTGGGTCAGCTTATCTGGCATAGTCTTCCCGTCGTCTTCTTTATTTCTTACTGTTTTGGATGTGAAAATTAAGCATTCAATCCTTTGTACTTGTGTGACTTGATGTTTGGGATTTAGAGCTTGCTAATAATTTGAGTACGTTCAACATATTATTTTAGTTTTACTTTTGTCGACTTCGGATCTTTTGACTAATTCTATTTAGAATTTGTTGATTTAATGTTATTTTATTTCGGTTATTTGTCCACTACGGATCTACTTTTTTTTTCTCTTTTTATAAAACATGTATGAATAATAGTTTTCATTGTCCTATTTGTAAAAATCTTTGAGTTTGTCTGTTATTTTTTATCTAAATAATGGTATCACATCCTCCTGCGTACGCAGGCGGCTGCTGTTGAATCCGAATTTGTAGTGTCATAGTCGCTTGTCAATAATGGGTTACCCAATTTTTTTGATTTATTCTCTCTGGTTAAGGTTCTTAGATCTTCCTCCAAATCGATTTCGCCCTATTTTGTAAGATTATGTTTAAAGGTTCCAATTTTGCGAGGGCGTGATTTCTGTTCGAGGTGAGGCGGTCCAGTTTAGATGCTTTAAATATGAAACGGAGTGCGTGGTTCTGTACCGCCTGCACATTCTTCAGGTGAGTATTGCTCTCTTGGTGCATCGGAATAGCGGGATATAGTAGGATTGGCCTCACCAGGGCCAGGTACAGTTTTCTTTTGTTCTGGGAGGAGAGCCCCTAAAATCTGTAGAGTTGGCGTAATCGTTGCTTGGTTTGTGCTACTTTTAAAATTGATATGTGCGCCGTATCCTGATGATGTTATAGTTAATCCTAGGACTCGGGCTTCGCGAGTATATGGATAGAATTCGTCTCGCACTAGAAGGTCGGCTGTTTTTTTAGGTCCGATGGGGAGGACTTTAAACTTTTCCACGTTGATGCGGATATTATTACGAGCCTCGTAGGAATTGAGATTGTTTATTTCCCCTGCTATTTTATTCGCAATGTCGATAGGATTAAAATAATCTCAGGTGATTAATTGCGAAATATCGTCGGCCAGCTGGATGTATTTTGCATAATCATGGGTGGGAAAGGGAAGGTCACGCGTAGATCGTATAAAGGGTCGGACTTAGACAGCCTAATTGGGGCACCCCGGTCCCCATGGGGATTTGCTGTCCTTCAATGCTGTTGATTTTTATGGTCACCTCGCTGTCCACAAGGAAGTAGTCACAGAGAAGTATGGTGATGTTCGTGCCCATGCGTAGGTTGCAGATTTTCTTCTTCAGACCGAGGATCCATACCTTATCAAAGGCAGATGAAGCATCCCTGAGTACTAAATCTACCCTTTGTTCTTAGCCTTTGAAACCGCAATGTTCTTAGTCGACAGGGCAAAGGTTGTCTCAGTTCCATGGTGCCTCAGAAATCCATGTTATTGTTCTTTGTAACAAACATTTTCCTTAAGAAAGTCCCTCAGCCTATCATTAACCAATTTCTCAAAGAGCTTCCCTAGGAACTTGACGAGTGCTATGAGCTTGTAACTTTTCACTCTTCCTTTTAGTTTTCCCAGCTTTAAAATAAAGATCATTCTAACCCTTTTGAGTTGATCTGGGAAATTACCAACGTCAAGACAGGCATTGAACAGGCTTAAAATCACCATGTTGTTGTTTTCGGGAGCATTTGTTAAGAGCAGCCTCAAACTCAAATTGGGTGAATGGTCTACCCTCCTCCTTTATTTGTCTGGTAACATCGACGAAATGGAAGTCAGTTAAAACTGGCCCTCAAGCCTCCAGGTCCGCCAAGACCTCTTCCTCGTACTCCATATCAAAGTCCTGGTTCTCCTCACCTGTGATGGTAAACTCTCTTCTCCAATGTTCCCTGAATTGGTGCTCTATGTCTTGGTCTTCTGAGATTTTTTCCCGTCTGCTATGATGTTGATCTTAGTTTTGTCGGGAAATGGGCAAATTAATCTCTTAATTTGGCTCCAAAACCTCCTAGGGTCACCTTCTGCGTCAATCTCTTCTAACATTCCATCCCAGATCATTTTCGACTTCTCCACTATCAGTAGTTTCAGCTCCAAACTGAGGTTCCAGAGTTTCCGGTAGCGGTCTGCCGTAAACCCAAGTCGACTTATCTTCAAGACCAGTTCGTCTAGCCAGATCTTCTTTTCTATTATATTCTCGTCCCATCGTAGAGCTGGGAGAGTATTTTATTCGACCAAAGGAATGGCTACCCTATCTGCCTCCTTTAGTCGCGTCATAATATCCTCTAGGTGACTGTCGAGGTCTTCTAGTGTTGACCCTTTTAGTTGGTTTAGTCGGTACTCCTGCAGTAATCTTCTATACTCTTTCCAGTTTGCTTTCGGCATACACCTTCAGAATGGGATCTTCACCTTTATAGAGGAGGCTGAGACAGTAGTGACCATACTTACATGGTCAGATGGGGTGTATGGGCCAGGAACTGTCGCTTGGTTCAGGGCAAAGATGGAGTTTACGAGGATGATATCAGGGGTCATTGAGGATCTCCTTGTCAAGTACGTTGAAAATTCTATTCCGACTCTTCGTACAAGATCTTGATCAATAAGCAGGCTCAGGGAGGTTCCTAATACGTTGAACCTAGTTGTCTAACCTGCTTCTCTGCAGCGGGCATTGAGGTCTCCTATCAGTATGGTTGATGTGTTTCTTCTGAATAGTCAGATGAAGTTAGGGATCGGGAGATATGGTCGTTGTGGGAGATGGTATTCCACAGCTATAAGAAGATCGTCGATAGTTTTGGGGATTTTAATTGCCAGATACGATTCTTCCAGGTCTGATATTTCCCTGTACTTGATGCCCTTTCGTACAGCTATTCGAGGATGATGTTGGGGTATGGTAATTTTTTACTTGCCTAACCATTGAAATTTAGCGAAAAGATCTTAATTTTGCTAATAAACATAGTGTTATAAGCCATGCTATTCGACTTGAGTGTTCTGAACCTTTGCTTGCTCTTGGCGTGCTGTCGACCTCACTCTCCCTGACCTTTTCTTTTTAAATTGATCGTGTGATAAGTTGAAGCATGACTCGGGGCAGATTTCAATGCTACCTTCTTTGAGAGCCGAAAGCAATTTCTCCTTAGTGTCATTACTGTCATAGTCAAACTTCAACCTTCCTTTTAATGCTCCCTCGAGTATGTCTTTGACTTTTGCTAGGCAAGGGAGTGGTGATGGCGTGGCATATATTTTCATGTTCACGTCCGTAGTCTTTCGCATGGGTGCCGTCTTCCGTTTCTGTTTGGCGGGCTTGCTTCGTGACTCGCTCTTTGCTGGGCGTTCACCTTTTTGGCCAGCAGATTGGTCTCCATTGTCTCGGGTGTTGCTGGATCCACTCGCTTATTAAGTCTGGGTCTCTGGATTTCAATTGGCTCCTTGAAGTAGCTCTGGTATTGCTTACCGTATGGGTTTGATAAAGTTTAGTAGAGGGGGGTGGGGGGTTATCTAGCAACCAAATAGGTTTCATCCCGTTTTGAATAAGCATCCTGTTGATTTCAGTGGCATAACTTCTCGTTTTTTCTATGTTGACAAATTGGGCGTGAATCACGAACATAACTAGGTCCAGGTTCATTGGGAAGTCTAGCCTTAGTAAAGTTTTGCCCTTGTCCTGGTTTTGCGTCGCTTGGGTGTAGGTGGTGTTTGCCTTACGGGTCTTTTCTTCCTGCAGGTTCTTCTTTTTCTCGTTAACTAGGGTCTTCTTCATGGGACACGACATGAATAGTGTCCGGTGAGCACCCCTGCAATTTAAGCACTTTTTTGTTCCCCCATTGGTACACTCTTTCTAGGTGTGCCCGGTTCCGGCGCACTCTGAACACACTTTGCCATGGAATGAACATTCTTTAGTCGTCTGCTGCTCTAGAGCGTAGCACGAAAAGCAGACCTGCACCAAAACAAAAGTCCCTTTCTCAATGCACAAGGCTGAGATCTTGGTTCAGAACATAATTAATCCTGCCTCTGATGCTTTGGTGACCATCTCCGTTGTTTGAAAGGTTGCTGTGAAGACGTATGTGTACTTCGTACCTTAAGGTTTTTAAATTTATAAATTTCGTCGACCTTTGCCCAGTTTTGTTTTTTCTCGATTACGGCCTTGATCTTTTCTGCACTATGTGTCCTGACCCAAGGATCAAGGCGACGGCAGATGATTGACCTTTGGGCAGAGACATGTGATGGGACCTTAGGTGACAAGCAGATTTCTTCTAGTTTAGAGCAGGAGCTTACACCTAGTAGCTTGTTGACTTCAAGGTTGTTGTCACATATAGCCAGGTATCCATAGAATTGATCCACCGATCGGCATAGTGCAACTCCAATGGTGGCACAGGTGGTCTAGAAGACTTTCTCCCTAGATAGCTTGGGGTGGCACTCTATGATCTAGAGCGGGATCCTTTTTTTCCTCCTGGGGTGATCCATGACAACCCGTTAGAGGGGCCTTTTCCACGGGGCCTACCAATCTCCTATTTAAGTAGTTTTTCTGATAATATCAGCTCGTTCCACCATGCTCTGCCCTACCTATACTAAAAGGTCTAAGCAGCGACCACCAACCGGTTCTGTCCACTCTGCGCCCTACTGGGGTGCCCTTCTTTGCGCCCCCTGTAGGGCTTCCTTCCGGGGTTTGGACACGACAGAAACCGGTGGTCTCTACAAGCCTCGACTAGCAGAGAAGTTATTAGGAACGAGGTGTGCTGCTGAGATATGGATGGGTGCTCCCATGAGCACGCACGCGTGTACACCCGCGATGCTACTATCGGTTAGCAGTAAGGACAGTGGTCTTGATGGTTAGAGGATTTCTTTTTCTACGTAAAGATCTTGTAGTTGAAGCTATGTTAAGTAGGACTTCGTAAGATTTCTAGGTGTGTCTGGAGTAACTCTCTTTAGAGCGTAGCGCAGTCAATAGTCAGACAATCTGAGCCTTCCAATTTTATATGTTTCTTGTAGTGCTTAGTTTCCGCCTAAAAATTTCCCGCCATATGATTGGCCAATTTTTGTAATATGTGATGTTCGCGTAGAAATACTATATATAATGTAGCAATTTTTAACTAATTCCAGGAATAAACAGGAGGACCGCTATGCAAAGGAGGCCATGGGGGCCACCCACCATAGATGTCAAACTGATCCACCTCCATACCATCCGTGGGGCAACAAAACCATGTCGGCTAACAGTCATGAAACAATCTTTGGCGCGCTCAATTTAGCCTTCATAAGACTACTTGAGATTCCTAACGGCTGGGCAGCATTATGTTGGACTCACGAGGACGTCGAGAAGATCGTGTCCGATAAAGCTAAAGAGCCCCTTCGGAAGATTGGACTTGAAGCTTCCATCTCTCATGAAATTATGGTTAATCGAAAAGTCATCTTCAGAAAGCTCGACTCCTTCTTCAAGGACAACAGCTGAGAAGACATCAAGATCAAGCTTTCTATGCACCTAAAATGGGCGGAAATGCCATAGTGGAGAAGTTCAGCAAAAACATAGTCAAAATTATCTTCGCAAGCACTAAGATGGTGCAAAGGGCTATAAAGGAGGGATTTCTTAGGTTCTTCCTCCGAGTAGCCCCTGAGCAGATAGAAGCGGAGGAGTACATCCAAATAGAAAGCTGCTTCAGATGCCTAGCTGTAGAAAAACACCCACGCGAGAATGTAGAGCGACCAAGGCCACATGCTCTGCCGAGGGGACCACAGGCCCTTGGGCATGAGGTATCCCGTCCGCAAAGAGGCATTCCATGCAAAATGCGAAAAGTGGAAAAAAGAAAAGGAGGCAAAGGCAAAGAATTACGCGGTAGCAGAATCAGCAACAAGAACCACGGTCACCGAAACAACGGCACCAAAGCTGGTGATGCCAAGTGCGTGTAAAAAAATAATGAGGATAGTCATTGTTGCTCACTTGGCGAACCTAGTCAACCCCGGCACCTTTTCGGATGCTTGAGAAAAAGCTGTGAATCTTGCCTAACTCAACGTAGCAGGAAATATTAAATATTCAGTTTGTCGACGACGAAAA
This sequence comes from Ceratothoa steindachneri, assembly GCA_963969495.1. Taxonomy (NCBI): domain Eukaryota; kingdom Metazoa; phylum Arthropoda; class Malacostraca; order Isopoda; family Cymothoidae; genus Ceratothoa; species Ceratothoa steindachneri. The sequence continues at coordinate 52,925,300 of OZ018317.1, read as the reverse complement.
ACCAAAAGACCTAAACAGAATAGAAGAAGATCCAAAAAACTAACAAAAACATACAGAGGAACAGAGCAAGAAGCAATCACGGAAGAAGAAGAAACCAAAAAGATCGGAAGCTCAAAAAAGAGCCCAAAGAAAAAACGACAAAGAAAAAAGAAGTCGTTAAGTGAGACTAGAAACAGAGAAAGAAGAGAGTAAAGAATTGGAAAATAAGCTCAGAAGATGATGAAGACGAAATCCTAGGCTATACTGGAGTACCTCTCACAGAGAAAAGAGTTACCCTATTGCAGGGTTACTTTTTTGACGCTCAAATCTCACAGTCTTGAATGCATCTGTGTGCAAACCTTCAAAAGAAAACTTTGAAAAACTGCTCTAAAACATCTACCGTTGTGACTACAAGTTGACCTTTGAAGGACCTTGTTCGCCGAAGGAAATAAGAGGACGAGTGATGGAGCGTTCGATGTTAATCCCGGACTCGTGCATTCACACCGCTAATATTTCATATGCAAAAAGTCAAAAAGTGGCCAAAAAACATCGGAAATTGAGTGTTCAATTATAGTAAGAAAAAGTGTAGAATAATGTATAAATAATGATAATAAAGTGATATGTGCGAAAAATAAATAATAAGCGAAAGATGATAACTCTGTTGATTGATTGTATAGGTTTATGGTGCCAAAGCGTACATTTATACATAATCATAATACAAAGAAAAAAAATAATCCAATACAAATACAGTAATAGTATGATACAATAATATAAATACATGTAGTATAAGTGTACACATTACACAAAGCGGGCAGCCGGTCAGTGTTGGCAGGCAGTAAGACGTGGAGGAGCGTCCCACGCGTTTCTTATCTGCTGCAAGTGGGTGGCGGCGGTCTTCATTACCAGTCGCCCGGCTGGGCGCGTGCAGCGATCAGCGCGGAGGGGGGGCTGTTCTCAGCAACTCCAGCAGCTCGTTTGTTGGGGTGTGGCGGACCACTTGGGTGGCTCTTGCCTCTCGCGCCCTGAGTAGGGCGCCTCTTACAGGGGGAGGGGCTGGCGCTCGCTCTGGCCTGAGGCGGGCGGTGGCTGGGCAAGAGAGGAGGTAGTGCACCAGTGGGCGCCGGGAGTGGCCCATCCAGTGTTCGCACCTCCCTGCCACAAATTCGGTGTGCAACTCTTCCCGCGTATAGTAGCCCAGCCTCACACGCTGTAGCAGCACGCCGTTCGCTCTGGGCTGCTAGAAGGATGGGTTCAGTGGGCGATAGGCTGTGGCTGCAGCATACCACGCCCCTTGACTCTTGATTGCTTCCCATTCTTGGTGCTGATGGTGGGCGTTGTGGGCGGCCCTGCGTTTAACCTGCACCTTGAGCTGCTGCAGGCTGGGGCGCACGGTCCAGGTGATGGTCGGGCCGTGGGCGGCTCGCTTAGCAGCCTCGTCGGCAGCATCGTTGCCGCGCACGCCAACGTGGCTGGGAATTCAGTGGAGCCGTATACGCTTGCCCTAAGCTGCCAGGTCCTGCAGGGTGCACAGCATGGTGGTGGTGAGGTGAATTTTGTCCCGGGTGTGGTTGTGGGTGTGGGCGTGCTGCAGCACCTGCAGTCCCGACCGAGAGTCCGTGTGTATCACCCCAATGGCCTCCCGGCGGAGCAAAGCATGCTGGAGGCCGTGCAGGATTGCTACCAGCTCCGTCTGGAGGGTGGAGAAGCGGTCTGATGTCCTTCACGCCTGCGTCAAGCCGCTCGTGATGAAAGCAGCGCCGTACCTTTCGCTGTCGGGGTCGACGGAGCCGTTAGGGCGTGCTGGTGCAGCTCCTCTGGGAGGCAGTTCGCTTTGCTGGCGGGCAGCTGTGTGGCGGTGAAGTGGGCGGCGTAGAGGGGAGAAGGGGGTCCCATGGTGGTGATGGAACGTAAGGCGGGGTTGGGGGTGTCAGGGTCGTGCCACAGTCAGTTCCCTGCCTGGTTGAGAGAGTTGGTTGCTAGGCTTATGTTTACGAGCCACCTGTTGTTACGCAGGCACTCGATGCCCTGCGCCACGGTCATTCGGAGTCTCAAGATGATAACTGAATAAATAGCGAAAATAAAGTGACTATAATAACGAAAGGGGAATAAATAAAGTGGAATAAATAGCGATAATAAAGTAAGTATAATAACGAAAAGCGAATAAATAAAGTAGAAAAGCAAATAAATATGGATAATATAGTGATTAAAACAAGTAACTCAAATAAATTATTGATAAATAATCTAAAGTGAGAGAAGTAAATAATATTAACAAAAATTGAATAAATAATGAATCTAAAGTGATTAAAATAGGTTTATAATAAATAACCAGGCATGACTAAAATAAATAACAACGAATAAAAGAATAACTCTAATTGGAATTATGTAGATACTGCAGTGATTGAATGAGACCAAATATGGTATATAGTTTATTAAAATTTAACAATGTTAATAAAAATGTAAACAACCTATTTTAAAAATTTAATATTATGATTTAATACAAAAACCAACCCTATTAATGTGTAATATCAAGGTTAAAAAAACTAACGTTTAAATTATAAATATATGATCCTCTGACAATTCAGGGGAAAACCCCTTTATTTTTTCTTACCACTGTTACCATTTATTTTTACATATATGTATTAAAATTTGAAATATTTTAAATTTTAAATATTTGTAAAAAACTTATTATATCTCTGGATCTAAATATACTCTTAATAATTCTATTTCTGTTCATTTCCTGAAGATGTCCTAACTTGTTCGAAAAGGATCTAAGAGTGAAGAATGTCATTCGCGGTTGTATTTTCTCGCCTCAAAGACCCCATTAAAAAACTTGTAAGAAATATTAAGAAAATCCATTTAAAATTAATAACGCTGCCATAGCTGAGGAATTAAATATAACCTGCATATATATATATATATATATATATATATATATATGTGTGTATTCAACTAGATTTCTTCTACAAAGCTTGAGTCTTATATTCATTAAGAAGGACAAAACGAAGAAGGCGGGTCCCATCTTTAATTCCAACCTTTCGGGTTATTACAAAACTCATCTTCAGGAGCTAAAAACAAATTCTAAATGAGTTATCTATGCATAAAAACATAAATAACAGCACAAGTTCCAAGTTATAAACCACAGATCAGAGAAAATCATAAAAACGACGTTAAAAATATAAAATGAACGTTAATGAACAAACAATATAGTGAGGTAAAGAACAGCAAAATATTTGTAAAGAGGTACTAGCAATTAAAGACAAACAAAGTAAACGTAATATTACAAAATTAAACAATTGAAATAAAAAAATAGAGAATTGGATACAAACAAAAGGTAAAACTAAAATACAGACACTGAAACATTACCTTACATGGTCGGCTCACAATGACGAGTGAAAACAGAAAGGAATTTAAAGAATGAACACAGCTTGGTTAAGTTATAAACAGATGAAAGGATAATGTGTCCTTATTTAAATTTGGGTGGTTGTATTTAATACAGAGTGATTCTTTAATGCGAAGAGATGAAATAGATTTAGCAAATTTTAGGACAGAAAAATCATTTAAGGACACGTCTGTTTTACAATCAATAGCATGTTTCCTGATGGAAGAAAACTCTTTTTTACTTAATGGTTTACCGGTTATATGGCTAATTCCAATGTGAGAACAAAAACGCGACTGAAGAGTACGTACTGTGTTTCCTATATAGGTCCTAAACTTACAGCTAGGGCAAGTTAATTTATATACAATACACGAACTAAACGGCGTAGGAATACTCTACTTCACTTTAAAGAAATTACCAATATATTTGTAATATTCAATATTTTGAATAATACTTGCTTCCATTGTTCTGTCGACCAGCCCGTGTGATCTCCAAATCAATTCAGGGTCTTCTGAATGTTTTTATTAGAAAGCAGAGGTTTCTTGATGGCGACTCTTCCATGATATCTGGCTTTATTAAACTCACAGGAAACATTTTTGTTCGAAACTGTGCAAGTGAGATGTTGTTGACTCATCTCTGCAGTCACTTTAGAGGCAGTTGTCCGTGGATTTTTTATCACAATGCGTTTCAACACTAGTCAGTTTCTTTCAGAGAGCTTAGAAATCCTGCCAGGATTACTCTTCTTGTGGGATGTTTTGCCCTGCCTTATGACGGTGATATTTTTCAACAAAATGTTTCATTTTTCCCACACTATCGACACTTTTTTAATCTCAATGGAATAGAGGTCATCCTCCCCTGACGAAATCTCCTCTACTACCTAGTGCTGCTGCTCATTGTGAAGTTGCACAACTTCCTCGGTCGTAAGTTTTTCCTTGTTTCCCTGCACTAACTCCTCCGCATCAGCACCATCCATCTCCAGAAGCAAAGTTTGCCTCAGAGAGAAAATTTCATAGACTAGCTGCACTTTTGGATCCAGAGGTTCAGGATGGAAACCTTTAAAGTCTCGGTCCCGCCACAGTTTTCTCCATGCCAAATTTATGGTCCTTACTCTGACTTCTTCCCAGGTCTTATCAATATGATTTAAACAATTTATGATGTTGAAGTATTCTCTAAAGGTCAGGCTTGTATTTTCGGTCATATTAAAACGTATCCGTAACAAGACCTTCGTATGCAGCTTCTTAAAGTTGGTAATGACATGTTGGTCCATGGGTTGGAGTAGTGGAGTTGTGTTAAGAGGAATGAAGTTGACCTTGATGAATTGAAATGCCTCTAAAAATAATCTTCAGCCCCTTATCGATTGCGAAAGAGCATTAATAAATACAGGCAAGGCTCTGAGTGGCAAATTCTTCTCTTGAAGAAATTTATTCACTGAGGGGCCAAAAACATCACCCACTCAATCAATGAAAATTTGCCGTGCGACCCAGGCTTTTCTCTTGGCCCTCGACATCACATTCAGTTCCTTCTTCTGAACTCTACACCTCTTGTAAACTCGTAGATTTTCTGAGTGTTAGACGAGCAACGGCTTGATCTTGTAATCTTCATTTGCATAGGCAAAGAGGCTTGTGGCCAGGGAAAAATTCCTAGTCTATTGTGATTTAGGTCCTCTTAAGCATTGTTTCCCCAAAACACATGTCTCATAAAAATTAAAAGCTGTTGACGTATGAAGTCATCGCTGGTAATAAGTTCTTGGAACTTGGCCACAAATGTCTCTGCAGCAGCTGTATCAGTGCTCGCAACCTCCACATTTCGCAATACACTACGTATACTCTTTCTCTTTTTGAATTTTTCGAACTATCCCTGGCTGGCCTTAAATGCCTCTTCATCTTCAGACGGCATGCTTGGTGTCTTCCTGAGAAGGTCCACATACAGCGCCTTTGCCTTTCCGCACGTAATACCCTCAGACAGAAAATTGCAGTTTCTCTTTGATCGACACCAACAACAATTTCTCAACATCTGTTCGATATTTGGACGTTGCTTGGTAATCGTGGCAACTCATTTTGCCACAATAAGTTCCTTAATATATAATATAATATTAGTAGAATTACTAACAGTAGGAAAATTTTAAGAGAAAATAATAAATCTAACTGTATATTCGAGAGGACAGGTAATGCTAATCAATCGCAAAACAAAAAATATTCCTGTTAGTTTACACGAAACAAGCAGATCGGACAGGTCACTATGCAACCAAAATCCATTTCTTCGCTCGAAATATTGAATAAAAGAACCGAGAGCATATATACAAACATCTATTCATAATGAGTGCAATATTATAAGCTAATAAACAGTTCAATTTCTTCCAACTGATATTACTGCTATTTGATTATAATTAAGTTTAATTCTAGGAATGCTATATACACGATTGGACATCAGTTAATTTTATTAGGTACATAATTTATTGTAAGTATAGGGTCAAAATTTACTTAGACTAGCTTACATCCATATAATAATAAAGAGTAATAACAAAGCATAAACAGAGATTTAGCCAATATTTTGTGAAATCTGGGTAAGAGCCATAATAAGTCTCTTTCACTCTGCATCTCACAAACCTGGGGTAGGCTTTTCATTCATGTCAAGTAAGAGGCAGTAACGAATAGAATATTTAGAGAGCTTTAAAAGAGCTTCTAATTTGACATTTTAACATTCTCTCTTACCATCACGGGTTAAAGGAGCGTTTTCATTCCCCGGTGGGGTGGGCTCTAATACGTAACTTAATGCTATAGTCCCCTTATTCTATCGCCGCCTATGATGCAGTGTGTGAAATATATTCATTTGGAAATGGCATAATCTATCGCTTCTCATAAGAAGACTACTTTTTGTCTTTTGATGTCATATAGGAGAAATTTTTCTTGCCAATCTCTTGCACTTAGTTTACATTATTGGGTCGACTGTGTTAAAGTCGATAGACGGACTGGATCATATAATTATGTTGATCCTATTATTTTTAACCTATTTATTGCACAGCTTGGCGCTATATAAGTTCTTAATCGCTGTCTTGACAGAATTTTCAGCTGCCTATCATCTTAAAGGCCTTGGCTAACAGAATGGGATTTGGGGATAATTTCTCACGGTGAATGGCCGTTTGTATCCTTTTATGTTTTTATTAAATTATCCCTCTAACATAGAAAAGAACCCACCCCCATTATATTTAATTGAGTAATGGAAAGTTAAAGGTTTAAAGGTTATAAAGTTGGTAAAATCTAATTCACCTATGAATACAATAAAATAAAGACCTCTCACCTTAAAAATTACCACAGACTGAAACCTAAATATTAATCTATTAAATTATTATAGTTTTAAGGTGATATGAATAAATCTGACGGTAATTATGGAGCACTACGGGAATAGACCGAACTAAATCCTTAAAAATAACCAACTCCTTTTAATATAACCAGAATAAACTCGAATGATAGTATCTTCAAAAAGCCAACATACGGTAATATTCTTCATCTTCAAAGTCAGATTTAGTGTCATGGAACCCGAAATCACGGCGTTACGCGGAGTCTAAGATGTCTTACATTTTTGTAAGCTCACATTATTACATTTTTCCTACGAAAAAATCTTCTTCGTTAACACAACTTTCTCTCTTAAATATCACAGTCTATTCTTATCATCTTCTAAAAAGGTAACCTAATCCTCCATAACCCTATATTTTAAGAACGAGATTTTTCGAAGGTTTAAATAAGTTTTTTTTCCTTTAGTGCGGTTGTCACCTAAGTATATTTTTATTTTTTTTCAGAGTTTTTTTTAATAATTCCTTTACAATATAAAAATAATAAAATGGTGCATCTCAGAAATAGATATAAGTATAGAATTTTGGTGAATTTTTTAAAACTAAAAGAATTACAAATGGTGAAGTTGAGAAAATTTATTAAAATTTTGGCATGGAAATTATTAGAGCAAATTTAGATGGAGAAAAAAACAGGAAACATGATAGGCCGTAGGACACACTACGAAAACAGACATCCACACCATAAACCAAACTTAAATAATTTTTAAATTAAAGACAGCAAACAACGAAAACCAACTACGTACACTGGAATCTCCTTATATTAGATTTAAAACCCCCACTTTAAACTCTGACACAAGCTTATTACCACTTTTACTACAACTATAATCATCCACAAATTACAGACGCCAAATCCACTTTCCCCAAACAACCCCTATCTTTCAAATATTTCTATTATACCCCCACCCCCTTTTTAAAATGAAGACACCCAAAACTAATTAATCACAGTTTTATTTAAAAAAAAAAACATATTCCTATTCCCTAATAGTTAAAAGCGATGCATTTTTATAATTTGAATATTACCACCTCTGCTGCTTCCCATTTCCCATATAGTTAATTTATAAATATCTGATAACTTGTCTAAAAAATTCTTATGTTTGAATAAATTTATAATCTCACATCCTTGAGAATGGGTTTCTACCCGAAACGTCGTTACCAAGAAGTTATAACATAGTGATGAACCTCCTAAATTTAACCTGCTTATTTATCCAAATATACAAAAATTTCATAAATAAAAAAGGGGGTATATATATATATATATATATATATATATATATATATATATATATATATATATATATATATATATATACATATATATATATATATATATATATACCCTTTTTCATTTGTGAAATTTTTGTATTTATAAAAATGCACCCTCGATTAGTGAGAATGAGTCTAATATGCAATAATAATTTTAATTAATCTAATTTAGAAGGCAAATAATTCCGAAAAAAAAACCTTTTAAAGTTTTACGTCTAAGGATCAAAAGCTACATCATTGTTTTAAACTTGACGTCTGAAATAATAATAGTGGCAAATATATCCTTTGAAGCGAGGATCGCAGCGGCTTCACTAGACAAATGAGACTACCAACAACGCACTTTAACTTCAGATGTTTCTCGTAATTAATTATTTTAACAATATGTTGCAGACACCTGTAAGACTAATGATCTTTAGCCTGTGTCCCCAACTTCAAGAATAGAGAAAGAAGAACGAGAGTATAATGCAAAGAAGGCGGTCTTAATTCGGAAACTTAATTGTGTAAAATAAATGTAACGGGTGAGGTTTCTTTTATGTTACAGGAAGACTTTATGTAGGAATAAACTATGTAACACTATTTTCTTTTGGGGCCAATACTTGTTATTTTCCAAATCTTTTCTTTGCAAAACAATAGAAAAAGGGTATTATTTGCTTTAATTTGTTTTTGTCGCTTGGAGTATGAAATATTTACTAAAAATAGACAAATTATGTTTTCATGATCCATTGTAGTAGTAAAAATATTTTAAAAATTTTATTGAAACTGCCACAAGGAATATATGAAAACAAGTATAAAAGTTAGATGTGAACGGTTTCCCTCGACTTCGGTTTGTATTGTAAATCACCTTCCCGTATAAGCCCTAAATGTAGTCTTCTATCAATTTTGCATTGTATACTCCTTGATATCTTTGTTCAAATTCACTATTTCCTGATCCAAGCGCTCCCTTTGCTCTTCTGAATAAGATGGGCATCATGGATGCGCACCTGAAGGCACATCGTGCACCCAATTTGGCCTTAGCTTTTCACTAATTTCTGAACAAGTTCTACATAATTGTCATCCTTGTGGTTACCAAAATGGCCTGACACACCAAAACAAAATTGTTCCAGGCTTGCTTTTCCTTATTAGTAAGCTTTGTAAGGAATTCTGGATGCTCTATGATTTGAATGATTCTTTGTCCAACAAAGAGGGCAGCTTTCAGTTTTTGCTCATAAAGTCAGGGAAAGAAATTTTGAAGGTACTTTAAGGCTGTAGATTCTTTGTTAAGAGCTCTAAGGAACTGTTTCAAGATACCTACTTTTGAATCTAATGAAGAGAACAGCATTCTTTCAGGGTCTATCAATGCTCATGCTTGACAGTATGCCCTAACAGAGATGAATCGTTCTTCCGTAGCCAGGGCTTTATGTGGTAATGTGCTCTGGTATCCCTAAGGTGCTAAAGAAAGTGATGATATGGAAACTTGGATAAACCTACCTGGAGGCCGAACAAACTTTCTACCTTTTATAATCTCCCAGTCATACTCTTTATAATTTAAAGATTACCACAGGAGCTAGATTTTGTGGCAGTAATACTTGCGATACATTGCATAAGCAAAGGGAATGGAGGGATTATGGAGAATTATAGCTTTCTTCGTTCTTAAGGAGCTACCGATGAGGATTCTCCACTCATACTGATAAAATGTAATTACAATTGCATCAAATAGACCAGATACATCCTTGCAATAGCATAGCCCAACTAAAAGTAAGGAATCCTGAGAAATTATTACACTATTTCCTTTGACTTATATCTTGCACATATTTTATCCAGCAAATCACGCTCTTTGAGCCAAAAAAAGAAAAGATCAGCATTTGACTTTGACCAGCCGAATTCTCTGATAAGCTTATTGAGGTTCTTTCGGTTTGGATAGTATTGATTCCTTTCAACAGATATATCTCGTGCAATTTTTTCTACATCTTCACTGATCATTTATCTTCTGTCAATTTATGAATCCTTCTTGAAACTTCACAAAATTTAACTAAATTTTAGAAATTTTTCATCATATCTAGAATGGTTTGGAACGGTTTCTTAAAACAAATAATATTATACAACATTTAAATAAAATTTGAACAAGAATTAGAATTTTCTACAATGCTTTGAAAAAAATATAATCTTCAGCATTTTATAGATTCTCAATTTTTGGCGTAATTAATAATAATACCTTAGCATTATTTTCCAAATGGGCAAATTCGAAATTCAGTGCCCTACCTAAAAAAGCTATGTTTTGGGGTCAAAATAGATGTTTTTCATTTACTTTAGGTAATAGCAACTGGAAATTAACAATTCTGACCCAGGAACAAGAAAAAAGTGGAATTTTATTAGCTACAGTATTTAATGAAAAAATGTATACAGTCGTTTACCGTGATATATGTTTTATCACAAAACTTCATTCCGTTAGCCAATGTCTTAGAGTTTAATGAAAGTTGCGTCTTCTGGCACGATAGCGACCGCGAACTTATCTATCACCAAGCTTAGCAATTAGTGCCCTAATTAATATTTTGGAATCCTTATTCATCGAAATCCTAAATCAAAAATTCAACTCCAGGTAATCTCCATCTCTACTACTTATCATTTAATCAAATTTTAAAAATTGTTTACAATTTTGTATTAACTTTGCTCGAGCTCTTTCAAAATTCTTTCCTTAACCATTCGACATTAAAATTGATCAATTCGTTAGTTATTCAATTTTAAATTATTTTAAATCAAAAGCAAAGTTTACTTTTGTCTGAATATTCTACCTTTTGATCAATCGGTTCCTGTCCTTCACTCACTTTGGTTAGGTTTTATTTTGTTTAAAAAAATGTTACATTTTATTTACCTAAATTATGTAGTTTGCTAATACTTCATTCTATCTATTATATGCAGAGTTAAAACAAAGACGAACATCAAATTTATGGTCAAACTAGGCTGACGAATGAGTGAGATTATTGATGAATTAATAAAAGTTTATAAAAACACTAACCCATGAGAGCCTACTGTTTATAAACGGATAAAACGCTTTGTGAAAGAAAAAGAGAGGGTGGAAAAAGATATTTCCTGTGACAGACCATCACCTTCAGTAATTGAAGAAAGCACTACTTGTGTGCACTTAATTGAAGAGAAAGTCGATTAACAATGAAAATGATAACAGGTTCAGTTTTTTCCATCCTGTCAGACGTACTAAAGCTCAATAGGTTTTTGCTCGATGTGTGCCAAATATGTTGTGGGAAGATCAGCTGTAGCAAAGAGCCATTAGTTCACTCTAAATTTTGAACAAGTGGAATGAAAAGCTGTTTGCTCTCATTCAAAGAAACATTCTCCTAGAGAAGCTAACGTCATTAATATTATAAGTCATTTTACTAATGATATATGACACATTTCAGCTACCAGAACCCAGGTGCTGTCTCTTGGCAGTGCCATGCACCTCAGGTGAAACACAGTTTTCTTCACTTGACTTCCAATACCCATTCTGCATACAAGGAAATTTCTCTGGCCCAATCTGTCCACCCATTCTCTCCTGTCGTTCCATCATGTGCAATCATTGATTATAAATATTTCGACTGCGTTGTCTCCAGATGTTATATTTATGACATGAAATGGCTTTATCTTGTTCTCATGTATCCAACATCGGTGATTTATCTCAGGTCTTAGTCAGACCTTTTCTCCATCCTCAGCTTCATACAATTGCATCAGATCAATTGCACACTCTAGGCCATCTCGGAGCTAAGTTCCCTTTAAATTTGATTTCAGATCGATTTGTTGCGTAGTCAAAAAGGAGATTGTGTCAGCAGCGGCATAGCTTATATAAAATGAAAAATACACAAAGGCACCATACACATAATTTACATCTTTCGATTGCTGATATCACATATTCCATATTGACATTCTCAGTACTTTTCCTACCACTAGCGAATATTATAAGTACATTCACTCAGTCGTTTGAAAATTCTCTTAATTAATAGAAGACTTTCTTCTCCGTAACCGTGCAACCATATATATATATATATATATATATAAAATAATTATTTTTATGTACGTTTTTATGTGTCCTAAATTTGGGCCAGGATTATGTTATAATATTCTCGCAAATCTAGAAACTCTGATTAAATTTTTACTCCAAGTGATATGACTTAAAACACTTTGAAAAAAGACATTTATTGCAATTTTCACATTGTGTTTCTATTTATATGTAACAAAAGGCACAAGGAGTCTGTTATTCCTGCAGAATTAGCAAGTGCGCATGATTGTCCAACCTGAAATCTTGTCTCTTCTTAGGTATTTTTCTGAACTTTTAGTGTGTTGCATTATCTCTCCAAATAAAACATAACCACAAGTCTACCTAGAGATAAAAGATCTATAACATCGCTTCATGAGCATAAGTTATCTAGTTGCCAAGCCTTATTCATGGCCACATCGATCATATATTTTACTAAAGATGAGTAAATCCTCTTATTTCCGATGCCAATTTGATTTTTTATATGTTTTGGTCCATCCTATAAATACCTCGCATGCGTGCAGTATTTTTCTTGACTAAGTAAGGTCATTGAATTTCAACACGCTTTTTACTCAATGAGAAGTAGCGAAAGGCATGACCTACAGGTTCACCAATTCCTACTGAATTTAACCAAATGCTCAAAACACTGTTACGATTCCAAATGCATATTAGTATTTCATTATTGGCATCACTCCTATAATCCCCAAACCCCTGCTATATTTCTTCATGTCTTCTTATTTGGCAATTGACTTTCTACTTTCCTGTCCTCTCGAATTGTACTAGTAGCTTTTATTGAATTTTCTATCAACCCTAACATTAATTCTACACTGGGAAAATATTATAAAAGTAGAAATGATATAACAGAGAATTGCTGTTAAAGTGTAGATCAGTAAATCTCATTACAAGTTCTCCCCTTAATCCTAATTCAGAATTTAGAATATTATATTCCTGGTAGGGTTCAAATCAAACCACATAACCAGGTTTAGTTGTACCACAAAAAAATCAATGAAATTTCTGAGCGAAGTATACTTCCTGACAAGTTATCTATTGTTTCGGACTAACATGTGGGATTAACATGTGATAAAATTGGAATAGTAATAGATTATGATATTATATTGACAGGTCAAAGGTTGTCACAATCTAAATCGATCACATTACTTAGATTTTGAAGTCAAGACGTAGTGTAGAATTTTAGAGGGGTGGATTTTTCTGATGAATTTATTCAAAGAAATATTGTCGAATGCTCATTCATTAATTCCTAGCTTAATTTTAATATATCTTCCGGGCTCTTTAAAGTGGACCCTGTTATTAAAAGGCTTATTTATAACTAAATTTTACATTTTAAATCTTAGCCCTTTCATATAGTAATTTAGTTCTGCTTCTCTCGTTAATTTTTATGTATTCAAAATTAGATGTGTATGTACTTACTTTAGTGACCTGAATGTCTACATTATGTGCTCACAGTTGGAATTTCCGGAAGTAAGTAGACTTTATCTATTTGGTTTTATACTTCATATCCGTCTTTGATAATATTTTTATAATTTGTTTCCTTTCGTTGTACATTGGAGGGGCATTACTCTGTTTTTTCTCATATATATACCAGCTTTGTAAAATCCTTCGTCATATATATATATATATATATATATATATATATATATATATATATATATATATATATATATATATATATAGTTAGGTAAGAGTAATAATAAGAATTATTTAATCCACTAGAAAAGTATCCTTGAGTTCCTCAACGCTCTTTAAGAGCGTTGCATATACGACTAGGCAACCATCTATTTCTCTGTTGATAGCAAGCCTCGATTCGTTTCGTCCCCGAAGTATTGGCCGGGATTTCTCTCGTCTAATCTGCCCCCCCCCCTCCTTCAAGGATCTTCAGTTTCCTGTGCGAGATTTCGCGCCGATCTGCTTCAGAATCTCGATTTCTGGATTTGGCACTTCTCTGGAGCAGAGGTGCCATCATCCGTCTTCAAGAAAGATTGTGAACTCGTCTTCTGGTATCCCCCTCCCCTTCATCCTCGTCTACATCAGAATATTCGGCCAAGAATTACGTCCATTGTCCGTCTCAATTTCCCCGCGCTGATTTGCTTAAGGATTCCCCTTCCTCAAGGTGACCTCATTAAGATAAAACGACCCTTGATGCTAGTTCCCGTTAATCGACCCACTTTCCGACATATAAATATTCCCTCTGTATAAATGATTTATAGTATCCCATTTAAAAGCCGATTAACGAGTAATTAACGTTACCCGATTACCAATTAAGCTCTACTTTGTCAGAAATGTCCTTAGTTACATTATCTATATTTCCCGTATGTATATATATGTTAACTAGTGACTTATTTTTAATTATATTTTCGGGTTATCACTCTTTAAGTATATCCTTAAACTGCAACTTGGCAAACTCATTCAATGCTCTCGGTCCTGTAGTTAATCGCACTCTTCTACCTCGTAATCAACTGATTATTCTTACAAAGCGAACGAAATTGTACGTAGCAAGGACGGCTAAGTACATTAGAGGGTATATGTATATATAACTGTATATATATACATATTCTCGTAGTTTTTATCTCTTTCCTCCCAACCAGTAGATACATATACGTATATATAGACGTATTTTCTAGGGAGATTACCTAATCCTCGACAATAATGTATATCTTTCATGAACACGAGAGAATGATGAAATAAATCCAGCATACCGCAAAAAACAGAAAAACAAGATAATAATTCCCTACTTGTGTGTGATTAGAACCAAGCACACTGAGGCAGCAAGCAACCGCTTTGATCTCAATTAATCTGAGTCTTACACCACTCGCTATTCGGATGAGAAAAACTTCCTAAAAGACAAGCTTTTAAGGCACACTTCGCAAGGTTGTTTGCATTGGGAAAGAGAGAAATTGACTGAGAATTCAAGAGACAAAGAAAAAAATGGGTTAAACATGCTACGAATATACAATATAAATTTTTCATGAGCGCGAAAAAATTATTAAATAAATCCAAGAAACAAAAAACAGGATAATTTGATCCTCGGAAAAAGTTATTCTTTATTCGAAAAATTCGAAAGCTACTGCTTTGATCTCAATTAAACCGAGCCTTAGACCACTTGGCTACGCAGAAGTATATAGGTAGGCCCACGGTATCTAAATTTTAGTTCAATGGAGTTATACATCCAAGGAATTCCACTCCCCATTATTGTACATACGAGAGGTGCTTATAATATATATTTTTTATAATACATACATAAATTGACACACACAAGATTCTATATTTAGTTATAATAGTAATCAAGGCAAAATATTTAGGAAGTGTGACACTCAAAACTCTTACACTAATCTATACTGCTAATTACGAAAAACTTAACTTACATCATTTCATTAAGCAAACACATTTCATCGACGTTACTTCAAACTTCCTCAAACTAAAACGTACTGAATTAAGGTAAAAGAAATGATAAACCCAAGAAAAATAAAGATCAGGAAAACGAGATATAGATGCTAAAAGAGGCTGTTCCATCCCAAATCTGAATTGTTAGTGAATTTGCGAGTTTACTACGTACATGTAACCTTTCTCGAATCAAAAAGAATAATGAACGAAGGGGTTTATCTTGGGAGAAGGCATACGAAATTTAATATCATTTCCGGTAATAGTTCGTTTTCTATGACAATTTTTATAGGTGGACTATATATACGACGATATGCAGAAATGAGTTAAGAGAGTTAGAAATCTTACCTCCCTCCAATCCTCTTGGAACTGCATAACTCTCTCAAGCCTGACAGTATCTATTTCCAGAAACAAAGAGAATAGTGATGCAAACTATGCCTCCCTGTAGACTTGTTTACACTTCAGGTTATGATCTCGTCGAGTTAATTCATTCTTGATCTGAAATCCAAGATGAATGTGTATTTCTAACCATTAGGAAGAGTACACTAAAGTCTCTATGACAGAAGCCCAAGTACGTGCCAGTTCCCATCCCCCATTATACCACGACGTCTTAGATAATTGCAAGGAAATATCTTACAGAATAGGGTACACATTCGCAACTTAACTCCAGCCTTTATGAAAAAAATATACTAGACTTGAAAATGTACGTCTCGCTTCACAGCTCTCATCTGCAAAAGTCCTAAAGTGGAATTTTAGAACAAATTGCACAAGATAAGTTCAAACGACACAAACCGAGGCTACACAGCCGAAAAAAATCAATAATTTTCATTCAACACTCTTCTCCCTATTATAGTATTATCTTTTATTTTTTTACAGGAGCTAATTCATTCTTGATCTGAAATCCAAGATGAATGAGTATTTCTAACCATTAGGAAGAGTACACTAAAGTCTCTATGACAGAAGCCCAAGTACGTGCCAGTTCCCATCCCCCATTATACCACGACGTCTTAGATAATTGCAAGGAAATATCTTACAGATTAGGGTACACATTCGCAACTTAACTCCAGCCTTTATGAAAAAAAATATACTAGACTTGAAAATGGACGTCTTGCTTCACAGCTTTCATCTGCAAAAGTCCTAAAGTGTTATTTTAGAACAAATTGCACAGGATAAGTTCAAACGACACAAACCCAGCTACACAGCCAAAAAAAATCAATAATTTTCATTCAACACTCTTCTCCCTATTATAGTATTATCTTTTATTTTTTTACAGGAGCTAGGTATATAAGATAACCATTATACCATCGTAATTAGTTAAAAGTTTTCATTAGTCTTGTATGGATCCTAACATCATGGAATGCACTTTTTCTCATTTAACCTCAGAGACTGTGATTATGTTTGTGTAAAAATATTTCCCTTTTTGAAGTGTCCTGTTGCAACTTTGTGGCAAGTTCATTTTTCGTAGTTCTCACTGGCATTAAACACTGAATTTTGGATAGCCGTAAGCGGAAAACATTAAATACTCACTAGCACGGAGTTATTGGAAATACTTGACACTTGTCCACCTAAATCATGGAAAATGGACAAAAGAGTTGAAGGTATAATGAGGTACTTTTGTTTGGTGGTAGGGAAAAGGATGAGAGCAATACAGAAACCACGTTTGAGAAAAAAAGTGCAGAGCGGATCTGAATGCTGAAGATGACTTGTGAATTCTAAATATAAGTCATCGGGGGAACGATTTAGAATTGAGATAAGGATTAAGGAGTTAGAGGTGGAAGCTCAGGCACGTAAATCGCAGCATATTGAGTCAGGTGGGATTATGGGCTGTAATGATTTTACAAGCCAGCTAAACCTATTGCCATGCATTGGCAATAAAGAGAGGGAAATTTTTTTTAGAGTTTTTGAATTGAAGGCTAAAATACATACTTGGAATGGGGATTAACTAGCGAATTTGGTGAGGCACGGCTTTAAACGGAAACTCGGGGCATGCTTACCTCGACTTGGTAGATGAGTATTCAAGGGATTATACGCTGGTAAAGTAACTTTTTCTGAATCAATACCAAGGGATCGCAGAGAAATACCATCAGGACATTATGTTTGGACAAATTCGTGATGATAAAACACGTTGAATTTCTCTCTCTACTGCAGAGGATCCTTGACCGGTGGATGAAAGGCGTATCCTCGCATACTGCTAAAGACATGAAGAAGGTATTATTGTTCATGTTATTTAAAATGAAGTTGCCTCCAGTTTGTGGAACAATCTCAAGAGAAGAGCATTGATGGTCCGATCGAGGATGATAAATGGGCAGATATTTTTACTAATCTAAAAAAAGAATCAAGATTTTAAGACTAATGGATTAGGAAACAGCAGATTTCGAAATAGTTACCTGAAGAAAGGTAATAATTTAGTACTTTAAGATAGGAAAACTTAACAAAAGGGAGAATGTGGATAAGGAGGACCTAAATAATCAGAATCCAGAGGTTGGCGCAACAAGAAACAGTTATGTGTAATGGTATTGAGGTGGCGTTGGGTATGGCAATAATTCATGCTCCGTAGACTCGAAAGGAAGAGGAGAAGAAATAAATAACCGTTGAAAGAGGTGCAAAAATAAGAAATAACTAGCTGCATTGTATCCCTTTTACTGCACGAAGTGTTTGAGAAAAGATGGATATGGAAGGCATGTGATAACTTATTCACAAAGTGAAGTTTGAACATGGCGAGCAAGCGTATCTCGCGTTCATAATCCTGCTAAAGGACACAGGTTCTTCCTAGATTCTTTTAGACACGAGCTCGTTTGAGGTAACAGATGAAGAGTATACAGGGCGAAACGTAATCATTAATCGGGTGAAGGGGGTGAAGACAATCCATTTAGTTAGCATATATCTGGAATCGGCGCTCACAAAAGGATGATACGAGTTCAGAGTCTATGATTCTTTTCGGGAAGAGGATGTCGTGATCATATTAGAAAATGATATAGCCGGCAGCCGTGGAGTGCCAAAAGTTGGGGTGGTGAGATTTCTCTCAAAGGGTAATCCAACGGAGGATTAGGGGCTGAGTACTCATCATTATTCCAAGCATGCGTGGTCACGCTTTCTATGAATGAAAGGGCAGAGCGGTTTAAGGAAATGATAAGAGGGGATCAGATTTTATGGTAACATGAGACTCACGCAGGGCGGTATTGAGTGAGAGTTTCTGCTGACTAAGGCCCGAACAAATGAAAGAGTATTTCTCAGGGTAAAAGTGATTTCTAAGCTGAGGGTATGAGTCTCCCGTCCAACAAGAAGGGCTAATTGAATTTGAAAGGTCTTGGTGAGCTGTTTAAGAAACCTTTAGTCCAATGAAGTGATTATTTTGGAGAAAGGAAAGCAAAGGATGCTACTCCCTCTAAGTGATTAGCGCCAGTGAGTGTTCCTCAAGTATTTTCGGTGGGGAAGAATACTGATGACGAGTTTTGAGCATCCAAATGTGAAGGGAAGAGTTCGCTGTTCGAAGTCTGGCTAGTAGTGGTAACTAAAGTATATAGACAGAGAGTTTTATCCCTTACCCAAGACGGGTAGGGGGCCACGTTGGAGGATGAATGACCTATCATATGGTCTAACTCACTTATTATGGCCCGGCCTGAACAGGGACGTGAAATATTACGTCAGGAATTGTCAGATATGCTAAGTAGCGGGGACGACGTAAAGCAGGATATAAAAGGCTCCTCCTAAACAGGTACGTATTAGAAGATATGAATATTTCTTGTGTATTCTTAATGCCATCATAAACGACGTAATACATAAATACACGTACCAGAACCCATGACACAGGAATTGGTGTTTGCCTTGACTTTGGTTCCCATCAAGGACTCTCTGTTGTCTGATCTTTGGTTTATGCAATTTTAGATGATTTTCGCTCATTCGTTTAAGGGTCCCTTCGCAATATTAAAAGTTAAGAGGATCAACGAGCATAATAATAATGTATCAGCAGATAACTAGCCATAGGCCTTAAAGTATGTTATTTAATTGAAGGAAACCTCAGTGCATTGAGAAATTTCGGACGCTAACTTTATTAAGAGTCATTTCAACTAGGTTGGCGAGGAAACAGAGGAGCAAGGCTCTTTTTTGAGAAATCAATTTGTGACTGGTCTCTACCCCATATATGAGGTAAACCAATATCGTGTATTCGTTATGGCTTCACAATTGTTCTTTCTATTTAAGTTTCAGAGCAGTTTTGCATCAGAAGACGAGAGGGGAAAATTTCACCCCTTCGTCGTTCCCTCGAGAAGGCAATTTGGATACTACTGTTTGAATTGAAGGAATTACAAATATTTCTGTTGGACGATGTAGTTTTTAAAACGTTGTGTGAAAAAATAAATCATGTTACATCCGTTTCTGGTGGCTCTGAGATTTTTTCTCAATATTATATATATAAGGCCCTGGGTATGAATCATCAGGTTCTTGCGGTCTTTTTGAGCCACCTCTCGCGAGTGACGATCAGGGCAACCCTCGAGATCATGCGCTCTTTTGTCCTCTTTAGTCAATCATCTGCAAAACACAATGAATCTCTCTAGCAGACACAAAAGGAGATAAATTAATAAGCAGTGATAGATACAAATTGCAAGATTTTAGAGAAAATTCGATCAAATTCAATAGATTACGTAACGCATCTGTTCAATGTGGTTCCAACAAATGGGGCACAACCTCTTGACAGAATCACTGCGTTTGCTTGGCTCTACGAGCACTTCCCTCATAGATGGATTTGACGCTGTGGTTATATGACGTATCCTACTCGACAGGGCAATATTTAGTAAAAAGTAGTGTGAAAACCCGTGAATATAAATATCATACAATTATATGCACCCACTGCTGACTAACCTGATAAGAATGTTGAAGATTTTTATGAAATTCTTACACAAGTCAAGAGCCACTGCAGACCACATGACATCAAATTTATTAATGGGTGCCTTAAATGCTAAAGTAGGAAGCGATAGACATGATAAAATACTGGGACCTTTTGGTATGGGCGATAAAAATGTGAGAGGAGATAAATGGGTGAGTGGTGCAGTGGTGAGGAACAATTAATTATAAACACATTTTTTCAACAGAGAGAGCCTGGGACGTGTGACAAGAAACCAGATTGATATATTACAATTAATCAGAGGTTTATAAATTCAATAAATCAAATGTAGATTCAAATGTAGATCATGTTCCAGTAATAGAAAACATGAAAGTGAAACCTAAAAGAGTACAGGGAAAATTTCAAGAACTAAGCAGAGAATGAAGTACCCTAAGGAAGGATGGCAAAAGGTCAGAGTTTGAAATAGAGCTAAGGAACAGAATCGAAATATTGAGCCTAATAGAAGCGGATGGAATAAAAGAAAAGTGGAAAGTTTAACAGAATTCCTTGGCGAGAGCAACAAAAGAAATTGTGCAGAAAACTAACAGAAGAGCAAGAGATGAACGGATGACTGAAGATATTTTGAATCTTATGGAGGAACGAAGATTATGTGAAAATAACCAAGAAAGATATGTAGAGTTGAATGGAGAAATAAAAAGAAGTTGCAAACTGAGAAAAAAAGAATGGCTTAATGAGAAATGTCAAGAGATAGAAAACATGCAAACGTAAATCAAGGATTGATGTATGAAAAAGTGAAAGAGATGACAAGGGAGAAAGAAACCAACACGAGGATCAGTAATTATGGAATTAGACAAAATATTCAAAAGGTGGGAAGAATACAGCATTAAGCTATATTATGATGAAAGAGAAGCCATCCCGAAGTTACATGAGGAAGAGGATCTAGAAGGACCAGCGAAGGAAAGCGAGATAGCAACTATTGCCAAGATGAAAATTAATAGAGCTGTAGGTGAGGATGAAATGGTAATAGAAATGTTGAAAGCAGCGGGCGACTTGGCTCTGGACAAAACCACACAACTAGCTGATAGCATATATAAAAGTAGACATACACCGGAGGCCATGAGAGAGTCTATATTTATAGCCATTTCTAGAAAGCCAGGAACTGTAGAATGTGGGAAGCACAGAACAATAAGCATAATGAGCCAGATGGGAAAGAATAATTTTGGGAGTAATAATAAACAGCCTAAAGAGAAAGGTAGAAGAAATTCTAGCGATCGAAATGTAGAAAGATGAATATTTGTGTTTTGTTAAATTTAAAAAGGCCTTTGACACAGTAAAACATGGCGAACTGGTAAAAATACTTAAAGAAATTGGAATGGATGGTAAGGATATCTAGTTAATTGCAAATTGTATTTGGAATACACGGAATGACTAAATATTGGACTAAGAAATGGGAATTACATAAGTTACGCAGATGATACAGTTCTTTTAGCAGACTCAGGAGAGAAATTGCAAAGACTTGTGTATGAACTGAGAGACGTTTGAAGATAAATATTAAGAAAACGAAGATCGTGGATGTAACAAAACGAAGGTAAAGGTTATGTGTGAGAGTATATATTGGAGGAAGACGAATCAAACAAGTCAGGGAATTTAATTACCTATGAAGTACTGTGTCACAAGAGGCAGGCTGTGAGAAAGAAATAAGGAGAAGAATAATATTGAAAAAATGGGCTTTTATGAAAATGAGAAACCTATTAACGAATCTGAGGTTGGAAATGACTTGAAAAAATAGGTTGTTAAAGTGTTATGTTTGGTCAGTTTTAACATACGGATTTGAGTCATGGCTGATTAAAAAGAATATAGAAAAAAAAATTCAAAGCAACAGAAATGTGTTTTTCGAGAAAGATGCAGAGAATCACATGGACAGCATGAACAACAAATGAGAAAGTATTAGGTCGCGCACGACTGGAGAGTGGCTTAATGAGAAGTATCCGGACAAGACAGCTACAGTTCATGGGACGTATACTGAGACAAGAGGTATAGAAAGATATTGCCTGCTGAGAAGAATTGAAGAAAGAAGAGCCAGAGGAAGACAAAGGAAAAAGTTCATGGAGGCCCACATGTAAAACATAAACACAAGAGACTGTGAAAGATCTAATCAAGAAGGCAGAAGATTGAGAAGAATGGCGCTCCATGATATCTGGCGTCACATAACAGGCACTTCTGTAAGGTAAGGTAAGGGAATCTATTCATGTCTCCCACGAAATCAATGTCCATATGCCCGATTATGAGGCCTTAAAAAATATCTTAATATTGGTGCTCATAACTATCAAATGACTAAAGGTACATTGGTTTATGGCCAAGAAGTATGCCTTTCACTAGTCTCTTCCATTAAAGGGATTATATGTACATAGGTCGGTATATGAGGCCGTTGAGCTTTTTCTCCGGCATCCTCATTAAATCTAGCAATTTTCTATTTCTTGAATTTCAGGCCGTTTTTCACGCTAATCCCTTCATAAGTGTTTGACTGCCCTCAGAGAAAAGAAATGTGCGTATAGGATCTATATATTCAATCCATGAGATTGTAACATATGTAAATTCCATCGAACAAAGGACAAGAATCTATTTTGTGTCCAAACATGCAAGGCGTTCTTCATTTTGTAAGCATATGAGGCTTCACTCAATGGAAAAGCCACTCTTGAAGATTGGAAGAGTGTTAAAATGTTTCTTTGTAGGTTATTTAGAACCTATCTGGGTTCCGTTCTCCAGTCAGTTGAAACGAAAATCTTCTACATTGTAGCTGGGCTTTACGAACACTAGGATGCTACTCCAAGTTTATTCTATTACGTCAACGATTTCTTACGGCTGCAGACTGAAATTCACCTCCAGATGTGGAGAAAATTTCAACATGATCTGTTCAGTCAGTATCTTCCCAGATTACTGAGAAATAGATAATGTGCCTTTTATTCGCCGGCCGGCCGCGGGCAGATCATGCAACCCAGGTTGGTTTTCCACATATAAACTTTAGTCTAGCTGAGTTCCTGGACAGAAGACTTCAATTGTTTTTCCAAAGTGCATTTACTGTTACTTCCATTTCACCTCGTAAATTCTGGTCTGGCTAAAGACATGCTGTTTTTGAGTGCTTTTCCTCGTTGGTAGCTGCATTGTCTATAGTCTTTTTTATTTGGAGAATGCCTAGGATTCCATTTGGCTATAGTGTATCATGGATGCTTTAAGTTTGATTATGGCTAGGAGATACCTTCTGTTTCTTTTTTTTTAGTTCTGACATGATTGTAGATTCTACAGACGAGTCAAGCGGTCCTTTAAAAACGTCGTAGGAAAAGAGTAAGGTATCCAAAAATAGAAAGTCTTCTCTGTATCTCTCTTATCCGTTGTAATCAAGAGTATCTCCTCAAAACTTTGGGAGTAGTCAAAGCGCTTTCACCATTTGTCTCTGAACTACTTCTCCTGTTCTGACGAAAAGTACAGCTTCGGTAATATCTGATAAAAATTACGATATTGACCATATGTCCCCGAACATGATGATTGTTGCAAACAAGATATTGGCTTAAACCAGGAAAGCCTATACGTAGTAGACTTACATAATCCTTGGTCTTATTTTTTGACTGACAATTCCTTTTCAAGCCTCATATTCTTAGCTCTGAGTGCATTTAGTCCCGCGAATTCCAAATTCTTCACACTGTGTTTCTGTGTAGCTAAGCATATATAGAGATCGTCGAAAAAAGAGAGATCGAGTAAGATTTTATTTAAAGGTTTCGTGTGAAACGAGAGTTATCGGGAAAAGCAATTCCCTACGCCCGTTTGCAAACTTCAAGCGAGATTGTCGTGGAGTTTCTTTGGTTCAGTTGGACCATCAAAACCCCGCCGCCAAGCTATAAACACCGAGGTGGTGAGGCAGGGCTGAATTGCTTCCGTTAGCAAATATAAAAGTTCAGGCGAACGCATATATATTCCCCATCACAAAATTAATCGAGGAAGTATTCCGTCAGAATTCGCCCAAGGAAGAATCCCGAATACGCCACCCGTCTCTTAGTAAAGACTCCAGGTCATGATGGTAAGCTGTATCTACCTTGCTCCTGAGTGAGCCAAGCCAGGAAAATACAGAAGGTATTCGGCAGCCTCTTTTAGGCCATCTGTGGGATCATCGACTGAAGGCGCATATCGTCAAGCGATAGAACACGGTGTCATACGGGCCCGCCGATAGGATCTTATTTAGAACGACGGTCCCAGATTCGAAAAACCTGTCAAGAAGAAGCGCACAATCTCAGACCAACAAGAGTTTTCCACATCGAGTGTCTACAGGACAATCTTCCTCTTTTGAGGGTCTACTTGGAGAATCTTCCCCAAGTTTCGACTCGTGGTAACCTCACCCTCGCAATATAGTAAGTTATTTACACGTTTCCTTTCCTCGATGAGGTGGTGCGACGCCCTCCGAAGAAGCCTCGACAAGTAGTCACCTCCAGAGTTATCTTGGATAAATAAAATGAATTATTGTGACCTTAAGGCTAGGATTCCATTCGTAGTTTCTTCCTAAACCCTATCCGGTTACTACTCGGAGTATTGAGCCCTTGCTCCATAAGTAATTATTAATAATTTTCCCATTTCTAATTTTATTAATAACCAGAGAATGTAATTATTTATATTATATTTTTGTTGTGTAATTAAAGATTATTTTTGCAATTCTTGTTTAATTCCTCCAACCACCAAAGCCTAATTAAATACGACTAATACCGGCCAACCTTATTTAAGGTATTCGAATAACAAAAACTCCGCGCACACAACGAAATTTCTATTCTAATTATTTTGGGGGGCTGTCGTAGTCCTTTCCCGAACAAACGAAGGGATCGAGAAATAGGCGATAACTGCCTAATTCTACGACAGAGATGATATCGCTGGATATTTCTTTGTTATTTCGCTCCATTGTTCACTACAAACTTAATATTGGTTGCGTGATTTACTTCTTAGCATTCAGACATCTATATTGGAAGGGTAAGGGGGAATTCAATCCACCAAACTGCTTTCGGTGTAGTGACTGGTGTCATCCACACGTCTCCTATTGAATGTCATCTTGTCGACAGATGAATGATTTCATTCGCTTCGTGTCTTACTGTGCATTATGCACAAGTCTACTAAATGCCTCAACTCGTCAACAGATTTCATTTCTCCCACACTCAATCTTGTAGGTGTCTATGTCAGGGATAGAAAACCCCAGTGAATGTTTGATTTATCTTAGGACTGGTTTTATTATAAGTTTAGATGATATCATTATTGAAACTTTGTCAACGTGCCTCTTCTTCCAAATCTTCCTGACGTCTGGATGTATTATATTTACCTTTTTCTTATCATATATCGTGCTAAAATGGAGTTAAGCTATCTCTGCATTATTTATATTTGTTGTTTCCTTATCAGTCACTGCGAGTATCTTCGAGGGAGAGTAAGTTATAATATAGTTCGCGGTGCGGGAGATTACTCGTATTCCTGGATACTCATACTGTTTCGTAATCCACAGCGTACAGCGCTCTCTGTAAATATCCTTGTGGCAATTAAAACTCTGCAACCCTTTATTTGTAGCATTCATGATACCAAGGCTATTGAGCCCCTGGGCATATAGAAACATCTAGAAAAGAGGACGCTGATGAAAAATCCAAGCTGTCAAGAGGACTGCGATACCAGAGTTTCATTTCGTTTATCTCTGACCTGATCTCATTGCAGGAATTAGAACATTCCTTCCTGTCCTGTTGCTAGATAATAGTGCAGACGGCTCTAATATTCCTTCAGACCTATCCTACTCTGCCTCCACTTTATCAATTTATTTTTGACGCTTGTAAATCGGACGTAATCAAGAGGCGCAGCGTCATTAGGTAACAAGCACTACTCACCGAATAGTTCATGGGAGTAGTTGGTACCTAATACTCAACCTGTCTCGTTACCAAGAGGACAGGGATCAGTACCTCCATTTCCTTTTAGGGGGCAGCTCATCTCCTCCTATTTTACTAAAAAAAATTAATCGCACCCTTAGGCCTCTGAGGCAAGCAAGACTACGCTAAGACAATTGAACATGCCTATTATTTGTTTTTTTATATCTTACTTATTGATATTGTTTCTTTTATGTGTGGATACCTCCCTTTTTTTGGCTACCAGACAAGAACGAATTAAAAAAATTCCAATACATTTCGATGCCATTCCAAGAACATTTTTAATTAGTAAAAAATGAAAACTGGAATAACCAACGACGGAATTTATTTTTAGAGCTGGGCAACAGAAGATAAACGGCTGAAAAATAAATCAGTAAGCATAGGGAATAAGATTGATAAAAGTTTAAGAATGATGAAGAATATGATATTATTGCCGCAACGACTAAACTGGTTTGGAATAGGTAACATGGGCGGAAGGGTTGAGCAAAACCTTTTCAGTCGATTCATAATCCCCAAAACGAATTAAACCTTTACACTTAAGGTTGTCTGATAGTTTGTTGACGCCCACCCTTCCATATAAAGCATATTCTATCTCTACTCTCCTGATTATAGCCATCGTCTATCTTCCAGCCATACATCCATTCCCTCTATCAAACCAAAGGAGTGAAATAATCAGGAAAAAATGTTATGAAAATATGTAACTCACAGCTTATCCTTCTATTTCTTCTACTATCCCCCACTTTTTTATTACCAGTGCACCTAAGAGTTCAACTTCTGCTAATGTACACCCATTATAGGGAAAATTTTAAATAAAACCGGGGAAAATGAGATGACATTTTTCCGCAAATTCGCTGCAAATTTCGAGGAAAAAAATGTCGCCTCACTTTTTGAGAACAAAATATATTGCAACTGAGAATTTTGAAATTGATTGAAAAAAATTATTATATTCTTGTGGCTGAAGGCAAACTATGCTCACATGTCGGACATATCAATATCATTATTTACACATGCACAAATCATCAAAGATACAAAAGTTACATATATGAACAAAGAAAACCTTTTTATGTTATGAAAGCAAAATACATAAGTACATGCATACATACGTTTATACATGTTTGCATACATGAAACTTACATATGTACACGCAAATCGCATTAAATAATGTCAGCAATGATACAAAAGATTAAGCCTTGCTGTGTGAAAGGTATATACATGGGCCTATGCTCAAATAATTAGTTAAGTAAATTGCCTCATAAGATCTTATGTATGTGTATTTATGTGTGCTCCAGTGTACCCATTAATCTTTCAGAAATAAAATAGTGGATAAATTTTGTGTCCTATTCCATCTCCTTTAAATATCCTTTGATGTGTGTGAATAAGAGCCTGACCACAAATACTTCTCCTTTACAAATATTTCACTCGAATATTATTCTTAATTTCGTGCAATTTCAGCATAACAACACATCACCCGCCTACATGCAGAAATATCGGGCTGAGTAAACCTAAAAGGTGTGAACATACGCGCTGGTTTAGGATTCGGTGCCAGAGATAGAATAACTCCAACAGAGTTTCTGCTGCGCCAGGAGGTAGGGGTAAGAGGGATATAATAGCGTTCTCATTGATAAACCCAATTTCCCTGATTTTAACTCCGATTTAATGGGTTTCATTTTCCTGAACTTCCGCGCTCTATTCACCCGTTCTTTCAATAACCGAAATGGTTCTCAAATGATGTCCCGTCCGCGGATAAATCTGAGGATTCGTGTGAAGCAAAAACCAACTCCTTCCCACATAATTATCCCCCTACCTGTTTGGGTGTAAATCAACAGGGTGTTTGAGTACTGAAATTTATCCGACAGTGAAGACCTCCGTGTTAAGCGTAATTTGAAAAGATGTTTATTGTAAGAAGTGAGCAAAATACATGAGATTGTATGGAAAATGTGAGAATGTCCAAGTGTTTTTAAAAGACGAAATGGAAGTTAAGTTAAACAGATTGAAAGCTTCCTTCAAATAAAAGTTGCAGAAATTAATATGTTTGGATAAGCGAAATAAAATTGGGTAGAAGTGTGCATGGGATTGTGAAAAATTAGAGAGGAAGTGAGGGGTTAAATAGGGATAATTGCGAAGCAGTGAGGAAATATAATCGGCGGCAAAATTAAGTGAGAGAAAGCAAAGGCTGCATTGTGTTGGGCGAGATGGTTTGGGGATAAAATAGATGAAAACCGATGTTTGTTAGGAACAAGCGATTAACAAGTATTGCTAAAAAATGTTTGTAAAGCCTAGAAACATGTTTTTCAATCCCTCTGCAAACAGTATCAGTATGTAGCCGGTATGAAACAGTTTTCATAACGTTATGGTAAAAACTTGAAGCTGCAAAACTTTTGTGCTACTACTCATTTGAAGTTTAGCAATGAAAGAAAGGATGATTTCTGGTAGTTTGATTCTTGAATAAAAGCTGTAGTCGTCTTTAATATGGCGACAAGTGATAAGTGAAACCATACACACAAAACAAGTACATAGTACGAGTGGATAAAAAATTATTAACTGAAGGAATCAGAAGAGACCTCATTCCATCGCTTTTTCATTATTATTTTGGCAGTAAAGAGGATTCAATGATGTACATTCGATTCTCCTTCCTCACTTGAGGAACTTTTTCAGGAGTTTTATAATTTGTCCTTCTAACCTTGCTGCAAGATTCACGAGTTTGTTTTGCTAGAGAATTCTTTGTTATTCATGCAGCCTCCCACTGTTAGCTGTGTTTAAACACCCTTTTTCCCTGATCCTTCTCTTTATCTTTTTCTTTCATTATACAGTGAATGATTCTGTCAAACTTGCTTATGCGAATTGCTCTCTTTCGGTAAGAAAAGATTCGTATTACTTTTTCTTACTAAATCTTTGAATGAACAAATAATAGAAACATCAACACTAACAATTATACCATTAAAGGATGTGTCAAAACGCGGTTACCATGTTAATCAACAAGGAGCTAAGAATGTTTCAAGCAATCCGCACTACAAACACAGAACGACTCTACTTCATAAGTGGATTAGAGTAACTGTCGTAGTATGGCCCTCTGTTTTGATCACTATACTCTTTGACACCCTTTTAGTAGCAGGATGCTTTGTTGTGCGTGAGTTACTTCTATGATGAAGTAGACTTTGTTCTAAGAGTGCTAATTCAGTCATCTTGTTCTTAAAGGAGAGCTATTTTAACACATAAGCATAAGAGGAAACACCAGATATCTACCAAAATAAACATGTATTTTAAATGAAACACTTAACTATGACAAACCAACAGTTAACACATTTCTATCTTTGATATCTAAACCCTTTCGCATGGATACAACTGACAAAAATAAACAAATAGGCTTCCCGTAAACATACCAATTGCCGATTAGTATTTTAATCGCGATTCTATTTGATTATCGTTAAACATTAAATTAACATACTCTCGTCTACAAACACAAATGACCTAGGTTCAAGAACAATGGTTTCTACTCCCCTTTTAAAACGTAAGGCATACTAAACTTCTACTATCGCAATATGAATATAAATGATCTTTCTAACTCACATGACAGAAGGTATTAGGGATGCCGGATGTCGCTGGAGGACTTATATCTCGCTTTGGAGGGTTGTGTCCGATGGTTGAAATTTCGTCGTAGAGAGGGCTGATTCTTCAACGTAATTAAAGAACGGGAGCTCGTTGGGGCTGGGTTCTTCTCCTCTCACTTTTACGGAGCTTTAGATGTGAGAGTCACTCGAGGGTGAGCGGCTTTGCTTTTCTTCAGTCAGACTTCTTAGCCGTTTGTAAATGATTCTTTGGTATGGCACCGATATAAAGCTTGACTATTTAGGTTAATACAGCCCGTAGAGGGATGGATCGATTTTCTCAATCTGATCTAACCCTTCTCCTGGCGTATCGAATTCTAATCTTCTTGTCTTGCTGAAAGATCGATCTTCACGAACTAATCTTTCTTCTGGCGTATCGACTTCTAATAATCTTCTTGTCTGGCCGAAGGATCGATCTTCACGAACTAATCCTACTCTGGCATATCGAGTTCTGATAATAATCCTCTCTCTTTCTTTGCGGGGCTTATTTATAGGGGGATTGCCGCCCCATCTAAAGGGGGAAGTGACCAGGCCATAGAGGCAAGGATAGGGGTACGCGAATGGTAAGTTCGCATCTGGGGAGAGCGAGAACTGCTGAGGATGGCACTGGGGTGCCCAAGTCAGCTCGCTAATTAGATGCTCGCAACCGCACTGCTACTTGGCGTGCCTTTTGACTCGCACCGCTTTTTTTCCATAACCACGGTTTTATAGGTCTTGTAGGTAATTGGATCGTTAGAGCGTCGTTTAAGGACCTTAAGTGGTCGCCTTAAAACAGATGTTATCTCCAACTGTCCACAGCGGCGGGGAGATCACACATGGTAAGCAGTTATGGTTATTCGCCGGCTACCTTTCCCATGCTTCTCCTTATGAGGGTGAAGGGGCTTTAATGTACCTATACTCCTCCAGGATGCTTAAGGTAGCCATTTCTCTACAGTAACATTTATTGGAAATTCTATCATTTATAATATATAAATGTTCATTAGTGCAGTGCTTTCGTCTTCATTTCTAGTGTTGTTTTTCACTTTACATAAGTTATTGTGAGATTTTAAACATAAAGTTTGTATGGATTTGGGAATGACCTGTAAAGAAGAGGTAGTAATTGAGATACAGATGTTTTGATCACAAATAATTCAGTCGTTTTATTTAAATGACATCAGGCTATCAGCCCCCTCGGTTCGACATGCAAGACATGCGGTTGTGTCCATGCTTGTAGTTACTGGTTACTCATTTATTATCATAGATAAACCAATGGGGGGTAGAGATTTGATTATTTATTTGTTGAATCAAACCCCAAATCACGCAAATTAGTTAAAATGGATCAGAAGGGATCTTGTAGAAAATGAATGTAGTTGACTAAATTAAAACTGGGGAAATGTTAGAAAATTATGGCTGCGAGCGACTTAGAGTGCTGGTATGCGTTGAACCTGGTCCCTTTCTGCGGCGACCCTTTCTTTAAGAAGAAGCTTTTTGATTCAAAGCCGATGATAATTGGCTTTCTAAACTGGCAACAATCTTCTGTCATGAACACGAAAATTCTCCCAAATCTACAGCCTCAACAGAGCACAATTTGGATTATTACCAAATCAAAAATATTGAATGCACTTAGGATGAACAAAATAAATATTGCATTCAACATGAATACTACTCTTAATTTAATGATCTAAATTTTTCCTTCGTAGTTTGTCGTCAACTTGTTTCCGTAGATAGAAAAATGGCCAAAATTTGGATGAGTTACGACCACTCCAAATCCCTCGATTTGCTCAAAAGCTGTTCTTAGGCAGATTCTAGATCACCTCTTCTCCTCGAATTCTGAAAATATTTATCATTCTGGGTTTAAGCGAGGAATCAGTTCTCACACATATAAAAAAACAATTATGCTGTCAGGCACCACTAGAGAACCTTCGGCTTTAGTAGTTGCGGACATCTCAGCTCATTTAACACCTTTGAATACATTCTATTCATCACCATTTTGAAAAACAAGGCGTCTATAAAACTGCTATTAGCTGGTTCTGTTCCTAACTATCATCACGTACTCAATTGATTGATATTAGAAATGATATAATTCAACCCACGTAGGTGCGTTTTGTTGTTCTACAATATCCGATCATTAATTGGCCTTTTCTATTTTGGTGGTATTATTCATCGTCTTAGTCTATAATTTCATTTAGACTCTAATGAAACGAATATTCATTCCTTTTTCAGAAAATGATTTGCTTAGAAGCCCAATATCCACTTATAACATCATCACTGATATTCTTTTACAACTTTCTGGAACTCACGCATGTCACAATGGAAGTACTCCTAGTGGACACTGCTTTCAAAATATCGTCTTTATTTTAAACTGGGCGTTTCCTTTGCTCCATTTTACTATACTATCAAAAAAAACTTTTCCTGCCTCCTGTAAATTTGCTTTTACGTTGACTTCAACAGACTTAAGTATAAGTATATCATTATTGCGTTCATTACGTCGCGTCTTCACTACAGCAACTAACTTCTCCACTCTTTGAACTAGCTCTTTAGTTAAAATATTCGTAACCTGTATTCTTCTCAGTTGAGCAAATTTATTTCGTGCAACACACCAGTTTCTCAAACTGTAGTAGTATCACTCATCCTTTGTCACAATAATCTCATCAAAGTTGAAGAAAAGTTTCCAAATTCCAACCAATCTGAATTTCTTCCAAAACGTAACCGGCACAAATTCCGATAAAATTACTTTCCTTTAAGATTACTCATATTATCAATACACAGCATGCTCCCTTCATTACCAGGGGCATTATTACTTTGTTTCTCGGATGTCACTGTTGATTGATATGATGCTGATGAAAGTGGCCTCAATAAAAGTTAGTCATCTCTGTATGAGAAGAGAAATGCACAGTGTCATTAATATTTTTCAAACATACTTTATATCTGAAAAAAGAGAAGCAATTTACTTCTCCTGAATAAAATCTAAAGTCAATGCGCAGAATATACTAAATGAAACAGGCTTAATGGTCGCTTCATAAATCGTAATGCGAACTGTAGCTAGATAGATGAACGGTGAGATAAAAAATATGATAATCTTATTAGAAGAGAAAGTGAAGGGTAGACTGTAAGTGAATTAGATCACTATAATTTCTAAGTCAGTTGCATTTTTACTTTATATTATAAATAAAAAATATATACTCTAATTATATACTGCTTTTGCTGGCATCTAAATTGTTTTAAAAAGTAACCAAATGCAATTTATTACACAGGTCTGCGTTTGAAAAAGATTTTATGCTCCTGCGGTTTTCTTTAGTGATTCCTAACGAAATTGTTCTCCTTAATTGAAATATGACATTTATTCTGCTCAATCAGGTCTGGTTTTTGAGATACAGTGCACTATTCTTTTTAGAAAAGGGCCATTTTTAAAAAAATGCCTTATTTATATAAAAGTTATTTAATAAATTACAATTACTTGTAATAAAAAAAATACCGACTCAATTCGACTTTCTTTTAATTAATTTTAAAATAACAGACTACTTATGAGCTTACCCAGAAGTGCAAAGAAACTATTTTCCAAGAAAAGAAGTCCTTGATGACTTCCGCTTGTGAAGCGATGTTGGTTCGTCCCGTTTAAGACACCAGCAATAGTCAGCTAACATGTTGATGTCCCAGCGTCCTTGATATCTTGTCTCCATCGTCTTTATGTCTTGGTGAAATCTTTCTCCTTGTTCCTCGCTATAATCTCCACATTTTGCCGGGAAATAGTCAAGATGTGACTGGATAAAATGCATTGTTATCGACATGCGAGCTCCCATTTTTTCGAAGCTTTCCATAAGCTCATTTACAGGTGAGATATATTCTGAGCTTCTTTTACTTCCCAGAAAACCGTCGATTACTTTACTAAACGCTCGCTATGCTTCTTGTTCACTGGCTTCCATATTGGTGTAAAAATGCTTGTCCTTTAACAAAGCTCTAATTTGGGGACCATCAAATATGCCTGCATGGAGCTTGGCATCACTGATCTGTGGGAATTTTTGCAGTAGATACTTAAAAGCTTGGCCTTCTTTATTCAGTGCTTTGACAAAGTTCTTCATTAGGCAAAGCTTTATATGAAGAGGAGGCAGTAAAACATTTTTGGGAGGGACTAGAGGTTGAGCTAACACATTGTGGCAGCCAATTTGGAATGCCTCTCGAGATGGCAAGTCTCTTTGCTTATAGTGAAGACTATCCGCCCGACTATCCCATAAGCACATGAAGCATGGATATTTTGTGTAGCCTCCTTGCATCCTAAGAAGAAGGCACACAAGCTGAAGGAAAACATATTGATGCATATTGATGTACATGGTTTCTAAGAACTTCTATTTTTTGCATAGGCACTTTTCACTAAGTTTATTAGGGGTAGGGAGAAACTAATATATGTATAATATCCTTCTGTCATTGGTATTTAGAAACAAACATTCCTTGAAATATTTAACAAGTTCAATAAAGTAAAATATATCTTACCTTGATATCACCACATATTAACCAGTTCTGGTTAGAGTACTTGATTGTATTAATCAATACTTTCATATTTTCGTAGCTTTCTGTTAACTGAACTGAATGGCCAATAGGTACAGATGCCATTTTATTGCCAATATTTAAGAATACTGCCTTCAAACTTCTTCTAGCAGAATCAATAAAGAGCCTCCATTCACTTGGTTGGTAAGAAACGCCAAGTGCCTCAATTAAACCTTTTACATCATTGTAATACACCAAAGAGCTGCAAGAATCAACTGCAAAGAACTTTCGAAACTCTTCCTCTCTATTTCTGAACCAAAAGTATGTAGTTTCTTGAGAGAGGAAGTTGCTCTCACTAAGACGGGATGCAAAAAGTTGTGCGTTCTCTTTAGAATGACCAAGATCTCTAGTCAAGTCATTTAATTGAACTGAATTTCCAATAGGTACAGATGCCATTTTATTGCCAATATTTAAGAGTACTGCCTTCAAACTTCTGCTAGCAGAATCAATAAAGAGCATCCATTCACTTGGTTGGTAAGGAACGCCAAGTGCCTCAATTAAACCTTTTACATCATTGCAATACACCAAAGAGCTGCAAGAATCAACTGCAAAGAACTTTCGAAACTCTTCGTCTCTATTTCTGAACCAAAAGTATGTAGTTTCTTGAGAGAGGAAGTTGCTCTCACTAAGACGGGATGCAAGAAGTTGGGCGTTCTCTTTAGAAAGACCAAGATCTCTAGTCAAGTCATTTAATTGACCTTGAGTGAGTGGTCTTGGCAAAGTCATTGTAGACGTAAGCTGATATTTCACTGAAGTGTCAGTGTCATCCACTTCTATATCTTCTAAATTGTCTTGTAGATAAGTATTTTTAGGTGGAGAAAAAACTGGAACTCCTGGACCATGTGGTTGTGGTTTAATGGCAGAAGGAACATCAGGATAGACTACAATGTGTTTGTTCTTCTTATTGACACCTGAAAAAAAGTTTTGCATACCTAATTTACATACTTTTAATTCACTCGACCCTCGTTTCCACATTTTTATACACATTTTTTATACCAGGTAAACTTACAATTTTTAAATACAATCAATTTTTATATACAATTTAACCACAATTTTTCTACCAGCATAATACACTATTTTTATACACAATTACAATTTTAATAGGCTACCAAAAGATTTGTATAAACATTTCTAGATTTGTCAAGGACTATATTGTTAAAGTAATTATCTCACCTTTAAGATTTTTCATGCAAAAATAGCAGTCTGTAATGTGGTCCTTGCCTTCTCTCCACACTATAGGTACACCAAATGACAAACAGTTCGTTTTGCCCTCACTCCAGCGTCTTAAGGCTATGACACAGGCTTTGCAGCACATATGTGGAGCAAAGTTTTTGTCTTGATCACCTAGCTTTATTCCAAAATATGCATTGTAAAGGAACTTTACTAACGGCATTATAGTGCATTGCTGGTCACTAAAAGTTACCTTTCCACAAACAAAACAAAATCTATTAGGACTGTTTTTACACTTTCTATTCATTTTTATGAAATATAAGGAGTTTTGCTAATGTATTTGCCTGCAAAAAAATTAACAAGGATAAATAAAGTTTTAGAAATACACTTTAAACACTGTTCATAGATGAGAAAAGTCATGGATAAAAAAACCAACACTTAGTTGGAGAGTAAGCAAGCAACACACAACCACTCGCGCTCGCGGTCAGCTAGAGACTGAGCTCTCTAACGCCATCTAGGGAGCTTGGTCTGTATCTTAAAAACTAGACCTGATTTAGCAATATGAATGCTTGATTTGGATTTAGGAGACAAATTACATTAAGAACCATCTATGAAACCCTCAGGAACATTGTTTACGCAGACCAGTGTTATCGAGCTCCACTTTCCTATGCACAACAAGAAATGGCCAAAGATGGCATCTTTATCATTCACATATGCTATGAAATTTTTAAGTTTATGAACTAGCAGCACAAAAAGCTCAGAAGGACCTTGCGCAATATAGCTTTAGTTTTTGTGTGGGCATCGGCTTTAGAATTGAAATTATTGAAGAAAAATGTAACAAGTGATTTTATTAATGCTACTATTATTTGTGTGAGAACTCATCTACATCTCATCATACATTTCTAGCATCTTTCATAACCTCTTTTTTTAAAACTAGCATATAATGCTACTTCTCAAAATTACATTGGAAAAAATATATACCCTTTAGAGCATAACCCTTTAGAAGTGTTTTCATATCGTGGAACGTTACAGGTGCAATCAATCTCAAAGTATGCGAAGAGGCATTTTTAAAATCACTCAGAACGGGAAAAGAATGTAATGCATAAGTAGTTAGTACCAAAATGAGTATCCATTATACATTACTAACAATATTCAAAAGAGACTAAATAATATTTTAAATGAAAATTGTAACTAATATTCAAATGATATTTATACTAAAAAATGACTATCACACCCAACCTGTATCCATTATTTAATTTTCCGAGCAAAGTGTTACAACCGCTCTCCTCATCTTCTTCCCCCAAATTATAACAATAATTGAAATAGATATGTCCACTCATTCTAGTTAGAAAAGGAATGGTTTTGTTTTAAATAACTTTTGGATATAATAAGACTTCATGTGTTCAAAATTAACCAGTATCTCACCAAAGGAGGTTAATTCACTTCAAGGTCATTAAAAACTATTCACCTATCCCAAGCATGTGAGGATCTTCCAAACAGAAGCCAAAGGTTTTTTCACATCAATTATCACTCTCATACACTAACGCTGTCATTAGCTTACTCTCCTGAATCTTTTTAGGCACATTCCACACTCGATTCCTTGCTTTAAGCTATTACTTTAATCTCCAAAAGACATTCCAATCATTTAAAACCTTTTGGTTCCATTCCTCTTCTCTGTATTAGTATCATATTTAAAACAACATAGACACTCAAAACGTTGAACGTGTTCAAGAGTTTTAACATCCCCCAATACTGTTAGCTTACAGATACCTACATTCACTTTTGGACCTCTCCCTTCTCATACCTATGCAAAATCTCAAACAAAATTTCCAAATGCTTTTCATTCGGCTATAAACACCAGGCCATCAGTATATACATACTGTATAGAACCTGGCCCTCACCCTTTCGAATCACTCAAACACCCTGATACCTCAGATCCCTACGTTTTCATCTCAGCATCAAAGCATAAATATGTATAACAGTTATAGTAACATTATATAACTTTTTAACACACTGATATATATATATCAAATAAATTTAGCAGGAATGATAGTTACCCAATTTCAAGGTGGATTAAGATCAACAATGAAGTCTCACAAATGATTCTTGAAATGGGCACGCACATAAATATGCACATCCAATTAATCTACTAAAAGTGTATAACATATTTTTATGTAAATAATAATATATACTGTATTCTTAAGGGCTAGATAGGCAAAATGAATTCGAAAAGCTTTTACAAGCATACACACTTATAGGCATACACAGGTTCTTACGCACACACGACCAAAAGACGCTTCTCGTGCTATCTTTGCTAACCATTCGGACCAGGCCAAAATTCTGGGAGACGTGGAAACAGCCATGCAGGCACACTTATCAAAACACACCTAGATGAGAAACAGGGAAGACGCTGGTTTTGTTTATTCTCACAGAGCAAGGAAACAAGAAATTAAATTTCCTAAAATTTTCTCGGTCCTTGAGATAAAATTATCTAACAGAGGCCTGAATGAAAACTCCCTGCTCGCCTTCTATCTATCTCCCTGTAAAAACGAACAAACTTCAATTCGATTAAGTTCCGCCCAAACCGCTAGATGGCTAACTGTCTACCACTCTAAACTTCCGACACATTAGTTCCATCTGTAGTAGATCCCCGGACAGTAAGAAAGTAAGAACAGTAAGGGCAGTATGACGGTAAACAGCAAGGAGTCTCGTAATCCCGCTCGACAACAGGAAGCGTATTCAGTACCTAAAGAAAAATACCTGTTACCAGTTATGGGGTATCCTGTCCTAGGGAGGTAGACACATCCATAACCGGTGACCTCTCAAAGCATGGTGAAGAAGATGGATACTTCAAGAGAGAAAAAAGCTGCTCCCATAACTTTCTAAGAAGAAGAACACAGAACCCATCATCGCAGCTCAAAGAGCAACCTGAACCAAGATTATACCAAGGGAACGAACTCAGGCCATACGTTCGGGCACAGTAATTTTTTCAATTTAATAATCTCAGTTGTAAAAGGTGTTCCAGATACCAATAATGTGCATAAAATATATCAGTGCAAATCATTTTTGCCCCACTTAAATTCAGTTCTTATTTTGTTTAAAAAAGTATAAACAGTAAACATCCAGTATTTCCGTGATGTGAATAATAATATTAATTAGGGTAGAAAATCTGTTTAAAAATTATTAATTTAAAGTTAACTCCCTATTCCTAAATTCCGTCTATTTTAAGAAAAGTGGTGTGCTCCATACAGACCAATTTATTCATATAAAAGGGTTTGTCTGCGATTAAGAACGGCAGCTACGACGTGCGGACAATTCAATGTTAAAAAGCTTATCATAACATAGTTTAAACAAAGAATCTTAGGATTGCTGAGCACTCGTAAATATATATTTGCAGTAAAGTATAGCAAAAATGAAATAAAAAATTAAATATAATATTGTGGTGGAAGAGCACAAAGCTGTAAGCATTAAAAAAATATAAAGTAATGCAAAAACATAAGGAGCGACTAATAATTCAATTTTATGATGCAGACAATAATAAAAACTGAAGGAATAGATATAAAAATAAAACTAATGAAGTTGTGGCCATCGCAAAGACAAACACACACACACGGATTTTTTTTTGTTTGCATTAAAGAGATGCAGCTCCCATCTACGAACGCTTTACAGAACCGCCAATTACAGTGTGTATTTATACATATAAATATAAAAATATCGTAAGACTCCGAGTTCTATATATTTTGTAAAACTCCCTATTCTCGGAGGGGGGTCTTGTGGTTTCCCAGGACAAGGTGAATTAAGATCAACAATGAACTAACAAAAATGAGCATCATGTAAGTTCTATGAAGTCTTGAAATGGGCCCGCACATGATTATAAGTATGCAATTAATCTACCAAGTGTCTATAACATTTTGATACGTAAAAAATAATATATAACATTTTGTCATGTAAAAAATAATATATAATGTATTCTTGTAATGGAGAGATATGCAAAAATGAATTTGGGGCGCTTTTAAAAGCCTACACACTCACACGCATTGACAGATATGCATGCACACGCTCATACGGACACACGACCAAAAGACGCTTCTCGCGCGCATTGTACTAACCATTCGTGCCGCGTCAAAGTTCTGCGAGACGCTGAAACAGTTGTGCAGACATACTTATTAAAACACAGCAAGCTGAGAAACAGGGAAGCCGCTGACTTTTATTTACTCTCACAAGACGTGAAACACGAAATCTTATTTCCC
This sequence comes from Ceratothoa steindachneri, assembly GCA_963969495.1. Classification (NCBI taxonomy): domain Eukaryota; kingdom Metazoa; phylum Arthropoda; class Malacostraca; order Isopoda; family Cymothoidae; genus Ceratothoa; species Ceratothoa steindachneri. The sequence goes on along the minus strand of OZ018317.1, from coordinate 52,885,615 downwards.
AAAGTTTTCTTTGTCCCCGAGGTAAAATTGAACTATGCCTAAATCAAAACTACCTGCTTCCCTATTTTATATCCCCTTTTCCACACGAATATACCTCAATTCGAGTAAGCTCTGTCCAAACCACAGAATTGTCTAACAGTGGACCACGCCTACAATTTAGCCCCCTTATATACCATCTGAAATAGAACGGTAAGAGAGTAAGAGCAGAAAGAACAAGAAGATCAGTAAGAACAGTCAAACAGTAAGTAGTTTTGAGGAAGTGAAGCCGAACTTTGCATTTCACATCCTAAAGATTTATCACCGTGATTTGCACATAAATACACCATGTAAAACATGCACTAAACTGTGCTTGTTTCTACCTATTCCCATTCAATATATCTCTATCATCGGAATTAGTTTGGTTATTTATATGCATGCAGATTCAAATGTATATATTGAACTGTTAATATAGGCGAAGGAAAATCAAAATTTAATTTGATGTCCAATAAATCGCTTTAGAATATTAACCATACTATTATATTTTACTGCTCTCTCTATAATAACCTACGATGTCGAATTCGGTATACAAGAGTCTTTCTTCATACGCATGATAGATTACATTTTTTCCCAGTCTCTTCAGAATGTCAAATCTACTTAGATAGCTGGTTTACGTATGTAGAAAACTAATAAACATCTAACAGGCATCAGCTCAGAGAATCATATGCAAGTATTGGCACATTGCAACAAAGAAACTGTTAAACAAGAAGTAGAAAACAATGCAAATCTCTATGGTTTGATATTATAAACATTATTATAAGTGTTATCGTTGACCCATACACCAAGACGAAGCAAATATCTCAAAATGTGGTTGGAGTAAGAAATAATGTTACATAGTAGAAGGTAATGAGATTTCTACACCAAAAGGAATTCCCTGGATACCAAGCTAAATTAACGGACCATATTTTGGTAAAAATCACGTTGCTGCAAAGTTAACGAGTAGTAAAATTTGAGGAGAAATAATAATGGAAAGATTAAATGAAAATAGATCTATTTTGGCCTAAGTGAAGAATATTTTTTACCCAGAAGCTGATCAAATGCTATTTCTCCTTAAAAAAAACATACAATTGTTACACAAAGCATCATTTTAGGCGATATTCTTGGCTACTAATGGTTAAAGAAAATTTAATAACTCTAATGCTTTAAGAAGATAGAAAATATTTGGCTATTTTATTATAAAATTTCTACCATCTCCAATAAACTGAAGTTATGTAGGCGTTGTACTTCGAAAACGGCAACGATCCACAACATATTCACGGACTCAGTATTATTTTTTTTTAATTAAATTTTTGGATGGCTTCACATTCCTCAGATATGAGCCAGAGAGAAAATATGTTGATGGAAATAAAAATTCAAATCCACCAAATAAATTGACAAATCTGGACGAGTAGTGGATCCAATGTAAGGAAGAAGAGGGCAAATTTTCTACTGAAGATCGCTGCAATTTACGTAAAAGTGATGATAAAAGCTTAACACCTTCAAATGCAACTCAAGTCATGAAACACAATATCAATTAACCCTTTATAGGACATAAGAAAACCAGCATTATTTTGTTTTGAAAAATGTTATGTTTTACTAAACAGATAAAATATTTTGTACATTATGAAAATATTGCATGACACATATGTGTGCCATTGAGCCTCAGGATAAATTATTTAGGCTTTAAAGAATTTTTACCTTTGCTGTTTATAATAACATTTCCTATTAATATTATCAGGATGGAAAACAATATTATAATTTAACTGGATTTATTAAACATGTAAAACATAGTTAAAATATTTATGTATATGATATTCGCAAATATGTGTTACTTATTTCTATTTTCAATTATTTATATAAAAAATATGGATAATGCAGGAAAAATTATTATTGAATGCGTATATTTCAAACTAAAAATAATATATATACAACAATAAAACAAAATATATACAGTATTAAATATTTACTAAGGATTTGGACCATCAGTCAGATTGATAAGCACTTTTCCGTAATCATACACTTCTAAATTATCAGGGTTCTCAAGAGATGTTATTGTTTCTTTATTTGATACCCTCCTCCATCTAAAAGTAGCAATCTCACTTGAAGTTTGATGTAAAGTAGCATAAAATAGGCTACTACTGGAGTCAGAGCTTTATTGTATAATCAAGCGCGGATTGTTAGGTTCTATCATTAGACTTATACCATTCAGTTAGCTGGTAATTTAGAGTATCTTCTAAATCTTGTTCTATAAAATTCATATCTTCCTCATCAAATACGGTTACATCTTCAGTATCACTGTGACCACATGATAATAATTGCTGGACTTTATTTTTTACAAGAACAAAGTGTCTAATTGTCTGTGACATCCTGTCTCTGTAATATAATGAGGATTGTCTCATAAAATAATGTAAATTTGTAATATCGGTAAATTCCTAAACTATGGACGCCTTGGCAATAGGCTACGCACACCCAATATATATATATATATATATATATATATATATATATATATATATATATATAAATCCAGATAACTCTATAATAAGTGAAAAATCCGCTATCCATTACGTGTGCGTAGCCTGTTCTTAAGGCGACCGTAATCTAGGAATTTACCGTAATATCTTTCAAATATTCATAACTTTATATTATTTGAAAATAATTAATAAATTATGTATTGTATTAGTGACTAGGTGTCAAACAAAAATAAATAATTGAATATAATCTAAAGAACGAAAAATTCCGAAATAGAAAATTACCCCTAAAGGACAATGCCTTGTATGTGTGCCGTATACATATTATTAAAAAGTTTAGAATAATTATTTACTTTATACTTTTGAACTCATTTCCAATCAAAGTATAGATGTTATACTATTTCATATGAGAATTGTAGCCCCCCCAAATATTTTCTAACACTTACCGTAAGATATAAAAAAAACAAAACAATCTTAACTAGGGCTGTGACCCAACTGATCGTTCCTCCGAATAAGGTAAAAAAAACAATTGAGTTGCCAGTAAGTTATTAAATACGTATAATATAAACCTAAATTTCTATATAAAATAGTACTACTTGAAAAAATTTTTTTTACAGCGAGTTAAAGTCATGGCACACAGTCGTGTGAGTGAGTTTTAAATGGTTAATATTTTCTAGAATTAGGTAAACTCTTGTTCCATATTTATCTTTAGAACGTCTTTAAAATAAATTCTTTTGTGATCCAAATTCTTTTAGATTGTTTTTTTTGCTTTACCCCGTTAGATTATATTGCGACCTTTACTCTCTCACAAAAAGTATTAAAATAATAATGGAGTAGAGAATTATTCTGCCTCAAATAGTGAGGTATACCTCACTGTTTGAGGCTTCAAATTTTACATCTGGTAAAATGCAGAATTCAGATAATTTTATATTCTTTACATACAATTTGGACGAATAGTTACGCGATAATTTCAGATGTGCAAACTCACTCTCGTGTGACCCAGCAAAGTCACTTTGTGTAACCGTGCGACGAGACCATTGAGAAGGTAGAGGCAGCTGAATTGAATATTAATGTGATCATATATAGCATTTAAGTCTCTGTGACAGAGATTGGTGAATTTTAATATGGGGGGAAAAACGAGATGAAGAATATTGTTGTGGTTGTGGATGAGGAAAGTGACCTATTGGGAGAGAGAAAAACGTTCGTAAAATCCAAGGAGTTGTTGATGTGAGATGATTTGGGGGGGACATTGAAGTCGCAGAGCATCACTTTGATTGCGTAAGAGCTTAAGAAGACTACATTAAGGAAATCACCCAGCTTGTGAGGGCAAGAGTAGCAAGAATTACTTCGAAATTGTAGGGAGAATGATCAATCGGTGCGATGAGGGGAAGAGATACCCAGCAGCAATAATACCAACCCCATCGCCTCTCTTAGTATTTTTACAATGGCGCAGAATACTGTATCCGGTGCGTGAAACGACAGCGAAAATCGCCTTTTCGAAGTTAAAATCTGCATTTTTAAAACTCCCACAGCAACAATTTAAAGTCACCTCAGAGACAATTGAGACAGTCTTTAGTGTAGAGATGGCAGGCAAGGGTGATTATTGGTGAACATTTTAGCAAGTTGTGGACCTCCAACATTCTGTAGGTGGAAGGAGGGAGAAGGTTGAGTTGTGTGTGTGCCGGGTGACGCTCAGCTATTATTTCAGTCATTGAGTAGCGGATATGGGGTTGAAGAAGGCAGTACACGTCGGAGGTAGTGCTTGGTTGGTTAAAACAACCATTAAGCCGTTGTGTGCGTATGAGCGTTATAAAAAAATTCATTTAAAAATTTAATACGTAGAGAAATGCAGAAATAAAAGTACAGTAAATGAAAAGTATTATAGGTGCCGTTTTGAGTGGTCTGGTTACCAAAGCGATTTGATGCTGAGTTTTAGTACCACTCCAAAAATGATTCTTATTTCAGTTAGTGGGTACCATTCTCCCATTATTGGAGTGCCTTTTGCGTGTGGAACTAACTCCAGATGTTAGGGATATCTTATTTCTTGATTAAAGACTGTCTTTTTTGATCGCGGGCTGGGTAAAAGTGATCATGGAGTTTATAGAGATAAAGAAATCTTCGGTGCTGGATTCAGTATTCTTTATTCCTCGAGAACTTAGAAAGACTTCAGGTAGTTTTACCTCCATCATGAGGACTCGGACTCGGACATAAAAGTGAGAAATATATAGGATATTAGGTAGGAGCTTAAGTGTTGAAAAAGTTGAAAAGAAGATAGATATAGAGTTTAGTAGTTAGGTCCCTGTTTACAGGATATCTCTGTCTTTCTTTATTGTTGACTATGGCCTTGGTTTAGTGTTTATATTTTGGGGGCGCGGGGCTTGGAAGTTTTAAAGTTACATTATTTTCAGGTGTCTCTCGTTGACGGATCTTTATTTCATTTATATTAATTTATTTCCGTTGTCTTTGATCGATTCTAATGTCGTAGTCGGTTCTTGTGGATATTCCTTTTTTTTTTATTCACTTGTACATATATACACGTACTTACGATTATACATGCATAGTTTTCATCCTAATTCGGTCCATCATGAGATATTTTCAAATGTCCCTTTAATATCAATGGGCTGCACACACTGAGGCAAATAACAGTTACATATTAAATTCATTTTCATTAATTGATATGAGTTTCGAATAATAACAAGTTTATTTATTAGGAAACACTTCAGTTTCGGGGCGCACGGTAGGTGTCGCTGTTTATAGACTACAATTTTTGGCTACAATATATGTCTTATGACGTCAGATGTGAACAACTACGGCGTTATATTTTTTGTATATGAGTATATACTGGGGGGCTGCGCCCCGCAGTGATATTTCTCCGACGAGCATTTCCCTTGAATTTACTGTTTTTTCCCCCAACAGCTTTTTACTGGCAGAAAAAACTAACCTAATGACAAACAATACTTACTTTATAGGTTTCTTCATTAGTTTATGCGCCTCTAAATAATCTAAAAGTATTTTGCGGTCATGCAAAATAAATCCAAATTTGAATAAAGAAGAAGCACAACTAGAGCACTAAAAAGCCATAACGAAAGAGAAAAAAATGCTAAGCGGGTCCTATTTATAGCTAAGACGTTGCCAGTAAGAAGCTGTTATCGTTCACTGCGAAACAACAAATACGAAAACAAAAAAACAAAAAAACAATAAAAGACATCAAGAAACCTTACCTAACTTAGAAAAAACTATAAACGATCAGAGGCGCAGATATTTAGTAAATAATACAGACTAAAAGTTACAAATCCCCAAAACAACAAAAAAATATAACGCCGTAATTGGTCGCATCTGAAGCTACCGTCTGACGTCATAAGAGATATATTGTAGCCCAAAATTGAAGCCTACTAACAGCGCCACCTAATGTGCGCCCCGAAAATGAAGTATTAACATTTATTATACTTACATTAATTTAATTTAAAATGGTTTATTATATTGAATCCTACAATATTTATTTAATTATACACAAGTAATTAAAAAGTGATTTTTCCTCACTATTTCTTTGATAATATGGGTTCCTTGGGTTCCTAATTAGAACATTTAGTACATTAAATAGACGGTTTGGGAATTTAATTAATTGTAAATATAGGGTTTTTTTAATTAAAAATATATGAATTTAAGCAGAAATAACAAAATTTATATTAACTGTTTTTCTATATGAAAACATTTATTTAGAGGGGCTAATTTTCAATATCTAATTAGCTGACATGGGGACGTCTTGGAAATATCCCTTCAATATTGGTAATTACCACCATATCTTTCATTTTAGTGCTCAAAGCACAAGTTCTCTTTGATTTATATTAAATATATAGAGGCCATTGCATTCTAATTATCACCTACACTCAATTATAATTATTCAACATAAAATATAATATTCAGATCATTTTTTTTTTTTGTTAAACCGTTAAAAGATGTTCCTCCAGTTAACGGAAAGAATAAAAATGATTCAGTTAAGGACACCATAAAGAACTGCGAACGCAAATGACATTAAGTTGAAAAAATATCACTGAAGCTGTTTATTACTTTCACATTATGGGACATAACATATTATATGTTTGAAGTTATTTATTACCATAAAGATTACTAATTACTTTTGGGGTTGAATGTTGAATTTCAGGAGAACGTCACTCATAGTCAATTTGTACTCTTTACAAAGAGAGGTACTATGACTATGGGGCAGCACTCTTTTAGAGCACTTATCCATTCGTATTCTTATACGTCAAATATTATTTTGGTTCGACCTGAATCATCATAAAATTTCATATTACAGATCAAAATGCTTATTTTTGAGGTTTATTTGATTCTTTTATGCAATAATACAATGTGGACCCTACGCTTTTCCCTTCATGTGATCGGAGCTAAAACAAGCTAATGTAAGTGTTTAGAGATAAAGATTTTTTATACATATTTTTATATGCATACATATAAATCACAGTAATCAGAGAGTGCAATTTTTTTGGTATGATCTACTTTGAGAAAATTTAAATACTTTACTATAAGTGTTCGGCTCAGATGCTGCAATTCCTCAATACGAGCAAAAATTATCATTTATATACATACAAGCTTTGCATTTCCAGCACATCTTTATTATTTCAATTTTATTATTAACTGTAATACAAATTTTAAAGGCTCAGCAAGTCTGTGTTTCTTTGTGTAATTTTATGCTCTGCGAATCTTTTAACATAACACTGAGTTTGTGCACGCAGGAGCAGATACTTCATATAACAAACAAAACCTCTTTGTGTGTACGTTACTCTGTGTGTATGCACTATACCTTTTCTTTCTACTTAAATGCAGCTTAAGTGTATGGAATTAAATCTAAAATTAATGATACAAATATTTTTTCCAGCACCAAATTTCGCGAAAAATAATAACACTATTTAGACTATTCAATAGCTTTATAGGCACTGAATATACATACACTGGGATTTTCTTATTCTCATCATCGCATTTGGAACATTATCATTATTATTATTATTGATTAATATTGGACCACTGTGTCCGAACATATGGTGCGAGTTTGTCTTCTGGTTTTATCTTAATCCAGTGTTAAGTCCTTTTTACGGCAATGATGCGTGCTGTGTTCATAGGTAGAAACTGCTTAACTTGTCCCAGGTTAGGTTTTAACCTACGCCCAGTTGAATGGCGATCCATTGTAGCTCTTTCAGATTCCTAGAAAGTGGCCAATGAGTAGAAATGAGCTTCTCGATTAGATACTGCTTGGGTTTCTTTCAGATCCCAATGATATTCCTTCTTACATATGAGTAGCTCTGCGAGGAGATAATCGTATGTGGGAACTATCATCATCTTAGTTGGCGTGGCAGCAATTCTACTATTTTTAACCATCCTGTAACGGTTGGTTCATTGAAGAGGGGACGCTAGATGGTAATGGAATTCGCAAGGTCTTTGTGATAGAACGGTCTAAGGCCGCTTAATTCCAACCGCTATCACATTTTGTTAGGAAACACGTTGCTACCCACGTGCATCTTCGCGTCGAAGCAGGGCGCCCTATCGCCACCTGAGTCAATATTTAACCAAGAAGGTTAATCCCCCCCCCCCCCCGTTTCGCCCCATGCGCCGATCTCGCCAGATTGAGTTAGGCTTATGGACAGATAAGGTATGTTCTCAGGCGCGGCTGGGCATTCCCTCGAAGCCCCCACTCCATTGTCCCCTACGCCAAAGTGATGGCTTCGACTACATATACATCAGAATTTTCCAATCAGATAAGATCCAGATTTTCTTCGCGAGACATCACGCCGATCTGGTCTCACCTTGTGCACCAGGGGCCCTCTACCTCGAGATCCACTAATTTTGTCCAGAAGAGGACAATATCCCTTGAGTGACAAGGTTCGAGCCTTCAAGACGCCAAGTCCACAAGGCCCTCCCTGTTGTTCGGGAAAGAGAACAACGTTAGAACAGATATTGTTCTTCGAGCCCGTTGACAAGAGACGGTTCTCCCACTCCCCCCTGTTGTTTAGAAAGAGAACAACGTTAGAACAGGGTTTTGTTCTTTGAGCCCGTAGACAAGAGACGGGTCTGACCCCCCACCCTGTTGCTCAGAAAAGAACAACGTTAGAACAGCCATTGTTCTGAAAGCCCGTTCGTCAAGAAACGGTTTTCATTCCCAAGGCGTCACCTCAGGATAATTTAATCCCCATTTCCTTCGGCTGGAACTCGCCAGCGGACCAGAGATTCCTTCGCGTCGCCTAACCCTGCACAACAACTTGTAATTACGTAAGCTGAGCATTACCTTTGATTACCTAACCTTTCGTCAACCCTACCCTGTGCTTTAAATGGTTTAGCAAACCATCCCATCCCTTTAATTTTCATTTTTTTACCTTTTTAAATCTCTCCCGAATCTTAATCCTCGGATTAGCCAGATATTCCCACGACTCTTTCCATTCTCTGTTTATGTAAACATTTTCCGTTTTGTGTCTTGTTGATAGTTTAATTAATAAAACTCTATTTTATTAGAGATAGCCATATTATTATCCTTGAGCTCAGTTCCACTTCTTAAGCATATTGAAGATAAAATAATATCGGTCAACCAGATAACCATGCACTCTAAATATATTTGAATTGTTCCCTCAACGAATAGTAATATATGGTATATGGTATATCGTCGAGAGTCCATTCTACGACATATATATATATATATATATATATATATATATATATATATATATATATATACTATTTAAATTTAAAACAAGTGTGTAAGGTTTAATGCTATATCTTTGCAAACACTGGTCTCAATCGAGTAAAGCAGAGTGTTATCCGTTATAAGACTAGAGTATAGTAGTTCCCTTTTGTTTTAACGATTGCTATCCCCGTTTTTAAAACTTAAAAAGCTGGAGTAGCTCAAGGAACTGTTTTAATTATTTGTTTTTGTTTTTTTTTGTGTGATTTTAGTCATTGGTTATCTAGGTCGAGAAACCAATTACGAATAGGTCAGCGCCCATATTTAGGTAGGCTAATTCTCTTGAAGGCCTGATTCTCATTGCAAGGAATTTAGTTAGTTAACTATTGCGCCCCTAAGTGCAAATATGACTCAGTTCGAAATCTTCAAAGCGCAGGGAGAATCCTTGGGACTCTCCGGAAGAGAATTGATTGAGTACGTTCAAGTGGAGCAACGAACGGAAAGAGAAAGAGAAATCCAACGAGAAGAAAGAGAAAGAGAAATCCAACGAGAAGAAAGAAAAATCCAACGAGAAGAAAAAGAAAGAGAGGAACGGAAAAGACAAGCTGAGCTTCACCATCAGATTGAAATGGCTCGTGTAGAAACCGAAATACAATCAGCCAGTTCACGTTCAGGAGCCCTGCCTAATCTCCCACTTAAGTTCCCCAATTTCAGGGATGGAAAGGATTTTCAAGCATTTTTAGCCTACTTCGAAAAGATCCTCGAAATTAATAACCTTGATCTGGAGACTGAAGGTGTAGCAAGATTACTTCCCTTGTTAAATTGTAAATTGCGCGAGATTTTCATATCTTTACCATCTGAATGTACAATTAACTACAGCACCTTGAAAGCTGAGTTATGGGCTGCTCATAATATGACTCCCGATTTCTACCGCCAAGAATTTCGAGGAGGTCGTATTAAACCCGAACAGACGTTCCGTCAATTCGGATACATTCTTCAGAGGAATTTTAAATTCTGGTTAGAATCCTCAAAAGTTGATCCTAACTTCGAGTCCTTAACAGACTTCGTGTTGCGAGATCAATTTTGGGCGTCTCACCCGACGGAGATCCGCACGTTCTTCAAGGATCGTTGGTGCCAGACCTTCAAAGAGTGTACCGAAGCAGCGGATGTTTATGCCGCAAGCCATAATTCATACCCCAAGGAGAATTGAACTTCTCACCAACCACCCAACCACGGAAAGAAGGAAGGATTCGCGCCCCTTCCCAGGAAAGCTGACGAAGTTTCCGGGCCTCGTAAAACCCCAAAACTTCTTTCCCCCAAACTAACAACGGGATACCAAACCTTTCGTTAAGATTTCTCCTTGATCACTCTTCCCGAAGCGACCAATCATATGCTTCACCTGCGGTGTACAAAAACACATGAGCTGGAGTTGCCCCCAAAATTCTAGGCTTAAAAGCAAACCAGCCCACCAAGTTCACCAGATGAATGCCATCCCACCTTTTCCGGTGGTGCAGACCCAAGCATTAACTTCTCCCCCTCCGTCAGGCCACCAGGTAAATTTTATTTTTTCTAAAAGTTCACCGGGAACTTTGAAATTTGAGGAGGGCAGCGTGAACGGCTGCCGTGTATCGACTCTCGTCAGGGACACAGGGTGCACGTGTTTCATCGTCTCCGACGAGCTTTTTTTCCCCCCCCAGTGGACCCTAACCACAAAAGATTTGTCTGTGGACACAAAGAAAAAAAGTACTTCCAACGCGCCTATGGAGATACGTTCGTAGCACTGGACGAAACATCGGCGCTTGAAGAGGATTACCCCTCGGAGTCCCTTAATGTAATACAAACAGTGTGCATCCAAACTGATGCCGCTTACCCTCTTCCTTCCCTACCAGGCGAGCCTTTTGAACCCTCTGACCTGGATATCGACGCGCAGCTGACACAACATCAAAAGAGTCAGCTACAAGAATTATTATGTCAGTTCGACGACGTTATTTCAGAGAAGCCTGGATGCGCTACTAGTGTAAAGCATGATATTAAATTAAGGACCTAAGAACCCGTCTGTTTAAAACCCTATCCCATGCCGATTTATTTACGCCAAGCTTTTAACGCCGAAGTTGATAATTTAATTAGTTTAGACATAATAAAAACCGTCTACCTATAGTTATTGTTCCCCAATCGTCATAGGCAAGTAACCTGATGGCTCTTATCGGATGTGCATCGACTTCCGGAAGTTGAATTCGGTAACTGTGTTCGACGCCAAGCCCATCCCTTTGGAAGACCAAAACCTCCACCTTTTTGAAAACGCCAAGTTCATCTTAGAACTCAATTTGTGCAAGGCGTATTATCAAATTCCCCTCCGGACGATGTGAAAGCATATACCGCCTTTGCAACGGAGAAAGGCTTAATGCAATTTAAGCGCCTTCCTTTTAACCTCGTGACCGCTTGTAGCAACTATAACCGTCTCATGAGAAGGTTGTTAGATGGACTTCCGAATGTATCCTTTTACTTCGATAACGTCTAAGGCGCTACTCGTGGAAGGAGTTACCATTTAACCCCCCTATTAGCTCTCTTCGAGCGACTGCGCGAAAATGGCTTCACCATTGGCCCCAGCAAATGCAATTTTGCCCACGAAACCATAAAATAGTTGGGTTTCAAAATAGGACAAAGCCAGTTAGGTCCCCAAGAGGAGAAGATAAAGGCAATCGCCGACATGCCCCTTCCGAATACTAAGAAGAAATTAAGATCATTGCTAGGATCAGCTTCTTACAATCGGCAATTTGTCCCGAATTTCGCTGCAATTTCGGTGCCCCTCAGCTCCCTTTTAAAAAAGAATTCCCCGATCGTCTAGGTTGGAATGATGTCGCTGTTTCCCATTTTAATCAGCTCAAGAGTAAGCTTATTTTTTCCCCTATTTAAAAGTTTCCCAACCCGGAAAAATCCTTTGGGATTGGTACCGACGCGAGCAACGAGGGCATTGGAGGTGTACTCCTTCAATATGAGGATGACGGAACGAGTTATCCAGTTGCATATGCTAGTCACCAGTTATTACCACGCAAAAAGAGATATGCCACTATAGAGGAGGAAGCTCTATCAATTATCTAGTTATTGACAGGTTTAAAAAGTACTTGATAGGAAAAGAATTTCAGACAGGAACTGACCACCGCCCGTTGGCCTATATTCGGAATGTACGACACTCCAACGGCCAAATTATGCGCTGGAGTTTACTCTTGCAAGAGTACCAATTTAAGATAAATTATATAAAAGGTTCCGATAACTAGGTCGCTGACGCACTCAGTAGGAATGCGTTACCAAATAGTCTAGATTAATTGTATTCGAAAGATTAGGATCTCCATGTATGTATATACCGTCCTGTACTACTTAAATTAGATTCTCTTGTAATATATTTAGTTAATGTATATGTCTGAGTTTTGTGGCTTAATGTCTTCTTTTTTCCTCGTATGTACATATATTTGTACCCATTAAATTACGTATAAATTATTCTGTCCCATATATACTAATATTATATCATTTTATTGCTCCAGGTCCCTGTACTGATTAAGTTTGTATTAAAGGTTAGTTTCCTCTATAATCAAAAGATCAAAATAATCATATGTATTGAGGTAATACTAGCTTGGTGCATGAAGGTACGGTCGGTACAAGAAAATGAATTCCCCACAACGAAGCTCTATCATTGTCCCTTCTCTCTTTTTTTTGGAAGTTACAACTTCCCCTGGAATGGAGGGGTGTGATAGAACGGTCTGATGCCGCTTGAATTTCAAACACTATCACATGTTGTTTAGAAGCACGTTGCTGCCCACGTGCATCTTCGCGTCGAAGCAGGGCACCCTATCGCCACCTGAGTCAATATTTAACCAAGGAGGTTCATCCCCCCCTCCCGTTTCGCCCCATGCGCCGATCTCGCCAGATTGAGTTAGGCTTATGGACAGATAAGGTATGTTCTCAGGCGCGGCTGGGCATTCCCTCGAAGCCCCCACTCCATTGTCCCCTACGCCAAAGTGATGGCTTCGACTACATATACATCAGAATTTTCCAATCAAATCAGATCCAGATTTTCTCTGCGAGACATCACGCTGATCCGGTCTCACCTTGTGCACCAAGGGCCCTCTACCTCGAGATCCAGTAATTTTGACCAGAAAAGGACAATATCTCTTAAGTGTCAAGGTTCAAACCTTCAAGACGCTAAGTCCACAAGGATCCCCCTGTTGTTTAGAAAGAGAACAACGTTAGAACAGCCATTGTTCTTTGAGCCTGTTGACAAGAGACGGTTCTCCCCCTACCCCGCTGTGGTTCAGAAAGAAAACAACGTTAGAACAGCCATTTTTCTTTGAGCTCGTTGACAAGAAACGGTTCCGCCCCCCTCCTGATTGTTCAGAAAGAGAACAACTTTAGAACAGCCATTGTTCTTTGAGCCCGTAGACAAGAGACGGTTCTCACCCCCCCTGTTGTTCAGAAGAGAACAACGTTAGAACAGCCATTGTTCTGAAAGCCCGTTCGTCAAGAAACGGTTCTTTTTCCCAAGCTGTCACCTCAGGATAATTTAATCTCCCTCCCCCTTCGGCTGGAACTCGCCAGCGGATGAAGATTCCTTCACGTCGCCTTCCCCTGCACAACAACTTGTAATTAAATAAGCTGAGCATTAACTTTGATTACCTAACCTTTTTTCAACCCTACCCTGTGCTTTAGATGGTTTAGAGAACCATCTCATCCCTTTAATTTTCATTTGTTTACCTTTTTAAATCTCTCCCAAATCTTATTCCTCGGATTAGCCAGATATTCCTACGACCCTTTCCATTCTCGGTTTATGTAAACATTTTCCGTTTTGTGTGTTGTTGATAGTTTAATTAATAAAACTCTATTTTATTAATGATATCCATATTATTATCCTTGAGCTCAGTTCCACTTCTTAAGCATATGGGAGATAAAATAATATTGGTCAACCAGATAACCACGCACTTGAAATATAATTGAATTGTTCCCTCAACGAATAGTTATATATGGTATATCGTCGAGAGTCCATTCTACGACAGACTTCTTCTTGGTTTGTAAAGTAATCAGCTTATTGTTCTCTTAGAGAATCTATTTTGCTTCTTGATCATCATCACTGAAAGCAATAGGCGTCACAGTTATGGATGCGTCTACATCATTGACAGGGAAGCTGATCATAAATGGTGATTTGCGTTCATTCTTTTGTAGATTGTGTATTCTTTGATGGCAGAATCTTGCCGTTCCTTGTTATGCTAGTACTCTCGCCATTTCGTGGAACTTTGAGCTTGCTAGCGTCTTCTGGTGTTGCTATATCCATCCTGAGATTTTGTAGAAAATGACGTCTAAAATCAATGCACCCTATTGACCAACATCACCTACAAGAAAGGGCATTGAGCTCAATAAGGTCTGGGGAGAGTTAACTTCAAAGCTGATAATCAGAAGTATATTTAAGAATGGAGTGAAATAGTGAATAACAGGGGTTATTCTTGAGAAGCTCCTTCATAGGCGTAATTAAAGAAGTTGAAGGAGGTATCTCTACTAGTTTTCACAAACGGCTTCTCGATTATCTCAACATAAAAATGTCATCAGAAAAGGATTGAACCCAACGACGGCATTTTGGACAAATATTTACACAAATTTTTGGTTAAAAGTTTAAAGGTTAAATTAGCGGAAAATTCAATGCTGTAGTAACGAAAACGCGGGTCACTAGTAGATGCGTATATGGAATTCTTTTGAACCGAAAATATGCTTTACTCTTGATCTTAAGGGACTATTTCATTAGGACTTTCTAAAAATTAAGGAAGGAGTTACTGCAAACCTATTTCTTTAACGTTTGTCACATTTAAATTTTTCTCTGAAACAGAAAATTTCCTTCACTGGTTACTCGAAAGCCTTTCTTTCATCAAAAAGCCGTTCTACCGTTCCTAATTTTGCCTAGAGAAAACTTTTTATGTTCGTTCGGGAAGTTCTCATTCCTCCGCCATATTCAGCGGAATATACATTTTGTGATTACCATTTATTTAAATCACCACTTTACTCGACCTGATATAAAGCAGGTAGAGAAAGATATTAAATCAGGGTTCGGATCAAAACTTAATGGGTTGTTCAAAACAGGTATCCACTGCCTTGTTAATCGATGGGAGAGACTTCTCACTATCGTAGGAATCTTCTTTGTGTTTTTTAAAAAGAAAAATGATATTGCTTTCGTTGTAATAAAGTGACATTAATATCTTGACACCTTATGTTTTTGAATTTAGCCCCTTTTAGTAAGGTTTTGACAGTTTTGATATTATTAATTATAATTCCTCTCTACAGCAGGAAACCAGGATCAGATAAAGATGAGCTACCGTAACGTATCAAGTTGAGTTAAGCCACCCGGAAATTTTCCACATAAAGATGAGCCCGCCTAAATCCTCCCATGTCAAGTAATAAGACAGCTTATTAAAAAAAATCATTATTATAAATTTATGAGCAAATAGCAATAGGTCGTCAGTTTATTTCACAAAAAATAGTAAAACAATTCACGCATTAGACGTTTAGTTATTCAAATAGAAGTTGTTCTACAATACTAGAAAAAAATGAGGCAAATGTGTTGAACTCATGCCGTTCACGGCATATAAATTTTGGGAGATATTCCTGAAAAGATATTCCTTTCATCCACGGTTAATTTTTTTATATGATACCTGTTTGTTCCAATAACTGAATCGCTTTATTATGTACGGCTGTTGAAAAGTCTATAAAGTTAATGGAAGTATTTAATGTCTTGTGAGTAAAACTAGGTTTTCTTTGAATATTTTTGTATGTTCGCCATTCAACTCTAAATTGTTGGTCCTGGTAGCACTACCTTTTGAATAATGTGTGTAGAAAAATAGCTACATTACGAATCCCGGAGTGCCAGGAGCATGTGTACATAAAGGTCCCTTCCCCTTGTGGAGAAAGTCGGAGAAGCGAGCCCCATGAGGAGAATCGTGGGAACGGTAGTCGGCGAATAAGAGTAACAGCCTACCTTGTTTGATCTCCCCGCCGCTTTGGGCAGTTGGAGCTAATATCTTTTTTAAGGCGACCACATCAGGCCCTTAAGCGACGCTCTAACGATGCAATTACCTACGAGACTTATAAAATCCGTGGTTATGTCACAAAAAAGCGGGGCTAGTCAAAAGGCACACCAAGGAGTGTGGCGGTTGAGAGTCTCTCTAATTAGCAAGCCGACTTGGGTACCTCAGTGCCAACCTCTGCCCTTTTCGCTCTCATCAGATGCAAACTCACCATTCGCGCTTCCCTCTGTGGCCTTGCCCCTTTGCCGTTAAATGGGGCGGTGATCCGCTTATAAATAAGCCGCAGAAAGAAAGAGAGGGGAGAATTCGATTTGAAAGAAGAAGGTTCACTTCGTGAAGATCGATCCTTCAGTCATACAAGACGATTTCCGTGTGAACCGAAAGAATCAGATTGAGAAAATCGATCCCCCCTTCCCGGGCTGAATTAGCATAAATAGTCAAGCTTTGTATCGGTGCCATACCGAAGAATTCTTTACAGACTTAGAAGAAGTCTCACATCTCAAGCTCCGTAAGAGTGAGAGGAGAAGAACCCAGCCTCAACGAGGTTCCGTTCTTTAATTACGGTAAAAATCTCACCGAATACCTCAAAAGCTAGGTGGACACTCTACGTTGAAGAATCAGACACCAAGAGCCGTCAAGATCATTCAGAAGAGGACTCTTGGAGCGAAGAGCACCGTAACCCTCTACGTCTTCTTAATTTAATCAGATGCAAGTTTGCAATAAGAAGTGACCTCGCCGCATCTCTCTCCCGCCATACCACCTCTACGAAATTCAATCATCGGCCACGGCAACACTCCAAAGAGATAAGCCCTCCAGCGAAATCCAGCAATCACTGATCCCTCCTGTCATGTAAGTTAGAAAGAACATTTATATGCATATTGCGAGAGTATGAGTTTAGTACGTCTCACGTTTTAAGGGAAGTAGAAACCATTGTTCGTGAACCTCGGTCATATTTGCTAGTAGACGAGAGTACTTTATTTAATGTTAAACGCTAATCAAATAGATCGCTATAAAAAAAATACTAATCGGCATTAGTGTGTTTGAGTGTAGCCTATTTGTTTATTTTTGTCATCGTAGATATTGTAATAGGCCTAGGTGCCAACCGGATAACTGTTTGTTTGTCATAGTTAAGTGTTACATTTAAAATATATGTTTATTTTGGGATAATTCCTGTGTGTTTCCTCTTATCCTTTCATGTTGAAGTGGCTCTTCCTTAAAAGCAAAACATCCAAATTAGCACTCTTAGATCAAAGCCTACTTCTTTAAAGAAGTACCTCTTGTACCATAAAGGATACCTCGACAAAAGTGGTGTCAAGAGTGGAATGATCAAAAACGGGCATTATACGAAAATGTGTGATATATTTTTCGCAATTCAGTTTTCGATGGCTACAATATAGCCTAGGCCAGTAGTAGTAGTCATGTCAACTAAGTCATACACCCATATTTGTTCCAGAGAATCATCTCTTCTGTGATATTTTTTACTTTTTACGAGAAACAAGATTCGTCTATTTGAACTATAAATTTGATTACTCTGAGCCCCGTTGGGCTATTTTAAAATACTTTGTGGATATTTGACGAAAAAAATCTATATGTCTATCCCGGGCACTTTCGAAAGATAAAAAAAGTTAATAGTTTTTTCAACACTAGAATTATGGCAACACAAATAATTTGGCGAATAGAATGCATCGGTTTATAACTAGTCCACTATTTTACTTGTCATTGCTCCGAAAAACTTATCAACGATTGTAGAATAACGAGTCTAATTCATTAGAACACCAGACACACTATACTTCAATTTTTAATCACGTGCGAGTCTAGTCGCGAGCGACTCTACATCTCGAGGCTGAATTCAAGAAAACAACTCTTGTAATAAGTTTAAAAATTCATTCAGCCTTTTCAGGCTACAACAAATGTCTCGAATTCACTTGTCGGTAGTCTGTGACTGCATGGCGATTGCTCATTGACAAATTTATTATGCATGAGTAGATGAATATATTTATCAGTGTTTTGTTCGGACGAGGGGTAGCAAGATCAAATGATAAGCGTTGCACACGCTTTGGAGCGAAAAGTGGGGAAGGTAATTATGTAAACAGGTTATGTCAGGGAAACGATTCTGCAAAATACTTCGATTCCTCCGATTTGATCATAAATATACTCGATTCAGGTCGCTTGAGACTGTCAAATTTGCGCTATTCTTCATGTTTCGAATTAGATGCATAGATAACTCTGTTGAATCCTGCAAACATAGGGCTTTCATTACTGTTAATGAACAACTTTTTTTCCAATTAGTCTTTATGTACTTTCACTCTGTTTATTCATTGTAAACCTGATAGAGTTCAAATATATGGTGAATAGCTTTCCTCATGCCGGTAAGAATTAGTCTCGCCTCATAGATGAACGAGTTTCTGATCATATCAATACGCATCTGATGGAACCTTATCTAAATAAAGGAAGAAATGTAAAAACAGATAACTATTTTCCATCTCAGAAACTGGCCAAGAAACTGAAGAGGAAATCACCTAGCTAATTAGGAAAATACCTAAAATTAGGAGTTAAATCCCTATTTCAATAACAAACTAGAAGCAAGAGCTTTACTTTAAAAAATTTACAAGTCGAATTATTAACAACTATTTAAACCAGAGAAGAAAGTTAAGACACCTTAAAGTATATTTGAGCAACTTGTAGCCTAATTACATACAAATAGAAGGAATTCAAGACATAAAACTATATACAAAAAAATACCTTAGCCTGTAGGCTACTACAGGCTCAGAAGTGCATGTTGAAGGCATTCAGAGGGGGGTACACCTTAACCAGGCCTGCCTGCCTCTTGGTGGCATCTTTGGTGGTTACCAGGACACCCTTTAATTGTCCTGGCTTGACAGAAGCTTCGACCAAGATGGTAGGGATGGTAAAGGTGTTCTTGGAGAAAGCTGACTTCATGCGGAGGAAAGAACAATTAAACTTCCCACCCTCCGTGATGGCCAAGACCAGGGCAACATAGCACAACAATGTTCCCACGTTCTTCTCCTCTTTCAGTTTCAGCTCATTAAGAACAAAGTCACCCACCTGAAAAAGAATTCAAAACTGAGATGAAACAAAAAAAAATATATATATATGACTGATTAGGCTAGTCCTGATTATGAATTATGATAATTGATAATTTTGGCTGCAAAAATATAAAGTCCCTCACCTCTGGTGCCTTCTCGGCAAAAGGATATGACAATTATGTCTAATTGTCCTCGTCCTCCATCTCATCTGAGTACTCTAAGGAATCATCGAGCTGCATATGAATACCATGTACGTCTTCCTCCTCACCATCTTGCTCTACAGGGAGAGACTTCTCGCGCATTGCACACTTTTTCTTCTCTCATAATCCTTCTTTTTCTCCTCTATCTTCTTACTTTTCTCTGCCTTCTCTGTGATGGCCTCCTCACTTTCAGTCAGAATGCAGACCCGTACCCTTTTACGTCCCTTTCCATAAAGAGAAGGAGCAGCCTTAGGGAACGTCCTGACAGTCTCTGTGGTGATCTCTGGGGAAGCAAGGTTTGAGGTGCTAGTGCCTACGGTGGCAGGGTCAGCAGTGCTAGGGCTCAAGATGGCAAGGCCAGCAGTTCTAGGGCCTGGGATGGCAGGGTTCGCAGTGTTAGGGGCAGGGATGGCAGGGTCAGCAGTGCTAGGGCCTTGAGTGGCAGGATCAGCAGTCAGTACTAGGGACAGAGATGGCAGAGTCAGCCGTGATAGGGCGTTGGTTGACAAGGTCAGCAGTGTTAGGGCCCAGAATAACAGGGTCAGTAGTGCTAGGGCCTGGGGTGGCAGGGTCACTAAAGGTGGCCGGGTTCCATCGTCACATCAGCAGGGGACAGGTCATCATCTGGATGCATGAGAGACGGATCAGCAAAGTCTACTTCTGAGTTATGGCCTTCAGCTAGTCCTTCTTCTCCATCAGAAGAAGTTGAAGTAACTTCTACTGCAGAATTCATAGGTGGTCGTGGTCGATCTGTTACCTGTGCTCCTACAAACGCATCGTCTAGAAAGATGTTGCGATTTATAGGCCAGATACTAGTCGACCTGAAACCACCGAGAATGTTAGAGGAGGTACTGGCTTTAGTCCAAGCTTCAGAGGCAAACTCTGGCAACTGGATAAACGTTATGTGCTCGTTGAGGTGCATGAGAGAGTTTTCGTTCAGTAGGCCACGCACAAACGTGTTGAAATGACCAAACACACTGACATCTACTGGCTCAAAATTGTCTCTCGTATGCGGAGGCAAGGTAAAAATCACGATACTATGCTTGATCGCAAACTCCACAACAAAAAATTTTCATGTGATACGCAGCATTGTCCATGATAAGAATAATCTTGTTGTCTAGACAAGAACCACACTTCTCATGAAGATATTGAAGTCTCTGTACGAAGCATTCACCGTTCATCCAGCTATTAGGATGCAATATGCCTTTGGAACCAGAGATCGTGTTCCTAATGAAAGCAGGGTTCCATCTGAATCTTAGAATTATAAACACTGGAGGGATGGACTGCCCCACAAGCATTTATAGTACCCACAAACGCCATGGTGTCCCGTTTTTTCCGAGTTACCTGCGTAATTACTAACTGACCCATGGCACACACAACTCTCATCCAAATTGTATCTTCGGGCCGGAGGCAATTCGTACCTCTCCATAACTAATGTGTAAGCCTTAAAGAAGGTTTTCACATTAACTTTGTTGAAAACCACAATCCTGGCAATTGACATGCCTTCCGGAGCCTTCAACACTAGGTCTTAATGACGATCCATGAACGAGTAGTACCAGTCTCGCGTTGCCATTCTGTCCTTCTCCCTGCCCGTCACAAGCTTTGGCATTCTGGTATACTATCTTTCGCAACTCGTTCAAGGGCAGGCAAAAGAACATCTTGACAGCTTGGATGGTATATTCTACTATGTGCAGCTCCTGTTGTGGGTTGAAAACCCTATTAGTATGGGGCTCCACAGGCATATAAGTGACCCCGTCAGACAACTTCTTTGATCGATTGAAGGCATTCTATAACAAAATAAAGGAATTAGGATATAGAAGGTCCTTCCTAAAAAACTTAAAATAATATAAAAATCTAGGCTACAAAATAAAGTAAAGAAATGAAATATTGTTTCGAACAGGCTGGCAGACTTGCCTCTTTAAAGAGGAAATGTAAAACGAGTCTGGAAACACAGATTGAGCAAGTGAATTCCAGACATTTTTTTCAGCCTGAATGGGCTGAATGAATTTTTAAACATAGTACAAGAGTTGTTTTTTTGACTCCGAATTTCTCAGCGGCTGCTTGAAATCAGCCTCCAGGTTGGTGCGGTCGAGCTGCTTGTCACTCTTCCTGACATACTTCTGAAGCATGATGATCAGGCTTACAAGAAAGCAGTAGGCTAGATCTGAAAGTGTTAATGACATTAGACATATGAAGAGGTAATCTTTTAACCCCCGAAAAAACTAATTTCCTGTTTTAGTTTAAAAATGTTGTGTATTTCATATTAAAAATTACGAGTAGCTGTATATTACAGTATTTAAACCCTTATTAGTATTTTAAATATTTTTTTCAAAAATCGTAGTGATATGTGAGTACACCGACCGCTATGCCTCGAATACATCCGGTGGTAAAAATCTTTTTTGCAAAGTGAATATTAATCCTAGAGTCATTCTAATAACCTAGGTCACTTATATAATAGTTATTTGATATGCTTATAGCATAATGACACTGATATCGCTGATAATTCACTAAAATGTATCTTCAAATTTACACCCCCACAACACACTGTTCAACTTTATTTAAATGCACTAGTTCAGCACCACCAATTATTTTCATGCTAATATACATAATCAGTCACTTTTTTATGTTTTTCCAACTATTTCAAAGTATATCGAATTTTCAAAATTTCGCGCATCGGTGTTTCCCCACACGTTTACGGTCGATGTTCTCCCACACTACCATTTTTTTACAACAATGCCATGGTGGCCAATTCGAAAGGACTCACTTCATTTTACTCGATAACATGTCAATACGGCTAACTATCATAATCAAACTAAACTTCAAAACAATTACGCCATATTCACTGACGTGAGATACTATATGAGAACTGTGAAAAATAAAAAAGACATTCGTTGATGAGTGGGTACACATCACGAAGTGGGACTGGGACTGCTGGGGGTGTGCCCAATGATGCCGCTTTCTTAGCCACAGCATCCATCCTTTCTTTACCTGGGATGTCTTAAGTGATTAGGCAGCTAGGAAAAAGAAAAATTATGAATAGAAGAAAGATTAGAAACCCACCGCTGGATCTTGGAAACCAGCGATGGATGAAAACAAAAGAATCCAGTGCCTCCAGAGAACTAAGGGAGTCAGAGAAAATCTTAAGACTACCAGATGGCATAGGAGCAACAACAAAGACAGCAGCACGAATGGCAACAAGTTCTGCTGTGAAAACAGAAGCTGCACTTGGTAGGCGAACCAATGATGTCTGAGATGGAAAGACAGCAGCAGCTCCAACTCCGTCTGATGACTTTGACCGATCAGTGAACACAAAGGTGCTATGCCAATGGTAAGAGGAGTGTTGATCATACATGGTTCTCAAGGCTACAGGCAAGAACTGATCCTTAGGCTTACCAGTAAGTCCCTATCATACCAATACAGGTGGTATTAGCCATGGGGAAATCTTTTGTAATTAAAACGGAATAACAGAAAACTCACTTAGATGTCCTTTGTGCTCGGTCATGCGCAGAGCAAAGGGGTGATCTAGAGATGAAAAGTTATCATATGAGGTCACTGTTCACAAATTAAGCGTGCAGTCATATACTTGCGACCATGGTAATTGCTCAAGTCTACAAAGATATTTGAGGTTATACTTGAGCCTGTGAAAAGTAAGAGGAAGAGCCCCGTTCTTTGTATAGAGAGTACACACAGGGGAGGACTTGAAGGCTCCAGAAGCCAGGCGCACACCCTGGTTACGCACAGTATTTAATTTTTCAAGAATAGACGGTGAAGGAGAGAAGTATACTTGTGACCCATAGTCCAGCTTTAACTGGACAGATGCTAATAACAAAAGCCACAGGTTACGTCGATCACTTCCCCAAGAAGTGTGTGACAGTAATTTCATTATGTCTATTCTCTTCAGACAAGACCTTTTCAACGTGTCCAAAAAGAGGCTTCCAAGAAAGCCTTGAATCAAAGATTACCCCTTATGATCTGAAATGATGCTCAAAGGTGACAGTGACACCATAGAGTGATAGATGGGGAGGGACCCATGTCAGCGATCTATGATTGTAAAAGTGGACAGCCCTGGTCTTTACTGCGAAAAAGCGGAAACCCTTGCAAGAAGCATTACCAGCTACGGTATTTGAAAACCCGATGTAGCTTTCGGATGACAAATGACAGTTTAGGCGATGAACAGATAAGCGTTAAGTCATCCACATATAGAGTTTAGGAAATCTTAGGTGGAAGATTTGCGATAATGCTATTGAAGGCCTCAGAGAAGCGGGTGACACTGAGGAAACTTCCCTGTGGCACACCCTCAACTTGCTCTGCGGGCTCTGATAGGGCCTGTCAAACTTTTACACGTAGTGTGCGCAACTTGAGGAATTGCTTTACAAACCTTGGGAGAAAGTCCCACAGGACCCCATTCATGGAGTTGCTTAAGGATACCATGCCTTCAAGTGGTATCATATGCTTTCTCAATATCAAAGAAAACAGCCATAGAATGCTGCCTATTTGAAAAAGCATCTCATATATAAGATTCCATTCTAACAAGTAGGTTGATGGTACTCTGTTTTTTTCTGAACCCCGATTGAGAGGGAGATATAAGATGGTTTGTCTCAAACACCAGACGAGTCTTGTATTTATTATACTCTCAAACAATTTACATGGACAAGTAGCAAAGGAAAAGGGCGGTAATTGCGGGTTCCGTACCATCCTATCTTGGTTTTCGGAAAAGTAAAACTACAGCCTCCCTCACATAGAGGAGAAGCAGCCCATAATCCAGTTGAAGTTATAGATGTTCAGAAAATATAAGAGGATAGATAGTTGCATATTTATAATCATATCATAGGAAGTGCCATCCGATTCGGATGCAGTGGATCCCCCGTGCTTCAGTACAATATGGAGCTCATAAATAGAAAATAGCCGGTTATAGGGCTCATTATCCATGTTAGGCTTCATAAAGTTGATAGAATGCTGCTTCTGTTGGAGCCTAAAGCCCTGGAATTGGAAGGGTACTTGTCTGGGCTTGAAATATTAGCAAACGATCTGGTCAAGATATCAAAAATATTGGACAAGTATCCCAACAGTTCTCTCGCCTAAACAATGTTAGGAGCTGTAAAGCCATTAGATTTCTCCAATAGCTTATTGACCCTCTTCAAGATTTCGTCTACAGGGGTTTGCCAACATATCGACGTGATGTAACCATCCAACGAGGTTTTTCAAGCTCGTCTAAGGGTGCGTCGCAGTGCTGCCCTTGCTCGATTACGAGCAAGTTTCTTTACCATCGTGGGGCTTCGATGGTAACGTCGGCACGCCTGTTTGCATTCAGTGACAACTCTTGAGCATTCAGTAGACCACCAGGGCAATTGTGGTCCACAAGCATTTGAGCCATAGAGCTTGATGGAACACATAACTGAATATTGACGTTGGCTAGAAGTTAACCAATAGCCATGTCAATATCTTCATGAAAGTAGGACCCATCATGGCCCGAGAGGTGCCTGAACTTAGGCCAGTTTGCTTTGTTAGTATGCCATCTTTTGCTAGGTGGTGGAGGAGGAACACCTGTAAATGGTGTTACTACAATTGGAAATTGATCATAGTCTTGCAATTCAGGAGCCGCTGCCCAGTCAAAATCAGCTCTACAGCTTATTGAAAAAAGAAACAAGTCCACAGATGAAAATGTAAAGCTGTTTGTCTGGATGTAAAATGATGTTTGGCTGCCATCGTTAAGAAAGCAGACATCATTATTGCCCATAAATCTCTCAATCATATTTCGTCTATGGTTGTTATCATGGTCCCCCCAAAAGGAGTGTCAGGCATTAAAGTCGCCAATCAATAAAAAGGGAGGAGGGAGTTTAGAAATTAAATTAGCTAACTTTGTAACTAAAACAGCTGTATCTCTTTCCTTGCCAGGAGGAAGATACAGCTAACAGACTGAATACTGGTGATTGGAAAACAGGCGGAGAGCAAACTCCTGCAGGGCTGTATTAAGAGAGAGCTCGTTGTGGGGAACCCTGTTGTGTTAACAAAAACATCAGAACCATCAATTGGTTCTCCTGGGTTCTTATAATATTCCACAAAACCCGAAATGTTAGGTACTCTACGAGTACCAAAGCAAGTCTCCTGTAAAGAAATACAATCATGATTGTGATCCTTAAGCAGAAGCTTGAACTCTTCCTATTTGTGGATGAGAACTTAGAGGTTCCAATGTATAATTGGAAACATTGTTACCGTTTACGCATAACAGTAGATTTCTTCTTAACCTTAGGGGTAGGAGATTTTGGATTTGAACTACCAGCGGAAAAAGTTCGTGTCATACTAGCCGTAGGCTTGAAGTATGACAAAGGAGGCGTCGGAAGCTTGAGTTTGCCTTTGGTTTTTCTTTAAGAGGTGGCGCATCAGATTTTGATAAGTGACTGTAAGAAGCAAAGGTGGAAGCAACTTTGGGAGTCAGTTCAGGTGCTAAGGAAACAGAAGATGCTTACACAGCTGATGGTATTATGGGATGGTAGGGGCGATGGTGGTGGTGAGGACATCGGCAGAAGTTGTGGGTAACCTCCATAACAGCTGTCTCCTGGAAAGGAGCAAACGTTGGTTTCTTCTCATTCAGGGATCGAAGGAATTCCAAAGCAGCATCAACAAGGCGGTGGAGGGAGTGATAACTGGCTTTGGAGCTGAAGAAGAGCTTGGTCCTTTAGGGACAGGATGCATATCGAGAGGTGCAATGGATATCACCTAAGGACCAACATGTACACATCTTCTGGAGCGGTGGCAAAGTGCTTAACCACCGTTGTGGAACCAGGAGAGAATGGAAGGTTCCTCTTCTTCCTGGAAACCTCAGAAACACTGTTAGGTACTGACCGAGAGTGTTCATGACGAGTAGATGTAAATTTAGGACGGGGAGGACATTTTACCTTGTCAGGCACAGGAGAACCAGTAGGAGGTCTCTGGCTTCTCTCTTTCTTTGGCCTGGCAAAACGCAGAGCATTGGAAAAGCTCACACCAAGGTTGGACATACATCTTCTTTACTCTTTTTCTGGCCTCTTTAAAACTGACCCCGTTCTCGTTTCTAATGGCAATTATTTCTCTCTCATAGAGAAGAGAAAGAAAGTGCATTGCAGTGATGTTGCAGGGTGTTCTTTAACACAATTAGAGGAGCACGGCTGTTGAAATCAGGGCGTCCCGTGATAATCCGATCCACAATTCACACGTAACCTGCCTCTTTACAAAATTGTTTACATGGCCAAAGCGTTAACAATGGAAGAATCGCCGTGAGTTTTCAGCGTAAGGCATGACTGATATGTTATGATAGCCAGCATTAACGTACTTGGGCGGTTCAAATCTGTTTTCAGGTCAGGATGATGATGGCGGTAGGTGACCTAGCGCTATTCACAATCCTGGAAATGCGGTTGGCACTTACAACCTTCTGATTGGTAAGTTTTGATACCAGCCTGTCAACATCGTAATCTATTAACTCTCTCGATCGGAAAACACTTTTACAGGTGTTAAATCTCAGTTGCAAAGCCGAGGACATTTTTACAGAAGCTAAAGAATGTAGGGTCTTAATCTTCTGATGCTGCTCGCTTGATTTCACCTCGACTATCAATGCGCCATCATTACGTGGCCACATTTGGGAAAGTTCGCCACATTTTTCAGCCAAATCCTCGTAGACGTCGAAGATGTCAGCCTTACTAAGAGGACTACAGTTCGCTTTCAAGACTCAAAATCGGTCGTAATCCAACTTTGGATCGACTTCTGTCTCAAAAGGATCAAATCTCTACCATCAGGCTCCAAGATCGAAGTTATTTTTATTAAATTTACCCATATAAGTAAATATTTTATTTTTCGGCTGCGTCTCGAGCCAAAGGCATGCACCAAATCGTCACGTGAGTCCAAAAAACGCACATACCGTCCAGAAGGGGGAACCCACTGTCGTTTTAAAAACCGCTGATCCGCATATCGCAGATTCTCTGGACTGCGGTGTAAAGACCTCCCAGAAACAAAATGACGCCCCAGGCAAAAAAACCTCCTCTAAGGCACGGTGCTGCAGACGATGCCCCGCCAGTGGGCGCATCCATCGACCCGTACAGAGGCATAAGTAAGAAAGGATCAGTCCAAATGTGTAGCCTGGTCGAGGACAAGGCGACTATGGGGCCCACAATGCCATAGTCGCACCTTCTGTCGAAACAGAAAAAGAAGAGGAGAAGGAAGAAGTGAAAAAAAGAAGTAAAAGAGGGTACCTATGGTACTAAATAACTAAATTAAACTAACCTGTTAAAAAAAACAACATAAATCTACCTAAAGCTAACGAATTATCCAAACAATAGGTATTTTGGAGAAGCAGAAGGGAAAAAAAAGCAAGAGAAGTTGGAAAGAAGGATAGAAATAATTGAAAGGAAAACTAAAGGAAGGAGAAGAGGCTAAGCTAGGGGTGGACGGAGTGCTGAATTCAGTCAGCAGGGCGGATAAGATGGCAAATCGCTGCGCCCCTTACGGAGAAGTAATCAGAAGAGGAAAAGCAGGAAAATATTCTTAAAAGGCCATTGACACCAAAGTTTAATGAGATGTAAATAAATGCTAAAGAAATTGCTATTATTATTTTTATATTTAACAACCTTATGTAATTGTTTAAGATCGAGGCATTATACTACAAGGTTTCAAGATTTAGTATAATGTTCTTCAACATGAGAAGAAACTTGTCATTTTCTTTACCATTTTTCTCAATAGCATGTAGCAATTTCTCGGTCCAAATGAACAAAAAACAAAGATGGCTTTGGAAAAGAACAAGAACGTTTATTCAGGCACATAAAACAAATCTATAGATAAAATTGAGAAAAAGAAAATCTCTAATATATGCATGACGGAACACAAGCGTCTTTGAATCGGAAAAAGTAACAAAGGAACCATACAATTTTAGATAAAAAAACACTCCATAATAAGCAAGCTAAATAGGGCTAGGTGAAATAAATAAAGGAGGAATTTCTCTTCGCTTTTGTATTATGATATTGTTACAGAAAATAAACACATTTTTATTTGAATAACTTGAGTTTGAAGGTCAGTTCCGTTTAAAACTAAAGTGCATCACAATCTTATTGATTTTAATACATACATATATTTATGGTTTTGCCTTTGCGTTTGTTATTATCCTCGACACATGGCTCATACCTACTTCAAATACAGTAGATATGGTTTAGATTATAAATATCATCAATATAGTGAACAAAGTTTTTAAGTATCTAAAAAAGCTAGAGGTATTAAGTAAGAAATAGTTATATAATTACATGAGTATATCCAGACATACGCTTACTTAAATTGTATTGCATTAATTAAAAAGTTAGTAATATCAAAATTATCTTTATAACGTTAATTAAAGATCATACATTTCATTATTAGATAGTACCAAGATTTGATTTCTATAAGTCTTTAAGTTTTAAAAATCTTGTAATAGTTCATCAATCACCATTCTCTTTGTAAGTGTTTGTTGTTTATTATGTGGTTTGGCATTGTTTGGTTGCACGTTTCTGTGCAAATTCATGCTTAAGAAACCAATACAAAACGTCTGATTATCTACTTTGCAAATATTTTTGCTATACAAGATGTACTTTGATGCTTCTGCTAGAATTAAATTAAAAAACAATACAGGAGAAGAATTGTATAAAAATCTCTGACGGCATATGTCATTAGGCAACTGATGTTCATTATATACATGGGTATATTTACACTGAATATCTCCCACGCAAACAAATGGAGAACTGTAACTATTCACCAGTCGTTAAATACTAAATACTAATTTAGTGGTATTAACACTATGTCGCAGCTACCCCCATTTGTTTGATAGGGTTAAGAAGGGTTTTGCACCTTTTAAAAAGAATTTTATTATTTTTATGGTCTTACTTTTAGTGCCTACGTGTTGTTCAAAAATATTTTTCAAGGTGTATATTTCGTTGTATGGTTAGTTTTCATTTCTCATTTGCACAAATTTTATATATCTCTCCTGTCGAAACTTTTCATTAATTGTTCTCGTTTACTCCTTTTATGTACCTATAACGTATCCTGCTGGCAGTAGATTCATATTTTCTATGGTAATTTGAGGAAGCGTTATAGATTTAAAAATATTTTACCTCTAATTTTTTTTTAAATGTGCTACCTGTTGTAAGGCCAAATTGCCCTCTAAATAAGTGTTTTAAGATGAAGATCTTTGAAATATAAGGTAAGTTGGAGAGGAAGTTGATGCATCGTCCTTTATCATTTTATTCGTATAAACACAGGATTTTACTTAGTTCGTTAGATTATGCGTTTTTTGACGAGAAAGTTATAATTCTATAGGTTCCCTAAGTCGGTTAGACGTGTCCGAATCTTTGAAGCTTTCTTTGATCCAATATAAGTTGAACCCTATTTGATTTTATAACTTTGGTATTTTGTATGAATTTTATTTAAAATAATATAATGAAGTACTTTAATCTACTTAACACCATAAGAGTAACCTTGAATTACGCGCTCATCCACAGACATGACCAATTGCGTGAAATTGCGCCAAAAAATTGCTACAATAGCAATGCAATGCAATAACCGTGCTTCATGGCGCCCTTCGAGGTGAAACTCAATAAAGAGCACCTGAAAACTAACTATTAGGAAGTTTCTGAGAAGTTTTGTATCTCAGAGTGATGCTTGAATGTAGCAAGGTAGTGGGAGGAGCGTATGATAGTAGGTAGATTATTTATTTTCAATCAAAAAACAACTAAAGAAAAGGGCCTTCTTACGATGACAATGAAATACAGAAAAGTATAAAGGAGGAACCAAGAACACTAAATCTCAATCTTCGTAGCAGAAATCAGACGGCTCACCAAACCGGTGACCACCTAAGCAAACAAGCATAAATTAAAAATAACAAAGATGACACAAAATCATACGCATCATTCAAAAGATGATAAACAACACAAAATAGAACCTTGCATACACTATTGGGCACACTGAGCCACAAAACAGACTATGGAATTCTGAATAATGGTAAAGTGACTGTCAGACTCTACCAAACGGGGAGAAAGTCATGCGTAAACATCTACTCGAATGTAAACAGAGACACCTTCATCAAGCAGGCAAACATCATATAGCATTAAGAAAGTATTAATACAAGAACACTCAATTTCTTCCAAACAGTCACAAACACATACAGTAGTTACACTCAGTTTATAAACATCTGACTACAAAACCGATACATTAATGTTATCCCAGCCCATATTTCATGTAAAACCTCATCGAATTTTCTGTCCTAGTCATAATAAATATTCACCATAAACCTTAGACATCTGAATTCAAGTGCCATCGACGCAATAGCAACAATCTTTAACTAGTCTATCATCTCCCATCACTATATGTCAAACAAACATCCGAAATTCCCTGCACTACACCGTAATATTCCCTCATTTTCTCCTTTGTAAAATCGTAGAAATTCTAGTTATAAGCACCCTTATACTTCAGTAGATGCCATACAACGTGGATTCTTTGCTCTGCACTTAACAATTGTAATCACCAACTCCACCTAGGTTTCACAAGAAAGATTCAACCACCTTAGAGCACTAAGTAGGAGAGTAATGGCTCAAATATGCATAAACAAACCCTTTGACTCATTACGTAGGCAAAGCTTATTAATCAAACAACTGGGCAACATACTTGCCTGTAATTATATCAATGTTATGAAACTTTCTCACTGAAACACAAGACAAATAATATAAGGCACGCTATCACAAACACATCCTAAAAATGATGGAATCTCATCAGGAATCAATAATCTATCCAGCATTTTCAGGCTTTGTTCTCAGGGACTAGCCTCCAAAATAGGCAGCGGCCAAAAATAATAGGTGAGTAGTTGGAGGTAAATATAGTAGCGAAAAAAGTGTAAAAGGAATATTTTGAAGTAAAAAAAAGACAAATTTACAATCTAATTTATGAGTACCAGAGCCACTATTACTGGGAACATGTGCCGCTCTTCTATTTACTAGGGGTAACAGGTTTCTTTGGGTACCACATTGCAGTGCTTTGGAAAAATATACATCTCACGCTCACTATGTTTTAACAATCCGGGTATCCAAATTGTCATTCTTGTCAGAAATGAAGGATAAAATTGAAAAGAAAATCTTTCACTGTAAACTCAAGTTTAAAGTGTTGGAGTACTATAGGTAAGAACGCCTCTTTGATTCTACCAGTTCCCTTTGCATGTATATTGTACAGTCTGGCAAACCATTCTATATCTCATCCTCCGTCTTAACTTCCTTACCTCAATACTACGACCAACATTTTGGCAAAATATTTAGGGCTATTTTTAGCTGCCATTTCTCAAATTCACTACATCCTGGGTTTACTAATTCAACTCGTTTATCCTTCTTTATACTACATAGTCCCTCTTATTAACCTCAGCCTTACAAACTAGCGAGCCGTACATATACATATCGCCCAGTATTATTTTTGCTCAGTTAATCTCCAACCCATGCACACCTTTTCGTTTTTTTAACGTTTTTTTAGTGGAAATATTAAAAAAAAAATTGTCAGATGTTAAAATTTTGTAACGTGTGATTATCTATTAGTGCATCTGGTATTCATCCATTGGGATTTTCTAGAATCACTGATTAAGATAACTTATAAAACAGTAAAGCTTAA
This sequence comes from Ceratothoa steindachneri, assembly GCA_963969495.1. Classification (NCBI taxonomy): domain Eukaryota; kingdom Metazoa; phylum Arthropoda; class Malacostraca; order Isopoda; family Cymothoidae; genus Ceratothoa; species Ceratothoa steindachneri. Next base: position 52,853,503 of record OZ018317.1, on the reverse strand, counting down.
GAGTTGCGAAATAAAATATTATAGATAAGGCATAGGTAAGTGAGTTAGGTTTGTAACTCTATTTGGACTTAAAATATCACAAACTGGCTTAAAGCTGTCATTTTTCCTCCTCGCTAAATGGGAAGTACTACCACATGGAGAAGAAGAGCGTCTAATAATCCCCTTCTTTATCCAGGCAAAAGCTTTGTTTGCAGATTTTAGGTTATCAGGTTTTAAACAACAGGGATCAATTTGATACGAAGGCCCACAAATTTCGATAATTTGATGTACCGAGAAACTAATATCATATGGCCATTATCCTCCCTAGGGCTATGGAAAGAAGAGAAGTAAAATAGAAGTGAATAGAAATCTTAAATTCCTATGTGTTTTGAGGGGTAAATAAGTAAAGGGGGCGTGAGTTTGTGTCTTAAGAAGAGATGTACATTAGAGAGAAATGTAGAAATAGAAAGTCCCTTATAAAATACCATTTCTCAAATGCTTATAAAATGAGTTTTTATTGTCATGTATTATAGTGAAATGTCGCAGCAAAACCACAACAAGGATTTGGACACTAGCCTCAACCAATATAACAAGCCAACTAAAGGAAAAAGAAAGTAAAGTAAAAGTTTGAGATATATTTTTAGAAAAATGCTTATCAGCTAATCACCTACTGCAACGAGAACCGTTGAAGGACTGTTCGCAAGGATTAAAGACCGACTAGGAGGTCACAGTTGAGGCGTTGGGTTTTAAATCCTTAATAATCAAAGAGAGAGCATAAATGGTTGGAGAGATTTACTTGAATAGGCGAAAGTATCGTTCAAGGTTATTTAAGATTAAACAACAAAAAAATATAAATTTATTTACAAAGATTGAAATAAATATAATAATAAGCAAAATGAATTATTTTAGTTGAAATAATCTTTTGATAATTATTATGAGGGGGGTGTGAGGAAATCAATATCACGAGGACAAACAGACGCTAGTTCGTTAACAAACCATCTACAGTTACGTTCCATATGGTCCGATACTTTACCTGCCTCCCCCTTGCCCCGGTGTCCCACAAGTTTTCTAGATCGCTCGCAAAAAAGGATTACCATCAGCAGAATTCATAGTCCGTTAAGATAAACACAGTAGGGTGGGATAGCATTTAGAATAAAAATCTATGAACAGGCTCACTGTCCGCTCAGATTGTTTATGTCTATTTTCGCCAAATATGCTAAATTTAACTTTCTCCGACGTAAACCTGAAGGGTAAATGGTCACCACGTTGTAAAGTGATGCCATAGGAGAAAGGGTTTAAGACGGGCCCTAATCTCCCCTCCTCTCCATCCAGGGGATAATCGACGTATATAAAGTTTGATCTTGAGAAATGTAAGAGGAGAAACGGAATACCAATCAGGAGAAGAAGATGAGTCCCGGAGGCAAACTTGGAATCAATAAAACAGTGGAACTAAGCGAGATTTCAATTATGTAGGCTGTTCCTTTGAGAGAAGCGAGACTGACTCGGAGACCTAGAAAGCGCGCAATATAAAAGAACTATCCCAAAGTACCTGATACTGAAGCAGTGGAGGGACAGCTCGGATGAGGATAATCCAACGGAGAAGGAATCCACAGATGGCGAGAGCGGAGGTGATGATGAAACCAATGGAATTGAAGATGATCCCGGTGTTAAGGGATTTCAAAGGTGGTATGGCAGAGCAACCGGCGTACCCCACGGAAATAATCTTGCCTTACGAAACTTCAACAGCGGAAGGTGGTGGCGGGAAAAAAAGGGGGAAGGGGGGTAGCATAAACGAGCCTATGGTTTCAGGCTTCCTAATAGAGAACTGTCAAACTTCAAAGATTAGCAGCACACGTACAGCAGGTTAGAAGATCAGCATCAAAACTGGCAGGAGATAAGGCAAGGGTCGTCTCAGTACGGACTTGAACAGGTTCAACCTTTTTGAGAGAGGGAAGCGTCATTTTATACGGGTGGACATGACAAGCGTGACGTAATAGCCTCATGCGTGTGCCACTGTTCTGGGATGAGTATCGAGCGCGCTCGCGGGGCATCGTCCACGGTGTGGGGATCCGAGACGAGAAAATGACTTCATATGAAGGCACAAAATTTTGTCGCCCTTACAAACAGAGACCTACCTCACCTTTAAAGAATACCAATGTAAAGTTCCCCTTGAGAAAAGATTCACCTCTTTGTCAAATCTCATCATCGAGAACTCCGCAAGTCTAACCTAGGGATTCGAATAACCGTACATCCACAATCTCCTTGCTTATATCTTCAAGTCAAGAAGCATTGCGACGCGCTCCACACTTACCTGGGGATAAGCATTAGCTGTTATTCCTGAATAGCCTCGACCAGACTCTTCTTCATAAAGACAGACGGTCAGCTGTTTTTCGAGTCAGCTTCACGTCCGCGAAAAGGTTCCCGTACACCATTTCTCGAATTATGGCGTCAAAGATGTTCTCGTTTAATGTCATCCAACTCCAGACTCCCTCTTATTTAAACGTAAAAGTAATCCAAAACTTACTCATGTTCTTTAGTTACGATTCCGGAATAAAGTAAATTTTTGCGTCAACCATCGCAAAATACTCATTGGTAGTATTAATTTTTATTTAGATCCTCTTATTATAACAATAGTATATGTACTGATTTAATATTTAATTTTTTTATGTAATTAAAAGTATATTTTTGCCCTAGCAGTTAATTAAATTCTCTAAACGCTTGATATGGAAATAGATATATAATATTACGAATTCTCTCTAGTTAAAGAATAAAAAGTATAAGTCAAGCACTCTTAGAGAAAAGTGGAATGGAGTTATTCATGTACGGAACAAACGTACATACATACTTAGCCGTATACCACGACATTAAAATTGTTGTCAGGTTTTTTGGGTATTAGAAGAACTCGAGGATAAATGATTGTGTTGTATCCCCTTGATTAGTAAGAAATTTGTGCCTACGCGTTTAAAGAAAATTAAATATAATAAGAGAATAAAGTTGGTCTATATATTTTTGTTAATTGATTGTGGTTAGCCCGTTAATGGTGTTAATTACTTTTTTTTAGTAGTGGTATTCCAATTAAAAAAAAGTGTGGGTGATAAGGTGCAAGTAGGCTGCGCGCATTTGTTTCTTGGGTGCATAAGTACCATTAGCGTACATCGGTGAGTTTTTGACGGACAAAGGTAAAATGGCGTGGTTCCAAAGGTTCAACCAAAAGGCCAAATTCTTTGACTAGTAGGCAATGAACTAATTTTCTACGTCCTAGAAGAAGAGAGGTAAAAAGCGAAGAAAGAAGAATACAGTTGGAAGTAGAAGCAGAAAAAAGAATAGTAATGAAAAGAGAAGCAGAAAAAAGAAGAATACAGATCAAAAGAAAAGCAGATTAACGAAGACTACCGAGCTAAAGAATAACAAAGGAAAGAATAATACAGTTTAAATAATAAGCAGAATAAAGAAGAATACAGAGGGAAAGAAAAACAAAAGAAAGAAGAATACAGATGGAAAGAGAAGGCAAAGAAACAAGAATATATCTGAAAAGAAAAGCAGAGGAAAGAAAAATACAGATGAAAATTGAATCAGAAGAAAGAGGAATACAGAAGTAAAGGTAGCAGAAGAAAGAAGAATACAGATGGAAATAAAAGCAGGAGAAAGAACGATACAGATGGAAAGAGAACAGGCGCATGTGGAAAGAGAAGAGAGAGAACGAAAATCGCACATGCGAGGGAATTCAGCAAGGATCAGGTGGAAGTCGAGGCGGTTGTAACCCAGCCTGGAGCTACACAATTACCTACGACTAATCCCCAACAAAATATTGTGACGATGGATGAAGAAAGAACCATGGAAGCCGCATACCCATGAGAACCTCTGCAGGTGGTAAATACGGTGTACGTAGACTCGGATAACAAGTCATTAGACTTACCCCACGACGACCCGTCCACGGAGTTAGATTTAGACCCCCATTTCGCCCGCTCATAGATTTACTATCGTCCGCTCGATTGATGGAAAAATTAAGTTCCACTTCCATTCTTCGACTACCCAATCCCTCAAAGAAGTTTGGAATCTGCATCAATGCTGGTGGTAAAGGAATTGGTTGTGTCCTGGTACAAGATAACGACGATGGTACACCTTTTTCCATAGCTTATGAAACTATAGAACGGGAGACGCTAACCATAAGGTTAGGCATAAATAAATACAATTTATAAGTAAAAGGTAGTGAGTTTAACGTGGAATTCAATAATCGGCCTCTGGCATATTTGCGCAACAGCAAAAGCCAGAACGGCAGAGTTATGCGATGGAGTCTATTGTTCATGGAGTACCAATTTAACATAAACTATATTAAAGGCTCCGATAAGTACATATATAGCCGAAAACCTAAGCCGAAACCACACAGAGATTTATTAAACTCCCGTTAGTCCTAAAAACATTGTTATAGTGTAGATATTAATTCGTTAAGTTTTATTTGTGTAATGAATTAACTGCCTAAGTAAAGAATAATAGTCAGTTTCTTTTTCTTGTTCTTTGTGGTAATTGATAGGTTTTTTTTTGTTAATTGAGGTGTACGATCCTGAATGCTTGGCCTTACGAGGCAAGCTTAAAGTCCGCCGTCCACCTGTCTATATACGTGCGTGCGTGTGCATATAATGTCAATAAGTCTTAGTTTAATAAGATGGGAGACCACTATATTTTCACGGCAAAGGTCGGACTTAAAATTGCTTTCAAAGACATATATTTTTTATTTTTTGCACTTGAGTCCTCCCCTCCTCCATTTCATTCTTTAGAATGGAGGAAATGTGGGGAAATCGTATATCACGATGACAAACAGACGCTAGATTGTTTACACAGCGTCAACAGTTACGTTCCATATGGTCAGATATTTTACCCGCCCCCCTTGCACTGCTGTCCCAAAGGTTCTCAAGATCGTTTGCAAAGAAATATATCCATCAACAGATATCCTCGTTCATTAATATACACACAGAAGTGTGGAAAGCCTAAAGAATAAAAATCTATGAAGAGGCACACTGTCCCCTCCGATTGTTTATGTCTATTTTCGCGAAATAGACGCAATTTCACTTTCTTCGACGTAAACCAGGAGGGAGAATAGTCACAATGATGAAAACTGATGCCCTAGGAGAGAGGCATAAAGGTGGTCCTTCATATCTTCTTCTCTGCCACTAGAGGCATAATCGACGTATATATAGTTCGATCAGGAAAAATATAAAAGTTAAATCGGTTTACCAATCCCGATAAGAAGAGGAGTCCCGGAGGCACACCGGGAATCAATAAGACTGTAGAACTGCCTGGGATTTTCCTTTCTTCAAGCTGTTACTTTGGTCACATCAAAGAGTAGACCAGCGGTATCGATAACTACTCTCATACCACTCTCATTCAAAGAAACCTCCTATCTCAGTTTCCTGAATCAAAACAGAGATCTCCCTCACCGTTGAGGATTTCCAATGTGAAGTTCCACTTGAGAAATGATTCACCTCCTGGTCAAATCTCATCATCGAAAAGTTCGCAAGGCTAACCCAGGGATTCGAATATAACCGTACATCCACAATCCCCTTGCTTATATCTTCAAGTCAAAAAGCATTGCAACGCGCTCCCGACTTACCTCGGGATAAGCATCAGCTGTTATTCCTGAATACCCTCAACCAGACTCTTCTTCGTATAGACAGACGGTCAGAAGTTTTTCCGAGGTTAGCCTCACGTCCGCGAAAAGGTTCCCGTATACCTCTTCTCGAATTATCGCGTCAAATAGGTGCTCTTTCAAGGTCATCCAACTACTGACTCCCTCTTAGGTAAAGGTAAAAGGAATTCAAAACTTATTCACGTTCGTTAGTTACCATTCCCTACTAAATTGAATTTTTGCGTCAACCATCGCGTCGAACTCATTGGTAGTATTAATTTTTATTTCGATCCTCTTATTATATATAGCCTTAGTATATTTAAAGTTTTAATATTTCATTGTTTATGTAATTTGAAGTATATTTTCCTTCTAGGTATTTAATTAAATCTTCGAAACGCTGCATATGGCAATATATATATATATATATATATATATATATATATATATATATATATATATATATATATATATATATATATATATATATATATATATATATATATATATATATATATATATATATATATATATATATATATATATATATATATATATATATATATATATATATATATATATATATATATATATATATATATATATATATATATATATATATATATATATATATATATATATATATATATATATATATATATATATATATATATATATATATATATATATATATATTACGAATCCTCCCTGGGTAATGAATCAAAAGTAAAAGTAAATCTTTCTTAGAGTAAAGTGTAACAGAGCTATTCATGTACGAAACAACCGTACATACATAATAGGCCGTATATCACGACACAGGGATTCTCAATTGGAATTAATATATTAATGTTACTAGGCTCAGATCAAAAGGGGTAACTTCACAATACTAATAATGGAGGGGGTTTCAGTCTTACGAGTCGATGACTTCTAGGAAGGTCCTTCTTGAGATGAGGCGAGTGGGCACAATCCGAGTGAGGCAGGTGCGGCACGATCTGAACCAACTTTTCGATGAAGATAGCTAAACTTCAAACATGACGTTCAACGGGGAATGTGGGAATTCTCGTAATTATACTCGAAGAGGAATCTTCTTTTCCTCAAAGGTAATTGATGGAGATTTTCGTGGGTTCGATTAAACGAAGGGAGACTGTTTGGAAAATTCAAAGGCTTGCCGATCAAAGACCCTTCCAATTGACTAGGGTAAAATCACGGCTGCGAAAGTATTCGCAGGATTGGGAAATATTTTCCCAATGCAAAATTCGTAAATTTTCAACCAGGAAATGACGTCGTCCACGGTGGGATACCATCGCACGTGGTCTCCAATAAATTTGGGGGTAGCAGATTTTGTTCTTTTACAATTCGAGCTCAGGGGCATGCACTTCTGTTACGAATCACATGATGGAAAACCTCGGCTGGTATTTTTTTTTCACCTTTAATGTATGCCTAAGATCTTTAACTCGTCTATTCTTTTTGCATTCGTAGATAAGGAGGGGCTAATTCGGGTAGTCGAGATGGAATTTATTTTTAGAGCACGTAAATTGTTGGCTTCGAACCTGAAGTAACGCAAGAGCACCAATGCACTTGGCACTTTTTCCTGAATGAGGGAATAAGAGGTAAAATTTGTATATAATGATTAGCAATCGAAGGCGATGCTTCCAAGTAGGCAAGGCCATAGTGGGTGTTAGTTTCTTAAAGATAGCTCTCCTTTTTGAACTTTAGCTGGTTAAATGTGCTAAGTGTTAATATGTTACCCAACAAATAACTTATATCAAAGATAGTGTAAAATATGTGAAAAAGCAATTTAATTGTTACTACCTTTAATCTATAGATTACAAGCGAGGTTGCATCGATAGGTTAAGAGTAAAAGCGGAGAACTTGTTTCCAGTTTAGTGTTGCTGCACAGTGCCATACGGAAATGGATTCTTGGTTTGGATAGGTGCGGGGAACCATCTGGTAAACGCAATCAAGTAACAGTGACTTTAAAATAGCAGTTACAACCAACAGGAAAATAAAATGAAAAATTGTATAAAACGGCTCAATGGTATATATATATATATATATATATATATATATATATATATATATATATATATATATATATATATATATATATATATATATATATATATATATATATATATATATATATATATATATAAATATATTCATTACAGCAATTTTATTGGTAAATTTGTTCGTGAATGCTTCTTCTCCTAGCTTAAAGCTGCGACCCAATTATTCAATTAAAATAGCAAATTGAATCTACAGGCATTTGCAACTATCGGCAAATTTTAGTTTAATTTCCTTACGGAGTTGTCTGAATGAACAATGAGTTCACATATGTATGTATAAAGTACTTTTTGAAATAATTTAATAAACATATTTACGAGTTAACTATAGACTTATTATCTATAAACGCCAATAAAAATTGCAAGAGAGTTTAAATGTTAAATTATGAAAAATGAAAAGTAGCCGAAAATTCTTAGGGCCATATAAAGAGCTACTTTAAATTGACAGGCAGTTAAATTCATTATTCTATGTTATATATATATATATATATATATATATATATATATATATATATATATATATATATATGCAGAAAAGAAACCACAGTGTTATGATGAGTTTATTTGTCAAACGAGGTTTCTACGGTGAGCCCCGTCATGTTTAATCGCTGGTAAACTAATGAATACAGTAAGATGTTTAACATAGGGCTACACAAATTTACAAGTCGGAATAAAATTAAGTGGGGGAGTATGGGGGAGCAGCGCCATTTTTGAGTAGAGGAAGTTTAAATCTCTTGCTCATCAATGAATTAGTGTTTAATTGCTCGTCAGAAGTATTCAAGTTTGGAATTTCCTTTATAACAGCTAATTCAATTAGACGCCTGTGTATATAATTGCTAGAATTATAAATTATTTTTGCATTCCAATTTTCAATTACACGGTTTTCATTTCATATGTGGAGAAACAAACTAGAAGAATAACTTCCTCTTCGCATATCGCTTTTATGTTCTTTCATTCTATTGGAGAATCTGCTTCTTTAGTCAATGTATATTTTATTGCAAGTTTTGCATCGAGTATAATAAACCATCTGTTATTTATAGGTGGTTCTATTTTTAGACAAATTAATTTGGATTGTTTTTTCGTATTGAAAGGCACCATTGATGTTGTTTACACGTGCCCACTTTTTCAAATAAATTAATTGGGATGAGTATGGGACGTTAATGGGATAATTGTTACATACTTTTTCCTTAGGGTTATCCAGTGAGTAAAAGTTGGTTCTGGCTTTATAATGAAATTTTCTAGGAACCAAAGGGGATACTGCAGGTTAATTAATGTTTGGATCATCGTATTGATTTCATCCAGCAGGAAATAAGGATCACGTATGCGATAAGCTCTCAGGAGCTTCAAAACACTACAGAGCTTTTAACTAATTCTTCGTGGCACGAGAAATAGTGAATTTTGGCATTAAAGTTAATTGGTTTACAGTAAACAGAAAAATATGCTTTATTGTTTCCCTTAGGAGATTTATATTTCGTCTACTCAAAAATGCTACTGTTCCCCTATAACGACACCCCAAATTTGATTCCGGCTTGTAAATTTGTGTGCCCTAAAGTTAAGAATCGTTTTGTATTCATTAGTCCACCAATAAGTCAAGATGACGGAGCTCTCTGTCTAAGCCTGGTCTCGCAAATAAATTAATCCTAACACTGAGGTTTCTTTCCTGCATTTACATGTACGCTACTGTACTTCTTTGGATATATATGTACTTTATAAATTATATAAAAATGCTTCCTCATTTCAAATAAACAATAAAATAATTCATTGTTACCTGCGATGTTTTAACTTATCTTTGCCTTTGCTCTCAAAAAAAAATTATTCTAATCCAGCACAACAGAAAATAATCTGAATCAAGTTCTCAATAGACATTTAGGTGAGTTAATGCACTACGAGATGCTACCAATTAGTCCTAGCGAGTGTTTTAAATAAGGAGTTTCGTAAGTGGGGAAGTTAAACAGGTGAGGAGAAAAGACAATGTGAATCACTTACTGTATCGTTTGGAAGCATATGGATGAATGATGTTGATAATAAATTAATTTAATAGTGCGAGAAAAGATTTTAAGGACCATTATATTTGGAGTCAAAATAAGTCCATTGGGAATCCGACGTATTTTCGAAGACTAGAACGTTTATAATTGTTTGTGTCAATCGCCTATTATATAGTGATGTTCAATACTAAAAGTGATTAAAAGTCAAGAATGTCTTCTGTTTAAAGCACCATAGCAAAGAGCATAGAGGAATGTTAACAAGAAAAGGAGTCAAAATAAATACTTTGTATTCTAGCGTTAATTTTATTTCTATTTATTTAAATTCATTGAAAATATAACATACAATAAGATGGCGATCCTTGCAAATAAATAAGACATCCCTCCCTTCGACTCAATTTCAGTTCGCTTGGTATGAAACATTTTATAGCCTTGTAATTAAACTCAGTATTATAATCTCACATTTCAGTAATATCGAGCATGATATATTTTCACAACTAGTTTTACTTTATTATAAAATAAACGAAAATCTTTGCTAAGGGGCCATTCCATATCAGTTCACCTAACGATTTTCCGGTCCCAAGCCCGTTTGGCTCATATCTGGTCTGCTTACAGATGTCACTGAGCTACGACAAGGGGAAATTTGACCCCTGAGGTCATTTTCTGGCCTTACTGCCTTTGGTTAGTAGTCAATATCTCGGCTTCTTGACAACTTAAAGATACTACTCTAAGAGCATATAAAAGGTGATGGAGAGTTCTACAACGCTATTTAAATAATTCTTTCTGTATAAGGTCAAGTAAATAAAGGAGGTTGACCTTTAACCTCGAGTAACAAAAAATAATATATTGCGATTTCTTTTAAGACTGTACATATTTTTAGGTTTATATATACGCTTCAATCATCAACAAGTTTTAGTTTGTGATTTAATATGGCTAGTGCACGGTACCCAGATAAATACACCCCTTCCACTCAATTTTATGAAATTATTTTATGTGTCAGATAGCAAAACTTTTTCTAAGGAATAGGTAACCTGTTTTGTGGATTGCTTAATCATGAAACAGAAATTTAATGGAATTCTTTCCCTGTAATACGCTACAGGGTTATTTGAAACAAACTGGACTAAATGAAACATGTTTTTATGCTACACTATGTTTAACTTTATTTTGCAGCCTTTATACCTAGAAACTATATATAACATACATATATTATTTCCTAAGTAAAAAAAATAACTTGTGAATAAATTTATGAAAATAAACAAGATAAAAGGTCAATTGTATTTTTTACATAAAATTTCTGTACAACTATAATCATATTTGCTAACAAGAAGATCTCTACATCAAGAACAAATTAAAGAAAAGGATCAAAATCCCAGAAAAAATACCACAATCCTAAAGTAATTAACGTGAAAATATTAGTTACTTAGTCTCGGAATTTTACTAACTAGGTCATGAATAGGTCTTAATTGTGAAATCCGGAAATTAGTATCAAATACTGAGTTCAAAATAATTACTCTGATAGAAAAATCGCTCTACGTTTAAAGTCACACTCTATTCAATATTATTACTAAAAATTCAAAATATATAACGAAGGGAATAAAATTTTTTAAAATTCTAACTTAGAATATATTGACTTGATTTTCTTTTAGATTTTCAGGATATCGACCAACGGGGAACGACAATGTTGCAAAGTTTGGCTCTGACCCTTTACCAAAGCATAAAAATAGGGTGTGGAGGGGTATAGGAGATATACCAGAATAATAGATCAACAAGAATATGGAGTTAATTATGAGTGAGAACCAAAAGGCCTGTAGCGGATGTTTAAAAGGAACTTTAAAAAGCTGAAACTTCCCAGAGTTGAAGATCCTTTAAACAATGGTAGTCCCAAAAAATCCTCAGACAAAAAGTCTAGTGAGAATGATGCAAAAATGAAGATCAAACTCACTTCAAGTAAATGATGCTTTGGCATGTTTTGATACCAGTCATTCAAGAAAATCAACATTATTGAAATTTGGAAGTTCTAAGTACTATAAAAAGATAAGAAAAATTACCCAAACTTCCTATAACTTAGACTAAAACGCGGATTATTCATACAATTTGGCTGTTCCCACTATATGGCCATACAAACCAAAGATCTGCTCAAAGAAACTAGAATATTTTCGATCCAAAACCCAATGATCGGTAAGTAGCTTGACAAATAACTGAGTAAGCCGTGGTTAAGTTTTACAAAAGTCTAGAAGTGAGTGGATAAATGCCTAAAAGATTTTGTTTTAGTGAAAGGACATGATGGGAAAAGAAAGAAAGCAAAAACATTCAATTTTGTGCAAATTCAAAGAAATATACCCTACCTTGAAGAATGGATTTTTTAAGTTCACAGACATACATCGCAAAGAATGTGTATTACTAGGTTTCAGTGAAACTCATGCCGTCTGAAGAGGCATTGCTCTTTAAAACGTTCAATTATTTATGAAATCAATCACTCCCTTAATGAAATCTACGTCAATAGATACGACAGATGACAATGAAGCAGGTCCATCTGTTAATGTAGAAGTTGATTCAAACACTGATTACATCTGACACTATCTCCACTGTTTGACACATCTTCAATGTAATATAGGTTGCCAAAATTGTACTTGTGCTGAGAAGGTGAAAGACATCATAACCACAAATTTTTAATAAAAAGAGGTCGATGAGGTGGAATTTATACTCCGAACATCAACTGAAAGATCGACTCTTGAAACAGAGAAACTGTCTGCCAATAACTTCGTTCGAAGTTTCCTTGAGAAACTCCAATTCCTTCTCAAACACGATTTAGTTACAAAGCCATGAACAAATACTATCAGCAGCCAAAAGAAAAGCTTAGTTTATGAGTCCTTGGTAGTGATGAATTTTGCAGAAAACTATTCAGTCATAGTGCAAGATGCATCAAAGTCCTTTCACTGAACAACGCATAAGCAACCCTCCATCCATTCTTGATATATTTCCGAGAGCCTGAAGTTAGCCATCTACTATGAACCATTTCAGAAGAATATTTACCCTGGGAGATAGATAGAAGTATATCAAACAGATACTTTTGGTCTGTGTCAGATTTTCTTTGTCGAAAGACGGCAGGTTAGTCTTCCGAAATTTGCTCGAATTCCAAAACAATTAGAGTGTCACATTTATCCAGTTGTTTCACTATATGTAGGTCCGACAAATCCACGTAGCCCCGTTATTTTCCAATCCCTTTTCTTCTAATATTCTGATCACACCTCCTTTTGTTCCTGTATTCACTGCTGTTCCAACGCATCCCACAGCAACCAGTTAATCAGTTGCGATGTTACTTCCTTCTAGATACGAGAATATTGCGTCGCCTATAGCTTTTGCAGAACCTGTCTTCATTGTCAGGTGTCCAAGGTATTCTGAACCAGGTTGTTCTCTCACAGAGGTGTGCTCTCCCATTATCTTCCTCTTGTGATGAGTTCCCTCCATCGTGTCACCAACATATGTGCTATCTTTTAAACATCACAATAAGTAGACTATAATGGCTTATCTGATCTAATTACTTGCTGTACTGTTGTACGTTCTTTGACACACTGTCTTCTAACCTTTGACCTGTTAACTACTACAGAAGTTTCTTTGCCTTCAATTGACGATAAGACTTTAAGAATTGAACTTGTTATTAAAGCTTCTACCTTCGTCAGCAGATGCTGTTCCTGTGCAGAATGAAGGAAGAATCACTTTGATGTTATCTGTCGAAGTTGATGGTTGATTTAAAAGATAATACTCACGAATATTCCTAACTGCATTCTGAATATTCTTCTTTGAGTGAATTTGATCGATATTACCTATTGTCATTTTCCTAGTTGTTTGATGGTCTTCCAGAAGCGTTTGCTCCAATGGCTGTACCTTCTTTTCTTTGCTACAATAGCGCTTTTTGATGCTATCGCATTTACGACACGAGATATCAAAAATTGTTCTGGATTCTTTTTAAATTCGTCACATTTCTGTTTGAATGGTGTTACATTTTTCCTGTTAATATTTATCATTAAAGAATGATATTTTAAATAATAATTAAAATTCTTTTTCTAACTTCATCGATTGACACGCAATGGATTGACGCCGTTTTCCAAATAGGAATTAACTTATCCGCTACTGATGTAATAATTTTCTTAATTCGTGAGTTTATTCTATTGCGTTTTTTTCCGTTTTTCACTCAAGCAAAATATATTTTATATCATCTTTATAAGTTGGCCACACTCTTTCACTAATGGCTCAGGGGGCGCCCAACAGTCGGCGTTTAATTTTATGCCGCGTTCTAGGTTTGCATGCCATAATTAAGTATTGCTTTAATTATTTCTTACATATTATTTATTGTGCATAAATACTTATTGTACACTCTTAATAACTGTTCTTAAAAACAAATAAAAGAATTTTATCAAAATAATAGACACTACGGAGCCACACACTCACACACATCCACTCTTAACGAGAGCATTTGCGCTGCTGAAACATAATTATCACCTACGCCGCTATAATATGTCATTGAGGAACCTTTAAATATCAATTGAATACTTTCAAATTTAGTTTCATTGTTCTTTAAAATACAATAGTTATTTGTATGGAGGTATCAATTCAAAATTCTAATTTATTGTTCAGATATAATCCACAAAAGCCAAAGTTTAGTTGAAAATTGCATATTTTTTAATTTTCAATGGCGTTGAGTAATCTTTAAGAATGATTACATCAAAAAATCCTTTTAGGGGTTTTAATTTGATAGATAGCCTCATAAAATTCATGGTGGGAAAATAAATTTCTGAAAAAATATTTTTCACTCCATCCTACTAACTAATACTGGGAACTTATATTTAATATTATCCCGAGAATAACAACCAAATTCTTGTTATCTTGAAATATCAAAGCAGAAATAGTCATTTCAATTTATGGTTAATGAGTCGTCAAAAAATGGATATATCTCGTTAAATCTTCTGTTTATTTAGTTGTAGATTTGTTTTTCGTTTTTCAGTCGAATAAATTCCAATTCCTTAATTATTCTTTGTTCAACTATTTTTAAACAATAGGCCAAATTGTTACACTCTAACGAATTTTAAGCAAAATTTCTTACTCTATTTTCGTCAATGATGCTATTGCATTTTTTTAAGGTATTAATTCTAATTTTCACTTTGCAGATGAGATTTACTAAATCTTTTTTATTTTCAGCAAGCTGTTGTTCTCTTTGAAAAAAATGATATATGTAAAGTGTTTTAATTCCTTAATGCTCTGAATGAGGATCAGTATAGCATTTGACTGTTTTGAAATATTTAACTTCAATGGTGTTTTCTAAACACCAGTAAAATTAATAGCAGTCACCTTTTATTCCATTCGCATTTTAATCCTTTTAAGCTTACTAATAAAATCACTATTTTATTACACTCTCTCAAATTATATTTACTATAATGATAAAAAATTCATTATAACCATAACTTTATATTCACTTCAAAGAGTTGTACCTGGTGTGACTCTCACAGTAAGTCCACCTCTTTGTTTAGGGGAACTTTTAACACATTCTTGCACGCTTTGGTTGTGTCTAGACATGCTGGGGAAGACAAAGAGAGAATTAAGAAAGGCGTAAACGACGACGCTTGAGAGAAGCCACCATTCTCTGTTGAGGCACTGGGGCAGAGAGGGCGTCTGATACCTCTAGGAAAGCAAAGAGATCTAAAATCAGTACATAAATATTAAGTAGAATTTTACGGCGCCCCTTTGTCACTGGCTCAAGAATCAGGGACGGTTAACCTGGAAAGATGTTACAAAACATTAGAGAATAAGGTTATATTAGAAAGCTTAAGTCAAACAAGTTGAATTCCCTCTCCCTGACTTGAATCCCAGTGAAGAGAAACACCCAGGTCTGGAGAGCAAATGTTGAACTGTTATCAATGCATCCGGGTTCATTGGTCTTTGAGCTGGGTTCTTTTTCAAAGAGATGGTACTTCTTCTTCCAAACCTCTCTATTCCAGCTCTGTAATCGTGAAAATACGCAAAACCTCTATCTCATTATAAATTTTTTCTTTTAGAGATAAATCAATCTTTTTGGAATAAAAAATTAAATTCGAGTTTTTGGTTTGTAAACGGATCTCTGAATACGTCAGGCATCTGGAAATGTTGTCTCAATTCTTTCTCTTTTAGTTCTAGAGAGCAAGAACGAAAGTCAATATTCCTTCAAATTGAAGTTTTTGTTCATTTTATTTTTCTTAGGTCGAAAGTTTGGATCATAGAAGAAACTCGGAAAAACAAATCTTTCTTCTTTAAGCTGCCTTTCTGCTCTCTATCACTCTTTTTATTTCTTTCCTTCTCTCTTTATCTTGCTCTCCCTGATGTGTTTAAATTTGGTGGTTGTTCTTTTACATGTCCTTATAGTGTTGTCAGTTAGAGTTTTAATAAAATTATATTTACGCAAAAAATGGAAGTTTAATTAAATCGAAACGTTAACTTAATGTCGCAAATTGCGCTGCCATTATCTAAGTTAATTAACGAATCATCTCATTTTTACTAAGAACAAGATATATTTTAAATAACTATGTAATTAATTAATATTAAATTATATTACTCCAGTGCTTATTTATTAAAGATGACTTATATAATCACTCCACCTATTCGCACCTATAACAAAGGCTTTGAACAGACGATTCCACTTTATGTTGCAGTCAATCCAACGTCCTAGTTTCGTTTGCCCTTACTCCAGCCATTGGTTTAAAATCCAGAGACAATACCTTATGGCAGTATTTATGTATGACGGTGCCTGAGATTATTTTGTGCCCCACTTTTCTTGTAATTTTTAAATCATTTTCATGTCTCGTCTTTTCATTAACTTGTCGAAAGAATCGACCCTCCTTTATATTCCTAATATGTACCTTTTAAATGAGGAATTAATGAAAAATCAACTGGTATCATTTATAGCTCTCTTTATGTACTTTATTGTGCTAAAATTCATCGTATATCTTTTTGTGAGTCTTTAAAGGTTTCCAATCGAGAAAAACAGCATATGCAAAATAGGTCCAATTCATGATCTTTAACATCAAAACAGACTAATTGTTTATCAGAAACAAAGAGAAGTAGTTAAACAACTTCTGTGATTGAGATGTCTAATCTCCAAGAGAGACATTGATCGAGATAACTCTCGGTCAATTTAATCATCCATCTGTTAAGCGATGGATCTATTTGTGTGAGATCTTTAATTGCTCATTTAGACAACATAGGATTGGGAGGAGAAAGTAAAAAGTAGTTACTAAAGACTAAAAGCAGCCAGAATAGATTTCTTCTTTGATAAGATCTGTAAACTTCTGTTCACTCCCACATTTTCTTGCATAGTATTTGTGTCTTTTTTTCTCTCATTAAATCAAAGACGGGTAATCCCCCTCTCTCTTAAATCTTGTTTATATTGTTCAGATATTTCATGCATTCATTTTTGTTGTGCTCTTCTTATTTAATTATGACCTACCACCAAGAGTGAAACATCTCTGGTAATGAGGCCTGCATCTTTCTAAGCAGCACTTGCAATTTCTGAAGCCTCAAGGATCCCGTATGATGGCCAATTCTAGCTAAAGCAACGTTTAAATGTTTCTTGTTGTGTACATATTTCATTTAGATGACCATCTAGGTATAATCTGTGATGTTGCTTCCTCTTCTCTAGAAAAACAATCAAATAAGTTATTAACTTTTTAAGATATGTCATGCTCTCTTTGAATGGGCTCTTCTTTCTTCATTTATTCTGATTTTTGCCCATTTGCAGTATCAATCTCTATACTGTATTAAACACATTTGCATACTTTCTTAGTCCTCGCCGTTATAAATTCAAGATCTAAACCAGGGATCATCCTATGAGGAGGAAAACAATAATCTATGTGTGCATGCTTCTCTCTCAAAACCGAAAGAGAACAATTATCTTTGAAAAACATTTGTTGGAGTACTAGTAGATCAAAATGTCATAGAGAATGTAGTAGAATGACCCTTTGTTTTGATCACTATACTATTTGACACCCTTTTAGTAGTGGTATGCTTTCAGGGGCGTGAGTTACTTCTATGATGAAGTAGGCTTTGTTCTAAGAGTGCTAATTCAGTAGTTTTGTTTTTAGGAAGAGCTATTTTTAAACACATAAGGATAAGAGGAAACACCAGAATCTACCAAAATAAACATGTATTTTAAATGAAACACTTAACTATTACAAACCAGCAGTTAACACATTTCTATCTTTGGCATCAAAGATCTTTCAATGACAAAAAATAAACAAATAGGCTTCCCGTTATCATACCAAATGCCGATTAGTATTTTTTTTATCGCGACTATTTGATTAGCGTTAAACATTAAATTAACGTACTCTCGTCTACAAACACATATGACCTAGGTTCCAAGACAATGGTTTTTTACTCTCCTTTAAAACTTAGGACGTACTAAACTTCTACTATCGCAATAGAGATATAAATGTTATTGTTAACTTACAGGTAGTTATTAGGAATTGCCGGATGTCGCTGGAGGACTTATATCTCGCTTTGAAGTGTTGTGGCCGCTGGTTGAATTTTCGTCGGGGAGGGATTGCTTGTCGCCTGTGATGGGGGCTGATTCTTTACCGTAATTAAAGAACGGGAGCTCGTTGTGGCTGGGTTCTTCTCCTCTCACTCTTACAGTGCTTGAGATGGGAGAATCACTAGAGTGTGAGCGGCTTTGTTTTCTTCAGTCGGACTTTTTTGCAGACTGAAAAGGCTTCTTCGGTATTGCACCGATATAAAGCTTGACTATTTAGGTTAATACGGCCCTGAAAGGGGGGGATCGATTTACTCAAACTGATCCTATCGTTTCTCACGGAAAAAGTCTTGTATGGCTGAATGATCGATATTCACGAACTAACCCTTCTTCTGGCGTATCGACTTCTAATCTTCTTGTCTGACTGAAAGATTGATCTTCACGAACTAATCTTTCTTCTGGCGAATCGACTTGTAATAATCTTCTTGTCTGGCCGATGGATCGATCTTCACCAACTAATCCTACTCTGGCGTATCAAAATCTTATAATTTTCTTCTCTTTCTTTTCGGGGCTTATTTATAGGCGTATTGCCGCCCCATCTAAAGGATGAAGTGACTAGGCCACAAAGGCAAAAAAGGGGGGGATGGAATGGTGAGTTATCATCTTGGGAGAGCGAGAATTCCTGAGGTGGCACTGGGGTGCCCAAGTCAGCTCGCAAATTAGAGGCTCGCAACCGCACCCCTACTTGGCGTGCCTTCTGACTCGCACCACTTTTTTTCCATAACCACGGGTTTATGGGTCTCGTAGGTAATTGGATCGTTAGAGCGTCGTTTAAGGACCTTAGGTGGTCGCCTTAAAACAGATGTTAGCTTCAACGGCCCCCAGCGGCGGGGAGATCACACATGTTAAGCAGTTTCGCCGGCTACCTTTCCCACGCTTCTCCTCATGAGGGGAGGGGGGCGGCTTCAAAGTACCTATACTCCTCTAGGATGCTTAATGTAGCCATTTCTCTACATTTACGTGTCTCCTTAAGAAATTAACGGGAGGGGGGGGGGAGGGTCCCAATCCGACGCTTACAATAATATACATGGATAACTTACGGAACATTATATTATACAATAATTTCTAGTTCTCTCGGGAATGCCTCGATAACATTTCACCTGACCTTACATTAATTCCTATATTACTGTGCCAACTTAGGATCTTCTTACCCAACACTAGAGAGTTTCTCGCCCCTACTTACTTACAATTCTACTGATTTACACTTAACTTTGCTATAATACAATAGTTGGGCTGCTCCTTAATCGTCGACAGGGTTCCGACTTAACAAGTCAACCATACAATTGTTGGACCCTTTTATATAGTGAATGGAGTATTGGTACTCCATCAAAAGTAAACTCCATCTCAGGAGTCTTCCATTCTTACTCTTATTTTCACTTAAGTATGATAACGGTTTATGGTCGCATTCCAACTTAAACTCGCGCCTTATTCGATAATATTTGAATTTACCTATGGACCATATTATGGCCAAAGCTTCGATTTCGATAGTAGCGTAGGCTTTTTCTCTACTCAACAGTTTCCTACTGACATAAGCTATGGGATAGGCTGTTTCGTCATCTTCGTATTGAAGCAATACTCCTCCTAACCCATCGTGACTAGCGTCCGTGCGAAGGCCAAAGATCTTGTTGGGATTTGGTAAGCGAAGAATGGGCGCAGTTTTTCTTTTAGAACCTCCAACTGAGTTATTGCATGGCAGTTCCACGTGACAGGGCCTGACGCTGTCCTTTTTAACAAATCATTCAGTGGAGCCGCAATGGAAGCGAAGTGTGGTACAAAACGCTTATAGAACGAGGCCGTTCCCATACAGGATCGGAGTTGTTTCTTTGTTTTCGGCCGGGGCATCTTGACTATGGCTTCCACTTTTTCTTGCTGGGTAGTCAAGTGTTTTTGTCCTATTTTGAATTCCAGGTAGTCAATGGATTCGTAGGCAAAATAACACTTGGTCGGCCCGGTGGTTAGACCTTGCTCCTTCAATTTCTCCAGCAATGAGCGTAAGGCGTGTAAGTGTGACTCTCATGTACGGGTAGCTACGTACACGTTGTCGAAGTAAAACGACACGTCACTTAGTTCAGCGATAATTCGCCTCATCATCCTATTATAATTGCTACCGGCTGTAAGTAGTCTGAAGGGTAGCCTGGTAAACTGTAACAGACCTCTCTCGGAGCAAAAGCCGTCAGTTTTTTGGACTCCTTAGCGAGAGGTATTTGATAGTACGCTTTACACAAATCCAATTCGCTGATGAATTTAGCGTCTTGCAATAAATGAAGATTTTGATCTATTAGTGGAATGGGCTCGGCGTCGAAAACAGTCACTGAATTCAATTTTCGGAACTCCACGCACATCCAAAATAAATGATCAGGTTTCTTAACCATTACTATGGGGGAGCAATAATCGGACTCCGATGGCTCTAAAATTCCCAATTTTAGTAAATTCCGAACTTCCTTACTGAAGGCTTCTCGTAGGTGGATCGGTAAAGGATATGGTTTGCTCCGAACCACTGAATTAGTTTTTAGTTTTATTTCATGGATAAAATCTTGGCACATCCGGGGTTTTCAGAAATGACTTCTGGGAATAACATGAGCAAGTTAAACATTTCTGCTTTTTGTTGAATCTCTAAGTGGGGATTTATCTTTAAATCCACCCGAGGGTCCTCCAGGGGAGGTGAGAGCAAGAAAAGTTCGTATTCCTCGTCTTGTTCCACACACACGGTGTGTATGACTTGCAGGGGCGTACCCGGGTAAACGGCATCCATCGGTTCTTCTTCGATTAGAAGGGTAGTATTCTTTATGCACGCGCGGCGGTGATATTTTTTTAGCATGTTTATGTGATAGGTTCTTCGCCCTGTTGGCGTATCTATCAAGTAATCGACTGGACCCCGTGCCTCGATTACTTCAAACGGTCCCTTCCACTAGGCCCATAACTTATTATTTTCGGTCGGGAGTAATAATAAGACTTCATCTCCTGCCTTTAATTTTCGAGCCTTTGCTTTCATATCGAGATAGTCCCGGTATTTGGCTAAATTTTTCTTGGCGTTCTCTCGAGCTAAGCCAGAGCAGTATTCTAGGCGCTCGTGCATATCCATCACGTAGGCGTAAGACGATTTGATTTCTTGGTCGAGCTTCACGTTGGAAAATAATTCCTTAAGAATACTCATAGGACCTCGCACATTTCTCCCGTATAATAGCTCAAAGGGCGAGAATCCCAACGTCCGATGAGGTATTTCTCGGCAGGCAAAAAGGGCTAAAGGCAGGTATCTGTGCCACTGTGTAGGGTTGTTTTGACACAACTTCTTCAATATATTTTTGAGAGTCCCGTTTAATTTCTCGCAGATTCCGTTAGCGGATGGATGAAATGGACTCGTAAAAATTGGCTTGACTAACAGTAGTTTGTTAAAATACTCCATCAATTCTGAGGTGAATTGGCGCCCTCTATCAGATAGAATTTCTTTAGGCAGGCCTACTCGTGCAAAAATTGAAATTAATGCTTCCGCGCAGGAAATAGTGTCAATCTTCCGTAGTGCCACGGCATTTGGGAACTGGGTGGCACAATCCACTAGGGTGAGGATGTAGGAGTGTCCTCCACTTGAAGGAGGTTGAGATGGTCCCACCAAATAAATAGCCACTCAAAAGAATGGTTCGGTTATAACGGGCACCTTTTGTAAGGGTGCGGGAGGTACCCGTCTTCTGGAGAGATCCTTCTGACACACGTCGCATGATCGGCAATAGGCCACAATTTCCCTGGCGGCCTGGGGCCAATTAAAGTGCCGGAATATCTGCTGCGCCGTTTTGTTGTGCCCAAAGTGTCCGGCTAATATTCCATCATGCGCGGTATTCAAAATTCTTTGCGTGTATTCTTGAGGTACACACAGTGCTTTCTCGTTCTCCTTATCCTCCTCGCTGATAGTACGGTAGAGAAGTCAGTCTTCTACGATATACTGGATAGGCTTCTTTGCTTTCACTTGGAGAGTTTCACCTTTAATAGCTTTCTCCCATAGAGGTTTAGGAGTGGGGCATTCCTTCTGAGCACTGGCGAAGGAAGTCAATTTAAACCCATTGTCTTCGAGGGTAATCCTCGAGGTCAACTTAGCAGGTTGCTCTTTCCTCTGGGCTTTTTGTGCCCGGGTGACTACTTGTTGGGCCACTTCTTGCTGGGGAATTAGGGGGTTTTGTCCGATTAGTACTGCGCAGAACTTAATCGGGGCTACTACCACGTCCGTCCAACCGGTGAAATATCTGCATTGTATATGACATCTCACGACCGTGAATCGATTGTCGCGTCCTAAAAAGTCGTGGACGATTGCGAATTTCCTATGGTTAGGGTTTACTGGGGGCAGCAACTTGTCGGATACCACTATGTACGTACATCCGGTGTCTCTGAATAAAGTGGATACTCGGCACCCATTAACAGTGCCCTCTTCAAATTGTAGGCCACCTGGCGAACTTTTGTTGAATAGAAAGTTTACCTGTTGCTGGGGCCCTTCGGATATTGGCGCGGGGACGTAGGATGAATCAGCTTGTCCTGCTGGGATCGCGGCAGTCAGGTTTTGCACCCGTTGTCTTGAGGTCTTCCTCAGTCGAGAGTTCTGTAGGCACTGGAAACTCAGGTGACCTATTATCCCGCAGGTATAACAAGTGACGGGCTTCCTGGGACACGTTCTGGTATTAGGGTATGATCCTTTTGGAATCCTAACTTCTTTTTGATTTTTTTCTCCTCCAAAATTTGGTTTATAAGTTCCTTTTGCTGCTGAGAACTTAAAGGGCTTCTTCTGTAAATGCCTGGATGGCGGTCCATTTTTCTTTGGGGAGGGAGCCTTCTCTTTCTTGTACTCCCTCGGATATAAACGATGATTTACCGCGTAGAGGTCAGCATCGTTCAGACACTCGTTGAAGGTAGAAGCTTTTCGGTCCTTAACGAATGCAAGGATTTGCTGGGGTAGTGTACTTAGTAACTGATCTCTAAGCATGAAGTCGACGACCGCAGCGACTTCGTTCTCTACCCCTTCTGACTCTATCCAAAACTGTAGGCTTCGACGAAGCTCAAAGCCAAAATGTTTGTATGTTTGCCTAGGTCTTATACGAGCCTGCCTGAACTTCGTCCTATATTCTTCCGGGTTAAGGTTTGTTGCTGAGAGAAGTTCGGCTTTGAGAGTGGAATAGTCCACAGTCGCTTCTAAACAGAAAGATACGAATATCTCTCTCATCCAACGATTAAGTAGCGGTAATAGTCTGGCGACCCCATCTTCTTCTAGGTCCCAATTATTTACTTCAAATATTTTCTTAAAATGGGAGAGATATGAGCATAAAACTTCTTCGTCCCTGTACTCTGGGAGTTTCATGCTAGCCGCTGGCGACACTCCTGTTCTGGATGACACTGACTGCACCTCTAACTGGTCTTTGCTAAGAGCTCTTTCGTGGGCCCTTATCTTCTCTCTTTCATCACCTTCCATTTTCGTCTTTTCTGCTTCCATTTTTATCTTTTCTTTTCTTTTTTCTCTTTCGTTTCTCTCTTTCTCCTGAATAAACGAACTTAGATCGGTTCCTTCTAGTCCAAGGCTTTGACCTTGCTTCCGATAAAAGTCAAATGATGCCATCGCGCTTATGTCAGTCATCTACCTTGTTTTAAATCAAGCCTGACCTACTTCACCACCGAAACTTACCACCTGGCCTAACAATTACCTTTAGATTGTATCCACCTCTAACTTTAAAAATTTTCCACTCGTCAAATATTCTATTATTCTTGGTGTTCCTTTTATGTGTTAGCTCTTCCTTAAAAAGACACTGCTGGGTCCATTCTAATATAAAACCTATAGACCTGATCACTATACTCTTTGACACCCTTTTAGTAGTGGTATGCTTTAAGGGGCGTGAGTTACTTCTATGATGAAGTAGGCTTTGTTCTAAGAGTGTTAATTCAGTAGTTTTGTTTTTGAGGAAGAGCAATTTTTAAACACATAAGGATAAGAGGAAACACCAGAATCTACCAAAATAAACATGTATTTTAAATGAAACACTTAACTATTACAAACCAATAGTTAACACATTTCTATCTTTGGCATCAAAGATCTTTCAATGACAAAAAATAAACAAATAGTCTTCCCGTAAACATACCAATTTGTGATTAATATTTTCTTATCGCAACTCTATTTGATTAGCGTTAAACATTAAATTAACTTACTCTCGTCTACAAACACATATGACCTAGGTTCCAGAACAATGGTTTCTACTCTCCTTTAAAACGTGGGTCGTACTAAACTTATACTATCGCAATAGAGATATAAATGTTATTGTTAACTTACAGGTAGGTATTAGGGATTGCCGGATGTCGCTGGAGGACTTATATCTCGCTTTGAAGTGTTGTGGCCGCTGGTTGAATTTTCGTCGAGGCGGGATTGCTTGTCGCCTGTGACGGGGCCTGATTCTTCACCGTAATTAAAGAACGGGAGCTCGTTGTGGCTGGGCTCTTCTCCTCTCACTCTTACAGTGCTTGAGATGTGAGAATCACTCGAGTGTGAGCGGCTTTGCTTTTCTTCAGTCGGACTTCTTTGTAGACTGAAAAGGCTTCTTCGGTATGGCACCGATATAAAGCTTGACTATTTAGGTTAATACGGCCCTGAAAGGGGGGGATCGATTTTCTCAATCTGATCCTATCGTTTCTCACGGAAATAGTCTTGTATGGCTGAAGGATCAATCTTCACGAACTAACCCTTCTTCTGGCGTATCGACTTCTAATCTTCTTGTCTGGCTGAAGGATCGATCTTCACGAAATAATCTTTCTCCTGGCGAATAGACTTCTATTAATCTTCTTGTCTGGCCGATGGATCGATCTTCACGAACTAATCCTTCTCTGGCGTTTTGACTTCTGATAATCTTCTTCGCTTTCTTTGCGGGGCTTATTTATAGGCGGATTGCCGCCCCATCTAAAGAAGAAAGTGACCAGGCCACAGAGGCAAAAGGGGACGGGGGAATGGTGAGTTAGCATCTGGAGAGAGCGAGAATTCCTGAGGTGGCACTGGGGTGCCTAAGTCAGCTCGCAAATTAGAGGCTTGCAACCGCACCGCTACTTGGCGTGCCCTCTGACTCGCACCGCTTTTTTTTCCATAACCACGGGTTTATGGGTCTCGTAGGTAATTGGATCGTTAGAGCGTCGTTTAATGATCTTAGGTGGTCGCCTTAAAACAGATGTTAGCTCCAACGGCCCCCAGCGGCGGGGAGATCACACATGTTAAGCAGTTTCGCCGGCTACCTTTCCCACGCTTCTCTTTATGAGGGAGGGGGGCTTTAAAGTACCTATACTGCTCCAGGATGCTTAATGTAGCCATTTCTCTACAGAGAGTATCAAATGGGTGCATAACTGTATTTTTTGTAGCCCATTTTTCTTTCGTAAATTAGGTTTCAACTGTTATGTTACGCAATATCTTTAGTTTTAGCTCAATAGTTTGAAAGTGAATGATCAGAGATGGTTTAACTAGAGTATTAGCGCTTGAAGATTGATGAAGAAATTTCACAGACCCTCCCTAAGATTGCCAATATTTTTTTGGTGAGGTTTAGACAATGTAATTGTATTGATGGATGAATGATGAGTCGAAGCGACATTTTTCAATAGCTTCTTTGATTGCCGATTTCCATAGTTAGGGCAGGATGTTCTTCAGTTCACATATGTACTAATGCCTGGTGCTTTTGATAATGATCAATTGATTAGTTAAGATTATTGATATTAAACGCCATCTCCTCCACAGACTAGGAGTTTTGTCAAATAATGTAGTGCTTGGCTGGACACAATTTTCATTAACTGCTGACACTATAGTTTTGCGAAACTACTAAGTTTTCTAACATTGCCTGAAATCTAGTAATCATCACTAAATACCACTCGTAGAATAGAAACGTTACCACACAATGCTGTTACAGATAAGAAGAATTTCTCATTTTGGAATTAAAAGGTTAAGAATAGAATAGGAGGACGTATGCATAAATTATAATATCCTCATATTTTTTAATCGTCTTAATTTCAGTAAACATTTTGGCGAATTCTATTTATTTCCTAGCTATACAAGTTCTAAGCTTTCTTTCCTTAAATTTTGTATAATTTAATTTATACATATCCACTCAATAAAGTTACAAACACTTGACAGTATGAAAAGAACAGTTTCTTGTATGAAAAATTGCCTGTAAATAACTTCACTTTCGTTTTGTAAGAAAAAAGAGTTAACTAAAAGCCTTTGGATTATTTAAAGTCGAATGTTTTAAAGTAGAGATATCACTAAAACCTTTTATTCAGAAATAACACGTGATTATTATTTTATCCGAATACTTTCAAGTTATGATTTTATTATCTAAATAGAAACATGTATCTTCGCAGAAAGAAAGAAACAGTGAAATGACATCATCTCCGAATCGGACACACTCGTGTGACGCATCGCTAATTGATGGAGCGCTCACCTGTGCCCTATTGCGACGACTGCGTCGTCCCCCAGACTGTTCGGCGCATTCTTGTCGAGTGTCCCAGTCTGGGTGATCTTCGCGCACGTTACCTGTCCCGGTACCGGGATGGGCGTGGTCGCTACTGCCTGTCCCTTGTACTCGGGACGAGTGCATGCACCATAACTGGTGGACTTATTGACTTTTAGGGGGAGGCCGGCCTTTTCCCTTGTATTTAACTTGTTTTGTTTTGTTATTGTTGTTTGTTTTGTAAATCGCAGGCTCCTGCGCCGGGGGGGAGGTGGATCTCCTCCCGACGCCGGAGCTTACTCCATGATTGTTATATCCTTTTTATTGTTGTTTCTCTTAAAATTTTTACTTTAAAGTAGCCTAGAACTGGGCTGTTTGTTTGCGGCGACTTATGCCCAAGTGGACAGTCGCCAGATAGCCCCTTGAAAAAAACAACAACAAAAAAAACACAGTGAAATGACATGTGCAGCCATTAGATAAATCTTGCCAAATTATTAATTTACCTAAATTTATTTGTAAGACCACTGCAATATTCTCACCTGGAATAAAGGGAAGATGCACCAAGCCATTCAAGAAATCTCATTGTTAAACACGAAGAGACCGACCTCCATCCTAACGAAATTTTGCAACATGGTGAATTATATATTCAACCCGCAAAGAATTCTGAAATGTGAGACAATTCCTCAATCTTGAATGGAAATTCTTCCACAAATCATCGTAGCTTTCTCAAGATTTCGGGCAGCATTCCCAACATTAATTCCCCTTTGAGAAGGGCATGAAACTAAAAATACATTAAAAATAATTTTCAAAGCCTGAAAAGGAAAATGGATTGTAAATAAGGATGGTGAACATTCCACAATGGTAGCTAATGTTTATTTTCTTTTATTAAGTTTTTAGTCTTAATAGGCGTCAGTTCCAATTTCCTAAACGAATCAAAATTCAGAACAAACATCTCTTAATATGTTTCTAATATCTGCTAGTATTTATTAAATGGAATATTTCCTTAAAATTTATATAAAATAGGAAGATTACTTAGAAAAGCTTTCGACATCGGCAATACTTTTAAAAGAGTTTTTCAACATTTGATCGCAAATTTCCCCATTCCTTTCCAATAAAATTCTTAAGATAATAGAATATAATGACGCTGAATTTCAGCACCCTCTTTCACCCAAATTTAATATATTTTTTACATTTGACATAAATAAATATGCTTTTAATTATTGTAGTTTCACCACTTTTCTGTTCTTAATGATACTTCGTTTAACACATCTGAAAAGAGAGTCACGCTTTCGCAGGTAACTCTAATCTAGCATAATTTTAAACAGGCACATACACTAATTTTATTATGTTAGGCACGCCATAAATCAATTCTTATCTATTACTCTTTTTTTTGTCTATTACCGAAACAACCACTATGTTTACCAGGTGTCATAATTTACCACTTCTTTGGTGTTTTAGTTCCAGTCTCCATAAGAAAGTTTAATTCGTCTAAATTTGGCCACATTCCAAATTGAATTAATCGCTATTATTTCTATCATTAGTTTTCTCATTTATCTTTATAATTCAATTGATATAAGCAATAAAACGCTAATATTTAGCTATTTAAAAGCTCAATAAAGTAGTCTAATTAAGGAATTTTTCCATATTGGTAAATTAAACTCATTTGCATTAGTAAGATATCTCGTTATTCATCTCTGTTCTCATATATTTAAATGGAGAAACAAGAAAACTTCAATTTGTCCTATTACTTTTTACTCCTTAAAATCTCAATTGTTGCTCCGAATTCTGTTGCCTTGCATGCGTATTGAGTCACACCTGCATGGAGGCCCTTCACCACTAGTAAGCGTAAGAGTTCGAAGTTGACTCAGGGCAATGTTGATGCTTGCCCCTACCCTGTCTGCATTGTGTTTGAATTTGGCAAAACTAAATCTTGCTCGATTTATTCAGTTAGATAAAATCAGCTAAAATTTCAGTTTTTCAACTTATATTTCACTTAGAACTCTTTATTCTCTCTGCATATAGTCATTTATATTCCTAGTTGCTTGTTTTAGTAGGGTGTAGTGTCTCAACCAATTTTAAGGTAAATTTCATGTTTTGTAGACCAGACCATCGGAAGTTTGGAAATGCAGACGAAAAAATTATGAAGAGATCGTAACAACCCCTGTTTGGGCGCCAAATATTACATAAAAATGATCTTTTCTGTAGGGTAAGGCTGGTTGTCTTCACTTATTTTAGTTCTCATCTCTGAAGCTAGAGATGGGTAATTTTTACACAGCAAGAAAATTTGCACTTTAACTCATTATGTATCTAAGGTTTAGACAATTTTAAACTGAGAAATTCCTTTAATGTAAACTACTCGGATTGGCTGATAAATAAATCGATGTATGACGAGTTTACGAGATATTTACAGAGTATTTTCTATCGAGAGATATGGCGTCATATATTTGAATTTATGTTATAAATTAACTCATCTCATGTATTAATATTAATTATGTTTTATACTAACGGGTGTTTCTATTATTCATTTACAGGGTTAAGATGAGATAACAAATTAGGACATCAACAAGTTACAGTGACTTTGGATCCCTCCCCACTTCCATAAATTTGTTATTCTAAGCTGCCAAAAACTACAGGTTTTTGATAGATTCAGTATGTAAAAAACAATAAATACAGGAGGAACAAGGATGTTATTCCTGAAGTATCCGAGGCCCTAACTGAGATTTATCAAAAAAGCTAGTATTCCAGTTCAGCAGATCAAGAATTTTAAAAGCAAATGGCTCTGGTTGGTGGATGAAGCGTTTGTGGTATCAAAACAAGGTATTAATGCCACTGAGAGTAAGAGGTTTATCTTATCATCGAGTCAATTTTTTGATATAGCAGGCAGCCAGCAGTGTGCTGATCTCTTGAATTGAAAATTTGAAAAGAAATCAAAGTCCCACATCGAGGGTAGGATTTTTTTATTAACAAAAGAACTAGGTGTTACATTAAAATTAAAGGAGTAGATGTAAAAACAAGTCTAATGATTAAAAAAAAGGAAGGCAGAGAAGATCGAATTCAGAAATAAAGAGAAGAAAAAGGGGCAAAAAAATAGAAGGGGGAAGAGAAAACTACAATTACAGAAGAAACCTTGGATTAAGAAACCTCATCTTCTGCCATTATTGATGAAGAATGGAGGAAAGTCTTTGTGATACCAGAAAACAAGTTCATACCAATACCAACAATTGCCATGGAAGTAGCTCAGTATTATGTGTTAAATTGAGCTATTACTGCTGCTGCTATTAGTAGTGTAAC
The DNA here is from genome assembly GCA_963969495.1 of Ceratothoa steindachneri. NCBI lineage: Eukaryota > Metazoa > Arthropoda > Malacostraca > Isopoda > Cymothoidae > Ceratothoa > Ceratothoa steindachneri. The sequence continues at coordinate 52,823,567 of OZ018317.1, read as the reverse complement.
ACAATTTGTCTATAGTATTATAAATTGGAAACACGGCTCCCATTCAATTGACCATCACAAAGGCTGGATGGTCCAACAAAAGTTAAGGAGGAATTTAACCGAATTTGAATATTTGGGAGATAAGAAATTTACGGCTTGGTTTTTAGATGGAAGAGAGAAAATACTAACTACAAAGAAGAAAGTGAAGAAATGGTATAGGGAAAAAGAAATTCAAGATCGCTATATGTTAGTAGAAGAACCTGGTCTTTCTATTTAGATCATCTGAGTATTGAACGAAGAATACGTGCAGGTATTGCAGGCGGACTGATGAAATGGCTTGTTTAAAATGATATTGTCGTGGTATAAGGACGTAGTGGTGGTACCTAGGTTTGTCACTTACTTCAATAACTCCTTTATTTCGTTTTCTCTAAGAATACTATATTACTTTACGTTATTTAATCTTTAAGAATTTCTAGTGCCATGTGCAGCGTTGCGAGGATTGAGTTAAACACTTCTAACGCAAAATATATCTTTAATTGCAACATAAAAAATGAGATACTAAGAACAAACTTTACCTCTATAAATAAAAGAGTCTACTTGAAAATTAGTACTTTAAAAATTAATATTAAGTAATGGTTGACACCAACATGACTTTAATAATGAGCGTTAATTGAAACGCAAAAATATATGAATTCCTTTACCTTTAACAAATAACACAAGTAAATCCGCTGCGGGCTGACCTTGCCTTTGGGATCTTATAAAGACGGGGAAGTTGTTTGCGGTTCTAGGCGTGAGTGTAGACTCAGATGGCCAGCCATTTGTCTGACGGGGAGACTGACTTGAAGCCACAGGTGTTTTCAGTGAGAGAGGTGGATAGAGTTAGGCACGTTGTCTTAGTCAGCTAATTTAGGCAACGGGACCGTGAAAGTAAGCTTTATCCAATCTTCAGTTTAATCTTGAGATGCTTTGCACTGATGAGCCATGAGCCAAAGTGAATCCTTCGACAAATAGGGGGTGGAGGAGTTAACTTCAGGTATTCATCAATGGCGGTGACTATCTCTGATTTTTGTGGCGAACCGAGATAGGGAGTTTCTCTGACGAGAGATGTATGGGAGTGATCATGGATACAAAAGGGGCTAATCAACGGCTTGATCACCAGGAACTAACTAGCAATGAGCTTCTTTTCTGTTATGTTCTTTGAGGGCCGGGCTGACGCCAGACTTCGCGTGTCGATATCTAACTCGATCTCTCCGTTCTTCTCCATTTATCCGCATATATACTTTACCGAACCACTGGATGTAGGGGTATGGGGTGAAGGCTTATGTATTAAGCCTCTCTTTTATCACAACACTTTCCCACGCGTCTTCACTTAGCCCTAAAGGCATCATCTGTCTTTCGTCTCGGCTCCTATAATTTCGTCTATTACGCGAAACTCGATTGCAAATCATAGGGGAAATAGTGCCTGTTTAAGCCTTGTTATTGCACCTGCTCTCCTCTCCTTGGTATTGTTTATGCACGCTGTGACAGAGATCTATTGATTCGTACTTCACTTGATTGAATGTAGCGTCTGGAGGCCAGCGGGTTGAGAGGAGGAAGGGAGGGGGGTAAAGAATCAGGTTACACTGCCGAGCTTCGGAACGCTGCGGTGACCGAACAGGGCCTCTTTTTTTAGGGTGGAATATCGATTTCCTTATAGATATTAAAGATTATATAAAGGCATTGGGAACTGACAGCACGGAAACTAATACTGGCTTCTAAAATTGAGCCATAAGAACGCTTGAAATTATAAGAGTCCTTTACAGTGGATTATCTGTAGCTTGAATCTAAATGAACTTTATTTCAGGCACCTATGCAGGAAATATATTGGCCCAACAGAAAGTGGAACTTAATGGAAAGGACTTTTTGGTAAAGCCTTAACTACCTGTGAAGCTATCAGCTCACCAAATGGCTTTCAATGTATTGCTAACGGAGCTCCTCTTCCAGACGTAGATGGGAATGAGTCTAGTCGGGAACTAGCTTACCTGTAGAAATCTATCAGTGCTATTAAAAATGGTGTAATTGACGATTATCTCCTACATATGAAACCAGGGCCAATACCTCATGCAAGATGGCTCACTACTGGCAGCAGAATATGTCGAGTAAATGTGGCAACAGAAAAAGTAATAATGACTTGTAGGTCATAATAGAGCTTGTCACGTGTCATTATGGACCCATCTGGTTTTACATTAAATTCTCTCTGAAATGCACTGAGCGAGCAAACATTTCCTGGAACAAATCAATCTTCTGCAAATACTCCGACCTGCTAGTGAATGTATAGCATGACAAACAATCTAAAGTAATTCCTACTCGGTCGATCAGTAGAACGTCTTTTTTTTTAGCAATGCTGGAGAGGTTGATCAAAAGAACTGGAAATTAGCTTTTGACTGAATAAAGAAGATCCGAGAAGTTCCTGAGTAATCTGAAGACATTCATGATTTTAGACGACCAAAAATAGATAAGATTGCAAGAACCTAACAGATCTACTTCTCTTGAAGAGGAGTGAAGGTCTGAGCCACCAATTAAAATGCATCTATCTAATGCAGAACTACAAAATATTCTCGAAGAGCCACTTTCTACTGACATTCGATACCATTCTGAAGGTCTGAAGCGGAAAACGCGAATCATGACCGAAGCTTCTGGCGAAGTTTATTATGAAAAAGAAGCAAGAGATGGCTACATTCGTGCGGTAGAAAAATTTCGTAACTTCCTGCCATCGTTTTAGACAAAGCATGAATTTAATGTATCATTGTAAAAAAGTTTGTATCAGTTAGATAATAAAAGTTGAACTCATTTGTTTGTCATTATCCTTCAGTTTAAATTCAAATCTAATGTATTTAGAAGCTCTTAAAACAATAAAGCAACAGCTCTGATGGAGTATATTTTCCTGGTTCGAAAATTAAACCAATGAAATTTTAAACTTAATAAAGGGGATGTTCCAAGTGTTTCTCAACAAATGTTTTACCACCTATGAAGTATGTGTACTTAAGTGTACAAAATCTGAAATGTGCAAGTTGATTTGCTGATATTTTTTATCGATGCTATGGCCTATTTTTTATCAGATAACTGCTTTTTTCATGTTTGAAGAAACTGTCAGTAGATGTAAAATATTCTCTTTACTGTATTATGCAGATTAGGGGGAGAGCGACGGGAAATATGTATATCAGGGAGTGTCTAGAGTATAGGCTAAATATATATTCAATATTTCTTAGATGTTGCAAAGGTGGAACTGTGTAACGCCACTCCTAATTGGTATTGCCATAACCTGGGAAAATTCTTATATATATTTATAGAGATATTTATATAACTTTATTGTTTATAGATATAAAATAAATTTTCTTAATTTATTTTTGCGTTAAATTTCCTGAGAAATGTTTCAATACCGAGTTTATCTTACTTTTCTGTTAGTCACACTATACCGACTTTTTCCACTCCAATTAACGCAGCCGTTCCTTTACAAATCCTCAGATTCCCTCATCGACACTTTTCCAGGACCACACTTTTTCCTTTCATCCTTCATTTCCACCGCAAATCTCCTGACTTTGATGAGTCTTATATTTTAGGATTAATGGAAAAAGAGTGAGTTGCATCTTACTGCAGAGTAGAGACCAGTTTTTGTCTGGAGAGGCATTCAATTTGAAAGGAATAAGTTACAAATATTTTTATAGGAAGTAACCATAAGCCAGTAAAGAGGCACGCACCAATTCCTTCGCAGAGATATCCAGGCCAGATAAAAAATGCACACACTCACACATATATACCGAGAAGGATACACATACATGTACTGACGTAGTATTATAAGCACAAGGAAAGAGACGGCATTAAAAGACCTTGCGATTTATACTTTGGTTGTATTAAGAGTAGCAACAGCAGTAAATTTATCCTATTTTAAGCATCTCTCATTATTGATTTTTACTCTATACCAAATTTACCTAAACGTATTTTGGGGGGCAATTTACTCTCGTACCTTAATGAATGTCCTACTCTCATTCATTGGTAAAGCAACTACGGTGAAATTTCAATTGATAATATGAGAGCTCTTTTTAAGAGGAAGCATCAATAAAAAAATCTAACTTTGGTAAAAATACAATACAGCAGAAGGCGAAATGATGAGGGATACTGTATTCAAATAATTCTTGATAGTACATAAGCCAGAGTGGCATGTGAGAAAGGATAAAGTACAGACCAGCAAAGATATGAGCGAAGAATCTCAATTAAAGATTGCAAGATTTAAATAAGTCTCCACTCAAAATTGTACTTTAATAATATCGGGCAGAAGAATATGTTGGGTTCTACGAATATCTAGACTAGGATGATGAATTTTGGACTTTTTTATCTACCAAAATTATTTATAGTAGCACGAATGAATGAACTTTTGCCTATTAATGACAAAAATTACTTTTATTCCATTGAAATATTGAAAAAGGTCACGCACAAACGACTTTAAGTTCTAATATAGGCCATTTTAGCATTTTATATGTGTTAAAAACATTTATATTAAATATATGAGTAATCAACCAGACTTGTGCAATAATTTATGTACCATAGAATTGTATAGAATTTTTCAGAAAATCAACACGTCATTGCTTGGTCGATTTCTGTAGAGTTCCAAAATTTTCTTCAGCCATTTTGCGTGCGGTATATGAGCGAGATGTTTAAAGCGGGTAGTTACTAGTTCAGTTTTAACGGCGTTGATATTATTAATGCCTTATTATAATTGTTGTGTATTCTCCAGCGTTTATTGTAAAGAGATCTTAGTATTATTTGGTAAGCTACATTTAACTCTCTCACTAAATATATAATATAATAACATAGAATATTTTATTTGTGTCTGCCTTCTCTCTTATTTTTTATAATTGTAATTTGCTTGTTTTTCATATAAAGTATATAAAAGCTCAATAACAGTTTCTTTAATTTGTTACCTATTTAATATTTAGGTTTATTTTCTATTTCAGTTGGTGAGTACAAAACATGTCGTTCAAAAAGAGCTTTTTTAACACGGAAAAGAACAAGAAAACCTGGACAAAAACTTTGTCCAGTTTCAAACACCATCAAGAAGAGGCAACGTGGCAGTTTATGAAGCACCCTTAAGTGAACGGAGTCGTATGCCCCTGAAAATCCACGTCGTTGGATGATTCAAATTTCTTGAATCCACCGCCAAAAGACGGAAAGGAAGGATTGGCATAATTGTTGTGGAGCTAAAAGCCCTATGGAGCAAAACATTGAATATCCAGCATGTATCTGATCAAGCCATTTGTGAAAAACTAGAAAACCTCCTGAAAGACTATGAGTATTGCAGAAAGAAACAAAACTTTAATTCTTTGAATGAACTGTTTGACTTGACCTAGGTGAAAGGCAACTGGTTGTGCAAAGAAGATGAGGACCTCTCTGAACAGCAAATTTTGACCAAAAGCCAGGTTGGTTATTACACTGGTAAACCTGCTATTGCCGAGACAATCCACCCATCCAAGCGAAAGAAGGCAATGGAAGCGACTGTGTCCCCACTTTCCAGCTCAGCACCACCTGATTGTTTCGAAACTAGCACGGACTAATCTAATAACAACGAAGACAGTTCTTGAGAGGATGAGAATGCAGCATCAACGAGGAAGAGGATGCTTAACCCAACAGGCTCAGCAAAACTCCTTGCTACAAGCTCATAGCTGTCGTCCCACAGAGCAGCAAAGGTATGTCGCCAGCTTTCTGGTGAGGGCATTTAAATCCCAACCATAGGTCAGCAATCCACAAGGCTATCTACTCGAGAGCTGCTCAAGTGAAGAAGCACTTGGTGAGCACGCTTTATCTGGAAAAGTGTAGGTTACACTTTGACGGCAAATGCATTGAAGACTTTTAATATCAGTTCGTGGTCCTCAAGAATAAAGCGAAAGAAATGAAGTTGGCTGCGCTCAAATTGAAGGATGGGAAAGCTGTAACAATTGCAAAAGGGCTTCAGGCTGTGTTAGGGGAGTTCAACCTGTGGGGATCAATTGTTATGCTTGTTACCGACACAACAAGCGTGAATACCGGCAAAAGACCAGCGTGGTTGTTCGACTGCAGCAAATGTTCGAAAATAAAGGTCACCCCAAACCCAAGTTCATCAGTTGCCAGCAACATGTCCTGGATCGGATTCTTCTCATATTCCTGGACGATGAGCTGCCTGAGTCAACTAAATCACCAAACATAGAGTACTTCTTTGTGGAGGATTTGATGAGCAATTATGATAAATTAAAAACAGCCTTCAGCAACGGTAAAACTGAGATTAAGGAAACAGGTGGCTAGAGACACGACAGGAAGTTTCTCTATCACCTCACGCGTGTCTTCCGTCACTTCACTGAGATGAATGAGGTCCCCTTTGTAAAGTTTCTAAAGATCCCAAACATCAGCAATGCACGTTGGAACTTTCGGGCCATTCTATTCTTCCTTGCGTTTATTTTGATGCCTGACACCCAGAGCAGGATGCGTAAAATCTGCTCATTCATTTCTTACTCATGAGCTAACCATTGGTTCAGCACCTACTTGTTCTGCGCTGAAGATTTTTATGAACTATCTGCAGCTATGAATGAATACTCAACAGGTCTCCAATGCTTGAAAACCGACTGGAAAACAGGTGAATCTCCAATCAATATTGCTCGAAGCAACCAGTGCTGTAAGCGTGCGGTCAAAGTTATGCAAGACTTGCACAGGTCCTGCCGCAACAAGGACAAACTATCACTGAGATTCATCCTGTCCAATGACATTATTGTAACTAATTTACTTCCTCGTGTGTTTGATGACCCTATATAATGTTATATATATATGAGACATATAAACTGGTGTTCAATCTTGTATATGCTACCAGTGACTTCAAAAACTGGACAAAAAGCTGACAATTAAATTTTTTAAAATCATTTTGTGCGTGAGTTTTTTTTATCAAATCACCTTCAAAGTAAGATTTTGTATAATCTTTAATTAAAGCTCATAATATTACGACACAGGGATATGAGGTTGTAAAAAAGTCATCACCCTAATGTAGACTACTGTCGACGTAAATACAACATAAAGATTTGCGATGTTTAGATCCAATTTGGATTTTCCTAAAGTCTATAAACAGACCCCCAAAATAGTGGCGGATTGTCTGATCTCTGGCTTTATTTAATCTTAATACATAATAAGAAAATGCCTCTTAGCAATGTGTATAACTATCTTTGGTCTCATCTTTCTGAAAAAAGTGGTAGATTTTCTTACTACTTTTCACTAAGCCAATCTTAATTTATCAAGTAAATGGAAGCTCTTTTTCAGTAAACCCAACACTACTCCATTTTTTGACGAACGTATATTGATGTCCTTTGTAGTCATCATCATTCAATAATATTCCTCTTTTGATTTCGCTGAAGAATTCGATTTTTCTGATACAGGTTAATATTAGTAATTTTGTATTAACGTATATTTGACCATCCGTAAATTTATTAACTAACACTTTAAATTATTTCGATTTTCAATTAAAAATTAAAATATTTAAACTCGATTCATTGTCCTCATTAACAATATCCTCAATATGTGGCACACCCATTTCTTTAAAAATGATCGCGTTCTGCCACTTCGCATACGACTGCAAACATTTAATCTAAGCCATAAGCAACCTAGTATTTTTATTTTTGTGCTTCTTTACCAATGCTTAACTTAAATAATGCCAGATAATTGGGAAGAGTAAGTAGGTACTGTCCCCAAGTCGATAGCAGCATAAGTTCTTATTTTAATTACCTTTCTTTGTTCAAATGTTAAACCGATGTTTGTTCAGTTAACATTCACTTAAAGCAATCTTTGTTTTCTGCAAAATCAACATTCGGTAGAAAATTTCTAAAGAAAAAATAGAAAAATTATTTGTGCAATCAGTACCTCTACACCGTAGACCTCAAAAATAGTCGGGTACTCAGTATATTTTACTCCAACGCATCTAAAACAAATTCCTCAAAATATAATTCCTTAGCATTTAAAATTTTATGTAAATATCTGAAAGTTACGAGCAAAAGGTTTACTAGCTATGGAAAAAGATTAATAACCTCATTCACACGTTTTGTAGAGTATAATGAATAAATAAAAAATATTTGGGAACATAGAAAATTTTAGGAAATAACTTTTATTTTTTCCGAAATCAATATCTACACTTAAGCCATTTTTCTTTTTGAGTTCAATTATTTGCTGCTGGAAATTCGCGCTTTTTCAAATATTTGCTCACGATTTCTCTACAGAAATTCCTCGAGATTTTATGCCCAGTTGCCAGTGCGACTTTCATATCTGAGTCGAATCCATGGAACCTTACTTCAAACCCTGTATGCTGGCCCTAAGGGTCACTCTTGAAAGAGAGAATGCAATTATTAAAGGTTAATTTTTGCGGAATTAGGGAGGACATCTCAATGGCGATTGATTTTATATCAACTGCTTTGTTGTAAATTTTAAAAGTCCAGACTTATTTATTTACCAACAACTTTCTCTCTTGAGTGCCTTTAGGATTTCTTATGTTCGCTGCATTGTACCAGATGTTTTACTTCATCTTTCTGTCCTACAAGGACAGGGGAAGAATGATGGGAAGAATATCAAGTATTTCAAAGGGAAAGACACTAATAGTATTTTCATTATCTAATTTAGCTATTTAGATTAAAGAAATTTTTTTATTCTATCAACTTCACAAATCTCTTCCCACAACTTTTATGTTCAATTGCACTGGTTAGATTTCACCTTTTTTAAGTATGATACTCGCAGTCATCTTTTCAATTTGTACAGTTCTACATATATTCCTAAATTGCTAACAACGTTGGTATGTCTTTCATAAATTAATTTCTGAGGATTGAAAAAACGAAAGAGAAGCGTAAACCTGAATTTAAAACTCAAATAGATAAAAGCCCTGTATTAAGTCAGTCAATCAAAAAAAAGGTTACAATTTCATTAAATTACAAAGCAGTAATAGATTTTATTACAAAATCTTAGGCATGCCGAGAAAGTGCATAACATGTTCTAAGCTGAATATCTTTCATAGGAAAATTATGTTTAAATAAAAGCAGGATGAAGATCTTCAAGGTTAAAGGTGCGACTAAATATTACACTTTCTAGGAATTTGCTCAGCTTATTTTACGCTAAATTAGGCCACGTGGAAACTTTCTAAATTCTGAAAGCAAATTTTGAATATACTTTGAGTAGTTAATTTTATCGCATCTGATTGGGTTGCTCTCAAGAAGCGCGTGCATAATAATATATTGTAAACAGTTAAACTGTGTAATAGTGGCACGATGTAAAAATGATGTCTGGAAACACCGCATTTATGTTAATATCATATATGGCACACCATTCGCTGAATAGAGTCTTAATTCGTGTCGATTTTTTATCGTTCTCATATTATGAGGTGTCATTCATGAAGAACCTTCATTACGCCATAGGACATCACCGAGATAGGCTTACAAACCAATAAAAGTTAGGAATTTGAAATAAACCTAATTAAGATGATTTTTTTCCCCTTTTTTCAGTTATAACAAAGCCATTATTATTAATTAATTTTAATACCTAAATATGTGAAGAAAAAAAGCAAAGAGGGCAAGCAGAAAAGAAGTGAATAATAGGGGAAAATAGGAAGCGGATCATTAGAAATTATAAAAGGGTGCTACAAAGAACATCAAGATAGATGAAAATGGAAAACTTTAGAGAAAAGATGCTAGGATAAATGGTGTAGTCAATTAGGAGCCAACGTCCCTCGAAGAACAATCATAAGGTCTAAAGTTTAAAGCACTCGTAGATAAAGGGAGGAATTTTAAAAATATATTTGCTTCCTATGAAGCTCTACTATACCAAACCGAAAATGAACTCATAATCTATATCCAATCATTGGCAGTTTCACTCTCTTACTCTTTAAATAATAAAAGAAGTAAATGGAATAAAAAAAAAAAAAATCAATGACTAGCACATAAGCTATACAATAATAATTTTATGTTTATTTTAAAGTTAGCTAAAACAAACTGCATTACTGCTTCTTACTAATATGATAGTCACAAAGTGACATAGTTGTAGATCTGCATCATTTGATGAGATATAACAATTTAATATTTAAATTGGAAATTTACAGAGTTAATTTAAAAAAAATTTCATTGGCTCAAATATAATTTGCCCATTATGAAAATGTCATGAAAACCTAATACGTTGGAAGGTCGGGTGGTTCTTTTCTAGTGTTGAAAAGGACGACAATATAAGAACTACAAGGAGCTACAATGAAAAGAAGGACCCTAGTAGACCTTACGGTCCATTCAAAGAAGGTACCTTTGGCGTAACAATTCAGCAGGGGCAGTCCTTAAAAGTTGCAATTGACGCCCTCGAAGAACACCTACACGAAGGTTATGTGCGCAAACGGCTACTTTTCAAGACTTTGTCTAGACGCAACTTGAACTGCTCAACAGAATTGCTGTTGACAAGTTTCAGTATAAGGGCGTTTCATGTTCCACAGATGCTGTATATGAAAAATTTCCCACACAGATGACGGGGGTAAAGCTTTAGCTCAAGATTGTAGCGTTGGTTTCTGGTTCTGTTCTCGGTAAGCTGGAAAATATCCCTGTAGTCTACATTTTCGAAGCAACGAAGCATTTTAAACACTTTGATAAGCTGACCACGCAGCCTCCGTGTCTCCAACGAGAACAAATCTAATTCTAGTAACCTATCTTCATAACTCTTGTGTCTGATAGAGGGAATCAGTTTGGCTGCCCTGGCTTGCACACGTTCCAATCTATTAATGCCCTTTCGAAACGAAGAACTCAAATATTGTACGGCATACTCCAAGTGCGGCCGGAAAAGGGAGTTTTACAAACAAAGTATAATCTCCTTGTTCTGATATCCAAACTGTAGCTTTATGTAGCTTAACATCCTTTGAGCTTTTTTCTCCGCCTCAATGCACTGCTTCGAGAACTCGAAGTCACTAGTGATAGTTACACCCAAGTCCTTCTTAATATCAGTGCATTTAAGAGCAATGCCCTTAAGAATATACTGCAAGAGGGGGTTTGGGGGCCGATATGCATCACTTTGCATTTGTTCACGTTAAAAAGGCATTTGCCACGTATCCAACCACTCCCCAAACTTCCGGAGATCTTTTTGTAGGCGGGCAGTATTTCCTTCCTTTGCAACGTTCATACCAAACGTGGTATCATCGGCAAATAAGTGAAGGGTGGGAAACTAATTTTTATCTTTGTCATTTCGTGAAATTTGTCACTCATACCTTTTATTTATAGTAGTAGTTCTTCACGCCATTTGTTGATTTTAACATAAAAAACATGACTATCTCTGGCGATCCTGAAGACAGCAGGATGGGTCCTCGATGGATGGATTGATGCAGGAAGTGCGATAATAGAATATCTTGCCACCATTCAGCGAGCGAAGAACCCTCCGTGTCCCAAGGAAGGGACACGGGAAATTTAAGTTATTTTTTGTCTGTGATATAAGAAAATAAGATATTTAGCATTACAAGGAAATTAATTATAGATGGCGACATCAAGCCACATCCGTTGTGGTTAGTATTAGAAGAGAGTCCTCATTCAAGTTGCTATCTTTAGGGAAGACGTACGCTCTAGTATATCTGGCTCGAATTTTTCGTTAAACTTTAATTTGTAACAGAAAGAAAAAGCTTTATAAATGCTCAACTCAACAAGTTCAATAAATTAATTTGTATCGGAAAACCGATAAATAATTAAAAACGTTGCACTCATTTGAGTGCAAGGAAAATCTTAAACTAGCTGGAGAATATAGTGTATATTTTGAGCAATAGAATTATTGGAGAACAAAAAGGCTACCTTCGAAGCAAGCATCTATTAACAAAGGGACATAGCACCGGCAATGTCCATTTAAAGAAGGTGGTTTGGTGCTCAATCCTCGGTATTTTTTGACAATCCTAAATTCAGAAAGTTCCTCGGCAAGGTGACTTCCTTGTTTTTTAAATATATTTGTTTTTATTCAATATATAACACTGATAAACAACAAAAATTCACCATATCTTGTTCATAGAACAGTTAAGGTTTAGTTCGCTGATTCAGATAATATAATCCATTTTCTAAAATTACGTAATTAATTATAATGAGAATTGTTTCTGATTGTGAGGATAATATAACTACCTTTAACAGTAAGAGCCATATATATATATATATATATATATATAAGGTCCATTAATATTAGTGTATCTTTTGCTTATTTGTGATTATATCATAGTTGAAATTCAACACACGTCTAGAAGTTCTGGAGCTAGAACTAATTTGGGTGGTTTGCGAAAATTGATTGGACCAAAAAGGTTATTTCCTTTCTTCACATCCAGGCGTGATTAAAGAAAAAATGAGAGTGGTGTCTCAAGAACAAGGAGGGGCTTTCATAAAGATATTAACGCCACGGAGAATCAATAAGAAGGCTTCTGTAACGAATGGATACTTGCAGATTACTACTTGACCTTTTAAAGAGAGTAAACTGAAATGAAGCATCAAAGAGATCGGTGATTTCGGTATATTTTAAATTTTTTAATCTGAACCAATATTTAATTTTATTTCACCTATGTAGCATTCCGATGGAACGTGAATAACTGACATGTATTTTAACTGGAAACGTTAATTTGTGATAATGTATCAATTTCTTTCTATAGTATAAATGACACCTTGAAACATTGAATTACTGCAATAAATCAACATTAGACACAACTCTGACAATTTTACGTTTTATAATGTATATAACTAACTACATTATCGGTGAAAATATGAAGTTTATTGTAAAATGATACAAAATGAATTAAAATGAAATGTAAATTCAATATTTGTAGCAGAAATAATGTTAATACCGTGAGTATGTGAACCACAATAATCTATTAAAATTGCTTTCAAGTTTTTAAGGACAGGGATCAGGATAAGAGGAATGAAGAGAAAAATTATACAAGCCAAGTTAAGAACAAGTTGAACAACTAGCGTAACATATCTCATAATGCATCTAAAACAAATACGGCGGAAGAATTTTGTCCTGGTGGTATACAAATATCCCTACTGTCAAACATCTTTTGTAATGTTTACAGTGATATGCTGGCAGCTTAGCAGCCAGCAATTCAAACTAATTGTTACAGTTACAATGCATACTATTGTCTTTATGATACAGTATGTTACTGTAAAATTTTAGTAACTCACTTTATATAACACATTTTATTTTAATTTTCTAGTATTTTACTGTAATTTTTAGAGCAACATTTTCTTTTTTAAAACTGAATCGCCTCCATTATAATTGCGACAAATATAATACGTTATTACCTGCTCAGTTACCAGGAAATTACTGTAAAAATTACAGAATATATTAAAACCAGAGGCCGAATAAGTTGCTCCTCCGGCAGGTAGCATCTAGTATTTTTAAGTCTGCCCACAATGGGTGTTATGCAAGGGTTATTATGTTTTTAGGGACCACTCAATGAGTACTGAGAGAGAGAGATCAATGGGTGAAGAGGAAGGGCTCAAAAAAGGCTCAAGGCTAAGAAGGGAAGCAATCCTCCAGATGTCTGTTGCAGAATTGTTGGCCATTCGACTCCTGACACCATCCTGCGCTAAACCTGCATTAATATAAAACAAATATATATAAAATACATGCAAAGAAAACACTTGTGTGGGAAACATTTCAAATGTACCTTTGGGTTAGAACAGTTATTACTTCATAATTAAAAGAAAACTCACATCCCAAAATTCTCACAATAATATCAACTGCAAAAAGATCCATATATATGAACTATTATAAACCAGACCACCTACACAACATTACTTTCAACAAATTCAAAGTCCCAATACGTTCATAACCAATAATATAAAAACAACAGAAAACTACAACCAATACTTGAACGGATTACATCTCCAAAGGAATTCAAGGTTTTAGAGGGAGCAACTAAAATAGTAATATTCCCCTTACCCTCCGTAAGATATTACTTCGGGAAAGAAAGCGAGCAGTTACTTCCCCCCTCCCCCGACTTCACCCTTTTTGGACTTTCTGCCTGGTCACTGAGAAATTCACACCGAGGCACGACGCTGTAAGTGAAGGCTATCTCCCCGCCATCTTAATGTTTCCTTCCCCCAAATCAGTAGATTATTCGTCTATTTGTAGGTTTGTCTTTTTTTTATCCCCTCGATACAACTTTTATGGTTTCCGCCGCTAGTCGTTTCTTCAGACTCCCTGACCCTACCCTCTTACACTTTCCCGTAAGGACACGCTCTGTTGCCCCGGCCAATAAAGAAGGTTCGAGAAGATCCCTTTCCCTCTTCCTGTTTTAGATTGCCGTCGACACCCTTGAGTAATCAAGGTCACCAAAGCCCTCCTCAAGTTCACACCACTTTACTTTCGAGGTTCAAAGGAAATGAATCTCTCACTACCCCAAATCTCCCATTATAATCATTTAATAACCTTGGTTATCCAATCAGTCTTCTGAACCTAATTCCGTCTTATTCGTGTATACACACACACACATATATATATATATATATATATATATATATATTTATTGTGTACCCTTTATTTAGTGTATATTAAAATCTAATTTGGTCGCTGTGTTTGGAATATTCCTTGGTCACGCAGCTGCAGCTAACTATTCAAATCGCACTCTTAGAACAATAATTTTTGTTGTCTTGCTTAGCCAACCTTAGAGCGTGTGTGCTTATATGGCCGTCACTTGACCAGACTTCAACACAGATAAACCTGTGGAATACTATGGAAAATGTTTGACATTTAACTCTCGCTCCCACGCACTAATCAGAGATTAGACGCAACAACAAATTATACTCACCAAAACAACACAGCAACAGATATTTTAACTGTTCCAACACCAACTTACTACAGTGACAAAAACAGAAGAGAGAAATTCAAAGTAACATACAAACACGCATAATAAATGACCATAACCCCTCATGCCTTTCACACAAGAAAATATTCAGTTCGCCAGTGGAAAAAAAATTCCGAGCGTTGATTTTAGTAATGTCAAATTTTATTGAACTTTCAGCGATTGGGTCACAAGATTAATTAAACTTTGCTAATTAGCAGTCGCCATTTTCTAAAAATATAGTTTACATCTTCTTCTTTTTGTAGTTTTTAATGTTATGTTATTTTTTCTCTTTATTCTAGTGTGTTCTCTTGTTCCATACATTTTTCTCTCTCAAAGAGAATAAATCACCTTGAGAAGCAATAACTAATAACTGCATATCTAAAATAATTTCTTTTATTTCTTTTCATTATAAACATTTTTTCAGATATTTAGAATTTTGTTAAAATATATTAGCGGTAAATTTCTCTGCAGGATGCCACAAAAATACAATCTGTGTTTCCCTTGTGGACTTTTCACAATTGCACCGTTTAATGGAGAGTAATTTTTCAAAAAGTGTATAACGCTTTGGAAGTTAGACGTTAAAATTATTTCTACCCAGCAAGAAATGCTGGTCTTATGTGGCTTGAGGTCCTTGAGAAGGCAGTTCAACTAAAACGTAGCTGAGTTAGGACCAAGAAATAGGGTGTTTGCTTTGTAGGAATTCTTTAAGATCTCTCTAAATCTCTACCCTGCAGGGCTCGATAACATAAGAAACATTAAGCAGAACAAGAACCTGCTTATTTCCCTCAAGCTACGATTAAACGTATGCACACTACTTTCCCAGTAAACAGTTAAACATTCTTCTGCAAAACATCTAAATAAACTACATCCCAAAAGAATCAACAAGATCAAATCCTTATGGAGGATTCAAGAATTGAATTTCAACCAGTTTCCTACAGTAAGGTTGGCTCCTATCAACGCTAGTAAAACTACTCTTCCTTTCCTCCCTCTTGATATACTATTAACCCCTTAACTGCGGGATTTTTATATTCAAAATAGCGTCAATGTGCAGAGTTATTTTTCCGAATTTCCCTTGTTTTCATTGTTTTGCGTTTTACTTATTTTAATTGCCTATTTTAATTTCTATACATATTTCTACTTTTTTATTATATTGATATAATTATGTTGTCCATTGTGCAAATGTATTACTACCTAAATCACCAAACAAATTCATAAATACTATAGAAATTTGTAAAACATCACTCGCTTCTATATCTGGATTTATTTTGCAACCATCATTACCCGTAAATAGAAATGGATGGCGAGCTGCCGCGAAAGGACTACAGGAAGCACTTGCAATCAGGTAATTGTCGGGTAAATCATTCTCAGGTTCGTTATCTAACACTTGCTCTGTATCACAATACTATCAGAATGACTAAGATGAAGGTTTGATTCATCACTATCATCAAATAATAGATCTTCACAATCTTGTTCATTCATATTTCTCTTGTCCATGATAGCAAGGCCTATTTCAAATTCGAGAAAAAAACAACACTACAGCTCTTCAAACGTCAGACACCAAACTGACATTTATTTCCAAATTGTTATCTATTTTACCCAATCAGCATATCATAATGTATCTGGGTACAACTTATCAGCCAATCAGCTTTTAGTAAGCAAATATGTACGCTCTGCAGAGTGTAGCTCAAGAAAAAACAGAGGCGCACATATATGTGCGTTCCGCAATAGCTTGTCAATTTACGAAAGCACATATTTGTGCGCTCCATAGTTAAGGGGTAAATACATGGCCAGCCATCATTTGTTTCTGTGCCAAATCAGCCCTTCATTCTAATAGAGTGCTTTGTGCTCTTACATTTCATTAGGTCCTAGTTCATCACTAAGAAAAAGTGTGCCTATCACCCCTACTCACAAATCCATTTTATGAAGACCTATCAGGCACAATATCATTCACTACCTCCTCAGTCAGCCGCTTCTCTCTAGATCCCTAATTCGGATAATCAATCAACCTTTAAAGAGGTCTTCCAATCCTGAAAGTCAAACTCGTATATCTCATTTACAATTCTATTCCTATCCAATTTCCTTATATTCCCATACCAACCGGTTGTCTTTTGGTTCACCAGAGATGGTCATTCTGGATTTTCGTTATTTTACTATCCACTCGTGGGGTCTTGTCTACCAAGTGAAGGACGAATGTCACTAAAAACTCCATCCTTACAGCTGATGGCAGTTGCCATGAAGGCAACCTAATTTTGAAATTTATTCACTTACTATTTACCCGCACTGTGGTTTAAATTGAGGTCATCAGATGTGGTGTTTTGACTCGGCAATAAGGATACGCATTTTATTTGGAAAGATGTTCTGAAACATATTTTTGTTGATATTCTTTAAAGGCATAAATCAATTAAAGAAGAATCGGCAGTTACCCACAACAACGAGCATTTTAACAAATTTATCGTACATATTTATGGCCTCCTAACCTACAAACATATATATTTAGGTAAGCCATACTTGATTGGTTTAATATAGATCAAGTACACTTTAAATTAATATTGTTAAACAAAGTCCAATTAACATTTTACTCCTGGGTAGGCTAAACTAAAATCTTATTTTATACAAGTTAACGCTCCATTCTCCTTTGTATAAAAAAGTATAATTTAGAATTAAATGCAAATTGTAGAAACTATTCAATCAAGATTTTCAGCGAAATAAAATAAAACAAAGTTAGACTTATGATTTCGTCACTAGTTATAGGTATTGCATCCTTTTTTTACCTGTGAAACGAGACTCACTTCGTGGTAGACCAAATATCGTTGATTTCTTTCTTAGTCACCAGTGAGGGGTTCTGATTCTTCTAGTGCAAACTGATTCTCTTTTTTTGTTAATGTCATTTGAGTGAGGCACTTGAGGCAGTAGAGTTTTCTTCTCTATTGATTGATAAAATAATTCTTCAATAATGGAATAAGGATTCTTTATTGCCAGGATCTTGAAAGATCTTCATATGTTGCGTTCTCCATATTTAGGCAATTTTCGATTCGCATTTATGCTCATGAGTGTCACAGATCTTGGAGAGCATGAGTTGCAAAGCAAATTTAATTTGTACAATCAACTTATATGTATTATATTTATAAGGATTGCATTAATAATAAAAAGGGCTAATTTACAAAGTTTTTTATCAATATAATTATTGATATTTGGAGATTTCGTTTACCAAATAAAGAAGTCCTGATCACCTGTACCCAGCCTTCAATTAAGAAATAAGATAACTACACACCATAAAGTGCCTCACAAGCAGGCCATACTAAAAGAAGAGTATCAGTCGCCACTACGAAAACCAAAATTCCATAAATGGTAACCGGGAAAGACACCAACAATAATTGGTCTACCATAGTGAGAGTCTCACATCACAAGTAAATAGAAAAGGCAAAACCTATAACAAGTGATAACACCAGAACCGGTGACCAGAGAGTGAGAACATTGTTCAGTTACAGATTTATACAAAAGATATAGCGTAGGGAATAATCGGTCATTTGAGCACCATTTTCTATTTGGACACTTTTAAATAAAATGTTTATGGGTAGACGTAAACACATTATGATATCTCTAAATTACATCAATTTGATCATTTTTTAGATTTCTAGGAGTCTTTTATTTTATATTACAATGTCATACGAACGAGCCACGCTCACTGCTAAGAACAGGAACTCAACAATTAAATTACTTATTAGTGATGTCTGAGCACAATTGCACTACGTCTCTAGCAATGGAGGGTATTCCATGGGCAACACCGTATTTGTTGGCACGGTAACTAGGAAAAGCAACGGTAGTTATCACTTGTTAGAGACTGGAATACAATAGAATAATTCGTGGGCAAAAAGGAATGAACTGACTTGAAACTTTTCCTCGAAATCAGAACTTTACACTTTGGGAAAAATGCAAGGATGGGTGCATCTTTACTTATGTTCTATCAAACAAACCATTTAGTGAATATTCAAGCATTTTGTTAAGCGCGTAGAGCGAGATTTTAATTTGTGAACTTACTCATTGTTTATTGGTCGTTTTTAATTGAAATAATTATATTGATTAAATGATGTTACACATTTGTTAGATCTTGTGAGAACTATAATAAAATTTAAAACAATAATCAGATAATAATACTAATTCTTAGTTGCTTCACCTTTTTTGAAAGCATGCATTACAATAGTTTCTTTAAAGGTATTACTTTAAGATAGTCTTCTCATATTGACGGTCATTACTCTCAATGGACTTATTAATATGAAGAATATTCGCTAGTGCAAGCAACTTGATCACCTTTCTTATGATGTGAACTGTCACTTTCAATAGATCATTGTTAATTTGTTGTTCGGAAAATACTCGCCGATTTTTTGACTCACTTTTTAAAGTTTGATTTGGGTTGCTATTTTTTTCAATATTTTTTACATTATCGTGGTTTACGGCCGAGTACGTATATACGTTTGCTGTGTACATGAATAACTCCGTTCTACTTTGCTCTAAGACTGTTTTATTTTTACTTTGATTTTTAAACCAGGGAGGATTCATAATATTATATTGGAGCGTTTGAAGATTTAATTGAACAACTAGGGCCAAAATATAATTATAAGTACATAAAAAATGAAATATTAAAACTTTAAATATACTAGTGTTATAATAAGAGGATCAAAATAAAAAATAATACTCGTACTACCAATGAGTAATACGCGAGGGTTGATGCAAAAATTCACTTTAGCACGGAATGGTAACTAACGAATAGGAATAAGTTTTGAATTCCTTTTACCTTTAACTAAGAGGGAGTGTTAAGTTAAATGACCTTGAACGGGAACCTCCTAGATGAGAAGATTCAAGACGCGTTTGACTGAAGCTTTTCTTGCGGACGTGAGACTGACTCTGAAACAGCGGATCGTCTCTTGGGGAGAAGGAGATGCTTGTTGAGCCTAATCGGGAAGAACAGCTGATGCTTATCCCGAGGTAGGTGGGGATCGCGTGGCGATGCTTCTTGACCTGATATCCCTATGTTACACTTGCGGGATTCTCGATGATGAGACTTAACCAAGAGGTGAATCTTTTCTAGAATGGGAATTCACGCTGGTATTCCTCATTGCTGAGGATTAGCTCTGTTTTTATTCAAAAAACTGAGTTAGGGTTCTCGATACCACTGGTCTACTCTTCTAGGCGACCAAAGGAACGGCCTCGGGAAGAAAAATCTCGCTCGGTTCCACTGCGTTCATGATTGACGGTTTACCTCCGGAACTTGTTCTCTTGTCTCGATTGCTACTCCGATTATCCTTACATTTCTCAAGATCAAACTATATATACATCGATTATCCCCTGGGGGAGGGGAGTGAGTGGAGACGAGGACCCACCTTTAACTCTCTCTTTTACGGCATAATTTTTAAACGTTGTGACCATTCGCCATTCTTGTTTACGTACGGAAAAGTGAAATTTCGTCTCTTTGACGAAAATAGACACAAACAATCGAAGAGAAAAATAAGCCTTTTCATAGATTTCTATTATAAAAGCTATTCCACCCTCCTATGTTTATATTAACGGACTACGAAATCGGCTGATTGTACTCCTTCTTTGCTAGCGATGTCGAAAATCTTCAGGGCAGCGGGGCAAAGGAGGGGGGGGGTGGATTATCGGACCTTATGGAACGTAACTGTTGACGCTGAATAAACAAACAAGCATCTGTTTGTCCTCGTGATATTCCTTTCCCGACATACATTATTCTAACATTTACATGCTCAATAATTGTGTATACTCTAATAAAATTTCCAGTAATTTTCAATGGCTTGAACGTGTGGACGCACCCAAATATATTATCAAAGCAAATTTGATTCAGCATAAGATTATGGTTACAGTCTGATGGTGTGCTATTGTGTTGTCCATTCTAGCTTTTTGTAGGCTAATCTGACCATCATAGGAGAGATATACTGCAAGCATCTTGAAGAAATGCATCTTGACTTAGAAAAAATTGTAACCTGCACTATGGAATCGGCGTGGCCAAATTCTGCTTTACAACAACATACGGTCCCATGTCTCCTGTAAAACAATGCAGAAAATCACTGACTCGGGATACGAAATTTTATCACATCCTTGCTATTCTCCTAATCTTTTATCCACAGTTTTTAAGCAACAAATATTTCATGTCGCAAACTGAGGTGGAAGCTGGATTCCAGGATTTTTGTTTCAAAGCAAGTGATTTTGTATCAATGAGTCATAAATTATCCGTTCATCGATGGCAGAGATGCGGAGATGTTATGTGATCATGCTTTTGTAATGTGCCAAGTAAATCAGTGGGGAAAAAGTAACAGTTTAGGAGTATCTGACTAGTTATATTTCTCTTACGCTCACCTCTTCTTTGAGTCTTGCAAATAATATGTTTTGAAAAAAGAAAGTAATTTTGAGTGGCTAATAGTACATTGATGCCATCACCCTGCAAGAATTTCAGCAGTACATATAATCTGATAGCTGCCGACTATTTTTTCGTATTGGAGATTTTTAGCGTGGGGTAATTATGTGTCTGTATCAAATTATTAATCAATTATTTGAGTAAACACTCAAAAATTTAGTTAGGTATTAGGTGAGACCAATACCCCAAATGAAGAAACTTTAGAGATGATTTTGATGTTAAAGATTAATTTTTATTATAAAAAATACTGTTAAATTGTAAACATTAAACAACACATCTACGTTAGCTTGCCCTAAAACGTGAATGTGTACTTCAATGTAAATAATATAGTAGTGTTTCTAACAACATTGGGTATTATTAAAATATCGATTTGTGGATTAAAATACTCTATATCATGATGGTAGCTATACATTTATTTTTGGAGATTACTTAACTCTGGCTTCGAAGACAAGTTTGCTGTTTAATGCAAAACAAAAGACTAGATTAGGCTTTATGTTCATCATGGTACGGTAGAAGATCCTATGGTTTTCATGTTAGAGGCTGATAAATCGAATCCCCGCTGGAGAAGATTTTTTATCTTTCACCTTCGTTGAGAGGAAAATCTTAAAAGGTCGGAAAGCGTCGGTGTTTCTGACTTTAATACCAAAATTTGTTTTCACTTTTTTGCTATTTCAAATAGATACTAATAATAAACAATAAAATATTAGGTCGAGAGGAAACGATTTGTAGTTGAAATTATTCTTTAGGAAAGAGGCATAGCTAAACTTCCAAAAATATTTTTAATAACTTGATTTAACTCTATTGCGGAAACTTGTTAAGAATGCCTTCTAAACACGGACATTATTTGTAAGATAAAATAGAGCGCCAACGTCCTCTATGGCGTTCGGACGACATAAGCATGGCCAAAAGTGTGTTATCATTGAAACTTTTTCAGCAGGTTGCATGGCAAAAACGAAGGATGCCTTGTCCAGAAAAGAAAACGGGTTAATGATTAGCGAGCTGTTTTGGGTGACGTACGTGGCCAGATTGGACTACGCCCACTATGTCTCATCCCCTTTTTTTATGAGGTCTCCACTTCTATTCTACAATGGGTTGGAATAATATTAGCCCTTTCCTTTCCATTGTTGCCCATTGAGATGAAAATATTTAAATTTCAACTTATGTAGCCATTGTTCGCATCAAGCAAACATATCTGATGGCTGGAATCAGTGGTCATGATTACTAGCAAATATTAACAAGTAAGACCGATCGTTTTAGTTATGTGTTAGTTAATAAATGTTAGCAATATACAGTTAAGTAAATTAAAATTTCATTTTTTTTAGCGTTTCGCATGAACATACATATGAAATTGTGCATTATGCATTTATGGTATATGGTTCATTAGTTTTGAGATAGTTTAAGCCTTTTTATAATAAGATCAGTAAATGCGATTGAGGGACGTAATTGATTATAATCTGTGAATAATTTACACTTAGATGAATAAGTTTCAATATTTAGGTTTGTTTTGAAGTGCGGACTGGAGAATATTAAATGAAAATGGGTTGTCTAATTAGTGATTCTAATTTCTATCCAATTTTTGGGGGGAGGGGGCAATGAAAAGGCCTACATTGTTTGACCAACGTATTGCACTTGTACTTGTTGAAGAAGATGTTTCAGAAATAGAATCTAATATCAGCAGAGATGGTAACCCCAAATTATCAATTATATCAGCCCAGACTCGCTGTGTAATCATAATTATGCAAAAAAAGTTAATAGCCATATTGAACCAAATGCTTAAGACTCAAGTGACGCTGATGACAATGGGCCTCTTGCTTTAAAATTCCATGATCATTCGAAATTGAAAAAAACACGTGACGTATAATAACAAGGAAAATATATTTAGCAAATTGATGTAGAATCCAGTATAAGATTTTTTAGAAAACATTTGAAAGAATTAGAGGACGACCATCAAATATACCTGTACAAGGTGAAAATCCACTGTCAGGGAAAAAACGGCAAGCAAAGGCCATTTCAGATGTCCGATATGATGCACTAGGACACTGGCCTAAACCTATCGAACCCAAACAAAGATAAAAGTCATTTTAGTGTAAAGTGAGAGAAATGTAATATAATATTATGTTAATATTTGCTTAAGAAAATTTTATTGCCAGTAATTGAACGATTTTACAATGCCATATCCCGATTTTGACAAATGGAATAATTTGGGAATTTCTTTATTTTTAATATTTTGTTGAAAATGTGTTTGCATACGTTCTTTTATTAAGTCCATGATAAAGTTTTAAATCCAATATAGTAGGCCCATTTCCTTTCGCTTCACATCCAATATGGAAGGTCTTTTTTAGGGTTATTTGTAAAGACAAATATCTTTTTCAAGTGAAACTTTTCCGGGTTGTATTTTCAGAGTTCGGAGATATCATTTACAATAACAAGTCCAATAGATCATTTGTTTGGGGTTCCTTCTTTTCATCCGAATATTGCTAGATGGTTGTTGATATTATAATGATATCGACACATTTTTCTCCACTTGACATAGTATATCATCTGATGAGTTTTTACGATATAGCCCTTTGATCTTTGGTATTTAAATATGAAAATCTGTTGATTAAAAAAATAAAAATAAAACATAAATTTATTAATGCTACTGCTATTGGAAAACAAAAGAAGAAAATCCTTTGTGGACATATTTATAAATTAGGTAATTAATAAGAGAATGATATGCCAAAGCATCGAATGATTAAGGCATAATGAGGTCATGCTCACCAAAATCTCGATAAATCACATTCGCCAGTTGTTTTTTGTCTTCGGAATTAGGAAACACTATTACTGGCAATTGAAAAATATAGACATAAAATGAAATCATATTTAGGTTTTTATTACGCATTTAAAGAGTAAAAGATATGATTGCCTGAGCGATACAGAAGGAAATTACGTAACATTTACAGGTAATTAATATCGGGATTATCAAGTTTGATGTAACTGTATAAATTATCATTACAAATATAGAGAGAGAAACATATAAATATATCTTTACACCTTTTTTTGTAGAAAAAACCCATGGCATTATTTTGAGGCGATCAATAATCAATTATTTATTTGCAAAAGTCTGTTTGTATATATATATGACCGATATAAAAAGCCACTTAAAGCAACCTTAAAGCCTAACTAAAGTTACCATTAGATGTAACCTGACACGCTTAGTTACCCTAGGCTACTGAGATATGGGCCACCCGGCGCCACCTGGTTGTTTGGTTATGTTAAGTTAGTTTGGAATTTTTCCCCTCCCTATTTTGGAGACGGACAAGTAATCGCAGCTATAAGTTGCGATTAAATTTAACGTTTGCCAGACCAATTATGCGACTGAAATGGTTATAGAAACGCAATAATACCCATTATAAGCAAGCCCGAGACTCAAATAATTTAGATATTTAATTAAAACTCGCACCCATCTGCTTGAGGCGCTCTTTAAAGATTGTGGCTGCCACCATCGTACTCTTGTTTACCTGCCCGCCTGCTTGCTCGCCTTGCCACACTACTGCAATGTGAAAATCGTTCTTTGTTAGTCTTTCATGATACACTACTCCATTACTCAAAATTAAAAAAAAACTTATATTTTATACCTACTACGTTTTATTTGCGTAATTTAACTGAAGCAGAGAATTTCATTTGTTAAAGATAGTTTTTATTCCTGGACAGCGACAGGTATCTTTCCTAGTATACAGATATAAAATTAATTTAGATACAACAATCAATAAAATGCTTTACTCCCAGATAAAGAAGAAATGTTGCTATAGGGAGTGTCATTTTTTTCTTATTTAGATTTACATCTATTTTAGACTTAATAATTTTGCGATAGATAGTGTTGGTACAAATTCCAGTTCTTCTAGAAATATTTTAAGATCAAGTAACTTAATTTGATAAACTTAAATATTTTTAACTTACCTGCACTAACATTATTCTTTTAAAGTTATAAGCAATTTTAATCCTTATAACCAAGCTTAATGTAAAATTTAAATTATTCATTTTTGTTTCCTTGCCCTATTTATATTACGGTGAGGGTCATTGAGTTAAATTCTCGTCATTAACCTCAGCTTTCCCCTATTGTATTTCTTTCTCTTTGCTTTATGTACATCTTCTTATCGGCTTCCTGTATTTTCTAAACAAATATCAATAACACTATTTATGAATAAATTTGTACATAATATTATATTTGAACACTTTAATCATTTTAGCTCCATCTTCATATGAATATATGTATATTATCGAGTTATGAGGCTGGAGGAAGAAGTAGGGCTTGATATCATCCAGAGCTGTTCCCAAATCACGTCATTTTTCAACTAACAAAGAGTAGCGGGAGTCTTTATAGATGCTATCAGTTGTTGCCCGCACGATGGTACACTGCTGCCGAGTTGCTGGTGTGCGTCACTTTCTGCTATTATTGGATTTCGTCGCAAATAAAGATATTTAAGAGATATTGTGGACTCTAATGTTATCCTATTTGTATCATCATATTTAGGACAAAGGCATAAGTGGTTTTTCGGGTTACTGGATCCCGAATAGAACCTAATTAAATAGAGTGTTATTACCTTGAATTAATAATGATAGAAGAAACTGCACCTTATTCACAGACATACACTTCTCCCCCTTACATAGAAATACACTTAATAAATATTGGATATAAAAGGTAGTACAAGTAACCTTAATGTAAATGGAAAAGAACAAATGTAAAGAAAGCAAGAGAATTTAAAAGAAGACGTTTTTATATAAGAGTGAAAGCATACGAGATATAAGGTAACATGAAGAGCTCGTCAAGTTTGAATGTGAAATTATTGAGAAGGCTGATTCTCCTCCGCATAGATGGGTACAAATATTGAAGCTGAGTGGAATGGTAAGTCGTTTGTGACTGTTGTGTTCAGAATAACAGGAAATTTATTTTCATAATACCTAGTAGAACTCGTATAAAGGGATAGATAATTTAAGGGTTTAGTAACATTTAAGCGAAGGGCCAGGAAAGAGGACTAAAAATTTTCCTATCAGGTGTGTCGCGGAATTATTTATATCCTGTAGGATATCTAATTAACAAACACGTTTTTGAAGGAAGGAACCAGGGCTCAAGTTCCCTTCGTAATAGTTAAAATTAAGTGTTAAGGCATGAGTGTTGCTTCAACACTGAAACGCTGAACAGTCATTTTCCCGGAGAAGTTCACCATGATTTTCAAAGATGCTTTGAAATAGGGAGTGGACAGTTTAACATATATCAAAGTCTCAGAAATCATCTCCTGTAAGGGGCAAATTTAATAATGACATCAGTGAGGAGAGGGGTATCGACAGTTTTCTTAATCAAGGTTGATAAGGCATTATTTATCAGTATGTTATTTTTATGAATAGGCTAGCGACATTGATCCTAAAGAGACAGATCTCTGGAGAATACTGTTGAGAATGGAATCTATAAAGATTGAAAGAGTGGTAAAATTAAATTTAGTATCCTATTCGAAAGATGATAACATCGAGACCATACGCGTGCTATGAAGTCTTATATGTTTTGTTTTGGGGCAGGATAATATGTAGAATAGATGTGTTACGAGTATGAAAGGATAATTTCATCCATAATTCTATTTGGTATTCTCGCTAGTTCTTTATTAAAGGTTCCGATGAAGCCTGGACGCTGTGGTTGAGGCCAAACGCAATTGTATTGAACATAATAAATTATCCAATTCTTCAAATCTTTAACATATATCTTTGGTAGATACATCTGTATAAATGAAGTCTTTTTTTTTATTATATTTTCAGAAAAGCAGACTAATATCATGTAGACCACCCTTCCTCCCGAGTGCAGCATCCTGTATTACCAACTATTATTGAGATAATTTATTTAAAGAAAATAAGAAAAAATATTGACGTAGAAAACAAATAAGATAACTACCGAATACAACATACATCCATGAGAAATAACCCCGATTATTACATAATTCCACGAATTGACTAAACATATACATATTAAGTTATCTAACATCGACAAATTAATAGATTGAACACTAAAACTAATTTAACCAAATAGAATAAGAAAAAATAATTATTCGTACACCTTTAACTTCAATTTTAATAGACCTTCAACCCATCAAACTTCATGAAATATTGGTGTATATTTCAATTTTGCTGAATATTAATTCTAATTTATGCCTGTTTGTCCAAGAACTTTTAACTTTCCATTAATATATAGCTATTGTTTGTATTTCATGCAGTTTGATGGGTTGGAAGTCTATTAAAATTGAATTTTCAAGGTGTACGAATACTTCTTTCTTCAAACTGTATGAGAAATAATAATAGAAAATAACTTCAACAGAGAATGAACGATTCTTCCAAATAAGACCTACATAAAAAAAACAAGATATAGAACTATATCAACTGTATGAAAACCAGGTAAAGAGTTAGATTAAGACAAATATATATATATAAAGTAAAACAAGAATAAAGAGACTAGATATAAAATCTATTAAAATAACAATGGTTTGAAGGCATCACAAAACACTAATACAGAGAAAACAATACTTATTATCATTAGCAATAGCCTGACACTCATGAATTTACTCTACTACTAAATTCAACTTACATATTTTATACAATGGTCAGAGATCAGTTTGACCCCTAAGCCTACTTGTAATACTCCGAAATCTTCGACCTCTTTCTCGCCCTAAACGTTTGTTAATGTCGTTCCCATACGAGCTATCTATATTGCCACTAAACATCTTTTTCCATGCCTTCAGTTGGCATAGAGCGGGGGTTGATGGGGAAGGAGGCCCTTTTGTATCCCAACGCTGCCCCTATCTCTCCTTCCTTGATTCTCGGTGCCAAAGAGTAAGCGGGTGCGGGTATGGGACCCACCCAGTCTTTTCTTTTATTTTATTCTAAATACTTTTTTATCGACGGAATTGATCTCATCGCTTTCTCGCATACTGCGTACAGGTAAATTACAGGTGAAAGATGCAAAGTCGGCAAGAAATAAGTAGTACTATGAAAAGTTGTACCTAAAAACAGCAGCATGCAAAACCACAACAAACACAAACACACAATAATTTTCATGTCGTTTTTAAATAAGAAAATGAAATTGGAATCAAACAAATGAAGAGCCACAAAGCACCTAGTCAAGACTATATCACTTCGTATATGCTTGAAAAGTTCTGAAGATGTCATTTGGGAGAAAGTACCTTGCCTCTTAATTGAATCTTTAAAACAAGGCAATGACATAATGAGCCTCATACAAAAAACAACTAGACAAACAGACCTTACAAACTATACAACAAACTGCCATCTATCGTGTATATATAAAATTTTCAAAGATTCATTAATAACAGACTGCAAAATTTTATAGAGGAAAAATAACCGAGAGAACAAACTGGCTTTAGAAAACGATCCGCAACGATTGACCACATAGGATACATGCCCGCTACAAGCCTATTGAAAAACCATAAGTTGACAATATACTTCTATACTTGGTATTTCTACTCTACCTGAAGTAATTTAATTAAATAGAAATAACAGTAGCAATAACCTGGTTAAAGAATTAAGCTATATGTAGATCCAGTCTACATGAATATCATAGAAAACCTATACAAAAATGGCAGATCATACTTCAAATTGGCTAAGGATTCAGACAAATATCAATTACAGAAAGGTGTAAGAAAAGGAGATACTATCTCACCAAAATTATTCCTGTTCTGTCTAGAAGAAATCTTCAGGACAGTAAAGTAGAAAAACAAAGGCATTAATATTGAGAAGGTTTACCTCAATCACCCCAGATTCGCAGAGGATATTAAACTAATAGTTAATAACCTAAAGAAGATTCAAACAGTGCTTTAAAAACTAATCAATGGCAGCAAAAATGTCAGTATAAAATAAATCTTGATAAAATAATTTCCATGACAAACTTGCATAGGTCGAAATGATTGATATCACAATTGATACCGAGCAAAAGGAAATGCTAGACAAATACATATATCTATCTGGGTCAAAAGATTACAATGCCAGCCGAAACAAATCAGGAAATCCAACGCAGAATCACTTTAATCATTAGGGAAGGCAAGCATCGTCTTGCAAAGCAAACTGCCCATGTGCGTGAAAGTAATAGTATCCAATATAAAGTATAAAATAAATCTTGATAAAATAATTGCCATGACAAACTTGCAGGTCGAAATGATTGATCTCACAATTGATACCGAGCAAAAGGAAATGCTAGACAAATACATATATCTATCTGGGTCAAAAGATTACAATGCCAGCCGAAACAAATCAGGAAATCCAACGCAGAATCACTTTAATCATTAGGGAAGGCAAGCATCGTCTTGCAAAGCAAACTGCCCATGTGCGTGAAAGTAATAGTATCCAAACAATGCATTATAATAACTATGACCTATGGACCAGGAAATTGGAACATTAACGAAATATTTACATTATTAAAACTTTAAATCACGCAAAGAGCCAATTAACTCATTACAATGGCGATAACATGGCGAGACAGAATTCTGCCAGTAGGTTACGTGAACAAACCAAAGTCATTGTATTGTACAAGAAACTATAAGAAACCTGTCAAGGGGCAAGGTTATGAGAAAATAGATGGACCCCAAAAAACCCCGATTCGAATCCACTTGATAAAAGACGACTGAAAAGAAGACAAAAAATAATATCTAGAGATGATCATTTAAAAATATTCTAAAAAATGGAACAAATTTCCCTAGACAGACAAAAATTCTGAAAGATGAAAAAGGGTTTCTCTCAAGAGTTGAAGGAAAATGGCTCAACTGAAAATGAATACTATATTCTACATTACAAATATAATTTTTTCTAGCATGCAATATACCCAGTGATGGTAGGCGGTTAGTCACCTTCTTAGGTGGATCAAGAGCATCTCCGATGTGTGCCTGATGCCGGTGGGCGTTGTGGGGCTACTCATTGATATACTAACCTCCAACTAATCTCGTAATTTCCATATCGTTGTTTTTTATTTGTACTTGTGGCAGTTCTTTTGGCTTTTCCAAGCACTCTATTTGGATTTAAGTCAAGGCTCTGTGGTGGCCACTGCAAAGAGGGTAATCAAATTTTTACAATAGAAATCTTAGTATAATTGTATGTATTACATGAGAAATTTTTCTGCTGAAATATAACTTCATTTTGTATGATCTCGTATGCGAATTATGGATAAAAAGCTATAAAACCTTTCAGAACAAGAGGTTAGTTGTGAAGTTCATTCTTCACCGGAACATAAACAACTCTCCTGGCCCTGATAAAAACATATAGCATAATGACATCAAAGAACCACCCCTATGATTCATATTTGGTACCACACAAGCAAGGTGAAATTCCTTCCAACATTTTATCACACAAGGTAGCGCGGGAACTGATGAAATCTAACAAATTGTTAATAAAATAAAAGATTAATTTTCAAGAATTTTTTTTAAGAGATATATATAAATCGAATTCCATGTAAAACAGGAATACAATGGTCTTTCTTACATACCTGATAATTAATTTCATCTGACCCGATCATTGTTCTTGTGTCCACTTTTTGTGATCTTTGGCCCAAACAAGACTTTTTTCCTGTTGACCTCAGATTTGACTCGCTTCTTTTTTAACGTAACATCTACATATTTAGCTCTTGATCTATAAGTATTCCTAATTGATCTCCTAAGTAATTTCAGATGCTTTCACGGTATTCTTTAATCAAATTCGAATTATAGGTATCTGTTCCCTAGATGTTATAAAAAGGTGTGTACTACATCCCTTCCTTGAGAAAATGCTCTTGGTCACTTCCTAGCGATTTCTAGTATTTTGGATAGTTCATACATATCTTGAAAATTTTATTATTTGAGCGATTTCTATTTAATATAACGCTTAGATTGGAGAAGTTGTATTTGTCGTTTTATTAATTAAACACCGTTTACATAGTAAAATACTTATAATTCAAACATATTAAGCTCAATGTTTAAACATATTATATAAATAGATATTGCTGCTAACCATATTTATGAATAATATAATAAATTCTAAAAAGTTTGATTAAATATATAAATTTATGACTGGTGCTTTATACCTTCGACCATAGATGTATTTATTCTCGCGAAGGAATATGCACATCCCTCTGAGAACATTATGCCACGAGAAGGCACTTGTTTCTTAATATGTCCGGCTGCAAATTGGTTCTCTACGCTCCGCTTGACACTTCGTTGTGGTGTTAACTTTATACATAATTTTGCTCGTTTTCACTAACCCTTGTCATTAACCCTAAATAGTTCTAAATTTTATAGTTACACTTCCACAATTTAAAGATTAATACTAGCTCACCTAGTGCAGATAATAATATGAATATAATGGGTATTATGGGTCTTTTACCATAATTTCATTTTATTTAAATATTTTAGTTTATTATTATTATCATTGAATATATCTTAACATTGTAATTTGTCTAAAGTTCTTAAACGTCTAAGGTAAATAATGCATTCGGTTAATATTTCTTTCTAATTTTCTTGACTTTTAAAAATATAATAATTAATGGTTCGGAATAAAGATAAAATCATCTGGAAATAAAATTTGGTTTACAATAGATAAAACTGTGTAACACTATTTCTGTTACAGAGCAGAAAATAGGTGATTCTTAATGATTTCTAGGCGCTAATTACAAATCTGTCGTTAGTATTTGCATATCACGTCTAGTTTTTGTGTAATTAGAATTTTCCTTTTCAGGCTCTTTCACACTTTTGCTCAATATGAAATTTTTAATATATTCAATTATTATGTATATATAATGATATATATTATTAAATAATATATATATTTAATATATAGTAAAATTTTCAATATATATAAAGTAGAATATATTTATGCTCAAATATAATGGCATTCGAATTACTGGGGTTTTTTTCAGAGGTTTTAAGATTTTCAGATTAATACATACTTATTTGTGATAGCTTTTCTGCTACTGATAACTGGTAACTGGTAAAGAAAAAAGCACCTTTATCAAAATATTGCTCTGATAAGAAACTTATGATAAGGATCACACATTGTGTATCGTTTGCTTGCTCAAGTTAGTATTTCAATTCTTGTTATGGCTTCAAGGTCTAGATGCGGATGTGTAAAGAGCCCCGACATGTTTTGTTATGTTTGTGAGCAATTCACACCAGTAGCACAACGGATGAAAATAGACACAGCAGTAACGATGAAGCAAGCCTACAAATACTAATTTGTATGTAGAGTATAGGACCAGGATAAAGATTGGGCCCCTCATATTTGCTGAACACAGTGTAACACAATGTTGACAGTTTGTTAAATGGGAAGAGGAAGGCAATGTTATTTACTGTTACCATGATATTGTGTGAGCCCTTAAATCACTTTGATGATTGTTATTTCTTGCCTAATAATTGGGGCTGGATTTTCCCCCCCCAAAAATCTAAAATTGTTTATCCAAATTTCCCATCACTTCTTATTGTGTTACAGTTGGGATACACAAATTACATGTGCTTTTTATGTCTATGGGATAGCAGAGATGATAAAAATGACTATAAAAAGCGAGAATAGCCAGCCAGAGAAGAACACATTGTTGGCAAGCATAATGTTAAGCATGATGCTCTAGTAGATCCCCCAAAAGTTCATCCTACACCTCTTCACATTAACTTAGGGTTAATAAAAAAATTTGTAAAGGATATGAAGCCCAGAAGTGCAGGCTTTCAATATTTAAAGAATAAATTCAAATGATCATTAACTGATACAAAAATAGAAGCTGGAGTTTTCACTGGAACACAAATTTGCAGAGTTGTTTCTGGTGATTCCTTCACTGTGTGTCTCAATGGAAAGGAACGCAAAGCATGGACATTCTTTGTGTAAGTCACTGAAAACTTTCTCCGCCATTTTAAATCTCCAAATTACCGAGAAATAGTAAACAATATGCTAGGAACCTATGAAATGATGGGATTCAAAGTGTCACTTAAAAATGGATTTTCTCTATTTTCATCTCGAATTTTTTCATGAAAATCTGGGAGCAGTTATTGATGAAAATGGTGAACGTTTTAATCAACAACTTTGGTTATGGAGACGAGGTTCCAAGAAAAGTTTAATCCAAATATAATTGGGGATTGTTGCTTGTCCTTACAAAAACAAACTTTCATGTCTAACAAAAGAAAAACAAGAAAGCTACAGCAAAGTTTCTTTAAACTTCAAGTGCATAACAAACTTAGTCAATTCAATAAAATCTTCATAACTTGGGAAAGAGGGAGGGGGTAACTTCGCTAATAATGTACACTGTCTGTCCTAAGCCAGAACAAAGTAGGAAAGTCCTCCACTTTTACAATATTTTTGTTTAAAAATTACCAAATTACAAAATAATATTTTTTTATTTATTAATCGGAACAAAGAGCGAAAAATGGAAGGGGCCATTACGCCAAATCTAGACGTAATAGAAAATTTAGGATTTAAAATCTGGATTCAGCGCCCTCGAACTAATTAAAAACACTTATTTGCATATCTGTAAAAAACAGAATGTTAAAATTTGTTGCCTATTGTAATTCGCTCATGAACAATGAAATACAAAGATTATATTAAGAAGTTTAATGCCAACTGGTGAGTAAATTGTTGAATGAATTGATTACAAATTATTTAGATAAGGTCATGTGGAAAGTTTGTGCTGCTTGGATAATAGAAAAAGAACCAGTAAATTTAAGCCGTTATATAGGCGAAAATGTGTTATATAACTGTTTACATAATATTGGTTTGAACAAAAAGCGAAAGAAATTTATTTGAAAAGTTAAGAATTACTATACAGAAAAAAAATTAGCTATCAACGCCTCATTTCCTAATGCACAAAAAAAGAAGAATCTGGTTGGCCTAGGTAGGCTACCACTACTTTGCTTATCAATTTTTTATCTGTTCTTTTCTGAAAAGCATTGCATATTTATGCCCGGTATTGGACTAGCCAAGTCCTAGTTATTAGTCTAAGAGGCTTAGCTTAATTTTTATTAGTTGCTCATTAAGTGGAGGTGCGTTTAAGGAATACCAATTCTTATTTTTTATAAATAATTTTGTTTTGCTAAAAAAAAATATTGAAAAATATTGAAAAAATGGTAACTAGAAAATTGCTTCATTTATTTTTGAAAATGGCGGGAACTTTTTGATGAATTAAATCTCTCCTAAATCTCTCTCGCCTACTCCATATACACATGTACGACTATGATCTTGGCTCTAAAGACCAGACTCTTAAGTCAATCTCAGGAAAAATATGCTCAATATTTTTCTTTTCTTGTCTTTAAGATGAAATACATAAATGAATCTGGCCTTAATTTCCGTCGCAAATAAAGAATTACAGTGATAAACCTAACTTATCCAATGTCGCCTAATATAATTACACGATAAATAACTAAACAAGCTAACTTAGCCTTACCCAATTATCGAGAATAATCCTAAAATTTAGTGAAAGAACTTCAAATTAACGAAACATAAATGATTATTCTTGAACTAGCAAATCTGATTTAATATTTGCATCTAGAAACTTTAAATTTCTGCGACAAAGAATTTTAGATCAAATTCCATGCTTTTAAACACATTCAAAAACACTATACACTCTTTATTTACGCTGAGAGTGAACATGTCGATATTAAGGGTTGACAAACTTGGCACTAAGATTAATACAAAAATGTTTATATCTATCGTTAGAAAGAGAAAATTGGTAGCCAGTAACCAGTAATAACAATGCAACCTTTCCTAAGGGGATTTTTATCAACGCAACAAGCGTAGCTTTATCACGTTTCTGTAGCAAATCATTTAGTTCTCCGATTAATCATCATCATCATCATCATCATCATCATCATCATCACTCACTCTATAATTTAAGAAGGGGATTTTTTTGAGTATTTGAATAATAATTTCATGTTAGTTTGGTTATGACTTATGTTTTTTATCAAAGTTATTTCTAATAATTCTTTTATAATATTTAAAAACAAATAGGTGAACTTTAGAAATAAATGTAATTATCGAAATTTTGTGAATTTTTTAAAACCAAAAGAATTACAAATTGTGAAGTTCAGAAAATCTATTTTTATATATCTTCTTCTTCTATAACTCTATATTTTAGCAACGTGATATTTTGAAAGGAGGGAAATTTAGTTTAGAGTTCCATTTTAAAATTATTATAATTGGCGAAGTTCAGAAAATTTCTAAAAATTTAACCATGGCTGCTTTTTTAGATTTTAAATTTTAATCTTAATAGCAAAGTGAAAGCTCCCCCAGTAGGGGGGAAGTGGCGAGCCATTGCCTGGTAACATAATAATTTTGATTTTCGAAACGCGTAATATCTCTCAAATATTTCGGGGTCAATTGTATTTCCTTCGCACATACCTCGATACATTGTTTAAGGTAGTCATATGTACGTTTGTTTCTGAATGTTCTTTATGTCAGTCTATCACATTTCTAGCCGGGAGCTCGCAGGATTGTTTATCCTGAAAGAAAGTGATTAGAATGTTACGTTCCGCGTTAAGAACAAGGACAAAAAACAATACCTAATCGTTTAGCAGCTACTTTTTATGTATATATTTAGATCTTTATTTTGAATCCTTTCTTTAGCACCGATGATGGGATTTTTTATATTGACCAAACGTTTGCAATAAATGTTACGAGGCATCTTCGGCTCTGTCCTGGTCATCCTTTTTATACTTCGCCTGAAGTTTGTGTCCATCAATTCGTTTGCCGCTTATATCTATATATATATAAGGTGTTGTGAGGAAAATTCGAGGACGTTTAGCGTATGCTAATAAAACCTATATATTTCAGCAAAACTAAATAAAGGGTGTTCCATTAAGACGGATCGAAGTTAGCAGTAAATTAGTGTTATTGGTGAAAATTTATTGATTTCACTATTGTATTATGTTATTTGAGTCATGTCAATGATGTGTGAAAAATAATATAACCTAAATTGCCGCCAAGGCTTCGGCGGCACATCTCTACTCCATGGTCAATATTTTGATAACGTCTCTGCATAGTTGCTTGCTCATCGACCTCACCAATATGCCTTATTATCTCATCCTTAAGCTGTTGAATTGTTGTTGGCTGGTTGGCATAGACGTTACTTTTGAGATGAACTCAAAGGAAGAAATCTAAAGGGTTCAAGTCGCACGATCTAGGTGGCCAATTGACCTCGCTATTTCGAGAGATGATGCGACCTGAGAACTTCTCATTCAATAAAGCCATTGTTGCATTGGCTGTGTGGCATGTGGCGCCGTCCTGTTCAAATCACAAATTTCCGACATCCATAGAATTAAATTCAGGCAATAAAAAGTTGGTTATCATGGCACGGTATCGCTCGCCTGTCACCGTAACTGAATTCCCGGCATCATTTTCGAAGAAATACGGCCCAATGATTCCGCTAGCAAAAAATGCACACCATTCAGTGACTTTTTGTGGATGCAGTCGCTTTTCAACAATTTTCCTGGGATTTTCATCATCCCAAATGCGATAATTTTGCTTATTACGACTCGACTAGGATGAAAATGGGCTTTAAAACTTAAAATGTTTTTTTGCAAAAAATCATCATGGGCTTGTCATGGTCAACAGTCTTCAGTTCTTGTGTCAATTGAATATTGTAAACGTGAAGAGACAAATCTTTTGGCAAAATTCGATGTAACGTTGTTGTGGGGAGGTTCAATGACTGCGCACAATAACGAATAGAGGTGTCTGGATCTTCGGCCACATTCTCGCGCACTGCCGCAATGTTTTCAGCTGAACGGCGTAAACGAGCACGGAATGGCGTTTTCCAAACTACCACCGACCCCGTTTGTTTGAATTTACGAATAATTTTCCCAATTGCACTCTCGGTTGGTCGATTATGTTAACTAAAAAAATCGCTGAGTGCCCGAAATACGTTTAAACGTCCATTTTTATAATAGGCTTCGATAACTTTAACACGTTGTTCGATTGTTAATCTTTCCATGGTTAAAATTGCCAAAGACTGAAGTTGTTAACCCCGTAAAGGGCGCGGCGATTTGCCATCCTGGCCACCGTGCTGACGGGACTCAGCACTCCGTCCGACCCCAGCTTAGCCTCTTCTTCTTCCTTCAAAACACTTGTTTCCCTTCTTTTCATACAACCTCTCCACAACTTTCTCTGGTCAGCCTCTAATTTTACAGGGTAGATACTGACCTTCCTCTCAGCCAACCGTCCAGCATCGAAGCTGAGGGGGGAGGGGACAATGTTCCCTAAACCCTGAGCTCCGGTTTCGGGTGGCTGGTTTTTAACAACCTGCTTCCTCCTTCGTAATACCTTCCTCACATTTCTTATCCTCTCCTCTTCACATTCTATCAATTTTACGTCGTGTTCAAGGTGGAGCTGCCATGCCGATGGACTGCCGGGCCACCAGGTAGGAGGCGTGGTCGGAAATGGCGGCGCCTGGATCTCCAAGGCCTGTAAGCACCTATTGCGTCCCGTAGCACAAATAGGGTCACCATGCCCAATGATGAAAAAAAACAAAAAACACAACCTTCAATTTCCCCAAGAACATCAACGGAGCCACCCTCAGGCGGCTCCACCGAGAAAATAAAGGGCCCTCCTCCTTGTGCTTGTGCAGGAGACCCTC
The DNA here is from genome assembly GCA_963969495.1 of Ceratothoa steindachneri. Classification (NCBI taxonomy): domain Eukaryota; kingdom Metazoa; phylum Arthropoda; class Malacostraca; order Isopoda; family Cymothoidae; genus Ceratothoa; species Ceratothoa steindachneri. The sequence continues at coordinate 52,785,701 of OZ018317.1, read as the reverse complement.
CATACTTCCTTAACCAGAGAGGAGGCTTACTCCTTCCTACGCCCATTAGTGTAGGGGACTCCCCATTACCCCCTTCTCTGGAGGTGCTTTCGGGCACCTCCCTATTTCCAGCGGCAGTCTCTCCTTTTCTTTCTAAGGGGACTGCCAAGGAAGCAGCAGGCAGCCCATTGCCGACTGCCGCTCGTATAAGCGGCTCGGTAAAGCAAACCCCCTTACGGGCGAGAGGGAAGCCAGGTTCATTCGGTCGCTTCCCTAAAAAGACCTGCTGGCAAGAATATTAAACCTTGACGGGGTCAAGGCCTGTGCCTCCCCACTATAGACTCATGACGCTGCCAAGGGACCTGCGATGTCCTGGGAGGGGATGGCCAACTGGAGGCCCTACCTGTGATAGACATGGTCCTTGAGGAACACCAGCCTCAGAAGATAGGGCCTTTGATGGGGGGGAATCCGGGCTCAGCGCTAAGCACCGAACCCGACTCCGCCCCTATGCAAGGTTCTCCTCAAACGGCTGGGGATTCTGTGGCAGTAAAAGGAGGGGAGGGATCTCCTCCGGATTATGCCCCTGCGACCACCAGGACCTTCTCTATTTCGGAGAAGGACCTGGCTAAGGCCGGTACATCTGACCTAGGGGCTTCTACAAGCGGGGGTGAGAAGCGGGTTTATTCCCCGCCCTCCTCTCCAAAAAAGAAAAAGACCAAGACCAAAAAGACAAAGAAGACTCGGGGCTCCTTTCCATCCGTGGGAGCTACAGGGACGGATAGGTCTGCTGCCACTCTAGGCAAGCGACCAAGCCAAGATCGGCACATCCGGCCCCTCTGCCCCCCCGGGTACGGAGCTCTTGACAAAGACAAAGACCAAAAGTTCACAGGGCGGAGCCTCGATGACATAAGGGCCCCTGATTCAGAGGGAACCTAGCATTTTCCAGCCCGCTGGCTTCAAACGCATCCTCGTTATTCGCTCCACTGATGGCACCATGTTGTCCTATGGCAACATGATCCATCAGAGGAGAGGATTAGCTAGTGCAATTGGTAGAGAGCCGAAGGTGACCCGTTTCTTGGACGAGAGCCTTCTGGCGAATGCGGCGAATCCCGCCGAGGCGGCCAAGATAGGTGCTCTTCGGACACTTCATGGCGACCCGGTGAGTGTGACGCCGCACTCTACCATAAACTTTGTGAAAGGAGTAGTTTATGCAAGGGAACTCGTTGACTACTCCATTGAGGACATCACCCTAGAGCTGGCCGACCAAGGGGCGGTCAAGGTCGAACGTGTGATGAGAAAACAGGGAGGGGCCTCAAGGACCCAACCATACACTTTTCTTTACGTTCGACTGTGACAAGCTCCCTGAGTCGGTGCGTGCCGGTTGGTACCACTACCGCGTGAAGGCATTCGTGCTACTGCCGTGGCGGTGTTATTAGTGGCAACGCTTCGTCCATACGAATCGCTCATGTAGACGTGCAAAGTCGGGGTAACCCTAAGTCTGTGTAAATTGCTTTAAGGTCGCAAACAATAAGTCCAAATCGTGTGTGGTGAAGTGTGTCAATTGCGGAGAGCCGCACCCTGCTTCTTTGAAGCAATGTGATGCATATCTCGTTGAGAAAGAAATCCTGGCTGTTCAGGCCCAGGATCGACTCTCATTCCGCGAGGCTAAGGACTTGGTCCTGGCGCACCCGGCTCTGCCTGGGACGTCATATGCCTCAATAGTTAGAAAGGCACCCTCTTCTCCTGGCCCATCCAGGCCAACGAGCACGGTTGTTTCCGTGCCCATTCAGGGCCCTTCTGCGGGTTCCTCACGAACCCGGGAACCCCTCTGGTAAAGCTGGCGTCAAAAAGGGTTCACACCCAGCCCCGGCTAAAACCAGGACTCCCTTCTCTTCCCCCAGCGTGACCCTTTCCCGAAAGGTAAAACGGCCACGTGCTTTCACTGAATCGTTAGACTCACAGGAGGTAACACCCCTGAAGATGGTCGCTAGGCCATCTTCCGGGGTTCCAAGAGCTGTCCCCCAAAAGGACGACAGCAATAAAGGAGTTTCGCTGCTTTGCCCACGCCCCGGGGTGGAGCGAGTGGCTCGGAGACGGTGGTTCCTCGAAAAGAGGTCCCCCGCCTCCGAAGCCGCAACGGCCGCCTAATTTTTCGACGTGGAGGTAGGAAAAGACTCGCATGGCGAGCCTAACCTCCCCCAATAAGTCTTCGAAGGCAAAGACGCCTTCAGCGCTTTGTCCGGCCAAAAGCGCTTGGGGTTCTGCCCCCGGGAAGCGTACGGCCATTCCCGTGAGGGTCTTCTGTTCGAGGAGGACCCCTGCGTCTCCTCAGAGCTAGGCCTGGAGGGCATATTCCTTCAATTGAATTGCCGTGGACTCTGAGCCAACTGGGAGGAGCTGCGGAGGCTCGTCTCGTCCCGTTCCTCGTTAGCTATCTTTTTGCAGAAGACCATGCTAGGCGTGTGCCCTCTGCCCGCCCCCCCGTGGTATAAAGGTCCTGCGACTCCACCACCGCGGGATGGCCGGGCTGGGGGGTGCGCGTTTTACACCTAGCATAAAGTCTCCATTCTTCCTTTCTCTTTAGATAACTCCTTTCAGGCAGTGGCTGTGAAGCTGCACCTGGATAGGAGGTATACTATCATTTCTGCGTACATTCCTCCGTCAGCTGACTTTGACGCGGGGGACTTCCGCCACGTCGTGGCACGGTTGCCGAGGCCCTATCTATTGCTTGGAGATCTGAACGGCAGGCATCGTCTCTGGGGAGGTTACTCCATAAATCCCAGGGGACAAGTCCTTGCCGATCTGATCGAAGAGCTTGAGATGGGTGTCCTAAACGTGGATAAGTTTACGCATCACTGTCCGAGAACCGCTTCTTTTTCTTGCCTTGACCTATCTTTGTGCTCTTCGGATGCACAGCCTGATTTTGATTAGGGCGTGGTCGATGACCTCCATGGTAGTGATCACTTTCCCATTTAAATATCATTTTCAGGGCAACTGCCTCTTGAGAGACCACCTCGGTGGTGCTTGGCGCGGAAGCCGTGGCCTGCATTTCAGGAAATGACTGAATTCTCTATCTCAGTCGAGGAGTTTAGGTCTGTAGATGAGGCCGTTAAGTTCTTCTCCGGAAACATCATCGCGTGGGCCTGACTACTATTCCTAGGACGTCTGGTCGTTTTGCACGCCGAACACTCCCATGGTGGTCGGCCGAGTGTGAGACGGCCCTCAAACAGAAGCGTTATGCCTACCTGCGCTATAAGGTCCACCCGAACGATTTCACTGTCGCTGAATTTCGTCAGGCTAGGGCTAGGTTCCGGTATATTTCGAAGCACGCCCGCCGCTCTTCTTGGCGGGTATACGTGTCTTCAAACCGCGGGAAGACCCCTTTAGCTGAAGTGTGAAAGCGAGTCAAAAGGATTTGGGGCAAGTTCTCGCAGGACCCCCATCCCGTTCTCCAGGAGAATGGGACCGCAATCTCGGACCCCACGTCCGTGGCGGAATCCTTAGCGACCGCTTTTTCCGCATTCTTTAGCCGTGATGCTGCTCCTGCCAGAATTCAATGCACGGCTTGATGTCGTGAAAGGCCGCCGGCTGGACTTTACCTTCAGAGGCGGAGAACCCTTCAACGACAAGTTTTTTGTGAGTGAGTTGCGTTCCGCTCTCGCTTCGTACGCGGAAACCGCCCATGTTCAGGACGATGTCCCGTATGTCATGCTTCGATACCTAGGTGAGCAAGGCATGGTCTGGGTGGAAGATCTTCTCCCAGACTCCTGGTGAATCGCTACTGTGCTCGCCTTTCGCAAACCGGGGAAAGATCACTCTACTCCGACCAGTTTCCGCCTAATCTCTTTAACCTCTTGCGTGTGCAAGTTGATGGAGAAATTGGTAAATGTTAGATTAGCCTTTTTTCTGGACAGCGGAGGCCATCTGTCATCCTCACAGTGCGGCTTGCGCAAGTTCCACTCCACGTCAAATGCTCTGCTCCGACTGGAAAATGCCGTTTGCGAGGCCTTTCTTTGTAGACAGCACTACGCCACGGTGTTTTTCGACCCGGAGAAGGCTTATGATACCGCATGGCGATACGGTATCATGGAGACTCTCAACACGATGAAGGCGAGGGGACGCCTCCCAATGTATATATCCTTATTTTTGCGAGATCATCGATTCCGCGTACGGGTGGGGGGAGCCCTCTCCGGCCCAAAGGAGCAGGAAAAGGGGGTCCCGCAGGGAAGTGTACTCAGTGTCACACTCTTTGCCCTGAGCATAAACGGCATCACCTCGGTGCTGCCGGAAGATGTTCTCGCTACGCTCCACGTGGATGACCTTTCGATCTCTTTTGGCGCGGCCCAGATGCCAACTCTGGAGCGTCGACTCCAACAGGCATTCAACCGCGTATCTTGCTCTGCCGAAGCGCACAGGTTTCGGTTTTCTTTGGCCAAAACTAAGGTGGTGCACTTCTGCCGCCATCGATGGCTCCACCCCAACCAAGATTTGTCTCTTAATGGGGTGCGCCTGGATGTGGTTGAGTCGCACCGTTTCCTTGGCCTTGTATTCGACCGACGCCTCACCTGGGAGTCTCATATTCGCAGCCTTAGGGTCTCTTGTACCCGCGCCATGGATATTCTCCGTTCTGTGACGCTCAGCGCTTAGGGCGCTGAAAGAGCTACTGCCTTACTTTTTTATCGATCCTTTGTTCGCTCGAAGCTTGACTACGAATGCGTGTTTTATGCATCCGCAGCCCAGCGTTTATTGCGGAAGGTGGATTCGATCCACCACACCGGCCTTCGCCTTGCAACCGGTTCCGTCTGCACTTTCCCAATTGAGAGCCTGTTGGTCGATGCTGAGGAGATGCCACTCGCTCTGTGCCACGTGCAGTGCACCACTCGCCTGTACGCGCGAGCCCGGTGCCTCACTGATTCGCCAAAAGCTCTCACTGCATCCGTGGTTGATCTCGATGGTGCCTATTCCGCCAATAGACGCCATTGATACTCTAACCTCTTTTGGTTTAGGGCCAGGAAACTCTTTTGAGAGTGAGATATAGCTCTCGAGCCAGTTGCGCCCCTTGTTCTGCCCACGACGCCACCGTGGAGGGTACCACATTTGGCTATTTGTCGCCACGCCTTTGCTCCCAAAACTTATACTGCGCCGGAAGTATTGCGTTCGACCTTTTTGAAGCACACATCGTGTCACGCTGGAACCGTGCCAGTGTATACGGATGGCTCCAAGTCTTAAGAAGGGGGCAGCTTCCATGCCGTATCCCCTGTTTGAAGTCAGGCGGGCTCTGTCAGGCGCTGCGTCTGTTTTCACGGCCGAGCCAGTGGCAATACACCACTCGGTAGGGGAGATTACGCTACGTGCCCGGTTCGGAGACCGGATTGTGATCTATAGCCACTCACCACGCGCCTTGAGTGCTCTCGGGGCATTGGAATCTCCGCATCCCCTGATTCGCGATATCCGTGACGCCACGGTTTTGGCGAGCCGGGCAGATGTCGAGATTATCTTCTTCTGAGTTCCTGGACATGAAGGAATTGCGGGGAATGAGCACGCCGATGAGGGGGCCAAAGAGTCCGCGAGGACTCTGCGACCGGACCAGCGTTTCGCTCTTCCTCACACCGACTACATGGCAGGAATACGGGCAGCTCTTCGTGACTGTTCCCATGGACCTATCCCCCAATGCCGCGGCGGTTTCAGGTTGCTTTCTGTCGTCTCCGAATCGGGCACACTCGTGTGACGCATCGCTATTTGATGGAGCCCTCGCCTGTGCCCTATTGCAACGACTGCGTCCTTCCCCAGAAGTTTCGGCACATTCTTGTCGAATGTCCCAGTCTGGGTGATCTTTGCGCACCACACCTGTCCCGATACCGGGATGGGTGGAGTGGCTACCGCCTGTCCCTTGTACTCGGAATGAGTGCGTGCACATCGACTGGTGGACTTGTTGACTTTTGGGGGGAGGCCGGCCTTCTCCCTATTATTTAAGCAGGGTTTGTTTGTTTACTGTTGTTTTTGTTTGTTTTGTTTTTTGCATTTGTTGTTAGTTTTTTTTCCTTTAGATTGCACGCTCCTGCGCCGGGGGGAGCTCCCCCTGACGCAGGAGCTTGCTTCCTTTTCTCCATTTAGGGCGTTTTTTTTGTTTCTTTAATTTTATTGTAAAGTAGCCTAGAACTAGGCCAGTTTTAATACGGCGACTAATGCCCATGTCGGCAGTCGCGAGATGAGCTCTGAACCCCCCCCCCCAAAAAAAAAACTGAGGTTGTTAAATCTGAAAGAAAAAGAAAAAATTATCAGACGCGCTTAAACTTAACTCACATTTAAGTTTAAGCCTAACTATACTATGAAACCGCTTTCGGCTTTGATAACTTATTAAATACGGGACCTAAAATGCTGTCACACCCAAACCATATGTCATTTATTTATTTTGGACATCACCTGAACAATGGCGGCCTTCAGTATGACTGTTATTATGAAAATGTCGAATGGTTTCACTTTCCAAAGCGCTCACACGAAGTAGTCCATATTAATTAAATTTGGAGAGTTTAAAGACGACATGTTGGGTTCAACATGTCTAACAACCATTCTTGTGTAGATAGTTCTTTGTGAGAAGGTGCCGAGTTTTCCTATAACTCCTATAGACTTGCATTTGCTAATTCATCAAATCATGGTTTGATAACTGGTTCCAGCAACTCAATATATTCACTAGCATTAATTCCACGACCTTGTGGAAAAAAGTGCTGTGGCATCACATGGCCTCACTATTCAACACTCCTAAATTCATCACAGTAGCTTGAAATTTGGTGTCAATTCTTCCTTTAGGCTTTTAATCCTGGTCAAAAAATTTGGGGGTCATAGTAAACCAAAGAATGATAAATCACTATGCTTTGCATGTATAGCAGCTATGACTTCCCTGGAAAAATAACACGTCGCCCAGGCAAGGACTCAAACCTCAGATCTCTGGATCTCCAGACCAGTGCTCTAGAGTTGAGCTAAGCCAACCAATGGATAAAGCAACATATTTTCCCCAAGTAAATTTTCCGTATGCATCTCCACCCAAATGAAACTGTGCTTGCCGGATGGTATAGGTTCTTACTGCCTAGTGAACGCGTCCCTTCTTCCTACGACCAAAAGTTATCGGCCAGTTGTTTTTAGCGTGCAAACTAGCAATCATCTACCAATTTCAGGCTTATGCTGCCATATAAAGGGAATTTGTGCTTAATTTTATTGAATCAGGGCAGATACCCTAGAGGGTGATTCTAGTGAAAGTGAAAAGGTAGAAGAAATGAATAAGAGCGGATGGAGCATAAAGCGAGTTGCCAAGGGAAGAGAATACGAAGGCGACTGGTCGCTCAAATGTCGCCGACGCTACATTCCGTCCCAATTCTGCAACGAAGCCAAGCCAGCTTTGGGGGGCAAGTGGACCCTCGCGAGTGGGGATGTGGCTAGCTGACCTAAACCCTTGACCGAGAGGGCCTTGAGATCTTCATACATAATCTAACTAGTAGAAAATATTCTTATGGCAAGAGATAATTTGGCTTTTAAATACTGTAGGTTTGAGTTTAAAATTCTCCTCAACCAACCTGACATATTAACGATTTGCCATAATTTTATCCTCTGGCATTGGTTTCTATCAGTTTATTTGCCACAGGAGTTTTGGTTCCTAGTTGCTACCCTAAGTCGTGGTATGCACTTCTGTATGAGGCCTGAACTAGACTCTTTACTGCTCTTCAAAGTCAGTGTTGCTCGTGACCTACTTATTATATCTCACCGTCTCTCACATTCATTATTTTCCATAAACCTCTCTCTCTTTAATTTCTTTATCCGTTTCTCTTCTCCGTTATTTTCTGTGTCCGTTACTCTATTTCTTATTTCCTCTTCACCATCTCCCTCTCTTTCCTCATTTTCTGTGAGCGTCTGTCTCTTTTATTATTTCCTGTCCTATATTTTTTATTATTTTCTCTTACTGATCTCTCTTTCCTTGTTTTCTTACCATCTGTATCCTCCAGCTCCTGCCGAATAAACAGTGATATTCGTTGCCCTTGGCTGTGAGAAGCACTTTATAAATCCAATCCAACCCTCCATGATATCGAGTCTATGTTTGGTTAATTCAAATTCAAGGAACTAAAATATACGAACGTGAGGTACTTAATCTTAGAGGTCGGCACTGGAAATTAAATCATACCTCTCTTTTATTATAGTAATTTAGAAAAGAGAGGGACCTCGGTTAATATAATAGGGCGTTTTACTCAGGAGAGATGTCATGATAAGACTAAAGGTAAATGGAGAAATGTGAATCAATCGAGAGAAGTTTAAAGAAGAAGGAGCTACAAGGAAAATAATTACCCTAGAAAACCCTACGGTCCATACAAGGAGGGTACTTTCGGCGCAATCTTCAAAGGTGTCCGTTGGCAACCTCGAAGATCACTCGCGAGGATCTTAACGGTGATTTCGCAAGACTTTATCTAGTCTTGACTTGAATTGGTCAACAGATTCACTGTTGACAACTTTCGTCGGAAGTGCGTTCCAACTACCGCAGATACTGTAAGTGAAGAATTTCCCACACAGATCACGGAGGTATCGCTTCAGTTCAAGTTTAAATCCGTGATTTCTTGTTCTGCCCTCGCTAAGAAGGAAGGGAACTTCCTCTAACCTAAATAATAGAACAGCCTGTGTATATTTCAGCGCTTCTGATTTACGGATCGTACCACGAATTGGAAGTACGAAGTTAAGCTTGATTGCGCAAATGTCAAGAATAGATAGCTGTTATAGCTGCCAGAATTCCTCCCTTGCTACTGTTAGGAATTTATTTAATTATACGTCTAAAATAGTCCTCTTGGCACTGCAAGTGTACCAGTGTGGGGCGCTCCTCATCCAAGACAAAGAAGTCGTTGTATCAAAGAGACAAATCTATTGGCCTAAAAATGACTCATTCGGCTATATTGGCAGAATTGTAGTCATATGGCACAGGATCAGTTTTAACCACTTGTGGCGGCGCGCTATTTTTTAATTTACCAGAAGGAAAGGGACAGATTCTGAGCGCTTACACCTATATTACCTATATTAAACAGGCCTTATTCAGGGAATTAGGAAAAATGGAAGGATCTATCTTATATAATGGAGAAAAATGTGGGACACAAACGCCATTACAGAAAGATGTTATTATCTGGGGAGTTAAATAAATAATAAAAATGGAAAAGGGAAAAATAATTCACGAATCCTATTAATATTCGGGAAGGATACTATTCATACATATTATGAGTTGCTCTGTCCTTAAGTATTACAAGATAAGAGAAGAATAGACCAATAATTACATCACTTTCCTCATTGCGACGGCGGATATTGAATAGATGTGGGTTTTTATTCGTACACTGAGTAGCGTCTATTTATTATAAGTCTATGGCAACCCATAGATTAGATTATATAAATAAGATCTATTTTATATCTGCAGGTGCGGTAGAAGGAGCCGGTACGAAATAGAATCATATTTAATTAAAACAATTTCAAATCGTTTATGACGGAGGGAGGAGTGCTAAAAGTGCTAAACGGTAATATTAAGACGTTCAGGCTAATAAAAGTTTGTTTTCTAATAATAATAATATTATTATTTTTATCATTATTATTATTACTATTATTATTATTAAATGATTTCTAACTTTTATATCGGGAAAGTCATTTTTGCAGGCTTATTAAAACCTTTAAAACAAAAGCTAGGGTCTCCATTCATTATTTTAGTAATGAAAAAAATCGTAATTACGTTATATTCCTTTTCATAAATTAGGGCCAATTAGAAAATGATTTAAGTGAATCTGACGGTGTGTAGAGCTTACTATGATGATATTAGACTATGGGTTATAAAACATTCTAGGGAAGAGTGGCGCAATTATTTCTTCCTAATGCAAAGCATTTATTGGTGAAGTATTACCTTTGCCTCTCTCCTCACATTAAATATTATCCTGCAAAATAATAACATTATAACCAGTTTACATTTTTTAAACGTTCTGCAAATTCTATTTTCCTTTTTCTAGGAATTACTAACGTTCTCCTTGAACCTAAAGGATTCATCATAAGCATAACCATGCTATCGCAGCCTTTTCCAGATCAGTGCCACTATATTTTTACAAAAATATCGTATATATGTAAAAGAATGCATCTGCATATACAAAGTTATGTTATTTATATTACAAAATACTTCAGCTTAATCCATAAGCACCATCAGCATACTTCTTTCTTGCAGAACCTTTCAATCTTGACAAATATTAAGTCAAATAGCTCCTAGCAGGCCTTACTTTTCACCATCAGGACCCTCTCCCTCTCCCTAAAAGTACCTCTCTCTCAAAAACGTATATTAAGATATTAAACACGCAATACATCATTACAAACCCTTGGCTCATACAGCTTAAAATAACAAGCTATCACTTGTTCTTCCACATATATCTCCAACTGTAGGAATTCTTACTTAAAATATTAAAACATTCACTAGTTTACCACCGAGATCATATATTTTTTAAATCTCCTATACCGCTTTCATAACGATGTAATCTAGCTATTAATGAAGGTTTCACTAACCAAAACCAGAATCTTCTATTTTCTTTTATCCACAACCTTTTCAACACATACACTTGACCTTCTTACCGATCTGCTCTAAATTCATCCTTATGTTCCCATAACTCTAACTTTTTTATCTCCTATTCCTCAGAAATTCTTTTATTCACCTTACCAGAAACAATAAGCAACTCTATTGCCCATCATTTCATTCAATCACTTATCTCCTCTTCCCCTTTGCACAGGCAAAATTACAATATTCCCTTTCTCCTCAGGAAGCGTTCTATTTTTAAAAGCTTTGTAAGGAACCAAAATGTCTACTATATTACACATACCCTTTATTATCAACTCTAGTTACCTTTCAAAATTTCAGACCATTTACAACAGTTTCTCATCTTATATACCTATATCTCTTACACATCCTGATAATTTCCTCGTTTCAACTCTCGGGCACATTTATATTCACATTCAATTTTAGTGGCAAACCCACTACATAGATTTCATCAATATACGCTCCCCTCCTAATTTTATAACAATCACATAGGGGTATCGCATTATTCCTTTACTTTTCTGTTCACTGACCTATTCTTTTACTTTTGTTTTGCTTTTAATGCTTTATTCAATTCCTCTCAACATATCTACCTGTTCGTATCTAGATTAACTTTCAGCGTTTTATAAACGTTTTATTTTACGGTTTCTTTTTGTAAATAAGGACCTACTTGACTATTGTAAATATTACCTACACTTTCTATTCAAGTTGCACATCACCATTTGGCAAATTGCATTCCATTTATTCTTTTCAATTCTCACACACCTACATATAGCCTTGCACTGCCTTATATCAGCTCCTTACACTTTTTCAAATTTAATAAATGGATACTTACTCTGTATTGTTTTCAAGTAATCTCTTGTCGATTTAGCTTTTTTCAAAACTATTCCACTTCTGTTTCTTTTTACTCTGCAGCTTTTAAAGTTTTGCTTCCCCACATAGCTCTAATATCCTTGCACTGCCTTCTATCGCTTCCTTACACTTATTCACATTTGATATTTGGATATTTACTCTGTCTGATTTTCAGTAATCTCTTTTACATTTCTCTTCTCTTTTCAAAACAATTTTACTTCTGTTTCTTTTTCCCCTGCAACTTTGAAAGTTTTTCTTCCCCACATAGCTCAAATATTCTTGCACTACCTTCTATCGCCTCCTTACACTTTTTCACAATTGATAAATGGATACATACTCTGTATGGTTTTCAAGTAATCTCTTATCAATTTTCCTTTTTTTTCAAAATAACTTTACTTCTGTTTCTCTTTTCCCTGCAACTTTTAAAGTCTTTCTTCCCCACATAACTCTAATATGGTTGCGGAAGACAAACTTACACATATGCATTTTATATATAATAATTATAAACTCAAAATTAATTGAGAATCTAACAGAAAAAATAGTCCAAATTTAAACTTCAACAAAAGAAAATGCCACTACATTTTATCTTATATCAACAGCTTTGAAATCATTAATGAGTATGGCGATATGTAAGAGTGGAAGATGAATGTGGGCTTTCACTTTACTTACTTGTATTTGTAGACATCTTTATAGTTTTAATTGATATCAATGTTGATTAATTGCTTATTATGTTTCTAGAGTCCCTTTAATTACACCCTAGTGGGGAATCTAGCTTTTGCCGACCGCCTAGATATTCCATAATAATCTACTTCTGATCTAGATTTTTAAAATCCATACATTGTTCTAGCTAAGTTTTATTCATTTACCGAACACAAATCCTCTCCCATTTTGCTTCGTCTTAATTTTATTTTTATATTAAAAAAATGCCACCCAATGCTCGCCCTGCCTTAATTTAACTCGTTTTATGAAATTCAAGATATATAATTATTGTTTCATTCTTATACTTAGTAAGTAAAAGGTATGAGGAGAGACAAAATGGTAACGTATAAACTATCAATCAACTCTTTGAAATAACTTTCTTTCAAGCTTTAAATTAAAAAAAACATCCTTGCGCAATAATTTTCAGATCTCTAAATAAACTCTTAGAAAAAAAATTGGATAAAAGCATTTAATATACGAAAAACCAATCTGTCTTCTAAAAATTTGCTCTTTTTCTGAATGTTCAGATCCATCTTAATTTTCATGACTAAAGGCAAGAAATAGAACATCGGAATTCTTTGAAAGTACAGAAAAACGAATCCCCAGATCTCATTTTTCCAATCTAAATTTTATATGATATTTTCATTTTGCTTTCCTATTTTTATCACGAAAATCTATTTCCTACTACTGAAGATTAAAAAGGAATATCTATTTTAAAAAGAAGTTAAATATAAGATTCAAATATGCCAAAAAATTTAAACAACCATATCTTAATTTTGATTAATTTTCTAAACTTTGACACTTGTAATTAATTTTGTAATATAGAAAAATTTCGGAAATTTGATAATAATTTTTTTATATTTTCTGAATTTCCCACCTTTGTTATTGATTAATTTATACACACAAACTAACAAAAAATATTTATTATTATTTTACACATTTTCAAAATCCGTTCTCAAAATATAATGCTAAGGATGATTTAACAAATGATAATTTTTATGTTTTAGACCTGTTTTCCCCGAAAGTCTAAGAAAATCGATTGTATTGAAAATTATCAATACAATCGATTTTCTCAGATTGTAATTTTATCCTTTAGAAGAACAAAATGTAGTTCCTCAAATAATGCAGTCCATATGACTTCGAGAAGCAAAATATAGAATAAAATCATATATAAAAGCAGATTTATGAACTTTACAAAAGATATTCGTTGGCATCGTTCTATCTCGGAATACAATGGAGATTGCACCATGGCATAAGCCAGGCGAAGTGTATGGAGATCCTAGGTTGTTCAGTCGTCAAGATCTCCCTCTCGGCCTCGCCGGTGTCATTTAAAGGAATGCCGAGCAGTCCGTTTGGCATCAGGCTGGCTGCAGGAGCTGCCGGATCCGTGAGCATATCGCACTGGTCTGTCTTCGGGGCTCCACTCATGATTTCGAAGTCTTACTCACTTACTCTTGGCCTTTGGATCACTCTAGTACCATCTAAGCACGGCTAGCCGTTGGCTGCTAGAGGCAGTGAACCACCTAGCTTGGTGGAACTTGGAGCCAGCACGTGAAAGTTTCGGAGATGGATGAGGAATTGGTGGAATTGCAGCGCAGGTTGTGACTGTACAGCCCGATCCTCGGACAACAGGTCCGGTTGCAGTTGCTGCATGTGAAGACAGTATTGACTAAAGAGGCTACCTCTGATCTCTGTATTCTGCGTTCTCTTCTTTCTTCCCACATCTCCTCTCTCCTCTGGTCTGTTGACTTGCATTGGTAGTTGGTGAAGTTTAGAAAATTTCTGAAAATTTAACCATGGCCGCTTTCTTATTGTATTTTTTGGGTATATTCGGAACTTTTAATGAAATTTCTTTCTAAAGTTGATTTTAAATTCAAGAGGATGGATGAAAAAATGGTGGATCTGTAGCGCCGGCTGTGATGTACAGCCCGATCCTTGAATGGCAGGTCCTGTTGTAGGTGTTGACATGTGAAGATGAACCCTAATCATAACTATAAGAACATGATTTTTGGATATTTTTAATAATAATAGATATATTTTGCTTTTGGTTTGGTTATGATCTAAGTATAATTAAAATTTTTATCCAAGTTCATTCTAAGAGTTTCTTAGATTTTATAATAAAATGGTGAAGTTCCTAAAAATAAATATGATTACATACCCTTGCATTTTAAAAAAATCAAATTACTGTCGAGGTTTTTTTAAACAAATTCTTTGGTATTTCAATCTGCTGAATCTAAATCTGGCATTGTTTTTTTCAATCTGGTCAGCTTCTTTTACAAAACACATTTTTTAAATAATATATATTATATTTATAACGTAATTTTTAAAGGTAAAATTTGAATAAAAATGTGAAATAGAATAACATGAATCATACAATTGCTATAATTTATAATAATTTTCAATGAACAATGAGTAAAATAAAAAAGAAGCATTATTTTTTTATAAAAATATGGTTTTAGAAATTTTCTTTTGTGTTTTTCCACTGGTGAATCTGTTTTTAAACACCAACAATAGTCTTCTAGCATATTAATGTGCCATCTTCCCTGTTATATTTCTTCCAAGCAGTTAATGTTATGATAGAAGCTTTACCCTTGTCCTTCGTTGTAATCTCCACAATTTTCTGGGAAGTAGTTAAGATGCGATCTTATAAAGTGGAGTTTCACCTGCATTCTAACTCCTAAGATTTGTAACTTTCATACTCTGGACTTCTATAATTCCCAAGAAAATTAAGAGAAAGTGCTTTAAAAGATAGCTATGAGTTTTTCCCCCTCAATGATGACTTTTGTGCAACCGAGGTTGTTTTCCATTAGCATCCTTATTTGAGGACCATCAAAAATAGATGCAGTTGATTTTACATCACTCAAAGAAATATTGGTTTATTCCTTTAATGCCTTAACAAAACTTTTCATTAATCCAAATTTTATGTGATGGTAGCGAAGTAAAATTTTATTATGAATGACTATGGGTTGATATATCATATTATGACAACCAGGATTAAAAGACTATCGAGATGGCCATTCTTTTCGCTCATAGAGCTGATCTTCGGCTATACTATCCGCAAAACAGAGGAAGCAGGGATATTTTGTGAATTCATCTTACATTTCTAGTATTAAAGACACATTCTGAAATTAAAAACTATTAGGAAATCAGAAGTAATGTAACATTTAATGAAATTTTAGAATTTTTATATATAAAAGATGCCATTTTTTGTCGTTTGAAGTGCAACTTCTTTTAGATATAAGAACTATAATTTTCTACTGAAAAATCATTATTTTGCTTAATTGGCATTTATATGTATTTCTTTTAGATCTCTCCAAATCTTTCATTCATGAAGATTAAACTTCAGAACATCCAGTAAAGTCTTAATGGTTTCATAATTCTCATTTAATTAAACAGAGTGGGCAACTGGAACGGAGGCTACTTTATTTCTACTATATAAAAGCACAAACTTTAAACTTTTGAAGATGAGTCCATGAAATGTATTCATTCATCTGGTTTATAGGGAAAGCCTTAAACTCCATTACTCCATTGACATTTTTACATTATACCAGCATAGTATTTTCGTAAACAGGAAAGAACTTTAGAAACTCTATAGAGTTGGCATTTAAGGCCAGGTAGAGGTCAGCTAGACAGTCTCCCTTTCAAATGCTGACATGGCCCAGTGATGCTTAACTCTGATATAGCTCTTTTGTGGTAGTGATTTACCAAGTGTTGCCTTTGGGCCGACTGCAATTTTTTGAAGATAATTCTCTCGCTTAATTCTAGTGATATAGGCTGAGGAAGAGTACTGGTTAATTACCAGTAGAAAAATAAAATCTTGGAGGGTGGTTTCAAGGACTCTTTATTTGGCTGAAAACTCGGTAGGCTTAGGGACAATGAAGTTGATTGAACCTATATTGGGTATAGAAAGGCGGGCCGACTATATTTTGGATCTAGTTTGGCCAAAGCTTCCTCGAAATTGGCTGCTGTCTTCTTGTACTTTTTTCTTTTAACTTTCTCCCTACTATATATTTGATTCTACTTAATATGGTATTTAATGTGTCGAAAAGTGTGGTCATGGCTCGCCGCTGACAAATCATGCGGTTTGAAGCAGAGCTTGCTTAATGAGAAAGCTGGTTTGTGGGGGCGAGGGTTAGAGAAAGAGAGAATGAACTTTGACACAGACCGGCTGGTTATCGGAGGGGACAAAGATAGTTTTTAGGAAATAATATTTTGCGTTTCGCAGCTCTCTGGTCACAAATAAAGTTCCACATCATCTCTGTTTTCTGCTCATTGTCAGTGACTGACCATGCTTCGACGTTTGTTTGTACATCTGCGTGTGACCGCCTGTGCGCGTGTAAGTGTGTATGCATGTAAGTGTGTGATCGCGCATTCGTTTTAAAGATTATCGAATTCATTTTCCTATAGCCCTGCCAAGAACATTATATATGATTCGTTACTGACCAAGTGTTACATGTTATTATTTACATGACAAAATGTTATATATAATTACTTGCATGGTAAAGTGTTGTACATTTTTAGATTAGTTACATGTGCATATTTATGTGCGTGTCCATTTTATGCCTTCATAGGATTCATATGACACTCATTTGTGAGTCTTCATTGTCAACCCTATTTTAGCTTGCAAGGTCACAGCACAACGTTTCATCCCTGCTGGGGTAGCAGTAATAGATTGTTTCTGGAATTGTAAATTATTTTCACGAAGTCTTGAACCACGTAACTAAGATGACTCTTTTGATAACCCTAATTCTCTGGTCAGGTCTGTCATTTGAGCCTGATTTAATGGATTATGTTAGTTTAATTCTTAACTTGATGGCATAAATGATGAAGAGGTTTCCATTTCTTCATATTCCTCATAACTCTCTAAAAAATATCCATATTAACTGGTTACATCGGTATATGCACCTGTCGCCCGTGAAGACCTGCTCGTTTGGCCAAAGAAAGATCAGGAGAAACTACCTGTCGCTTGTTTTTCCTGTTCATTCCTGAAACAAAATGACTAAATGTTAAAAATCACAGTAAAACATACTCATACGATATGTATATTAAAATGATAAATAAAGATATTATTATAATTAAATATACAATAAATCCTTACCTATTAAATCAGTGAGTCATACATAACAATCTTTTACATGATCTTTGCCATCTCTCCAATGCATCGGTATAACAAAAGGTAGTGAATTGATTTTACCTTTACTCCATCTACTTTGATCTTCAACATACGTCGTTCAACAGAAATGAAGCGCAAATATTTTATCTTGATCTCCTAATAACATCCTAAAATATGCGTGATAAATTGCTTTTACAAATTACATTATTTTTTTAAAGATGTAGAGGCATTGTTACTTGCCTGCTGATAAAACAAAACCAATTGAGGTTATTTTTGTATTTTCTATTCATTTTTTAAAAAATTAGAAATAAATTTTAAAACATTTCAAAATTTTATATCATAAATAAATTCGCAATAAGGAAATTATTTAAAATAAAATCATTTTAGAAAAGACAAGTCTAGATTTCAACTACCCTAATTATTGAAACTATATACCTACACTAAAATAGCTGAAACCCACCATTTTATGGAAAAATAGATATTTTATTGGTCTATGACATTCACTGATATAATATTAGAACCTTTAGCATATATTTAAAATATCTATTTTTTGTTACGTCTAGTGTTAGGATTTGATCAAAAACTTATGCATAAAAATCACACACAGAATAACATTTTGCACATTAATTACTAACCGTAAGGCTTAGAAAAGAAAACAATTGATAGTAACCATAAGAATGGTAATTCCGGATTTAATTATGGTAGCCAATCCTATTTAGTTAAATATTGCTGTTTTTCTCGCAGATAGATGCGCACTTTATATACAAACATATTCTTGACATTACCCCACATCCAGGAAGTTCTAGATTTACCAAATATGATGCAATAAGATGATAGAATGTACCATGATTGTTGCATACAATAGAAATAACATCAAATGCTAGTCAAAATTTCTAATTTTATTTTCAGAGCGATATTTTCTTAATTCTAATCAATATATTTCGAAACTTAGCACAACACAAATAAAGTTCTAGTTTCTTAGAGAAAATAGGTGATAGCCAAAAAAATAGATTAGAAAACATAATACCAGATTTGAAATCAGCTCAGTAAAATAGACAATAATTAGTTAAAAAACCTTGACAGAAAAATGTAACGCAGGAGTGAATTATCGAAGAATTTTTTTATATTATTATTTTTTATATAAAATACATTTTTAATTTTAATCTTACTAAGGAGGAAACTGCTACCGTCTGCTGAAATGTGTAGAGCAAAAGGAGATTACTAGAGCTAATTCAGATAGAGAAATAAAAGAAGCGTGACGATGTTTTTTCTGTATTCAAAAAGAATTTCAATAAAAATATTCATTGATGTGAAAAAAATAGACTAAGATCAAATTAAAGGTAGACATGTACAAAAAACTATTTAAAAGTTCACAGTGCAAAAGGCCTTTGCCAAAGCCGGATATGCCGTAAGCCAAAAACCTTCCGTTTGGGGCCTACGGCTGATATTAGTCCTAGAAAAGAAACACCTCTAAGATTGAATGTTTTGGGGTCTTGTACGGAAAAAATTTGTAAAAAATAATCTCCAATCGAAATATTCCTTTGGTCGTTACTGAATTACTTATGTAGTTCTTTCTTTAATTTATTTTCAGCATTTCATTTATTTTCTTCATGGATTAATTTTGTTTTTTTAAAGGTTAATCCAAATAGTTATAGATAAGAGATTGAATCAGCCAATTGATTAATTAAAAAACGCCAAGATGACCAAGAATTGTATGAAGATGTGCAAATTTTAAAATAAAATTTTACTATTTGGTCGATGAGAAGGATTATATATTTTAAAGTTTCTATGAGAATCCTCTAGATCAGATAAATAAAATCAACCTTTCCACATATTTCTCGGGTATTACTATGATAATTTCGCCCAAAATGACTTTAACAACATATGAAATTAAGTTTAAAAAACACTTCATTTATTTAAATATAATATAGTTTAAGTGCAAATAAACATCGTTGATACCTCAGTTTTTAAAAATGAGTAAAAAAAAAAATGCGTAAAAGAGGAAAATAAATTTAAAGGAAGAGATATAATTAAAAGAATGAGAAAAAACGTACTGTTCCAACTTGGGTAATATATATATGTAAATATATATATATATATATATATATATATATATATATATATATATATATATATATTTATATCTTTCGAAATGTTTATGTGTGTCCTATAAAAAGTTTGGTCAAACTAACTTAAACTTATACTTTTCCGCACTCGTCAAATAAAACGACTTTTCCATTATGCGCAGTTGAGACGAGATGGAAGTCAAAAGAATGGAAGTCATTGCTGTCCAGTGCGCTGGCCAGAATAACTCATACATCGCCGGGCGACGCTAAAGTGTTTTAGAAGGCTAAAAAGAGGTAAGACCTCAAACATCGACCTCGCTTAGGTAGACGTTAAGTTGCGAACCGTTTGTCAGTGAGGAAGGCCTTCGAATATGACCTCAAGCTCAAAATGACTGGGCTTGCTAAGAAAAACAACATATTGGTGCCTTCAATATCTAGGGCCGATAGCGTGTAGTGGAAGATTTACTCAATATATTATGTATTAGATGATAGGTATCGTGAGCAACTATCCTGAAAATGCCTTTACTGCACAAAAAAAAAAGAATTCTGCTTTTAAAATATATTTGTACTACAATATAAGAATTTCAAACAATATGAATCTGCATTTATTTGGGACACCATTAATAACACAAAAACTCAAAAACTAATTAAGGAATGAAAGTGGATGATATATAAAATGAAAGAGGAGATCTTGGATTTTTATTACTGAAATATAATATCCTTTGAATGTTCTCCATTATTGTTAAAACAAAGGAGGGATCTTTGCATCATATTTTCCTTGACATTTTCCAAAACAACATCAGTGATTGCTTCAATGATGTTTATTTTCAATTCTTGAAGATTATTAGGTTTATTTACATATACCGTTTCTTTAAGGTATCCCCAAAGGAAAAGAAAGGAGAGGTAAATTCAGGTGATCGTGGTGGCCAAGAAACGTGCCCTAAACTTGAAATTAACCGACCAGGGAAGACTGCTTGTAGTGTTGCCATAGTTTTTTCGCTGTGTGTGGTGTCGCCCCATCTTTTTGAAACCTAATATCGTATATATCCAAATCTTCAACTTCTGGCAATAAATAATCTTGTATCATTTATATGTAAATGTCCCCTGTTACTGTCATTGTTTTTCCGTCACCATTCTCGAAAAGGTAGGGACCAATGATTTTCGAACTGATTATGCCGCACCAGACCGTAACTTTCTGTGCATGAAAAGGTTGCTCGTGAATTATCATTTTTCAGCAGATGAGAATCTGTAATTTTGTTTATTAACTTTTCCAGTAATGTGAAAATGGGCGTCATTGGACATGATTAGATGCGAGGTAAAAGTCGGATCATTTATTAGTCCCAGAGCGTTCTTTATCACCTTAGTCCTGGATTCTTTGAACCTTGATACCATTGCAAGAATGCAATGCCTCACGGGACTGTTTCGTTGATTAAATGCTGTTCTAAAGTCCTGTCCACAGTAACAAATGAACCATTATGTTTTAAATAAGTAGTCACAATTCTTGCTAGCTGCTCTTTGCTGTAACTTGCAATTCTGAGTTAATAATTACTCAGGTGTAATCATGTATTATATTCTTTATATACGTATTATAGATACACAATAAAAATGCGAATTAACTTTTATACCACAATAAAAACCCAAGATCTCCTCCGCCATTTTATATATCACCCACTTTTATAACTTAATTAGTTTTTGCGTTATTGATTTTTTAAAATGAATGTGAAGTAACTTTTGAGTCACCCGTTATATATATATATATATATATATATATATATATTAATATATATATAAGGTAAAGGCGGTAATGGTTGCATGATGACTGTCTTATGAAAACATCAGTGTTTTTATTCTTTGAGATATACCTATTATTCAAATAATGGCTAATTTGTCTTCATAACAACTTCTATTGATCTCACTCAATTGATCCGACTGCGGCCTTGATGAGAGCTTCTAGGCTTTGGAACCGGCTACAGTTCTTCGTGACTATCTCCCGTGTTAGTTCGATGAAGAGCGTGATAAAATGGTTCGTTTTTGCAGCTCTATTTGTTGGTCTCTCTTCTCCCCCCCCCCCACACACACAAAGAAGTAGACGGCGAAGGGGGTTGTAGTCAAGTGAGTTAAGACGCCAAATATCAAATGGTGTGTGATCGCAAAAATACTCCTGCAGCTAGGCTGGTTTCTTCTGGCTGGCATAAAGTGCGTAGAATCTTGCTGTCACGCGTAACGCCTCTTTGTAACTATTAAAACGATTTTGGGCTTGACCTCGTCACAGATAAAACGGATATGGCCCTGCCGTTCATCCTGGTGCCCTAAAGAAACAAGATGGCATGAAGTGAGCCTTACTGAGGCTGACACCGAAGTGCTGGAAATTTAATCTGATTTACTTTGGACACGTCCGTGGGTGCAACAGCGAGAAAACTGCTGTTCTGGAAGTTGATCTTCTGGACTTGGCGGAACTTCTTCTCGTAGGAAAGGAACCACAGAATGTCTGGCTCTAACTCCTGGTTGAAGACTTTGATCAGTTTCCTGGGGTGCTTAAGTTGCTTCTCTTGTATGGAAAGTCGCAAATGTCCCCTTTTTCCATTGAAATGGCTGTCAGTGAATTACTGGGATCATATTATTGATTATCATTTATATTTCAGCGATGATTACGGCCGTTTTAAAGGCGTCAAATCGTTGAACCTAGACTTTCCTCTCTGCGGTCGCTCCTTAGTAAAATTCTTAATTTCCTATTTCCTTTTTGACCATTTCGCACTATCCATCTGCTAATATTGAGAAATTCTGAAATCTCTTTGTTTGTCATTCCAGTGAGAATTCCAAAGAAGACTTCCCGCCTATTCCACAAATTGGAGGGTTCCAAATTTTCCAGGGGAAATTATCGCGAAAAGAAATAAAGCAAAAATAGTTATTGTGTATGAAGATAAACGATGCATAAAATTAACAGTTGAAAATTAATTGCGAACGAATATTGTCCCCACTCTCTCTCTCTCATATATATATATGCGTAAAATTAAAATAACACAGATGTAACAAAATTTTCTTAACGTAGTTTCCATTAGGGTTAATGCATTTCTGAAGGCGATGTTTCCACTTAGCAAATCCCTCCATAAACACTAGCTTTTCGAATTTGACAATGTCTTGACTTCATGTTTTGCGTCTTCGATCAATTAAAATCTTGTTCCTTTTAAATGTTCCTTAACCCTTATCCATATGGTGAATCAAGGAATTTCATACATATGCGTGTAACATTTTGTTACAAGTCTTTATATATATATTTATATATATATATATATATATATATATATATATATATATATATATATATATATATATATATATAAATGCATATACATTATATATATTTATATAGCACACACACACATTCGCAAATTCACAGGCGCACTACACACACCTACATATTTGCCATAGTTTTCAAGTGACTTTGCGGTATATGGCTGCACTCGCTTTTTTATAGTGGTTTCCGAGTAGACCTAGTCCACTTCAAAGAATATTTAGCTTGTTGGGGATACATATCTTTTCATTATTTTCTTGTGAGACGGACATATGACTTTCTGGCATTTGTCACATTTAGATCTACATATTTTTGAGCACATTTTACATCGCCCGAGACGATTTGCCCTTTTCTCCGTAGTAGTGCAAATTGTTGTAGATGGGATAAAGCCCAAAATTTTAGCAGCTTCTTTAGATTTCATCTGCATTCTTTGTTTATTTGTTTCAAACCTCTTCTGGGCACTTGGTTGGAAAAGCAATTTTGCTAAGTTTTCCAAAACCCTTTAAGTGGATTTATGCAACCATCCTTTTTTATGATTAGAAAAGTGTTCAGTGCAGCAACATCCATCGTATTATAGAAAACAAGAAGCGGCGAACGAACAGGTTTGTTTTTCTCCTGTAAGTGAACTCTTCTATGCTTTGATCAGACTGATCAACTCCCTTTTGCCAAAGTTGTTGTCTAAAATCAGTGTTGGCTTATTGGCATGTTCAGGACTACACTCATTTCTAGCATGACAAGACCTGAGGAGTATGACAACCTTATATTTTTCGGAATGTAAGAAACCAAAATTATTTTATTATAATGGTCATAAGCAAATAAGGTTGAATCCACTGGCCTGTTTTTATTTCCGAGAGATGAAGGAATTTTATTCCTATGTACTCTGATTTTCCCAAGTAATGTCATTTCTGAAGCAGTGAAACATCTAGGCCTCTGTGATGTAAATAATTATCTGTAACTCTTTCACATCCCGAATTTTATAATGCTTGCATAATTGTAAAACAACCTTTTTTCCAAGTTCCCGCTGGACAGAATTTCCTTGTTTATTTATGTAGATCATAGAATTTAGAGCATATTCAGTGTCAACTTCATATAACCAAAATATTTTCATATCATACTTTCTTGGTTTCGTTGGTATATAAGTGCGGCCTCAAAGGCTTCCTCGGTAACCAAGAAGCTGCTCATCTACAGTCAATATATCTCCCGGTATGTAAAGTTTTGAGTGGTTCTCATTAAATTCATGCCATACTTCGCTAATTGCAGCAAGTCGATCATTAGGTAATCGAGTTTTCGATCTCGGTAGTTATCAAATCTTACAATAAGAAGAAATAATCCAAAGCAATTTTGAGCCATAACAGCACGATATATTAGCTTACAATCAACCGGGTTCGATAGGTCGTTCAGAGCCATAAAGTTATGATAATCGGCTCCTGCATACAAGATAAGGCCTAGACATGCGTTCAATTCATCTACTGTAAAGAAATCATGTAATGGTATATTTTCTTGCCATCTTTAGTAATTTCACAGCTTATATCACAGACCTTCCTACTAGTGTATCTTTGTATGGTCAGAAGCATATTACTTGTGATCAATAGAAAAAAAGACTTACCTTCATCATTTGGATGAACAAGGTTCTTAGGCCTAAAATAATAGAGGTTACGATATCGTCGTTTTGTGTTGAAAAGGGTACTTATAAAGGCGTCACTGGAATCCTCTCCAGATTCCTAAGGGGAATTGTTTTCTTCATCGTCGCTTGAACTTGGGTCATCGCTGTCCATTAGGCCCATCTCCCTGAAGAATGGAATATTACCCTCCTCGCCCTCTTGGTGATAATCTGTATTGTCTTCCCTCATATTATTTCAGATGAATCTTATTCATTAACTAATTCACCATGATCATAACTTATTCCTTCAGCATTCAACTCAGATAAAATATTATGATCGTTGAGTAACTTTATTAGTGGTCCTCCCGACATGGTTGTGTCAGTACAAACTCTCAAAATATAGTTAGCTTCTATATCGCATGAAATATTGGTTGAGACTTCGTAATTACTATTTCAAACAGGCATTTAAAAATGTTTTGTAAATTTACGCATGAATAAAGAGCTTGTGCGCCATTATAAAAAAGATGTAACAAAATGTTGCACGCATAATTTAGGGTGCTGCATAAAATCCGACCATCAAAAATCTATTAGGCTACCATCTCAAGTGATTTGTTTTACCGTACAAACCTTATAGCCAAAGTTTTGAGTGCAATAAATGATGTTTAAAGGCAGCGCCCGACACTTGAATATTTCACATTTAGTGAAATTCGATATAAACTCAAGATCATCATACGTCTTGATTTGTTAAATATCTAATAATTCTCATTGTTAATATTTTTCTTGCATTAGAGATACATTTGGGAGTAATATTAGGTGTGAAACAATAATTTAGCTTCTAATAGAATATAAATTTGTGTACATTTTTGGAAATAAAATAGACGGTCAACAATTAGTGAAAGAGGTTCGGGAAAGGCAAAATGTGAATATATGATAGTTTGACATGACTCACTGCAAAAACTTTAGTCTACCTAACTACAAAATATCAAGTTGATTTATTATGACAACTAAAAGTTCATGTCTTGTTTGTTTGATTGGTAAACCAATAACAAACCTGAGCCATAGCAAGGTACTTTCAAAGAAAGAAGTTCTCTGTTTACTGATGAATCATAAGAGTGATAAACAAGAGTAAGAGCTTTTGATGTAACTATCAGTTATGTGTTAATTTGTTGCAAAAAGCTGCGATACCAACTCCTCAAATATGTAATGCAGTAAAGAGTATTAGGAGATTATATGGAAAATGAAAACAACTCCAAAACAGCAAAGAGAAAAAAATCCTTCCATGCAAGAGAAAAGGAAAAGAAATACAAGGAAAGTGTACATGTACTATTTGATATTGCACATGTTGATGCAAATGAAATAATGACCAATGAAGAAGATAAAGAGTTTCTTCGTCTACAGAGAGAAGGAAGGAAAGGAATAATGATTGACATAGAGAAAAAGGAACAACAGCATGAATTTGAAAAGAGAAAATAGACAAGAGAAAATAGAGAAAAGAAACGTCAGACAGCTTCGTTTGATTAAACAGTTGTTCTTACAAGCTCTAGTTCCAGTAATACTTCAAGTGAAACAGAAATAAAAATATTCCATGATTCACAACCCTATTCATCAAAAGGTCCACTAAAGAAAGAGTCCAAAATATTGAAATAAAATCTTCTTCCCTCTTTAGATTTTGCAAAGATAAGTGACTATTCAGCCTTTTTTGTTATTTTTCCTAGAAATAAGAGTGTAGGGAAGAACCTTGAAGACTATGATGTCAGCGACTCTACCATCCGTCGAGCTCAACAGAAATCAGAAGTCACATTCAGTGGAAACTTAAAAAAACACTTTGAAACAGAGAAGCCTTTAATAGTTCACTGGGATGGAAAACTTCTTGAAGATATATCAAGAGAACAATTCATGCATCGCCTCCTGATTTTAATATCAGACAGCGGTATAGAACAGCTAATTGTAGTGCTTAAAGTTCCTATGGGCACTGGAAAATGTATGGGAAAAGCAGTTTATCAAATGATGCTTGACTCGTCAATCACACATAAAGTGAAAGGTATGTGTTTTAACACAACTGCTTCAAATACAGGTCGATGAGAAGGAGCTTGCATACAAATTGAACAAAGATTAAAGAGAAAGTTACTGTGGCTACCCTGTCGACATCAAATACTTGAAATTGTTTTAGAAGCAGTTGTAGCACCTGCTCTTTCAAAATATTCTGGTCCTGATATCCCCTTATTCAAAAGGTTAAAAAAAATAATGGACAGCCATAAATCAAGAGAAATTTGACACCTTAGAAAATTATCCTCAATATCAGAAAGAGGAAATGGTGAAATTTTGTACAAAATTGTTTGAAGGAAAGCAGATTCGAGATGATTAGACGGAACTCTTGGACTTGACAAAAATAATACTGGGAGAAACTCGATCTAGTGGTGTGAAATTCAAGAAACCTGCAGCATACCCAGAGCTAGATGGATGGCAAAACTCAATTTCCATGAAAATTTCATGTTTAAAAGCCATTTCAAAATTTCATCAATAGAAAGCAAAAGGTTTTGAAGATATATGCAGATTTGCCACCTTAATCTATATGTAAAGCACTGGTTTTCTGCCCTAAAGGCAGAAAGTGCTCCACAGAATGATTTATTTTTTCTTGAGGAACTTTATTCCAACGAAGCAACAAATGAAAAGTTTGCTAACACCCCCTTGAATAAATTTCAAAACCATCTCTGGTATCTTTCAAAAGAATTGGTTTTCTTTGATGATTCTGTCTCTTTCGAGACAAAGGAAAAGGTGAAAGATGCTTTGAAGAATCCAGCAGATGCAGATTGACCAAAGAAACCAAAAATACACCAAGGGAATTAAGGCAAAAGGCAGCTTAGGGAATTGTGCCAGCAAGTACAGTCTCTTTCTTCGATACGCTTGGGCAATCTTCTACTTTTTTAGACACATCTGTTTAGGACTGGCTACAAACAGAAAGCTTTTGTATTGCTAAAAGTGTTTTTAATCATCTTAAAGTTGTTAATGACATTGCTGAAAGAGGATTCAAGCTCATGGAGGACTATAACTAATTGCTAACAGATAACGAGGAGCAAAAACAATATTTGTTGCAGGTTGTGTCGCACTCCAGAAAAAAGGTTACTGAAAAATCATAGAAGACCAATGTCGCAGCTGCATGAAATAAATAGAGAATTTTGGTAATTGAAAATTGGTGGTTTATCAGTTCTATAAAAAGTTCAATTACAAAAATTGTCTTATCTTGCCATACTTTGAACCATTTTTTTTGTCTCAACCGTATTTTTAATCAACTTAATATCTCTGTAATTTTAGATATGAATCCACTTTATATAAAATGTTAGTCTACAATAACACAGGGAAAAAAAGGTGGGGTATATTCTATAGAATAGTCTATTTGTAATTAACCTTACTTCGGGCAAACTGGCAGAATCTTTATCTACTAGAATTCACCAACATAAGTATAATATTAGAACAGGTGAAATAACGCGCTTTATTTTTATATTTATCTAAAAATAACTAACCCATTGACTCGAATTCTGCAAAATTCGTTTATAATTCCACTGATTACACAAAAAGAAATATTGTCGAGTGTTTCTTAATTGGCATCTTACCTAATATTAACATTTCCCCTGGCTTATTTAAACTCGACCATGTTTTAAAAACTTGTACTAAATGAAATAACTTAATAATGTAGCCTATTATCACTCTTTATTAGTGTAATATCATTCGCATTGCCTCCCCCGCCACGTGCCTTTGTTGTGTCTGTGGATAAACTCTTAGTCTTAAAAGTTTTTGCTCTAATGATAATCCTTTAGAATGTTTTTGTCTTTTCATCCAACCATATTCCATTCATAAACATGGCCTTGTTGTGTGTATATCGCTTTAGGGATGCACATGTCTGTTATTAGTTGGCCATTGTTCTTTTTCCTGGTATTTTTCTGTCTTGTTTTGTGTTTTTTTCCATTGGTCCTTACTATGTGATGGGCATTCCCTACGTATCTTTGTAACATATATAAGGAAGTCTTCTCTATTTTTATGCTATTTCTTAAAAATGAACTTGCAAATATAGTTCCAAAGTGCTTGGATTCATCTTTTCATTTTCCTGTATGTTAATTTTTATGTTGTTGCCGCCCTCACGTGCCATTAAGTGAGTTTGTTCAAAATATATATATATATATATATATATATATATATATATATATATATATATATATATATATATATATATATCAGTGTCCCTTACTTGGCATGAAGATATCTGATCATTAAAGAGTCGAAAGTGTACCTCAGGAAAATTTGTTAGATGCACCCTAAATCCCCTTCAGGCCCGTTTCTTCTATCACATGAGCATCAGCTTAGAACAGGAAATCTTCTAATAAAAACGAACATTCTTCTATAAGACAACACTCAATTAAAGCCAAATAATGCTATTTCTGAATGATTTTAAGATTTTGGTCTCCATCTCTAACCCCATTTCTCTACGTATCTCCAAATCTATTCATATCAAAATACTATGTCTCTCACTCAATTCTGATTCCTCGTCTATTACATTAAACAGTTTTTAAACGACCACTACTAGCGAAACTGTTTTATTTTCTGTCTCCTTTCTACCACATCTTATTCTCACTGGATATCAAAGATTCAAGGTATGTTTCACATTTGATGCGTTTGGTTTTTATTTTTTATTTTCTAGTTTTTTGCTAGCCAGATTTTTTTTCTGTACAGTTTTCTGTACTGTCGGTTCTCTCTTCTTCCTTTCATAGTAGACTCGGTTTTATACTCTCTGCTAAGAAGCATACCATTGCTGAAGTTCCTCATCTAAGACATTGGAAAAATCGAGTTGCCCTCTTTACTATTCAAGCCTTCGCTCTAATGCGATTATCCTCTAGTGCAATTATATCAATCTGAGGTAGGTCTAGCAGAGGAGCCTCAAATATTTTGATGAATCAGGCTGTTATTACAAGGTTAAAGAGGCCTGGTAACCTCAATCAGGCGTTTTTATTTGCAACCATACCAACAAGGCAATAAAGTCCACAGCCAGTCAGTAGGGATTTTCAAATTCACTCACCAGACATGAAAATTTTGCTACTACTCATAAAACTTGAGAACAAACTAATGCTGCTCTTCAAACTTGGCTCCTCTCAAAGACGTTCATGGAAACCAAGTTCCAACATCACATCATGGTGTTCAGCGGGTGATTAAAGATTGCATTTTATGCCCTCGTATATTTTCCCATTTGCCTTACACTTACTAGGGAGAGATACATTAAGTGCCTGGAGGGGCTGTTGTTGAACTGGATCCAGGCTGTGACTTTTGGAAGTTCGTAGAAGCGCTTTAAGAGCATGAGCAGCCATTGTTAGGATCAGAAAATTTCCTTGAATACATCACTCCGAACATTTTGTTTCCCAACTTCCCAGGCTTCGACACCTTTGAATATTATGTATGGGTTATGGTTGAGAAATATCATCAACACGTAATAGTGCACTGCCACGATACTTATTAGTGAATCGTATTTATTTTCTGTGTAATAAATTACACAGAATTTATTAAAATACAAAGTAATTCCAAAAAATAAACAAAATTCTCAAACAAATTAGCAAAATACACATTATTTTCATACATATTTATGAGTAAATTATAAGCAGTTTGATTGAATTTGTAAATATATAATTCTATGGGCGTTAGGTTATATTTGAACGTAAGGGGATATAATCACAGTATGATACAAACTTTCTCAATCTACTATTTACTAAAATTCCAAGTTCCTCCTATTAGTTAACCACCGTGGTTTAGTTCCAAACAATTATTACAAGGCGTCCTAAAGGTACCGCCTTGTCTTTCGCCTTTGATCACTTTTCAACGGCTATAATCACTGAGTTTTTACGTGGAAATGAGTTCATTAATTATCTCGTAAAGAAATCTGTGAATTAGGAAAACCTTTAAGAAGCTCTGTGGATGAAGAGAGTGAATTCCCTTATCATTGACTTCTTATGCTAAGAACGAGCTTATACATTTACTATTGTATTATTTAGGTATTTACAAGTGCATTATTTAGGTATTTAAAATTGTATTATTTGGGTATTTACAGTTGCATTATTTAGGTATTTACAAATGTATTATCGAGGTATTTACAATCGCATTATTTTGGTATTAACAATTGTATTATTTATCGACATTTTTACAATACCACATCGTAGGGCCAAGTTTAATAATTTTTATTTTCGAATTTAAAGCGCAATAGCAAAGGGCCGCAATGGTTAGGCTGAAAAGAGAGATCAGTAGAGAAAGTGAAATTGTGTGGAAATTATAAATCCATTGAGATTTAACGGGCAAAATCCGAGTGTTGGGGCCCTGGGAGCACGCTAGCCTCCATATGTTACTTAACATCCTCATTTCGACATTCTAAGAATGAGAGATAAGGGACACTGGACGGGGAAAGGAAGAAGAATGTAGTCATGTAACCCCATACACAGTAGGTGGAAAGAGGTTAACCAGCCCCACCCTCCTAGTTTTGATCAGGAATAAATGTAAGAAAGTTGTTTGAGCTGTGACTAGCGAAAAAGGCTAGAATTGAAATCTATAAAAGGAATAAAGCTCAGGCAGCATCAATCTGCGGCATACTTGCCTTTGGCAACAGCTTTTGGTTCGAAATTTTTTAAATGATTTCCCTACATCATCATCATCATTATCACTAACTCTATAATTCTAGAGGGGGATTTTTTTAAGTATTTGAATAATAATTCCATCTTAGTTTGGTTATGACTTATGGTTTTTTTTCTTTAAGGTTTTTCTAATAATTATTTTCTAATATCAAAAAAATAAAATGGTGAAGCTCAGAATTAAATAAAGTATCGAAATTTTGTGAATTTTTTAAATCCAAAGAATTACAAATGGTGAAGTTCAGAAAATTTATTTTTATATATCTTCTTCTATAACTATATTTTGGCAACGTGATATTTTGAAAGGGACGAAATTTAGTATAGAGTTCCTTTTTTAAATTATTATAATTGGCGAAGTTCAAAAAATTTCTAAAAATTTAACCATGGCTGCTTTTTTAAAAATTTTAATCGTTTTAGCAAAGCAATTGCCTGGTATGCATAATTATTTTGTTGGCCTAAAGGCAATAAATTTGGGAGGACGAGATGCTTTGGAAATAAGCAATGAAAAGTCGCCAGCAGGGCTGTTTATCTGATCTAAATATTCTCTAATAATATCCCTTTGGTTTAGTTGATTTTATGGGCTACGAGCTATTTCCCTGGGTTAATGACTAAAATGAGAAATCTATTTTAAAGAACTCTCGATAAAACTATTGAATATACACGCTTCCCGATCAAAAACAGACATGCCTTAATTTGAAATTTTATTCTAAAAATTACTATATGTGAGTCATATTGTTAGAAAAACTCCAAAACTTTCGAAATCATATTTATTTTTAAAAGTTTCATTTTCTTTAAAAATTGGAATTATTGATGTAATTTACATGGTGATTCTCAAATAAAAAAAAAATATAAAGAAATATCCCGAAATTTTCCCCAAGTTAAAATATAGTTGCTATCGATTGACAAAACATTTAAATAATGATAGGCTCTCGTAATATATAAAAATTGATTTTCACCTCCTTTTATTGAATTAAACGACTTCATGATATATTATCACGTCTCGGTTGCATAGTCATTCTTCAATAAATTACACGCCAAAATGTTGGCTCGAAGGAATGCAGCCGCTGCAGAGCATTCAAAGTAGACTAGTACTCACGGCAGCCTTATTGCGCTGAAAACATGCAACCACATCTATCTGGGAAATAAACTAAAAAAAACAATTAAATCTTTCCTCAATTAGCACATCACATAGGATGCACTATTATTTGGGTTTAAACCAGCCTGCTGGGTGTATTGTTCAAGTTTATTTAAAGATGAAATATAATTCAATCTACAAAGAATAAAATAAGAATAATAATAGGCAAAGGGGAATTATTTAAAGTGAACGAGTCTCTTGATAATTATTATGACGAAGGATTTTCAAATGAAATTAATTGATTAATGTAATTAGGCTTCGATCAAAAAAGGGGAACTTGACAATACTAATAATGGGGGGAGTTTCAGTCTTATTGGTCGATGAATTCAGGGAAGGTCCTTTTTGCGATCAGGTGAGTGTGAAACGATCAAATGAGGCAAGTTGGGCACAATCCGAATAAGGCAGATGGAGCACGAGCCGAACCAACTTCCGATGAAGATAGCCAAACTTCAAGGATCAAATTCGACGGAGAATGTGGGCTTACTCGTAATTTCCACTGAAAGTGTAATCTTCTTTTCCTCAAAGATAAGTGATGGAGATTTTCTTTGGTTTAATTAAATGAATGGAGCCTCTTGCGCAAATTCAAAGGATTGTCGTTCACAAAAGCTACTAATTGACTTGGGTACAATCACAGCTGAAGAAGTCTCCTCTCTGACTAACGCTCACGGGACGACACGATAAGGACGGCCTTGAGGTATGGGCTGGACTCTTAGAACTACAGAATAACCCGATTCTGGAGGGGAAGGGGGAGTTTCGGGAAATGAGTCACAACTCCGGACATCTTAATCTGGAGGCGGAGTCGATTCATCATTTAGCAGCAAATGGCGAGACAGAGCGGCTGTTTCACACCTCCTCACCGCCGGGGTAGGAGCGGGAAGGGGCTTGGGACGAGTTCACCGGATTGGGAAATATTTTTCCAAAGTGCTCATGAGTCGAAAATATGAGAATGTTTGGACAGGAAATGACATCGTCTATGGCTAAAGCTACATGCTCTGAATTTGAGGTGAAATGATGGATGCCGCCTCAATCCTTTAGATGTAATCGGATGGATTTTGTATATTGGATTCATATTTATGCAACCAAAATTTGAACTTCAGTCCAAATAAGTTTGAGGAAAATATCAATTGGGAGTTGTGGGCCAGTAGGTTGGAAAGGGTACTGCGGGACTCTCTTCAACATAGGAGTAATTAAAATCAATATTTTAATAAGAGTTTGTGGGAACTCTATTATAAGACTTTTTATTAATATAACTTTAATTTTTTGAGATGCGATAATTACAGTAAAAACAGGGGTGTTAACCTGTACTAAATAAAATTTGTAAAAGGTTTTTGAATTATTCAATAAAAATTTTCGGCAATCAGATTTTATATATAAATACAAATGCTAGACACCAAACGCTTGTGAACCTCTCATATTCTGCTTTCAGATATTTAGGTATTTGTGTAGTTGAAACAATAAGATGAACAATTCATTAAATCTGTAAAAGTTTTATTATTCATATTCAGTTTATCCTCCTCTAGTAACTAGATCCAACAAGCTTTTGACAGTGGGCAGAACAATTCTGAGCCCTTAGTTTAAGAGACCTACTCCTGGTTCTTTAGCAAAGAATTCAGAGGATAGCGGTTGCTCAACTATTACCAGAAGAGGTCAGAATCGCAATAAATCCAATGTGCTTGAACCGTGATGAAAATCGACTATTTGTAAATTACAACAATTCTAATAGTGGCTCAAATAGGTAGAAGTGTGGAGAAAAGACTCAAGGAGCACAGGTATAATATCAGTACGGCAATTCCACGAATGTACTTTTTAATCCCTTTGATTGGCAAAATTTGTATTTTTAATCATTTCCTCCTGAGTTTCTTCCGCCGTGTTAACGTGTCTTTTGTCGAGACACACGTCCCGTTTTTTTGGTCGTTTAAATTGCTCGAACTAACACAAACATTTAATTGATTGCTAATGTTTTTTCATAGCGAGATCATAGATAACACTCGATTTCTGGTTATTCTCAACATTTTATACACACTGATAACGCATTTCTTTCACCAAGTCAGACCTTTATCATCAGTCTAAGAGATACTCAACCATCGAGGAAATACCTGTTGAAAGACCTTGCCTGGAGGCTCGGTATTAATCAAAACATCTAAATATTCATCTAGTACCACCGTTGCGCATACTATTGCTATTATTAAAGCAATGCTAAGTTGCTTGCTGTATTTTCCAGGCCGTCTCTCTCATTAAAGTATTGCGGTCCCTAATAAATATATGACCAGTAGAATAACTAGGTAAGTTTTGCAAGTTTGGTAATTATTACTTATATATTTATTTATTTACTTTTTTGGGGTGTTAACTAAATAAAACTTTTGGAACATACTATCTCAGATTGTCCCTTGGATTATTTTTGGGCACAATGACTTTCGAAATCAGAAAATGAGGCCATTCAATCGGATATCTGCTGGGAATGAACCACCCCATTTCCATAATGTGGCGAGGAGAGTGCAAGGAAAGTAGGCATGTGGCACCCATATTGCAGGATAAATATGGCCAATGAAGAACCCTTTACAAATGGATCCTCACTAGATCTATGAAATCCTAAGATTGAACACATATATTAACTAATTGGACATGTAGTAAATAATTAATCATTGGAAAATAGAGAAATACTTATAACATAACTATATTTATTAGAAATGCATAAGAAAGGCGAGCAAATAACAGGTTCCCACGTGGATACACCACATACACAAAAAATACATACACAAAGGAGCAGTAGCGGGGCGGAAAGATACCGACGCTTGATAATTAAGGAAGCCTAGCAAATACAGAGTGATATATGATTTCGTTGGTCGAGTGTTCGGGAACGTAGCAGGAAAAAAATAATCAGGCCTCTCTTGATAGGAAACCAGCCTGTTCTAAGAGTGTGCACATATACTCTTGAAACTCATACACCTCTGAACTCCGCCCAACGATCGGCAGAGAACCTAACAAGTCAGTGAACTAACATAGATCCGCCCCCCGGACCCCCGCTTTGAGAAGATCTAAGAGGTTATGCCACCTTAAGTAAGGAAGTTATAAATAAACTAAGGAGAGATCAATTAAATCATTCAACATGCTAGACTAAAGAAAAGGCACCTGCCTCAAAGTTTAGTGTTACTGACATCACGGTTCCGTGCCTCGCTCCTTAGGCCTGCCACCTTGCCTGAGCTACCCCGACATTATAACAACTTACAAACAGACGCGTAGAAGTCGATTTATTTCTCTACGCTTAAGAAGGTAGAGGCTAAGTCAAGAATAAAAGCCTATTTATCCTTGCTTTCCCTTTGTTTCTTTCCTGTATTTCCGAAGTAACCAAAGCACCTTCTGAAACCCAGCCAAGAAGCAGAATATACGTAAACTTTTGGAACCAGAACAAAATTGACGGGGGATCAAATTAAAATCACCCATCACGCCAAACGATATCCTACTAAATCTTTAAAGGGCTTTAACTACCGTTACGTAAACCCACAAGACCATTGAGGGCCCACCTTTCATTTTAAAACACCATTAAAAATTAAAACCTATAAACACTTTTCCACCCCCATAAACTGGTGACCCTTTTCGGCTGAACTGTAAAGGTAACGAGAGAATGGACGCATCTGACCATCCAAAGGTAAGACAAGGAGAGACAAAGATCGTGAACGCTATTATTATCAAGCTACCC
The DNA here is from genome assembly GCA_963969495.1 of Ceratothoa steindachneri. Lineage (NCBI taxonomy): Eukaryota > Metazoa > Arthropoda > Malacostraca > Isopoda > Cymothoidae > Ceratothoa > Ceratothoa steindachneri. Next base: position 52,750,030 of record OZ018317.1, on the reverse strand, counting down.
GTCTTTAAAGAGGCTGCAGTTGCAGGGTAATTCAAGATTATCGAAGCTCAGATTCACATTTCAGGAGTAAGTAAGGAGGATATTAAATTTTTCATGTTTTGGCTGTAGTACCTTCAGAAGACCGTCAACCGTCTACCGGCTGCTAATTCGATCTACTAAAAATCGCTTGCTCTTAAAGACTGAGGTAATTAAGCTCTTCGAGAGAAGGAAATCCGAGATCTTCGAGAAGGTCATTGCCTCCTCTACACTCACCGTTCGACCTTTTATTAATTTGGAAGAACTAAGGAAAACTGATAAACAAGTAAAGGGGTGGAAGGAACTCGTGATGCACAAGTTCATCTAATTTTTGCCAGCCAACATCGCACCCATGATTGGTACCCCCAAAAAACTTACCCTTTTCCAGTTAAGGAAACTTGCTGATGAACTGATGTCATTCTATAGAGCACAGTGTCTTACATGATGTGCATTTCTAACCCCGAATAATAGAAGTGATAATATATAAATAATGGCAATTCTACAGGAAGTGCGCCATCATTGCCCGTAGGTACGTACCCTTATGGAAACCGTTCTAACTTTGTATAACGTAATAATGATCACGCTGTCTATAATATACCGATATATTGCAACCCATTCGCAGAAATAAAAGACCTGTTGTATGCAGTTCACATTTGTATTCTGGTGAAAGTGATAAATTCTGCAAAACTTCGGGAAGGTGGCCAAAGAGAAGGAAACACGTGCAAATGCAACCTTCATCTGTGCCACCTTCACAAGCCCCCACGTAAAACTAGCAAGGCATTTCCTTGCAAACGCGAACAATGGTATGTAGTTCGTCTTCAGCGTCACCGCTAAAGTGACTGACATTAAGGGCGAGTTTCTAAGTGATACAGGGGTTAGTGTGTCAATAATTAAGGCTAAATTGGTGCAATCGGGTAAATTATGCGTATTTTTTGTAAAAATTACGACGGCTAATGGTGGAAAAATAAAGGTGCACGGCAAAGAACACACGGATATAGTTATTCCTAGTCTTTGCCAGTCATTCAGGTGGTCGTAAGTGGTCGCGGATATCACTTTGCCGTTATTGGGAATTGACTTTCTGAGGCCCTTTAATCTTTTGTTGGATTGCGCGTCCGGCATCTTTATCGACAACCAAACTTAGCTCATATTAGAAGTGAAACAATCCTCGGAGCCTGCGGTACCTTAAAACATTAAAGAATTGCAGCACCTACCGTCCGGTTAAAAGGCCGTGTTAGAAAGGTATAAGGCTTTGTACAGCTCCAGGCCCAGAAATCCATTTCCAATTCGCCGAACTCAGTGACGCATACGATGAAAACCGACAGTGAGCCACCGAAGTTCGCTATTGAAGGATGTAGTCTTGTGCTAGTCAGAATCACCATGGGCCTCGCCGATTCACATGGTCCCTAAAAGTCACCGAGTGAATACAGTGTGTCAGTGACTTCAACGTACTAAATTTGATTACGAAGCCCGATAGATATCCAGTGCCAAGAATGTAAAGTGTGGCAAACGTCCTCCATCGACCCCCAAGACTTTCAAGGTTGGATCTGCTTAGTACTTACCATCAAATCCCTATGAACCCAGCAGACATAGAGAAGACTGCGGTAATAACAACGTTTGGTTTATGGATGAAGAAGCCTTTTGGCATCGGGCATGCAAGCTGCACATTCCAACGACACATGGATAGCCTATTTCGGTGAATACAGTTCGTTTATGTATATATAGACGGCATCATGTTATTTTCAGACAATCTGGACGACAATTTTGAGCATTTAGATCAATTTTTAAAAATCATGGTCGAGTGAGAACAGTCTAAAGATATTCCTGGAAAAATGCGAACTGGCAAAGGAGAAAACTGATATTTTAGGGTATCATATTTTATTGGAATAAATTCGCCCACCGGCCAAGAAAATGAGATAAATTGGAAGAACAATGAACGACGATGATATTTGGGCATGTTGGGATACTACCAAAGGATGATTTACAATTTTGCTGTGATTGCAGATCCGTTGACCGAGCTTGCACGCCTGCAACCTAAGACTCATGAGCTCAAATGGAACCATGATGCAGGAGAAGCATTTGAAAGTAATAAATCGATTCGATTAATTCCATCAAGCTCTGTTACCCACTGCCAAATGATTCGCTATATCAGCTGGTGACAGCTTGCTCACAATACGCGCTAGATGTAACCGTTCAACAAATGATAAACGGATTGCCACACGCTAAGCCGGGCACAGCAAGCATACTCCACTAACGACAGAGAGCTCATAGCATTGTATCTTGTTGTAATCCACGTCAAACACATGATTGAAGGACGTCAGGTTACTTTATACACAGACCACAAGCCACTAGTATCGGCCTTTTTTCGTCATAGAAGGCCAAAACGGACAGGCAGCAACGCCAATGGACGGCTATTTTAGGGCGATATCACTTTCGCATCAACGCAAAATGATGACGAAGAAATAGAGTAGTTTCGTTCACCTTTAAAAATTTAGCTCTTCCCGGAGAAGCTGAAGTATGGTGTAAAGTAACATCAAGATACACACGAAAGTTTGTCCCCAGAGCGTGCAGAAGGACTATCTTTGGTAAAATTGCACAATTTCTCACACTCTGGGATCAAGGTATCATTTCGTTAATTAAGTCTCGATACTTCTGGCCTAATATGGACAAGGGTATTCGCTCCTGGGCGAGGGAAATCTTCTCATGTCAGTCCAGCAAGATTGATCGCAACACAAAATATCCAATCCTGACCAATGATATTCCGTCTTTTACATTCGATATGGTGCATATTGATATCGTTGGACCACTTCCACCATGGACACTAGGGTGGATCGAAAAAGAGGGGGTTTTGGAAAGACTTTTGAAATTCATTTTCTCACCCTGATATCTTGATGGAGCCAACATCAAAAGCTATTGTGTTGAAAGTGCAGACTTCTAAATTAATATTTTTGGGTTCCTCAACGCAATTGAAATTTGGAAAAAAAAGCAAAAATGTCGGAAAATTCTATTTGTTTTCAAACTTTAAGTTGTTACATGAACATTTATATCCTATACTGGGTAAATAATTTCCATAAAATCTTTAGAAAATATATTTCCATAAAACTTTACAATCAATACTTCTACTTCCATTTTATTGAATAAAAATAATCTATTAACTACTCGATAAGTTTTCTATCTTTCCTTTTTTTACGTTTGTATCCTTACGTTATGTAGATTTTTAACATCATCTCTTTGAAATAGAAGAAAATGAAGAATTAACAGTTGAATATTTAAATTTATACTATTATTCAATATCCATTTATTCAATGTAGTTAGATTCTTGTAGTGTTATTACGTTCATTACAAAGTCCTTCTTGGTAGTAAATGAGGGTATTTTTCGAATGGACTTAATTCTACTCCTTATATAGCCATTCCGTTTGTTATCTACACAAACTGCTAGTGACGCTTCTGTGACCGGTTTGATGGATCTCTCAACCACCTCGGAATATCCAATTTAGGTTGTTGACGAATAATTTTTTTAAGTTGATCATCAGATAGCGTCCACATAGGCGGAGGTTTGGTCACCAAGATCTGCTGCCAATGAGTTACGTGGATGTAGTCGTCAGCCTTCGAAGTTTATGTCTGGGACTTAAAAGTGCCTATTGATTTTCCTTTATAATCTTTTAGTGCTTTGAATGTTCTTCTCCATGGAATTCGCAGATATGATTTTTTTCATCTTGTAATGTCGTAGAGTGAAGGTGTGCTTCCCGGTCTCCTTTATCAATCTTTGTTTTTATCAACAAACAGTGATATTGCTTATTTATCGAAAAATGTAAATACTAGTGTTTTTAAACTGCATCGTATACTAAAAATCATAAATCTACGTATGTAAGTTAATTTATTTGGACATATAAAGTGATATTACCGCATTACGTCGAAAATTCCCATATTCCCACTATTTGAAAGCCATTAGACCTAAACTCAACTGAGTGATTATAAGTGCAGCACTGCCACATCCATCTTGTTTAACTAATCTCTTTACTCTTTGAATTAATAAATTAAAACAATCACTCATCAATCAAAACCTAACAACCTTCAAAGTAAAAATTTTAACAATTAAACATTACTGTTTCTCCCAGTAATTAAACAAACTCCCATAGCACATAAGCACTGTTGTCACAATTTCTCCATTCATCTTTAAAAAGAATAGCTACTCCTACTCTCAGGAAGGCAGACAAAGAAAAAAATACTCCAATTACAAAAGGAACAACCTAGTTTAACGAACGAGTTAATTTTAATGAATTGCAGACCCATATTTCCTCATCTACGCTATCAGTTGATGTCAAAGACATTATGAACGTTCTCTTTAAGTTTTTGGAATCATCTGTCGGTTTCCGGCAATATACCTGAAGCTACCAATAATGAAAACTGCAGCAATATCATCCACAAACTTATTAAAGATAACTGCCGCATACAAATGCAACAAGCTGACATCTCTGTTGCTCATCGTCTAGGTCCCAAACCAAAAGTACAAGGTCCCGACAAAAGAAACAAAATTGTGAAGTTGCGCAGAAGTGATCTGAAGCGTGATATTTTCTCATCATGCAAAGAATTCAAACCTTCATTCTATGTAAACGAATAACTGACTCCAAATCGCAACAAAATCTTTTTCATCCTTTGCCAAGCTTAAAAGAAATTCTCCACAAAGATCGCAGGCTGTACTACCAGAGGTGGATTCATCAACGTTTTTCTGCCATCACATTCTAGTTGCCGTGACCTACATATAGTTATCAATACCCAAGCTGCCCTCCAAAAATTTCTGTCGGAACACCTCAATTCGACGCTTGCAGACTTTAATGGTGAAAATCTCTGAACGATCAGTAATAAACCTTCGGCGATATTACTGTTTTAGATGAAAAAAACAAAAACAAACAAACCATTTTTTGACCTACCATTCACTTACTTTTATTTCAATTGTATTACATACTTTCTTCCTTTTTCTCTTATTAAAGTTATCATAAAAATAGTATTTTAACTGTTTATAGATATTTTATACGTAATTTCAATATTTTTGTCAACACTTAATTATAAATTTCCCGTTTTGGCATTCACCGAGAGCTGCCTAAAAAATAATAATAAACACCTTATCAGTGTCCCAAACTACATATAGCTCTTTTCATTCACTACGCGACGTAAACAAGATAGGGGGAGGTATAAGCGTGTATATATCTGACAGACTCAATACTATAAAAGTTGAAAAAATTAGTATTTCCTATAACTATATTGAAACTTTATTTATCGAAGTAAAATCAAATGGTAAAACAATAATCATTGGAACCGTATATAGACCTTCTTCTGGTGACCCAAAGATGTTTATAGATAAGATTACTGAATTAATCAATTACTTCAATGTTACAAACTATGACGACATAATAATTACAGGAGATTTTAACTTCGATCTATTAAACTTTGAAAACCACGCATCAACTCAGTCCTTCCTCAATACTTTTTATTCTCCTTCCTTACTTCCAATTATAACAAAAACGACAAGAATAACCCAAAACTCAGCAACACTAATTGACAATATTTTCAGAGTTCACCCCGAAAATTACTCTTCCGGTATTCTCCTTTGTGACATATCGGACCATCTTCCTATATTCATGATCCAAAAGTCTTTTTTCAAGTCGAACAATATTCATCAAAACCGTACAATAACCTACCGCATAATTAACGAAAATACCTCATTAAACTTCTATAACTATGTTCTAAATCAGAATCTATATGAAATTTCCTATATAAATGACATCGATTCTGCTACCGAAGAGTTAATTCCAAGGCTAGACGAATCTTTTAAACTTTATTATCCTCTAAAATTTAAAACCTTATCATATAAACACAAAAAAAACCTTGGATAACAAACGCAATTATAAATAACATCAAAAAACGTCAAAAATGCTTTTCTCTTTATAAACTTAGTCAAATTCCAGAACACACATATAAAAATTTTCGGAATCAAGTTACTAACCAAATTAAAATAGCCAAGAAAAATTATTACCATGAATGATTTAATCAAATGAAAAACAATATAAAACATACTTGGAAATTAATCAATTCTGTGATAAAACCCTAAATTACTAAAGGAACAAACTAAATTAAACAAATTATCATTGACGGTAAACCAGTTGATGACAATAAGGAAAAAGCGAATGAATTCAATAAATTTTTTGTTAACGTAGGTAAAAATATCTCAGACTCCTGCAAAATTGTCGATCAATCTTTTCTTTCGTATTTTAATGAGATTAATGTACCAAAATCCTTGTTCTTTTCTCCTGTAAGCGTAGCCGATATAAAAAAAATCAATAGTTCACTAAAAAATAAAAAATCAGGTATTAAATCAATCTCCACTAAAATTTTAAAATACATCTCCGATATAGTTGCTCCAATTTTAGCATCAATAATTAATAAATCCTTTACACAGGGTATATTCCCAAGTGTATTAAAAGTTGCTCGGGTAACACCGTTACCAAAGGCCGGAGACCTCACAAACGTCAGCAATTACCGCCCTATTTCATGTCTTACAATGTTCAGTAAAATATTTGAAAAAATAGCCTTCAATAAACCTTATAAATCTCTGGAATCTAATTCACTGTTGTATAAACACCAATATGGTTTTAGACGTCAGAAATTAACGATTCACGCAATAATTAACCACCTTCAATATTTATATGATAACATTGAAAAGGGCCACATTGTATTCTCGATTTTTCTCGATTTTAAAAAAGCTTTCGATTGTGTCAACCATAATATTCTACTGTCCAAATTAGCTATGTACGGAATTAGAGGAAACTGTCAAAATTGGTTCAAATCATATTTAACTGAAAGAAAGCAATTTGTCTCCGTCGATGGTCATGACTCATCCCACCTTAATATTACAACTAGGGGCCCACAAGGCTCCGTGCTTGGGCCACTATTATTTTTAATATATATTAATGATATTGTTAAATCATCTTCTCTTTTAAATTTATATTATTCGCGGATGATAGTGCCTTATCAACTCCCTTGCCATATGACAAACCGAGCAACATTGCATCTACAATAAATAAAGAACTCGAAAATTTCTTCAGGTGGCTTAATGTTAATAAACTATCAATAAATGTAGATAAAACCAAATATATTCTTTTCTCTTACAAAAAGTCTATTGAATTGCCCCATATTAAAATGGGCGACGGAATAATATATGAAACTACTCATATCAGATTCCTAGGCATCTTTATTGACAAAAATCTCAGTTTTAAACAACATATTACGCATATCTCAACGAAACTATCAAAATCGATTGAAATATTATATAAATTAAATAAGTTTCTTCCTAAATCTTTTCTCCACTCTTTATATATGACAATAGGGCAACCTTACTTGACATATGGCATAGAGAGTTGGTATGGAGAAATATCAAAATTATCTTAATAAATTAGTCATATTACAGAAAAAAGCAATTCGAGCCATCCAATAACTTGACTACAATGAGCACACTAATCGATATTTTAAGGAATCCAGAATTCTAAAATTAAATGATCTTTGTTTTTCAAACATCCTTATTCCTTTACAAAACAATAAAGTGTCCCTATAATAGCTATATATTTAATATGTTACGAACAGCTGATAATACCCATAATCACCAAACCCGCAATAGAACAAAAGATATTTCACCCTTGTATTGAAAATCAAAATCACAATGTAGCTTTCTGTACAAATCTATCAAAATATGGAATGGCTTGGACGACAATATCCTAAACCAATTTAGCTCAATTAAAAAAAGCTCTTAAAAACAATATAATTTCGGCTTATTAAATTTCTATTCAGCTTTTTATTTGTTACCGTACACTATTATACTGTGTACTACTACTTTGATTTATACATTATAGATATGTTATTATTTATATAAGACTGTTGACTATGTTAACTACAGATCTCTTGAAATAATCGCTGGAAATAAAATAGTTTGTTAATTTATCTCTAAATTTAAATAATATAATTATTCGTTATTTGCAATCTTTACAATGGTTAGGTTCTCAAATGTATATTAAAATGTTTATATTTGTATAAACATGGAGGAACTTTTATTCTTGATAATTTTATGCTTAGTCTTAAGTTTCTGCCCTAAAAGTCACTGACTTATTTTGGGCCCATAACTAATCTTTGTATGTATAAGTACTTATTGTAACTTGTCATTAAGATTTAAAATGTAATATTTTTATACTGTACATTGGATTAGTATGGAATAAATAAATAAATAAATAAATACAGAGAATAATGTTTTCCGCATGTGCAAAATAAGCATTCCATTTCAATCACTGTAGCACCTATATCTTTAATATGTTTGTTCACCGCTTACAGTGATTACAATGTCTTGAAGAGGCTGAGTGCTTCATCTTGCGTAGAAAAGTTAGCTTTTATTTCAAACCAACATGGTGCATACACTTTCATGGTGAATAAGACAATGGATTTCAGCGTATGAGAAGTTTCAGAAGTCGAAACATATAATCTAAATATCCGATTTGCCGTTGTAAGCCATCGTACATGCGATATTTTTCCAGGACACTTACGAGCCATTTCATCAGAATATTTATATTGTGAGATACATGGAAGGATATCAACAGATATTTTTGATCGCTGCTCAGATTTTCTCTCTCAGCAGACGGCAAGTTAGCCAGAATTGGCTCGAATTCAACAACAATTAGAGTCTCACATTTATCCCGTTGTTTTCCTCTAGGTCCGACAAATCAATGAGATCTCATTGATATCACATCCAAATTGTTGATGAGATAGCGGAATGGGAACTCATTTGCAAGAAGCAGTGGTCTATTAAGTTATTCTTCTAAGATTTTCATTACATCTCCTTTTGTTCCTTGATTCAGGGCAGTTCCATCGCATCACACAATAACGATTTCATCAGTTGCGATGTTATTTTCTCCTAGATACAAGATATCGTGTCACATATAACTTTTACAGAACCTCTCTTCATTGTTAGGGGGTCCAAGGTTTTCTGCACTAGGTTCTTCCATTATAGAGATATGCTTTTCCATTATCTTCTTTTTGTGAAAAGTTCCATCCATCGTCTCAATAACAAATGTGCTATCATTTCTACAATCAAAATAAATAGAATATGATGGCTTATCCAGTCTAATTTTTTGCTGTAGTGTAGTACGTTCTTTGACACGCTCTCTTCTAACTTTTTACCTGTCATCTACTACAGAAGTTTCTTTGCCTTCAATTGACGATAAGACCCGTAAGGATTGAACTTGTTATTAAAGCTGCAGCTCGATCAGACACACCAGTGCGGTCACATGCCAACGCAAACTCTGACAATTATATTCGTTTAGATGGAGTTTGGATGCAAATATTTTGTTTACTTCTTTGCGTATCACGAATGAAAGAATCTCTTAGTCACTACCTTTCTCAGAAGATTATGTTTCTGTGCTGGATGAAGGAAGAATCAATTCGATATTATCTGTCGAAGTACATGGTTGATTTAAGAGACAATACTCACGATTCCTACTAACTGCACTCTGAATATTCTTCTTTGATTGAATTTGATCGATATTACCTATTGCCATTTTTCTAGTTGTTAGTTGGTCATCCAAAAACGTTTGGACCCATGGCTGCATCTTCTTTTCTTTGCTACAAGAACAGTTTTCAAAGCTTTTGGATTTGCAACATGAAATATCAAACAATTGTTCTGCATTCTTTGAAAAAATCGTCGCATTTCTGTTTGAATGATGTTACATTCTTGCTGCCGTTATTTCTCATTAAAGCTTGATATTTTGAATAATAATTCAAAATTCTTTTTCTAACTGCCGTTATTGACACACAAGGGATTACTGCCGTTTTCGAAATAAAAATTAACTTATCCGCTACTAATATGATAATTTGTTTAATTGGCGATTCTTTTCTCATTGCGGTTTATTTCCTTTTCTCGCTCAAACTAAACATATTTTAAAACATCTTTATAAGTTGGCAGCGCTCGTTCACAAATGGCGCAGGGTTCACCAAACAAAGAGCTTTCAATTTCATAACGCGTTCTAGGTTCTAATGCAATAATTAAATTAGTTTTAATATTTTTCTTACATATTATTTAGCTGTGAATTATAATAATACGTGTATAAAACACGAAAGTCAAAATATAGTTGAAATTCACATTATTATCAATTTTTAATGGCGTTGAGTCACCTTTAAAATTTATTATATCAAATAATCCTTTTCGAAGGTTTAATTTGACAGATGTACCTATAAAAAAATCGTGGTCGGAAAATAAATTTCAGAAAAACTTTTTCGCTACACCCTAATGTACACTGCCTGGACAATCCTATCCGTCGCACAATCGCTCTCTACTATCGCGCATTGATCGGTCTACAAGATGAAGTTAAGTGTTGCTGATTCCAGACGTAAGTGCTGCGACGGTGGCGCAGCATTTACAGAGAAACCAAATTTGAGTTCGATCTAATTAAATAATTATCAGCCCTCGTTGGATTTAATCGTCTCTGCACCACGGCATACCCTCCTTCGACTAGCGAGATGGCGGAAAGAGCAGACAGTCTTTGAAGTGCTCCATAATGGCCCATCCACAAGGCTGGTTTATGGCCCTTTCGATTATCATCTTAGGCATTCGCTTGTTGTTTAATGACTCTTGAATTCCACCAACACAGAGGTCACGGAGACAACACTGTTGTGCCCAAAACCACTGGTTTTATCATGGTCATCGAAAACTAACCATGGCACAAGTCGACATCACACAGGCATGCCGGGGACACCTACACACAGTACACAAGCTTTTCTTACATAAAGATCTTCATATGGCAACTCATGTCTTATCCGAATAGACCAAGTTCATAAACTGCTAGAAGCGTTATATTCTGGCCCTTTCCCCGTGGTCGAGCACGACGACAAGGTCTACAATTGGAAATTCCCGATGGCAAAAGGGGCACTCTCTCAGTGGAAAAGCAAAAAACAGCGAGGCTACCTCCCTCATATAGTGATAATGTGCTGAGTAATTTGCAATGCCCAAAGCCACAGGGAAGGGAGAGGAGAGTGACCTGTAGCAGGTCACCTCATAGAGAGTGTGAAACAGAGGACACCGACGTCAAAAGATGTGGAAAAGAAACCCCTCTAGGCACTAAGAAGAACAATAACAAGCCGGACTTCTTCAGGTGCTCTTGGTGACGAGTTACGTTTGCCAGATACCCATCGTTCGTAAATTTTTTAATATGGTTTATTTTAATAAAAGAGGAATAGGAAAAATTGTCCATACGCTTCAAAAAATTTTAACTTTCCTGCGTACTAAATGTATATATTTCATCGATCATAATTGTAACTTGTTTAATTATAGGGGCTGGTTGAGTGACCCTATTGTCAGGTAAAATAGGCCCAATGAGGAACTCCCACAGATGGGTGCTCAATGGATCTATGAAATCCTATGATTTAAAACATTAACTAATTAGGTAATTGGAAATGTAATATGTAACAAACCATTTTAAAATAGAGAAATACTTATAACATAACTATATATTTATTAGAAATGCAAGTAACTGGTTCCCACGCGGATACACTACACACACACAAACACACACACACACATACATACACAAAGGAGTAGCTGTCGGACGGAAAGATACTGACGCTTGATAATTAAGAAAGCCGAGGAAATGCAAAGTTAGATATGATTTGGTCGTCGAGTTTTCGGGAAGGTTTCATAGGAAAAATTCCCAGTCATGTCTTGATAGGAAACCAGCCCAGTCTACGAGTGTGTACATATACTGGGGAAGCACATACATCCCTGAACTCCTCCCAAAGAAAAGAAAAGAGGTCACGCCTCCTTAAGCAGGGGAGATATAAATAGACGAAGGAGAGCATTTTGTGCAGTCAAGGCGAGATCAATTAAACCATTCAATCAGTTAGACTCAAGTTAAGGCACCTGCCTCGACCGTTTACTATTACTAGAAGCAGATTCTACGTAAACCTTTGAGTCAGGGCAAAATCGGTGGCGGGCTCAAAATAAAGTCATCCGTCACGCCAACCGAGATCGGACCAAGTCTTCAAAGCTCTTTAAATACATTTACGTAAATGTATATCACCACCGATGGCCCCATTTTCCTTTTAAAATCCCATTAACAACTAAAAACTATGAAAAATAACCCCCTTCCAATAATAACATTCGCTCTGCTTTATCTAGATTACCTCGTTCCTATCAATAATTTAGTACCCACTCGGTTACTATTTATAACCAGTACATTTTGTATAGTGATTAAGAAATCACTCGCTGATGTATGCTCCTCAATCTTATACATAGATTGCCCCAAATCGTCATACAACAGTTCGAAGACAAAGACGCTACAAATCCCCATATAGCCCAAATTTAAAGTTGTTACCAAAGACTTTCAATGGCCTGCAGAAACATATATCTACAAGTGGCTTACTCAACCACAATAAACATTTGGACGTTTTTCCAATCTTGTACAATGAAATTAGAGCAGATTACGACTTATAAATAAATATAATACTTAAGTCATTTAAATGCACATTTGATTTCTTCAAGAAACTATTTGAAACGCTTTAATACATTGAGGAATACAGCTACTGCGTTTATGTCAACAAAATGAAACGTCTCATCTAGTTTTGGTTAAAGTCTGCCGAATACACATCGCGATTTGAGTCTCGAAAGAAAGCAAATGTGGAAGAAAGGTACGACTCTTTCCAGAAAGGGAAATAATTCGAGTCCAGTCCCCATGCTGAAAACAATGAAATGTTAAGCTTGTGGTGAAAATAATCATATTAACCGAAACTGTCCTTGAAATCAAAGTCCATTCATTCAAAGATTTTGTCTAGATGGTTCGGAGTACTGATTCGTAACTAGTGCCAAATACAGCTAACTTAGCCCGAGACAAGAAGTTAAGTTATATGTCAACCTAGCATAAAGTGAAAAAACTTTCGGCAAGAAGCAACAAAATCTTTCACCTGGCAGAGTTAATTAGTCCCTCGTTTCCAATATCATGAGAGACATGGGACCCGCTAGCATCATTCATAAGAGCGAATTTTACCCGATTCTATATCTTCAGAACTCAACTTGCAGACTGTTTTTTTTCTTTCTGACTAATAGGGAAGGAAAAACAATTCCCTTTCCTACACTGTTACATAAAATATCCATTTTTTTACTGATAGCCGATTGGCACAAGCACTTATTCGTCATTCTTCATTAATGTGTGAGATACTCTCAGAAGTAAAGGACTTTAATAATCCCGCACAATCTACCCTCCAACTCGTTTAGAAAAGAAATAATCTAACCTAGGTAACTGCAAGGGAGCCAAAGTTGCACTCCATCATCCAATACCTGATATGCCAACACGCTGACTCATTTTACTCTTAAGCCGGAGGAGTTTCTTCACCATTAATAGTCATGTCCAACCTTGACTGATGTCCTAGACAAGGTTGCCAACAATGCAATGGCTAGTACATGGATTGGTTAGGTTTTCCGTTATATGTATATTGAAAAAAAATCTATTCGACAAAATTAAAAGGTCGTACACAAACTCCTAGTGAACCAGCTAAGTATTCTACAGCCATTCTGAAAATTGCAAATAACCTGCGCCTTTCTAATAATTTCTTCCACAATAAGGCTTTAGATAAACTCTTGACCCAATTTTATTTTCCCAGAACCAATTTCAAAATAAAACTCTATTGTAGGTCTAACGAATATGTCAAAGATAGACTCAAAGAGGCCAGGTCAAAAAGGCACCAATAAACATAGTTGGGCTCATAAGTCAATATTTTCTATCGTTGATTGGGCATTTCGAGTTGCTAAATCAGTTCGTCTAAGAACAATTTATTGAACTTCAGTTGCTGAAGCACCTGTTACTATCTTATCTAGAGTCAGAATTCATCACAAAATTGTTAGTGAACATTGGACGAAATTTCTGATTTGCTAAGTCAAACATAGAAAAATAGTTTAGCCTTTTAGGGTTATCAAAGCTTCTAATTTCTTTTTTGTAAAGAGCTGAAAATTGCAAAACTCGATTTTAATCGTTTTTCCATCTTGGAAACTTTCCAAACGTTTAGTGATGTGTTAATATTGTCTTACCATTGTCAAAGAGCACTCTCTATTTTTTGTTGTTCTCAGCACTTTGTTGACTTCGTCAAAGTACTAATGGCACCGAGAGTCAGGCCACTATCATCGTTTGAATAGAGTAAACACTAGAGATACAATTGTTGGAAACCTATCATGTGGAATCGCTATTAAGCAACAAGCCTAAAAATTTATCCATTACCAACTTTACGCATATTGGTTATCATTGACGCTTAGTTGCCTACTCTATTTTTTAGTGCTCCCTCCTTGGATAAGTATTGTGCGATCAATTATAATTTAGAGGACTGTAGGTTTTTGGATAACTACAAATGAATTATTTCGGTTAGGTAAAATTAGGTTAAACTAGGCTAGTATTTCCAAATTCTGATTTATTAATCTTATATTTATTTATTCTGGGCATTATCTTAAGAATATTTTGTAACAATCTTTCCTACATCTGCCAGTTTCACTATTCTTGGGACCGTTGAATTTCTTATCCAACCAAAGTTGCTCATCAATCGGACATCTGTTTTGAAGGAGTGCCCCATTACATAATGATCATATACTGTACATGAACTTGATTACGTCGGCGTCTCTCTTTCAGATACTAACTTGCGTTTCTGAGCTCGCTTGCTTAAAAAGCTTTTTAGTTATTCGCCCCACTTATGGCAACAAGTTGGCCAAAAGCAACATTTTCCATCAAATTTAACCCATTTCTCATACTCGAGTATGCAGGCGAATGCGGTGGACTGTTACGATGCGGCAATGATTGTAGTCTTCGATCATGCATGCGACACCGCATTTTACTATGAATTACTTGAAGGTGTGGTTTATGCGAAGTAAATCGCTGAATATTCCTTAAAAGATGTCACCGAATAGCTGGCTGACCAAGGTCGAAAGAGTAATGATAAAACAGAAGAAGGACACGAGATCCACTACTACACACTTCATTACATTTGATCGTATCAGGCTCATTGAGTCGGTGCTTACCGGTTGGTATCTCTAACGTGTGAAGGCAGTTCTGCCACTTCCACGGATGTATTTCTCCTGCCATCGCTTATGTAAACGTGTGAAGTTTGGTTTACCTGAAGTGTCATTTTCTCGGTGAACGTATCATATAAAGTTTTATCGTCTATGGCCAAGTGTGTCAATTGCCGAGAGACCCACCCTCTACCTCGAAACGATATGTAGCTTATCTTTTGGAGAAAGAATTCCTAAAATCTTAGACTTCGGATCTTCTCTCGTTTAGCGAGGCTACTCCTTGGTACCTAACCTAGACGACTGTTTTGTCTCCCAAGCTGTCCGCCACATTCTTGTTAAGTGTGCGATTACGGTGGATCTTCGCCAGCCATCGCGCCTTAAGTGCTCCATTTAACTAGCATGAATGGCTTGAAAGGCTCAGGTAGCTTTTAATCCTCTTTGAATTTGAGATACTAGAGGGATGCAACAGCATTTGATGTTAAGCCCCCCCCCCCCCCACATACTTTAAAGGAAGGACTGATTTGTACTTTGTGTTAGGCACATTCTTGTTGAGTGTGTCATTCTGGTGTATCTTTGAGCAGGTTACCGTTCACAGTTCCGTCATGAACAGTGTTACTTCCGCACATTTTTTTAAGTGAGACCTTATCTTAAATACAGAAATGTTAACTTATTGACTCTCTAGATGAGGATGGCCTCCTTTAGAATTTGAATCGTCTTGGTGTTTGGCTCAGGTTCCTGCTCTGGTGTGAGGCGGGCCTCCCGATAATGCAAGAATTTGATTCATAATTCTTCTTCTTACGTTTGCTTTGTTTGGTTTTGGTTTTGTTTTAGAATCCATTGTTTTTACTTGTTTTGTGTATGGGTTGTTTTGGATTTAGTTTATGTTTATTTATGTTGCCTAATAATATGGTAAAATAGATAACAGCTAATTATACTTATGGTGGCAGTGGCAAAATAGGCGCATATTTTTTTAAATTGTGTTTAGCCCGACTTCCTGGCCGAAGCTTAACATGCAGTAGTTCTGCTTGTTGATTTTCGAATTGAATGTTTAAACTTTTCATCAGAAGAAAGGAGAATTATATTGCCATGACTCTTTAGTTCGTCGAGGCGATGACAGCGCTCCAGACACTGTTCTAGCTTAGAATGGGTGAATAGAGGATTTTCCACGCGCTTCAAACCTTAGCCGCTCTCTCTCTTAATGGTCCAGGACACCTTGGTGACCAAGATGTTATTGTCTTCGCGAACGCAAGCATTTTGAGCAGAGATCGCGATTATATAAACTTTCATTTCGACAATCAACACATAATGAAAGACGTTTAAATGATACGTGCAAGAAAAGAACAATTTTAAGATCGTTTGAAGGAATTTTTTTCAATCATGCACCTAAAACTCTCTAAAGATAAAAAAACTTAGTGGACCGTAACTATTGCAAATCCCGGTTTATAGATACTTAATAATATATCTAAATATTTATATATATATATATATTTGATAAATGATCAATAACGTACTGGTCAATGCAGCTAGGTACGGGTAATAATAAAAATTCCTTAATCCGCTAAAGAATTTTCCTGGAGTTCCGCAACCCTCTTCAGTAGAGTTACGTATACGACAAGGCAACTATCTATTTCTTCATATATATATATATATATATATATATATATATATATATATATATATATATATATACACATTAACAGAGAGCTGTCATAGAAAAATATAATAGAAGTAATGCTGAAGATAAAATCAAAGAAAGAAAATGGTATAAAATGGCTAAAATCCGACGTTAAAAAAATCACATGTAGCAGCTCACATGTAGTTGCTCTACTCGAGCAACAACATCCAGAGCCACAATTAGCAAATAACACAAAATGACATGCGGGCCATTCTCAAATCAGAAATTGAGTTAGCAATCAATCAAATGAAGAGTCATAGGTCAGGGTGACATTAGTTCTGAAATGCTGAATGATTTGAGATATGTCATTGTGGATAAATTAGCTTGTTTATTTACTTAAGGTTTAAAACAATGACAGATTCCAAAGGAATTGCAAAATGGCATGATCAAGGGTTATACAAATTTATTTTTTAATATAAAACAATGTAAGTGTGTTTTTTGTCAAATATTCAAATATGACACTAAATTTTGTATAGCAATAAAACTGCATACACCTAATTGAATCTCCATATTATTAGTTTAATTTTTTCTAAGCTTATTTCTTTAGAGAAAACACTCTGGAAGGGGACTTTGACTTTGAAATCTGGAATCAGGCACTGAAGTTTTTCTAAGTAAGTGCAAACTTTATTGTAAGGAGAGTTTCATTGGTAGATTTGTCACACTATTTAGTATTTTGACGTGCAATTGTGAAATTACTAGTTGTGAGGAGGGTGTATTTAATGGTTGTGTGATCTAAGCCCACATTCAATGTTTCTGATGCAGAAAGAAAAAGATTCGTTTGAAAGATCTTGCCTACATCAAGGATCAGAGAAAAAAGTTGGAAAGTAAAGGTCCCTAGAGAGTAGGTGCCATGATGTGGCTGAGAACAAGATAGGATTGCAGAAGTTGTATAGGCAAAGAATGTTAAAGAGGTTAGACCAAAGATGAAGCAGCAACGAGAAAAATGCTGCTGCAGGCCAAAAGACCACAAGAAATGATGTAGACATATTTTTGGTCTTGAGGAGATGGAATTGGAGAAATGTTGTGTTGATTTTAAAGATGTTTTTATTCCTCTAACTGACTATGAGCCTGAATTTCTTCAAACTTGCAGAAAAACTATCATGAGATTAGAACCTTTGGGCTTGTTAGTGTATCGTATGGCATAGAGCTGAGGCCAATTGCAGCAATAGCAGCTGCAACAATTATTGATGTAAATTCATCACCGAGGACAATACCAGTAAAGTGATTAATAAGAATAAGGGAAGGAGAGCGCATGATAAATTAATGAGAGAGTTGAGGAAAGAGTTGGTAGTGTAGGTTTGGGAAAATGTGTGATGTCATGCCTTTTTTTCAAAGACCGGATTTACACAGTTTATTTCGTATTCCTTATAATGGTTTTTACTCAAGTTCTTCATAATCTATGACAAATTGGCGGGAATTATCGCTCATCTATGCGCTCATTTGTTATGTAAAGCTTTTATCGCTTATAGTTGAAGTCGCACCACATATCAGCTTTTTTCGACCTTGACTTTTTATTTTATTCCCATTTTTTATTCCTTTTAATCTTTATAATCAACACAAAACTAGTTCAGTACACCTATAAAGATATATTTAGTATAATAATCATTAAAATTCAATATTACAATAACCTTATATTCAATTCAAAGATTCTAACTAGAACGACGCCCAAAAAACACCATCTCCTAAATCGAATTTTTTATAACGTTTAACGCCATCTTGGACGCTTTCTTGTGACTTGACAGACTCTGTAAAAATAGCGAGGTGTAATAGAGGTCTCAAGAGAGTACAGCAGTCTCTATTAGTTCACTGTAACACGGATGTAATGTAGCTGTTCGAGAATAGCAAAACGAGCCCCAATCAGTACACGATTAATCAACACCTGAAAAGCCCACTAAACCACCGTTGCTCGAAATATAATTATAATCTATTAGTTTGGTTGTGGACGTGGGTTTTACCATAACTGGTCAAAGGAAGCATTTTGAATTTAATAAATCAATTCTCCATTAAGTAAAAGGATTAATCAGAGGTTTATGCTGGCCATTTCTCGCTGGTCTATTGGAGATGTCGATCAATAAATAACAAAGAATGAAATACGAGAAACAAGTTTTATATCTTAATCAGTTCTTTTAAGACTAAAGAATTCTTATTTTGAATCCATAATTAAATTCTAGTGATTGAATTTGCAAACGAACCACAAAATGCGAGGGGCCTGTCCAATATTCCTCTTAATTATTTCTCCTTTAGTCACAAAGGGCAAGAGGCAGAGGACGTCGCTTCCTTCAAATGGAAAATTTATTCTTTTGATACACAAAATTTGAATCATAAAAGAATTTGTGAAAAAAGGCGTTTTTCTTAAAGCTGCTTTTTTGCTCTTTCTCTCTCTTTTTCTCTGACTAATGTGGTTTAAATTGTAATTTTTACTTAATATATGCACTTAGTCATTCTTTATTTTACCCTTTTTTAGATTCTTGTCAGATACACATTTAATGAAATTATAATAGCGCTGCAATTTGCGCTCCCATTATTTTAGTTAACTACTGAATAAGGACATTTTTCTTTAAAATATGAGTTTAGTCTAAGTATCATTATGTAACCAATTAATAGTTTTTGCACTTAAAATGTATTTTACCTCAAGGATTATGGGTTTTAAGATGGCCTTTATAAAATCAAGATGTGTTTTAAAGTAATAATTTTGTTTTTCAACAGACTATATAAATTAACCTCACAAAACAAAAATAATAATAGGTTTCATCTCTCAGATAAAGTTTTCCTTTAATGGAAGTTAGGGCTAATCAAAATTATTTCCTTCTTCCCCATAGTCCTTGTTTTGGTAAATCATATGTTGACAGCTAGATATACGGAGCTACAATTGGATCCGAGACTGTCACACAAAGCTCAAATAGAGTAAAAGACAAGAAAGTTTCAGTAGTACCATTTATAATGAAAAAACATAAATAATGGGAATAATTAGAAAGTAAAACGACTAAGTAGATTTTTCGTATGTGTGGCTCCACGTCCATACACTGTAATCCTCACAATATACTGCAAAAATTCCAAGTAACAGCTAAAAATGCAATTTTATGGGATAGGGAGAACTCAGGTTCCAGGAGCTTCCTTGACTTCATACCTATGACTTTAGTGCACTTTGAAAAAGTTAGTTTCAGATAATTTCAAAAAATCCCAGTTATATATTTTAGTACGGCGTTAGTTTTTATTAAAACCATTCATTTTTTGCAGCACTTATACTCGTATCTGAAAAATTCCTGTGGATGTAAAGAAAAACTAAATTTTCCTCTATTCATTGTTTTCCTAAGATTTTTAATCAAACCTAGCTTAAAGGGCATCCGAAAAAGCAGAAATTTCTTAGGATCAATCATTGGCAAGGATATTTTGGACTCGAGGTGAAAAAGATATTTGAGCTGGCAATACCTCAAGCAAAGAAAGCTTGATATAACCACATGGCATTCTTAATATCAGAGTGATAATCTTGAAAAGACAACACATTCTCCACTGATGATCTTAGTATTTAATGGCGATAATTAAAATTTTTATGTTATCATAAATTATTTAGAAGTACTTATTTGAGACTTCAACGCAATAAATCTCTAAATAGTCTTCATTTAGATGGCTGATACACAAATTCTAAAGTTTTGATCAAAAACCTAATCTCAGAGAAGTATACCATAGATGAATTATTATGAAGAGAAAGAAATTTCCTTACTTCTTCATTCTTACTTCTCTATCATTAATATGCTGTTAAATAGTGTAAATAATTGTTCTATCTATGATGAAAGCCAAGGAGGTGGAATGAGTTTTTGATTGTCCTAAAACTCATGAAAATCTTTAAGCTGTGGTTCTGTTGATGTTTTTGGTTCGATGAACATAGGTGATGGTAGAATGATTGTTTTCCAGGTATCCTTATTGTTTATCTCATCATTACTGTGTTTTTCCAGATTCAAGCTTACAAGTAGATAATTTTGGAACTCTAATAACTGGTCCATGGGCGATTGTGATTTTGACAGAGAGAACATTTATGCATTTACTAGCATGTTTGTTATATTTTATTTACTCTTAATACAAGTGAATTTTTACTATGTTCAAATAGAAATACGTGGAGAAGAATACTTTCCTGATTTCTGTAATAGAATGATTTAGAGTTTAGTGGAAATGCACCTTAAACCCCGCTAATAGCTTGGGAGGGAAAGTGAGGATTTCTCAGGTCTCTATGAATCAATTTTGATGAAACTTTTCCCAGCTGCTCTGTATAATATGTCAACCCAACATTAAAATTATGTTTTCATTAAGCTGTGTCTCGTCATTTAATTTTAAGTTTCAAAAACTTTATTTTTAGGGAGAATGAGTTTAATAACATCTATCATGCTTAAGAACAGGAGGACGTCGCAGAGGCCGTAATGATGAAGAGAAGTCTCTCAACATCAATGAAAGTGCTGAAAGCAACTCTGTTCATGTTAAAGTAGCGTAAATAGTTCGCCATGTGATGGGGTTATAGAATCTTATATGGACAATTCATTAAAGAAGAAGCAATCTGATATGAGGAACTCGAAAACTGGGTAAAAATAAGTCTGCTGAATAATGGCTACCAGTTACGTGGAAAACCAAGACAAGCAAGCAAATTCATTTTTACCGTCACTGGTCCTTCCCATGTACCGAAGACCGAAGGCAACTCGATTCTTGGAACCATGGCATCCGTGCCAGCTCTCCTGAAACTACCTCTTTTAAATCCCCTTCAGAGGACTTTGAGGCGCAAGTGGGCCCGAAAGTACTTTATCGTAGAATGACCCTGACATATACGTTACTTCTAGCCAATAGGCATGGTCACTCAAGGTCAACGCGTGACCTTGATTCGACTTTAGTCACGACAGAGTAACAAGGAGTAACAAGGAAAGGAGTACCCTAGGAGACCTTACGACCCATTCAAAGAGGATACCTTTGGACTAGCAATCGAGCAGGCACATGGCTGCACAATTGTTTTGCGTCCCTAAACCGCCACTTTTCAAGACTTTGTCTAGTCTCGACTTGAACTCGTCAACAGATTCACTGTTGACAACTTCCACTGGAAGTGCGTTTCACTTACAGCAGAGACTGTAAGTGAAAAGATTTCCACACAGATTGCGGTTGTAACGCTTCAATTCAAGTTTGAAGCCATGATTGCGCCTTCTGTTCTCACTCAGTGTGAAAATATCCCGGTAGTCAACATTGTTGAACCCTCGAAGTATTTTGAAAACTTCGATGAGCTGACCACGCAGTCTAAGGGTTTCCAGCGAGAACAGATTTAATTCCCTTAGTCTATCCTCATAACTTTTATGTCGGATAGAGTGGATCAGCTTGGATGCCTTGGCTTGTACGCGTTCCAACCTTGCGATATCCTTTCGAAACGAAGGACTCCAAAATTGTACGGCATAATCCAGGTTCGGCCAGACGAGAGAGTTGTACAGACAAAGAACTATCTCCTTGTTACGGTATCCAAACTGGCGCTTTATGTAGCCTAATATCCTTTGGGCTTTCTTCTCTGCCTCGATGCACTGTTTGGAAAATTTGAGGTCACCAGTCATAGTTACACCTATGTCCTTCCCAGTGTCACTCGATTCAAGAGCAGTGCCCTTAAGGATATACTGAGACTGGGGGATTCTGTGGCCGATATGCATCACTTTGCATTTGTTCACGTTAAAAGGCATTTGCCACGTGTACGACCAATCCCCAATCTTCCCAAGATCTTCCTGCAGGCGGGCAATATTTCCATCCTTTGCAACGTTCATACCAAGCTTGGTATTGTCGGCAAATTTGGAAATCTTGGCAACCATGTCACCGTCCATGTCGTTGACGTAGATGATGAATAGTTGTGGTCCCAGGACAGAACCTTGAGGCACTTTGCTAGTAACAAGCACCCACTCACAAGCCTGTCCATTCACCACCACTTAGCCAGTTTTCGATTCAGCCGGCTAATTTTCCTTCTATGCCCAGCGCTCGCACTTTCCAGAGAAGGTGGCGGTGTGGTACCTTATCAAAGGCTTTCTGAAAGTCTAAGTACACCCCATCCACCGCCTTGTCCCAATCGTGGTCACTGAACACGAAGTGGAAGAATTCCACAAGGTTCGTCAGGCATGACTGTTGCCTTTGGAAGCCGTGCTGGGAACTCCTCAGTAGCAGGTTTGACTCTAAATACGACGTCATTTTGTCCACCATCATGCTTTCCATGAGTTTAACGACTATTGAAGTCAGACTGATAGGTCGGTAGTTTGACACTTGATCGTGCCTATGTGGTAATGAAAAAGTAGGAACAAAATATACTTAAATATTGATATATTATACACAGTAGGGCGCGTTTGAGATTCCAATCCATCCCTTATTGCGGAAAGCAGATCGATATTCTGACTGTTCTCACGGTCCTCGCTCAAGTGACTGACCTCGAACCGGACTGCGTGGTTTCGAAGGGCCGCCATCAGCCTCTATTCTCGACACTCCTTCATTGCAAAGATGTTACTTTAATAAAAAGGTGACATCTGACAACTGCTGGATTGGTATTAAAAGTCTCAAATTTTCCCGACCTGATATGGGAGGACAATTGTTGGATACCTGACCTTGAACGGGTCACGCTTTGGTGCCTCAGACATATTTACGTATAAATAATATCAAATAAACAAGGAATAAATAAACTTGACAACATAACAAGGGCTACAAGAACTAACATGAATTTAAATGGGGATCGATCAGCTAAGGGCAATAACGAGCTAGAGCTAGACAAAAAATAAATAAATAAATAACACAAAATTCTGGAAAAAATTACAATATAAAAAGATAGAAAAGGGAAATATAAAATACAGGGAATTAATTAATCCGAAGGATATAAGGGTTAACCGGATCGTTCTTGATTTCTAAACAGAGAGGAACAAACATAAACATAACATTAGCAAGCATAAAATTTATCCTGGATTAGTATGGATAGGGTATTTTGAATTGATCATCCTAGAGGTATAAACTAGATCGCTTAAGGCGACCATTGTTACTTTTTACATTTCGTAAATATTTGAAAGGCTTTTGATCCGTCTCTAAAAGGAACTCTTGACCTAATAAATTCATTCTAAACAAATTTATGACCCATATAATGGCCAGAGGCTCCTTTTCAATGATGGCATAATTTATTTGCACAGCATAAGCTTATGGCTCGCGTAGGCGACCGGATAACTATCGCCATCATCGCTATACTCTAGTAAAACGCATCCTAACCCTTCCTTACTAGCATCGGTTCTGATACCAAACATTTTCTTAGGGTAGGTGAGCCGGGGAATAGAGATGGAAGCTAATTTTCCTTTTAGCTGTTTAAAGTGAGAGAAAGCTAATAGGGACCAGACGAAGGGTTCTGGAGACTTCTTTTTCAGCCATTCACACAAAGTGGCAGAGATAGAAGCGAAATGTGGGACGAAGCCGCGGTAGAAAGGAGCAGACCCTATGAAGGATCTTAGCTCCTTCTTATTGGACAGACGGGGCATGTCCTCAATGGCTCGCATCATGCGATTGTAATTACTCTAGGCCATCACCAAATTAAGTGTCCGCAAATCGAAGCCTATATTACCCGTCTGACTTCTTTACCAAAATAATGGGGGAGCCGTAAGTAAATTAGGAGGGTTCTATAATATTTAAATTTAACAATTTATGTAGAAACTTTTGCGTTGAAAATCTCTCTTAAATGGATGGCAAGGTAGTACGGCTAAGAACAAATAGGCTCCAGGGTAGTTAAAATAATATCATGCTTGAACTGAGCGGCAGAGACGGGAATCTCAGAGATCACCTCTCCAAAGTGGCTCAATAAATACTGCGGCTGACACTTCGACTCGTGGGACAGCTGGGCGTTAGTGTCTAAGTCGGATGACTTGGATTTGGTAGCGTTATGCATGGTAGGCAAGATTTATTTCTTGTTTTGTTCAATTTGAGCTGCTTGCACCACATTTAGCGGATCTAGGGGGTGAATGGAACTAATCCGGTTGATTGCCACATGGGCGAAGGGTTCAGGTGTCATAAGTCCCATCTGCAGCGGAGTGGGTCTGACGCTTGCTTTTGCAGTTGTCCTTTGACAGATATCACACGAACGGAAATACTTAAGGATGTTATCTGCCGCAGCAGTGCAATAAAAATACTTAAAGATTCTCTGAGCCGTTTTGGTATGGCTGAACTGGCTAGAGAAAAGGCTATCGTGAGCCGTCTTTAATATGAGGTGGACCTGAAACGGGGGATGCATACCGCATGGGCATCGTAACTATTGCGTTCCAAGTAGGTGCGGTACAGGAGGTCGTTCTACACAACGTGAAAAACGAATTTATTTCTGTGAGTGGACTCTTGGATCTTATTATGAGCTTTGATCAAAGAGGCGGAGTGAATCACAGTCCTTTTGCTCTTTAGCGAATTCATTGTTTAAATGCCGCTAAAATCGGTGTCGCAGGGGGTTTCAATAGGAGCGGGTACTTCTACTTCCTTTTACGCCTGGGAACGCGTAAGGATGAGATGAACGACCGGAGTGGAAGTGACCCGCAGGCAGTGTCCCACCAGAAGAGCGCAGAACTTTATTGGAGCCGTTACTACTTCATCCCAGGTGGTATTATTCGCGCATTCAATAAAACATTTCACGAAAGAGAATCGATTTGCACGCGAAAGGAGGTTATGTACTACCGCAAACTTATCATAGTTCGGAGCGATCGGGAAGAGCAGCTCGTCGGAAACCATAATACATGTACACCCTCTATCCCGAACAAGAGTGGAGAGCCGGCAACCGTTTACTGATCTGGTCTCAAAATCCAATCTTCCTGAGGAGCTCTTCTCGATAGCCAGCGGCAGGAGGAGCAGAAGGAGAGGGAGGTGATTCAGTTTTCGACGGTGGTGGCACACAAATTTGGTGTACTTAATTGAAAGAACTAGGCCAGAATTAGAAGTTTTGAGGGCAATTTGTCATCAAATGTCCTTCAATACCGCAGGAAACACACTGATGGTCCTCATAGGGAAGTATAACGAAGGGGGATTTGATCAAAATGGCTTGACGTCACTGGGTTCTAAAGAAGAAAGATTTCTGGGCTTGAAGGGGCTAGTTATTTTGACAAACTTACTAGGTTCACAATGTGTAAATTTTTGTTTGCTACTTTTACATTTGGGAAAAGATGGATCAGACTTTCTGCTTTAGGGTAGCAATTGTGGCTTGCGGCGAATACATCGGTTTCTTCGATGCATTCCTTGAAGGTGGAACACCTCCGGTCCTTTACAAATGATCAAATTTTCGAAGAAAGCAAAGCCATAATCTGGTCTTTCAGTATGAAGTCGACTAACGCTTCATACTCGTTGGTAACTTTCTAAAAATCGAGCCAGAAGTTGAAAAGTCTCGGACGCGTATACCCAAACTGTCGAAAATTTTGGTTAGGCTCTATCCTGGCGTGACGAAACTTAACGCGGTAGTAATCGGGCGTCATGTTATACGCGACTAAGAATTTTGATTTCAACGTCAAATAATCGATCTCAGAGCTTAGAATATAGCAACGGCAGGAGTTAAGCCATAAAAACCGTTTCAATGTCCCAGTGGTTTAGCTCGAAGATCTTTTCAAAATGCATGAAATAGGACCTGAAATCTTCCTCCTTGTAAACGGTGAGCTTCACTGATGCAGTTTGAGGGGCGTCATTCCTCGAGATAGTGAAGAGTGTCTCCATCCTCGCTCTATTAATTTACTGTTCATGTTCTCCGATGCGTTCTCTTTCCTTTCGTTCTTCTCTTTCTTTTTTTTTATGTTCTCTCTCTCTCTCGTTTTTCACTTTTTTGTTCTTGTTCTTCTTTTTCATTTTCTCTTTCTTCTTTCTCCCTTCTTTCCGCTTTCTTGGCTCTATCTCCTTCTTTTATATAGGAAAGAATGTCTTTTCCACACAAACCAAGAGATTCACCTAGTAATTTAAATTGGTCGAGTGAAGACATGATGGTCGCAAATTTGAGTTAAACTTTTTTAAATAAAAACGTAACGGGATTGTCGACCCAAATTAAATTGGTATACACACGGCGCAATTAGTAATTTCCGTCTGAGCACTCGGAAATACCCGAATTAACGCGAAATCCTTTAACTTGGCTCACAAAACCGAGAACAAAACTAGACTGAACGTTTCTTGATAAGAAAAGGGTCAAATTCCGTTGGAGGGGGGAATAAGTGATAGGTAAGGTCTCAAAACTTAGACACCATATGTTTAAAGGCGGGTACACACAACAAATGGTAAAAATATTTTGCATGAATATTTATGATTACCTTCTCAATAGTTTAGCATTCAACCTCAAAACCTTATTAACCTAAAACTGTAGCGGGCCGAAAATCTAGACTCTAACCCTAATCGATCCCACCCGCTTCCTACACTAATTCGGACGTGATAAATCTAAAGAAAAAGGAAATGGAATCTATGTAGAGTCCTTTACTTACCAAAAATATGGAGTAAATATGCACATAAAAATATAGATAGCTAATTTTCCTATATTCATAATTAATATTATCTGATGAATACCAATCAAAATTTATGCCAAAAAAACAACATTAAATTAGACTATATATTCAAAAGGAAGATACGCAAAGTCATACAACAAAAAATATCTACCAGGTCAATATCAACCAACCGATAACACAGTATACACATTAGTCAATAATAGGAGGCCTAAAGCAAACAAGGGGCCAAAGCAAACATGCGGCCCTAAAGCCAAAAAAGGGCGTGAAGCAAACAAGAGGCCTCAAAAAAAAAGAAAGGGCTCAAGTGTTACCCAGGTGAGTATTGTCGTTCAAGCATTTAAAAAAAAACTGGCGCCTCCGAGCTTGTACAATACTGCAATCTGGTCACGCATTGATACTATCAAAGCCCTCTCTGTCCTGGTGGGACTTACAATCTCTGGTTGGTTATTTCAACCCTACAGTCTCTGTCACTCCTTACAAATGGTGGCCCTTCGAAAAATGATTCAAAATTAAACTGAGGAGGAGAAAAAACATTTGATACAAAACATGAAAATCAATTTATATATACAAAAAAGAAAAGAAAACGTTTTCGTTTATAAACACATTCTTACAGATGGAGGAAGATGGTATTGGCAAAGGGGTGGGAGAATGGCCCTTCACACACACTCACATTCACTTCACCTCAACGCCAGTTAATATATATATATATATATATATAGATATATATATATATGTTGTATATATTTATATATATATATATATATATATATATATATATATATATATATATATATATATATATATATATATAGACATATATTATGTAATAGAATGTCCCTGATATAAACGTCACTTCTACCCAATAGGCGTGGTCGCTCAAGGTCAGCGCGTGACCTCGATTCTATCCGGGTCACGGTAGAGATAGGGAATAGAATTGAGGGAAGTTGGCCGATATTAACTAATGAATGCTGTGGCTATGTGGCTTATGAAAAGGTAGGAACAAAATATACTTTAATATTGACAGTTATACAGAGTTATACGTGGACTGATCTAGAGCCTGACCTATTAGTTTCGATGTGCCGCCAGGAACCTCTATTCTCAAACTACATGACGTTGAACATGAGTTGCGTTCTTTTCAATGATGAGGCCAGAGTGGTTGTAAAAATGATTGGATTTATTTTGGAGATGAGCGTCACCGAAGTTTGCGACCTTAACAGCAGCAAAGAGGAGTCATGTTGTGGGCAAGTATATTTGGACACATACTTGTTGGCCCAGTAACGCTGCCTGATGGGGTTAAAGTGACCGCAGCTGGCTACGGCAATCCAATAAAGGAGATTTGGGATCCGTGGCTAAATGACATACCATTGTCACTTTTAAGGACTCTAGTTTTCATGCATTACAAGGCTCCATGAAAAAGCTCTTAGGCATACAAGGTGATATGGTGATGATGTGGCCACCAGCTTCTCTGGATTTCAACCCAATCGAGAATATGTGGTCCATCTTTAAACAAGATGTTGATACCTATGGACGTTAAAATGTCAGGGGTGACCATTAAAGCTGCAGTAAATGTACTAGAACCTGCTACTGTTGAGAAATTGAATTCATCCATGGAAATGGCGCTCATGTGGGCCAATATAATTCATTATGTAAATCAATTGTGTGTTATAATTGTTGTTTTTTGTAAATATATATGCAAAAAATGCCTAATTTGTATAATTATCCTTAATTTTCTCCCAAATATTTCTAGATGGGCTCCTTTTATTCATAAACTATTAGTGTTGTTCCCACACTAAAAATGAATCGGAAAAGGATGTTTCACAGCATAATGAAATCATAACATTTGTATTATCACATTGACCAGACCAGCTGGAAAAACTTTCATTAAATTTTATTCAGGGAGATCAGAGAAATCCTAACTTTTCCTTTTAAGCTATTAGCGTGGTTTCCTAGCTCCATCGACTGACAGCATAGCTGTTTTTTCAAGTTTTCGAAACATTTGAAGTTCCAAGTTTATAAGGTAATCAAATGTTTCATTTGATTTGCCAACTAAACTTCATTAATCCATTATAAGCATTGGCTTGCAAATGATTTTCACTTAAAAAACATCAAGTAACTTTTAAATTTGCGGAACCTCCGCATGGTCACAAATTACACATCTATGTTTTGGAAAATCAGAAAAAATTGCATGAATTTACTTAACCTGTAACTTCGTCATGCGGAAAAAAAAATCTGGCACATGCGCCTTTCATTCTGGCAACGCCATGAATATACCAAACAAGCAATGCCTTCAGGCATTTCTTGCTCCATCGAATGAGGTATACGAGAGATGTTGGGCAGATGATTTGCAGAGCAAAATCATTATCCTGAGTCTCTTATTTTCTTTCAAAAACAGGAATGATAACACTCCTTTACAAAAAAATATAATGTTCGATTGATTGTTTAGGATTCGAAACTTTCCACTTACGCAGAAAAATCTATCGCGGTCAATATTGCATTTTCTATTGATGCTCTCTAGTTTTTTTAAATAATCAATAGCTATAATCTTATGATACATAGCTCTCTGCTATTTTTTTTAATAAAAAATCTATTTATAAAAGAAAGATTTCAGGGAAAACAAAGAGTAATCACGGCATTTACATGAAAATCTAGATAGATAGCGAAAATAGCATAAACAGATAAAGTGCTGTATGAAAAGACTAGGCTTAATTTTAAAACTGATTTTGGATTTGAATTCAGAGCGAAAACATTAATTAAAATTATTTATAATAACTCAGAAATCAAATATCACTCAGACCACTGCAATCATCGCACTTATTCACACTATAGCAAAGGCTTGCCACAGAAGAAGCCACCTCATGCTCCAGCCGATCCAGCGGCCAAGTTGAGTTCGCTCTTACTCCACCCATTGATCACAAATCCAGAGACGTCATCCGTTGGCTCTCTTTATCGATAACGGTGTTCGTTCGGGATTATTTTGTGTCCCTGTTACTTTGTAATACTTCCGGCACTTTTATGTGTATTCAGTAACTTATCTAATTTATCGACTCCCCTTTCTATTTTTAACATGTACCATTACTAAGGCTATTAATTTCAAAATCCAGTGATCTCATCCTCTGTCTATCTACATATGTATATGTCTGATTTAGGATTATATCTTCCTATCTTATTTGCAAAATGTATGTATATCGAAAATTTAAGTGTTGGTTATAACTACTTGTTAAATTTATCATAATAGTTACTATTAATTTATCAGAATATGTACAATTAATTTTCAATGGAAACTAATTGTCTACTCCAACATAACTTGAATTCATGCTGTTTACTATCCAAGGATACTAATTGCACTGATAATTCTTATAAACCCACTGAAAACAGGAGGGGATTTTCTGTGACCTGGTAATTTCTTTAAATGACGTCATATGACCTCATTCATGTGCTGAAATATCACCATTGACCCACGAATATTTTTGCTCTTGACGTGATTTCGAATAAATAATAATCATTTGGGACTAATTTCTAATTTACATTGGATCATCTAATTACACTAATTCTTTTTCTTGCGAGTGTCACTAAAGTTAAGTAAGCAATAATGATTAGTTATTGCAAGTATTATTCATACTACTTCTGTTTTTTATATGGAGCGATGACATAATCAATTTAAAGACGCTTTAGTACACATGTGAAGCAACTAAATGAGCTTTACTTCGGATCTATATATACACATTATGGGATCCTAATAGTTGCTCTCCCAAGTGCACAGAAAACTTTCGGTATGAGTCAAAGGCACCACTACTTATTTCACATTTGGTGTGCTAATGCTCTAGAGAGAGACAATCTAGGATTCAACTGACTGCTCTTTGTTTATTATATATCACAGGTGAGTGTGCTTCTCTCTATTCTACCTGTTTGCTAAAATTTCCTCTCATGATATTTTATTTTCTCCAAATACAAGATGATTAATCTATGATTATTTCTTTGCTTACTATAAGTATCAAAAAAAAAGAAAAAAACTCAAAGGTTACCCACATCTTAGTTGGCTATTCACTCTGTCGGACACTTATGAGTATATATGAACTTATAACTGCGCCACGTTCTCATATGCTAAGCAGTGACAGTGATAGTTCGGCTAAACAAGAATCACAAGAATTTACACATTAGCCACGGCCTAAAATTGACAGCAAACCGTATCTCGTCACTATGCCTGAACTCAAATATTTATCTGATCTAAGCCTTACTAAACAACAGAGCAAACTTCTTTCCAGCCTCCCGTCTGCAAAGAGGAATCTGTCGAATAAATTTGTACGGATTACTACACTAAGGAAGCGTTCTCCAGATTTGCCACTATTCTACTCAATGGAAAACACCCTTTGTTTTTTTAATAATATCAGAGGACATATTGATGCTCTTAAATATAGCTATGACCCAAGCCGATTGAGGTTGTTTATTGATGCATCAGGTTAAAGCATTAAACCTGTTTATATGCATTTCGGAAACACCATGACATCCGTTGAAATTGCTTCTTCAGTCATTTTAAACAAGATATGAAAATATGTCTATAATTTTATATCAATAAAGGCTCTGTGAGTATGAATGGCTAATTTGTGCAGCTTTGAATTTGTCTCCATTCTTGATGGTTTACTAATGCTTTCTAAACATGAATTTTACTTTTTGCGAAGGATGATAGCCGAACCTGATTGCAACACTATGTACTTTCAACATGCTGCTCACCCAAAGAGGAACTAACAATTGGTTTCAACAATGTTAGTCACGAACAAATAGTAAATAAAAGGATAAGATATTTTTGCACCCGTCTGCAAAAAAAACTGCGTTTAATCAACCAATTTTCCCAAGCTTTACAGCTTTTTAGCTCTGTTTACAGAACTTCTACAAATATTTACAAAATAGGTGATACAAAAATAAAAGAAGGCGCGTTGATCAGCTCAAAATCCGTCAACTTATTGCTGACGAGGATTTTGAATTAACAATGGATGGAACAGAGTTATTTACATAATGTACATTCAAAGTTGTGTAGAATGGGCTACGTGGAAAAAAAGAGGGCCAATGTAATATCTTAGTGGATAAGCTAACCAAATGTTTCCTACAATCTTGAATGCAATATGTAACAAAGTCTTCATTTTCTGCATTTTCATCCCTAATTTCTCTCAGAGATTCCATGGAATACATGTGATAAGCACGTCAGGAGTTTTTTCTTAATAAAATATCAATAATGGATACAGGTACAAAGAGTAATGGAGTCAAGGCATAGTAGACGATTTGTACTGGAATCTAAAGCATGACCAGCCAAAAACTACCACACAAACGTAGAAGTTAATACTGGAAGTTAATAATGGATACAGGTACAAAGAGTAATGGAGTCAAGGCATAGTAGACGATTTGTACTGAAATCTAAAGCATGACCAGCCAAAAACTACCACACAAATTCAGAAGTTAATACTACGTGTGGTTTTTTCAACCTATTCAAACTGTTACTGCGGAGTAGGCAAATTGTAGGTTATGAGTTAATTAAAGTCTGAGACTTTTAGATAGTTGACCTTAGAGGTGATAGTTTGTTCTTCTTCTCAGGTAACTGGCCAATTTTGTTTGCGATCGTGTTGGTCTGGGTTGAGGTTGTTTCGTTCTAAAGTTGAAACTCATTGTAAACTTATTCTGACACTCAAATAGGATTAAGTGTAATCACCTCAGTTTTCGTATCTTATCTCACTTAGTACAGAAATACAGAAACTCTTTATTTAATTTTCATTAATTTGTAAATTTGTAAAGAATACACAATACTATCAATAGAGAAATTTTATTTAACATATAAAATATTATTTTATTTTCTTATTCTGAAGTTACGAATGATTAGTAGCCAAATCACGCGAAAATGTTACGTGATAGGGGGATTCGACTATCATATGTAAAATTTAGCCCTTAGGAATTAATAGTAATACCAAACAAGGCTTATATTTTTATTGGGCTTTCAATTATTTAAACAGGCTTATTTATTCAATCCTCTCAATCTTAATCATAACACTCAAAGATTTTGTACCTAATTTTCATGTCTAAGATGATTTAACTTTTGAGAGATTTCGCCGTCATCTCGTCCGGCCTCAACTCAAACTAATAAAAAAGGACCCCATATAATACTGATTTAAATAATATTTAAAGGGGATTTGTTACAAAGTAAAATTTATCTACATTGCCGTAAATGGTGGGGTGGGTGACATCAAATTCTCCATCTACTCTACTATGACAATAAAGCAGCTGCCGCCATGAAAAAAATCGCATATATGTTTGACGCATTGTTTTTAGTTCATTCTTTCCCTGTCTCTGGCTGTCTGTCTCTCTGCCTCTTTCTCTCAAAGGTTTACATACCAAACATTGCTTACAAATGGTCTAGAGAGGAATGAGATTCAAAAATGACACCCAGAGGCATTTTGGTAACGCACAAGAATAGAAATAGGCAGAAAATAGATAGGTAGATGGCCTAAAATATTTTTTCATGTATTCTTAAGGAAATCGTGCACTTTGGGGCTTCCGCCTCAAAAATGGTTAACATTATGATCTCAAATGGATATAGAAACATTATCAAAATTATGCATTTCGAAGAATAATTTTTACGGTCTCATCCTTCAAAAAACTCGAAAATAATGGCATTCTTTATTTATGTAATGATCATATTTTTCCGTATCGTGGGTGGTTTTGTTTGTCGGTTTGGATGAAAAGAAAAAAAAGTCGATACAACAAAATTGGCTCCGTCAAGAGATCCCGATCGAATGATTGTCCTTGTTTTGTGTTACAAAGTCGAGTCAGAATCTATTTCATATTCTGCAAAATCTTTTAAAACTCTCCCTCCCCTTCCCCCTCCCCCCTCCGCTAAGACCTTACGAAAAAAAAAATTATTCACATGGATCAAATTCAGGACTTTTGATCTTGTAGAGCCATTGTTGCCGAATCAAATGAATTCTCACTATAATAAATTTGCTACTCAAATGAGAAGATTAAGGAGATAAAAAGAGGAGGAAATGATTAAATTTACAAAAAAGGAGGAGGAGAAGGAGAGGAGAAGAGGAGAGGAGGGGAGGAGGAGGAGGAGAGGAGGGGAGGAGGAGGAGGAGAGGAATGGAGGAGGAGGTGGAGAGGAGGGGAGGAGAAGGAGGAGGTGAAGGGCATGGGAATAGGGTGGTAGGCAGAGGCGACGGTGGTGGTAGTAGTGGTGGGTAGGGGTACTGGTGGCGGGTGGGTAGGGGTCTTGATGTTAGGCAGTTGTGTTGGTGCTGGCGGTGGTGGTGGGTGAGTAGAGGTCCTGTTTTTGCTATGTGCCGTTCTTGCTTGTGGTGGCAGGTGCGGTGGAGCTAGTGGTGGTGGTTGTGGTGTGCAGAAGCGGTGCTGCAGTTGGATAGAAGTGGTGATTGTGGCGGTGATTCTCAGGCTCAGGGGTGTTTCTGGTGGTGGTGGTTGGCAGGGACGTTGGTGATAGTGGTGGTTGACAGGGACGTTGGTGGTAGTGGTGGTTGACAGGGACGTTGGTGATGGTGCGGGGGCAGGGGCATTGGTGTTGGTGGACAACGGCGGTGGCGATGAGCAGGGGCAGTGGTGGTCGCAGGGATTGTCAGGAGCGGTGGTGGTGGGGGTGGGCAGGGGCAGTGTTGGGCAGGGACAGTGGTTGTGGCGGTGATTGTTAGGTGCGCTGTGTTGTTGGTGGGAAGGGTCGGTGGTGGTGGACAGGGGTATTAGTAGTGGTGGTGATGAAGGGCATTGGTTTATACCATTATATATATGTATTTGCTATTGAATTTCCGTTCAAATCATATATATTAACCATATTTTTCTCAAATTTCATCCCTAAACTTGACTTAAATTTTATATTTGGGAGCTTAATTTAAAAGCGGTCAATTTACTTAGGTTTAAGAGAAAATAGCGGCGAAATTTCACCCTAACCGATTCTATTCTTGAGATCAATTCAGTGGAAACGAGTTTATTTCTTTTACAAAGGTCAGAAATGCGGACATATAATCCAATTGATTTACATAGTAGATTCCAAATTACGAATTTCGTTTATCTATAGTTCATTTATCAATTTTCATCATTTTGCGATTAGTATATGGCCTAAGCTATTTTTTTTTTAAATAGAAAGGTTGTATTCTTGTCTCCTCATCTTAGTGATATAAATGTGCTTTAAATGCTTATTTTCTAATAAATTTTTATTTAAAGTGAAAAGATGAAAAATTTATGATTCTCTTCCATCTCTGATCTTTTGGGGGGAGAGGGGATGTCTATGGGATTCTTAACAGTAGTTTTACGTTCTTTTTTATTAAAAATATTCAAAAGATCCTCACTGCTAAACTATTTAAACTAAAGCCTTGTGTTTGGTTTGCTTAGCTAGCAAATTATATATATTTTTTGTACTAGTCCCGTAGATGGGATTATTAGAATCCCATGATTTCTTCACGATTTCTCAAACTCCTAAAGCAAAAAAGGAAAACCTGAAAACTCTTCGCCGATTTTTCCAACAAATGAAATGGAACAAAAACTTAAACTGAAATCATATCCACAATTTGCATGTGTCTAAATATTTGAACTCATAATTCTGAATAAAATTTAACAAACAAAAGAGTAGGATGCATAATTAAATTCACGAAATTTAACAACAATTTCTTAATCTAAATATCCCAGAACAAGCTAGAGAA
This sequence comes from Ceratothoa steindachneri, assembly GCA_963969495.1. NCBI lineage: Eukaryota > Metazoa > Arthropoda > Malacostraca > Isopoda > Cymothoidae > Ceratothoa > Ceratothoa steindachneri. The sequence continues at coordinate 52,714,102 of OZ018317.1, read as the reverse complement.
GGGGTGCATCTTTGAGAGTGAACTTAATGAAATATTAATTTATGTTAATATAGTAATGGGTATTCTATTTAGAATATGGAGCTCACAAAGAATAACGATACAAACTAAAATATAGGTTTGGATGTTTCTCTGTGATAATGGTTTACACACATGAAAGTGAATCAATGCATAGCAATCAAGAACAAGATATTCGTGCTAGAAAGTATGAAAATCAAGATATAGTACGAACGGTGATTGTGTGAAAACAAAAATATACAATAAATAACAAGAGTACTTTGAAGACGAACGAAAGATAAGTGATAGATTGATTGGTATAAATTTTACAAACCGTTTGATCACACAATCCAAGAAAAGGACGATGAGTTGGATAGGTCTTGTTCTGAAAGATTACGCTGGCTTGGACCAACTTGGATGTGGAATATGGGGATGAATGAGGAAATGGGCAAGACTCCCAAAGACAACCTCAACATAGAAATAACTGTCAAGAAAACATTAATGTATCATGTCATGGAAAGTATTAAATTTAATATTCCTACCCTATTACTCGTATATTCTACGCATATACTTAAACCAGAAATTCACTTAAGTTCCACTCTTACATAATCCATGATAAGAGGCAGTGTAGTGGCAAGCCGGTTGCTTCTATACAATGAAACAAGCCTAATAATATACGAGAGTGCAGAAAGCTGGTTTTGCTAAGATTTCATCAATTAGAGGCCTTTGCTTTGGAAAGATTGGGTGTCAGAACGTGAATAATGTGCTGGATTCAATATTCTAAATTGGTCGAACTTTCAACCCTTTTGGTCAATCATTTCCTTTATTAATCCTCTGAACTGCCATCAATTTCTTACAACATATCTGTTAATTTATATTCGTCACTTCTTATTTAAGATGTTCTCCTGCCTCCCAATCTTTATACAAGTATCTGCCCAAACTGAAAAGACTGTGCTTATTAGACTGTTTTTCATCAATTTCCAGTTTCTTAGTCTCTGCCAAGTCTAAACTTGTTTGATTATTACCAACTTATCATCTAATGATATCTTATCCTTTAATGGTATGGGAATCATTTAATGGTCTTTTAATCTGAAAGTTATTCATTATAAAAAGAGCATATAAACGCGAAAAGGATACTTCTTCACAACTACCTAATTCAATAGATTGCATAAAATTATAAAAAAACTGAGCTTGATTTAATTCTATGCCACTCTTTCCCTCTTTTAGTATTTATTCTAAAATTGATCAATAAAATGTTTTTTTTATTCTCTTTTTCCTTTTTATCGACATGCCATCATCTGATGCTGTGTATGCGTTAGCCAGTAAAGAAACTCGTCTCTAAGATTTTACTTGCTGCTTTTCTCTCTTTCACATCAAATCACCTTATTGTTGTTGCTATTTTACTTTGAGTCAACACAAATTTTTTCTATTATTTATTTACTTCTGTCTTCGTTCTTTCTAGTTGTAAGATTTTTTTATTTGGTTTCCTCAAACTATTCAGATTTATTGAATATTTTTTATGTTTGATTAGTTATTCTGTTGTTCTGAATATTTGGCTCTATACTCTCTCAAGGGAAACAATGTAAAATATAATAAAGAGGCCGAATCAAGGAAACTAAGGCTCAGATACGACGCGAATTCAATGCACTGTAATCTCTTAACCGCACCTAGCAAGATATTTTTAGTCCGGTAGACACAAGTATAAAGAGCAACGTAAGAGAGAATTTAAAAATAAACCCATTACTCAGACAAGCAGAAAGGAAATCGAAACGGATTTCCTTCATTACACAAGAAACCCACCACTACCTTATAAAAATTGAAGCTTCAAATACCTAGAGACCGGACAAATTCGCCAGATATGCTTAAAAAATGAATAGGACTAAATAAAAATTTAAAAAAGGAACGCGGACAAATTATGCACAACTGAACAACCCATTTGAATTCATCTTGGACCTCGGAACTTGCAACGAAATATAAGTCCCTGTGGATCAGTAATGGGATGTAAAGATGTATGGGTGGTACAGAGACTGGGTACTTAGTGATTGGTGGACGAGTTTGAGAACGCAACTCTCCTGTACTTGCTTTATGGTAACTTCAAAGCCAAGTTTACCTTCCCATTTGGCGATTCATTCCATGGTGGAATTGACATAGAAGGACTCCTGGGACAATCCAGCCCGACGTCAAATTCGCAAGACCGTATTTGCATTCGTTGTGAAAGGTGAAAGTCAGTGCATGCCACATGTCACGCCAACCACACCACTCACGCACACAACAAGCAGCATCTCCCCCATCTCCCCACCGGGGAACTAAGTTCGTAACTTCAATTGTCTGATCTCCTGCATACTTGTTATTAAAGTTTCGTTAGTGACCCTGTGCACTCAGTGGGGAAGTTCTCGAGGGGAGGGTCATTCTATCGCAACTTCTTGTTTCCTTTCATGAACTCAACCTCCTTTTAATAGATCAGATCTCTTCGCCAAACGTCACCACATTTTTCACCATCAAATCTCTCTTATACGTCTTCTGCTCCCGTTCGTCCCCCCTAATTTATTGTTAAATATATCAGAAATGTCTTCCATGCTCTATTCTACCCTTGCTATTAATATTATTTATCCTACTTGACCTTTCATCTTTTTCTCAATCTCCGCATTCGCCGGTGAGTGAAAATTCCCTCTTTGATTACATACATATCTCTTTAAAAAAAACGGCTCAGTTATTTCCATAATAAAAATAGCCTCACTTGGGTCATGTTCAGGAGAGTTGTATGCCATCTGAACCTCTACAACCACATACAGTCTTCTCCTATATCATCCCTGGCCATATATTTTAGTCTTGAATTTTGCTAAACAAACTTACCCTCACCGAGCTCCGGCGACAATTTTTAAAGAACTTCTTGAGTAGAAGTTCTCGTCGGTTTGGGCATTTAAAACGAAAGGAGAACTTGTAGGGGGATTTTCATCATATCATGGTTGAGCTTAGAAAACCCGTGTTTTAAAAAGTTTGATTACACACACTTGCGCCTGTTGCACTCTCAGTATTCTCTATGACCATCTTGGCGCAAATCATCCAAAGAACTTAAAATGTCCTTATGCAGAGGAAAGAATCATCCCAGATACTTATAACTATTCAAAATTTGGAGTGCAATTGCTATCACCAAACTCATTTCTCTATTTGACTCTAGCTCACACCAGAAACAATTAACACATAAAGGACTAAAGGCGTCAATCAACATTCCCAAATGCCTCACTTCCTCTCCCATGGATGATTAAAGATTATCAGATTATATTACAATACTGAGAACCCATTCTTTTCCAGTGGAACAAACACACACCCCTTCTACTTCATTTCCATTCGTACAGAATTTAGTACTCTATCCATGGATATATTAAACAGCAATGAGGATATTACACAATATTATATTAACTGCTTTGGGTGATTTATTTCTAATTTGCGAGAAAAACATCATACGTAAACTTTGAATGAAAGGAGGTTTCGCCTCATTCAAAAGAACGACATGAGCAAGGAAAAATATTTTATATGCAAACAGATCGTTGAAATATTTTGATCGCTTCTACATATTACTAACTAAGCAATGGCTTTGCTACTAAGATTAAAATTTTAAATATAAAAAAAGGCAACCATGGTTAAATTTTTATAAACTTTCTGAACTTCGCCAATTATAATAATTTTAGAAACGAACTCTAAACTAAATTTTCCCCCTTTCAAAATATTACGTTGCTAAAATATAGTTATGAAATAAGATATATAAAAATTAATTTTCTTAACTTTACCATTTGTAATTCTTTGGGTTTACAAAATTCAAAAAATTTCGATACTTATATTTATTTCTGAACTTCACCATTTTGTGTTTGGAAATTATTAAAGAATTATTAGAAATAACTTGTATAAAACAAAACATAAGTCATTACCAAACTTCTGAAGATCATTTCTGTATGTATCTTGTTTTTAGTCCTCTTTTTGGTCCTTTATTATCAACTGGAATTCAATATTTATTTTACTGATCCATCTATGGTCATATAAAATTACCATATGGCCTGCTAAGCTCCATTTCAGTTTTTTAGATAGCGGCCAATTTATCCTGCAGAGTGGTTTGCCAACCTTTCAAATAGCTGATTTTCTCAAACGCCAAGTTGTCTTTCACCTAAAATGCAAGACTAGCTTACCGAAGCCACCTTCATCCCAGTAGGGCTGCGATAAAATATCTTCTTAAAGCATCACAATAACACCTAATAAGGATGAGTCACATATAAACTTACCCTTTAATGATGAGGCACCAAGCTAACACCTTGCAAAGTTGAGGCATCTCTTAAATCACTTAAGCCATCCCCTCATCTAGGTTTTTAAAAATAAAACATCTAATAAACTGTTTATTGACATTAGAAACTTGTCATTAAAAGGGGTACTGGCTAGCAATTTGGTGACAAAAATTGAAGATTGCACTGCCCTTATTTCTATCCTGCCAAATAAACATTTGTCAATAAAAATGTCTAAATACCCGTGTACAACCAACCTTTCGTTAAACTCTAAGTTTCTGCTTGTTCCAATAGCTTTTCAACACCCTGTTAGTGTGAATAGTAGTAGAGTGGTCAACACAGTGTAAAGTCCGATTGACAGTATGATGTGTAGTCGTATATCCATAATTTCTGTTAATTTGCTAATAAGCTTTCCATTGGTCACAGTGAATTGTTTTTGCAGCGATTACTATTTAGGCAATTATAGGCAATAATATATCTGCATTGCGTGAACTTACAATCTCTATATAACCGATGGGTGGAACAGTAGATGTATCAAAAGAACAAATGCACACAAACGGGTTTGGTGGTCGCGACCTTTAGGGCGATTTTGCCTGTGAGAAAAAAAATTCATCTATTTACACTACATATTCTACTTAGTCTCGAAAGAACCTACATGTCAATTTCTGTCACTCTAGAAAAAATTACTATATTCAATAATTGCGTCACTGGGTCTCTTGTCAACAATTAAAAATAAATTTTATCTCCTTTTGTAAGGAAATCTTTGATTTATAAAAGAAGGAATCAATGCGATTTGATTCATCATGTTTATAATTCTTTCACAGTTTAGTTTGGCTTTTCTAGACATATATAAATAGATTTATTAATATACATATATAGATGAAGCGTTTTTAGTCCAATGTAATCTAATATCCCAAAGTTCGCACTTAAATTCATTCAGTAATAGTCACTTTTGCATCCCAAAGTTAATTATTTGTAATGATTCATCGATGAGTTAAAGAGTTAACCTTATTTACCAAATATAAACCCTCCATTTAGGGTTGAACACAAAGGGAATCTTAAATTAAACTGGCTGAATTGATTTTGCTTAACTCTAGAGCAACATATAATTAAAAAATAAGTATATACATAATTCATAGTTTTTAAAGCTTCATTTTAATGTTTATATGTCAGCTGCCTAGATTAAATTCTTTTAATTATATATCGTTTAAAAATATATTTTAAGGATATATAGGCTCCCCAATTAGTTTGTATTTTGGCCTTTTGAATATGAGTCATCCAAATATCTATCTTGTAAAGATAAGGTATCTTTTTTATAAGATCCAATGACATTTAATATTAAAGCAAATATGAGCCCATAGATTAACAAAACCGTTTCTCAATGAACTTTCACCTATATAAATTCTTTAAATTGAGGGTTCAACAAGTCCAGCCATAACCTGGAATCATCTTCTTATTGGCTTTATGTCAATTCCAATACGATTCTTTGTCCTGAAAATGAAACCCAGTTTGTGGATCAACAAAATATAGTGAACGGTTCACTGTTGTGTGCGTGAACATAAGTTCTTGTATGTTACTATAGGCCCTCCACTCATCACTGTGGTTAATTATTGATCCGGAAGGCAATACTGCTTGCATTATAGGCAGAATTGTGACAGCATCCCTCCCTTTTCTCTATTTTTTAAATTTATTCTATGATGGTATCGATCATTCCAAACACCAATATAGGAGTGTGAGATTCTCTGCCCCGATGATGCTTCGGTTTAAGAGGAAAACATGATTCATCGATATGCACAACTGGTTTTAGATAACAAGTTTGCAATGGATTAGCCTTAAGTTATCAAATGCACCCTTCACGGAAAACTACATTATATATATATATATATATATATATATATATATATATATATATATATATATATATATATATATATATATATATATGTATATATATATATATATATATATATATATATATATATATATATATATATATATATATATATATATATATATATTGCATGAACCGAGGATTTCTGACATTTCCAAGCATAGCCATCATTAGATTTAGAATACCTCGTCTAGTTTAATTTACCACCACAAGAAGTACATTTTCAATTTACCCTTCAGTATTCCACGTTGTCTAAATTAATTAGTAAGTGACATATTTTTAAATATATTAAATATATGGCAGAGCAGTCTTGAAAGTATCACAGTAAATAGTAATCTTGATTATGAGCATATCAGCAAAATTTTTATTCTGTAGATACCAAAACTTTTAATTATAAAATACTTAAATTTATAAAATGGTTAGCACGAATTGGCTTCACCTTCTTATTTTTCTTTAACTCTGCGTGCCCGTGGCTACTTGCTTTTTTGGAAGTTGCACTCTTTTTCTTTAATGAGATTTTTCTTTAGGAATAATTTCTTTTAGAGATGGGTTTGTATAAAGAGAGTTAAAATATTGAATCATATGAAGATCTTCCCCCAAACATGATAAAATAGTTATTTTTTCCCAAACTTGATAAAATGGTTATCTTTCCCCAAAGACTTAATTTGCTGACGGCTGATCATCATATTATCCCTAAAAATAGGAGGGTATAACCGCAAAACGATCTATGTACGTCTGAAACATCAATTACTTGAATAACTCTCAGTAATATCTTAAGAGACAAGCGCTTAGATCTCGATCACTAGCCAATACCCCTTTGCTGAATTATTAGCAGGGGAGAAGGTTATTCAGGACCACACAGAGAAGCAATATTTACTTTGGATGAATGCAGATTTGTCGGATGATACAAAGATTGGCCGGGATTTGTCGAAATGCATCGCTTCATATTTGAAGCCGTGATAGAACCACTCATGATCGAAAGCACACCTCCCCCATAGTCAAGCAAGTATTTAATACAATCTTCACAGCTCTAATGCTTTATATTTTTATGTACACACAGCTAAAAGATACATAAGTTTCCCAGTAATTGGCACTCTGAACTAGTTGTGAGGATTAAACCTCATCAGTTTATTCAAGAATTAATATTTCCAGTTTATCTCTCGGTTAATTTTTATCAACATACGAGCCATTGGGAGCATTATCTCCAGTGAAGATCCAACCATAGGGGATTGCATAACGTTCATGTTTACTTATAAAAGTGTACAAAGTACCTTTATTCAAAATACATTGGTAGAACTGTGCGTACTCATGAAGCTATGATCTAACTTGTCTGGGACCACTATCAGAACCGAAAACATTTTAAAAAGATAAAAAGATTGTGTCATTAGAACAAATTCTATGATATTTAAAGTTAAGTTGAATATTAAAGATTTTAAAATATTATTTTCCAACCAGTGCTGAAATTTACTCAATATACATGCATAATATCGTTAGGACCAAATCTGAATTCCGAAAATACATCTAATCCACTTATAATCGCATGATAACATACAACCAATCATTTTAACCCCAACAATTTATCAATAATGGCTAACAATAAAATACACATACTTAAGTTGCTCATTGTAAAAGTTGAAGAATGTGTTGAGTTGAATTCCGATTTTGAGCATTTATTTCCTTAGGATTCTGTTACTCTTTATTAAAATGGTGTAAGTTTTTCTTAAATCACTTTCTCTCACCTATTCTGATTTATGACATTACGATCTTCACAACTTTCAATAATTCTCTGACTATCCTTGGTGGGACTTTGGCAATTCTACCATTCGGCAGAAAATATAAAACAACATAAGGGTTTCAAATTTTGTTAGATGCGACCAAATAGTTTTAATGTTATTGCTAAAACTAAATAATTCCAAGGCTAAACTTGGGAGGAATTTCACTATTATATAATTTGTAAAAGAATGTAAAACAACATAAGGGTTTCAAATTTCATTAGAATCGGCCTAATAGTTAAAATGTTATTACAAAAGAATTAAAAAGCAAAACGTGGACCGACCGACATAGTGAGATTTAGAGTCGCCTGCGACTAGACTCACGCGACTAACAATATTCAGAAGGTTAATTTTCAAGAGGTAAGAAAGTAATATAATTAATTGAAGACTCCAAAAGAGAATTATGCTTTATGTTATACAATGTAATGTTAAACGATTCTTAACAGGCAATCCTTTCCAAAAGTATTTCAAGTTAAAACAATGATGACAGAAATAAAAGGCAATAAAAGCTGAAGTAATTTATTTAAATGAGGTACAATTAATCTGATCGGGTTAAAATGCTAATTAAGGAGAATTAAAGAATTAAAAGAAATAAAACTCCTTTGTATATCATGTATACTTTTGTCTTTGTTATGTTAGCTTTGAGATGAGGAGCAAACTAGAAATGGACGGGGTAGATTCAAATTCGTTGTATTACAGTAATAACACAAAATCTTCGAGACAAAGCAATATATGTATTAGAATGGGACTGTCTACTCTATTGGATACTCAGCTACATCTTAAAATAGCACACTTAAATTCAGTAGTATTTATAAATTTAACTGTAAGGAGTGTCGTGGAAGCTAATTAGAAAGCAGAGGAAAACAACTATGATTTATATAAAGCCACAATAATATTATATACAACTTTGTGTTCTCCAAAGTGTTATTTGCCAGCATATGTTTGCTTTTATCTATTTATTATTATGTACATAGAAATAATTTCAAAATATATGTAACTTTGTATAGACGTTTGCTCTTCATATAAGAGGTTACATGAACTTGATTCAATTTCCTTGAATTAATGAGGTCTTGATAATACAGGATCTCTTATTCCAATACTGGGCAAAGCCACTCCATAAAGTTTTTCATGATAACTGCCAATCGAGTGAATTTATCTCCTGTATCTTTTCCATTGCATAAGTCAAATTTATAATACTCTAGTCGTTTTAACATTTCTTCCTTTCCGCTTATTAAGCCCTTAAATTAAGGCGATTCTGAAATTGTCATACACTGACTTATGTTTGATGAGTTTAATAAATCTGAGTTTGGTGTAATATAATAGTATGACTGAAACTATTTATTCAGTATTAGTTAGAAAATTATATAAGGCATGTCATATAATAGTACTCCCCCACGCTTGGGCATAAAGACTAAACGTCACTTCGGCATCTAATTTACTCCGTAAAATACCGTTAATATAGATGGTAATACTACATTCAACTGCATGCAAAATGCCGATGTTTAAGTAACCATTCTTTTCTTGCTGGTCTTGCTTTAACAAAGAAATTAACTTTTGAAGAAGTGATAATAGTTGTCGAATATAGTGGAGATTTTTTGCTCAATAAAGTGTTTGAATATGAAATTTCCAACGCAATGGTATAAATGAGGGCATGATGAAGTAAGGATGGAAATAAGATACGTCTGTTTAAATTTCCGTGGAAAGATGCTGTCGAAACAAAAACAGACACCAGAGTAATCAGTGATGGGAACCATGCGTCTCATAAATTTTAGCTCACGAGCGTCAATAAGTATCAAAGTAGACCTGTAAATTAATATTCTAACAACTATCATGAATCCAGACCATTTATTAACAGGTTTAGAACCATGAGGGTTGATTATACCCATGCAAGTGAGTATAATAATTCGTTCGAAAATTTGTTCCCACTCGAAAGCGAAACTAAGACAACATAATATTGGATTCTTTACTTAATATCTAGATAACAATTTCAAACAAATATTCCACCTAAACAAAGACAGATATCTCTGATGGGGCCCAGATCGATAATATGATAAGATAAAATCACAAATTACAGCTTCAGAATACGACCCAGGAAATTGCAACAGTTTCGGCTGAAACGATATCTTCAAGTTCGATTTAACGTCTAAAAGGCTTGTTCATCATCCTCTCAGCTTAAGATATTCACGAAGGTAAAAGGCAATTACCACAATTATATGAGGGTTTTATAGAATTTTAAAAGTGCAATAAGTGTCTATTTGAAAAAGCGAGTGACTTAAATGGTTATCAACTAATAGCAGTTAAATTTGCGTCCTTTTAAGAGGAATTTCTGGAGCACACCTTTTTTTTAAAGGAGTTTTTACAGTTTATTATAATTTGGAGAGACTTTTCTTTTCCGATTGATAGATGAAATCGCTCAGTAGTTTTTGGTTCGTTATAGTCATTGAATCTAAACATAAGCGAAATTCAAAGAGCGGAAGGAGCAACCGACTAATCATTGATACGTGTGTTACTCGAAATGGAAACTAATTGAACTAGGGAGGATGCTAACGAAAAAAAGTTTCTAGATTTCGACTTTAGCCACAATTGCTTTTACTCAAGTGCGCTCAGTTTAAGAAGTAATTAGCTTTATTTAATTTTTTTTATTTATAATAAGTCCTATATTGGATAATTAAGACTCGATGGCAAAAATCTTGGTAAGGATATAAAAAGCAGATTTCGATGTGCAACCATTATCCTAATTAAAAGTAAGTAACAATAATCGTCAAAGGCGTACGCGATAACGTTAATTTACGGTAGCTAATAATGAACACTAAATAAGATGGGAACACTAGAGTATCTTTGGCAATAGTCTGGTTCTCTAAATTATATTCATAAGAGATTGTATATTAATTTTATATGCCCATTTATACTATCGCGGAATACAGAAAAATGGGTGTAGGCACTGTCTGACTTTAAATCGCATGCCACTATGACAAATTGCTTCTGCTTTGATTCGGCCGTGAAACCAACGATTATACTGCCTGCTCAGAGTGAGCTTTATTTATTTACTCTTTATTTTTGAGGGTCCCAAGAAAAAAGATTAAAATTTGTTTTTTAGTAACCTACACAAAAAGAATAATTAAACGATAGGTAAAAATTCTTAAAAGAAATGATAACATAAAAGATGGAATTATTCGCTTCCAAATAATTTAGAGAGGCTGGCTATATTCTGAAAAAAATGGTTCGGGCTGTCATTTTTGCTCCTAAGAGAGGTAGCAGAAAAGAATAATAGGAAACTATTATATTTGGCAAAAGATTGGGTAGGATTGCTACACTTTCGTTCTCTTTCAGTTATAGCCGTACGTTACTTCCAGGTCGCTCGAAAATGTCATATACGATTATGACAGTGGTGTGGGAAACCGGTTACCAGTTTTCCTTAAGAGTGTCTTCCTCTCACCCCCAGAATGTAGGGAATTTTCTGAAACGGAATAGATGACAATATAGCTGCGACTGAGACTGGCTTTCTTTTCTGTTCCCCTGATAACATCCATGCCATTGTGATGTGCATCTCGATAACTGGGGAGGCCGCTGCCTCGAGCACATCATGTTTAAGGCATGTAATTTTGACCGTATCTTATATTCCCTTCATCATAATTACTTTAGGGTAGGCCAAAGTACTTTAATGGGCAATCCTCTTAGTAACTGTAACAACTATTTTTATGCCAGAAAGAAAACGGAATGATAATTATGGTGATACTTGTAGACAGAAACCGTCACATTCATTCTGTGCTTGGACGGTGTCGTTCTGATCTGCTACATGGAGCCATTGAAGGCTATGGCAAAATTTGATGCCTCGGTAACAAATGAGAGGCTGTCACTAAACTCAGTTGCATAAACAACCAAGTGTTGGTGATAATTTCAGCCGAAAAGGGGCCAATATCTTTCTTCCATACATGCCCAGGAATTACAATGGGAAAGCTTCCATCTAGATGGCATGAGTTGGTGCCAGTAAAACTGCCTTCAGGATTCTGTGATTACACTCGCTCAAGCTGTTACCCTTTGCATTTCATGAGGTCGCATTTATGGGTCTAGTGCTAAGGGAATGAAAGATATCTCTCCAGAGGCAGGATTCGAATTGCGGACTGTGGTCCGTCCCGATGGTCGAAGGGACATCAACATTGTCACTTATTTCGCTATAAAATACTGATGGACACTTCGGGATCAATGTTTGCTAAGGAAACGGCTCTAATTTAGAGCGTGAAGCAATTCATCAAGCTTAGAATGCAGCATTGATTTATAAGTGGGGGAAAAAGCAATACGATGTTGGGGTAGATTTTTTCAAGGAATTCTTAAGCTTGGGTACATACATAGAATGAGTGAGGTAACAGTGATTTACAGCTTCTTTGAGAACTGGTTGTTTGAGCAGGTACGTTTCCTGTAACGAACGCAAGTGAAACTTGGAAAGCTCATTAATGGACGAAGAAGGAGATCCAAGGTAGCAAAAAAACAACACTAGACAAGTAAATCTAAGGTATATACGGAGCCAGATTTTCTTTGGAGGTTTCTATGTAGATCCTGCAATATCCGGAATGAAGTGTTAACTTTTTTATATTCTAGTGCATGAAAATGTTCAACTAGGACATGTTGTCGCGATCTTCGTTCTGTGCGAGTGCAATGGTGTAGTGATGGATCTTTATGGAATGTGTCTGGAATTTAACCCTTAGTAGGCGAGAAAGAGAGAAACAGCATCTACCATCAGGTTGTCTTGACACTTACTCTGTTGGAAGTGTGTGGAATATGCATAATTGCGTGCATTTACGACTCTTTGTTAACTTTTTATTAGCTTAGTTTCTCCTTAGTTTAGGGGATACGATCCGTTGTGACGTGATAACAAAGAAACGTAATCTCCTAAGCCCCAGTGTTCTTTTGTGAGATGTGTGTTCCTCTCGGCACGAATATACCATCAAATAGTCATTCAGAAATGTGAAGACGAAATCGGGTCCTCTTAATATAAAATTGAGTTACAAACACTCAAAAGACTGAAATGCGTATTTTATCATTGCCATCATCCTGAACTATTGAAATTACTAAATTCAATATATGTAATAACAGTTTTGGGGATGGAACCCTGGATTACAGATATTTACTTTTATGTCTCGGCTAGGAAGACCTTTGAGAATATGGATTTCCTTGGAGATTGCCATAAAAATCTATTATATTTGACAAGAGATAGCCGATAAGTTCTTCTGGCCTTAAGACTCCTAAAATTGCTTCAGGATTTCATTCCCCTGAAGATTTGGAAATGATATATAGATGCGCTGCCCATCTGCTCTTAGAAAGCATGAGTATGCATTCGTGCATGATTCTTCAATCGCATATACCAAAGGCTGATCTTCTTGAAGTGGTTGCCTAATTCTGGCATAGTAATAAATTGACGAGCATACAGTATTCAATCCCAAAGGAAAGTTAATGCATATTCCTGTAGAGGAATATTCCGGGACACGTCAAATTGCCTATGTCGCTTAGGGTCAACCATTAGGTCAATATGGGTTATCAACTCGGCTGCGAAATAGCATATTAGACCTTGCTACAATTAGAATCGAGGTGACGTTTGTAGACTGTATTTGTTGAAGAATCTTAGCTAGTACCATGCTGATGGGTGCTCATGAATGAACGTGGAACAAGTTTTGTCGACTGGCCGAACCTCTTAACTAAAGTCGGCATTTTCTGTATTCGCTCTCAAGGTCCAAAACTAAACCAGCGGAGGCTTCTTATTTCCTCAAAAGTAACAGGGAGCAATGCACTTGGGAATCTTAGTTTTTAATGAGTGGTTTTAATAACAGTGGATTTTCACTCCTACACCACACACACACACACAGATTGAAGTGATATTTACTGTTTACTCTTTTTATTATTATAATTTCAAAGGCTTGGGAGAGCAAGCCAAATCTTAGTGGAAGGCATCAATGCCTTGGGGGTAAGTGCCCACCAGCCCCCCAAATGACGCCCCTGTCCCTGGAATAAAGAAAAAAATTAAAAAGGAGAATAATATTAATTGCAATGTTACGATTAAGCCTCATAATCCGATTTAACTACTTTAAATCTCTTAAAATCATGCTGTCATTGATCCCCTCCTAAAAGATGCAATTTTAGTGTATTTCGAACCCCCTTCCTATTTGTGGCTCGCTGATTGGGGTCACAGGTGGTAAGGATACAAGGTTAAATTGTCGTTCGTTGCAGGAGATATGAGAAGCACCCAAATTCATGACATTGGTGATTTGCTGTCCTTCGACCTCTCTACCGAGAACCAACCGCAGACCTAGATAATATTAAGAACGAGGTCACGTTGAATGGTGCAAGATTGTGTGAGTTGCGAGGTTGAGTGATTTAATGTTAAGTGGACTTTTCTTAACATGAAAACGAAAATTATCTAATACCTTAGTGAATTTATATAGTATGTTGAATAAGTTAAAATTGCAACAGATGAATAAAATGGATAGGAATAGTATAGGATAAGAATAGTGAAAAAAGTAAAGGATAAAGCAGGAAACCTGGTCAAACCTAAGAAATGGGATTGCAAGGGTTAATTTTTAATTCCATCTAAAAAATCGTACAAGGAGATATCATGCGCACAGCTACATACTCCAATCTAAAATGCCTGAGAGAGGGGGTGAGTTCAATCGTGTTGTTTTGATAGATGAGAAGAGAATGTAAAAAAAGAACTAGACTAGGTTTTTAGATAGAGTGAGATAAAAGAATAAGAGCTATCTAGGTAGAACTTCTGCATGAGATAGAATTCAAAATTTTAGCAGCTACTCTCTAGGCAAAATCCAACATTATGTTTATTAAAGGTTCCTGAAGAATGCGTGGAAATTAAGGAGGGTCCAAATTGATTGGAAATTGTAAGTAAATTATAGAGATAGTGACGATATAGCACTAAGAGTGTAGTATAAAATGGGGGATTTTAGAGATGGAGTAAATATAATATTAAAAATAGAATCGTCTGATACTTAGAGAGTATTTTAGAAAATGTGGTATTAGGACAAAACAACACCTAGACATGAATTCTTAAATTTTCCACCTGCGATGGGTCTTAGAGTAGAACATTCAGCCGTCCATTACTTGGGCAAAACCTTTACTTCCAAACGTGAATAAATATTTAGAAATACACCCAAAACAAGCAAGCGATAAACGTAGCCAAGGCCATGTGTTAGCCAGGAATGCAAGTAAAATAAATAGCCTGCTGATTGGTAACCTTCGCTTGTTGAACGAGTATAGGTAAAGCATCGAATAAAATAAGGCATTCGTATAGTAAATGGTGTTGTGGTAGAATTCAATTCTGATATCCATAAGAACCAACCGAGTTGATTTGGAAAATGTCGTGTAAGAACTATAGCACTAGTAAAAGAAAATAAGGAAACCTGATTTAAAAAAGCACCATCTTTCCCTCTTGGTACCTGGCAGAGAGGCAGGCCATCTCGACCTCATTGCCCGAGACGTAAGGTAATATGTAGGTGAAAGAATACGTATTGAACACTTCTAACCTTAGTTTTCCCTATTACTAACCATACTCTACATCTCTTGACATTTTATCTAGCTATTCATCGTAGTTCTGGGAGCTGGGTGCATTTTCTAACCTGTATTTTAATCCAGGCTAGTGGAGGGAAACAACGTGAGTTCCTTATTCACTGCGATTCCGAATACAAATGAATGGAGAATGCATAGAATATGGCGGGTAGTGAGCTCCTAAACCTCAACCATACTTCTAGTTCTTAGATAGGATGTTTAAGATGGTCCTATGTTTTATGGCGCAAAAGGAGAAAAATTTGTTCGGACTGACATTTTTTATTCTAGCTCATTTTCTGGTGCATTGTTTGTGTAAATGATTATAGTGTGCAAAGGTTTTATCCTATGTAGACATGGTGTATACCTTCCATCTCACTGAAACGCCATAGGTTGTCCTTGGGGTTTCATTATTTCTTTACTACACTCTATATCATTGTCACAACTGAATGAACATCCACGCCATCAATAAATGTCACGCCGCCTACAAACGTATCGAAGGGTGGAAAAAGAGCTTGTCTAACCTTTGACTAGTGGAGAGCTCACGCCCGCTTTCGACGAGTATGGCTGAAATGAGGTCACCACTTAGCCGTGCCTGATCCATAATATGGAAGTCAAGGTAATCTCACCTAAGAAGGCTGGAATTTTCCCATTAGACAAATTTTAGCTTAGCGGATTAAGCTTTAGGGCCTGATCTCACTTTAGGGTAGAGCCATCTTGGTGAGAGGGGTGCCAACGGAGATGCCTCAAGACAGCTCTCCTTACAGGGCTGATCATAGTGAGGGCAGGCCTTTCGTCATCACGGCAATAGCCCAGGATGAGGTAATTCCATAGGGGTTTGGGGAGAGCTGAGAGGAGCGAAGAAAATGGTTAAAGCCATACCCTCCTGACCCTCCTGCGAAGAAAAATAAGAAATCATAAAGAGTATAAGCTCTTCTCCTCGTGGGTAGCCTCCAGGTCGAAGGCCGAGCAGCCGAACGACAAGACTGATGCTATTTCGTCAGAATTTGAATTTCACTCAGATGGAGTAGAGAAGGAAGTTTCAATCTACCGCCTTGAATTTTAATTAAGTTAAGTCTATTAGATGTCAGAAACATTCATCTTTTGCCAACCAGATGTTTTCAATTCCGCAGGTTTCAAACATTTCTTAATCATTTGCCCTCACTGATAAAGCAAGATTACCTTAGGGAAAAATACTCCATCAGCGCTAGGCATTAAGAAAGCTTAATGGTAGAAAATAGAAGGTATCTCGATTTTAGATGTAAGCTTTGTAGTTAAAAGTGGTGATCTTTATTTGGGATCCAGAGTAAGTGCTCATCGGATGCTCAATATCACACCTGTGAAGGTCAACAAACAAATAACATTTACCTCTTTTAAATAGGTAGTCTTTCATGCTACTCGATGAAAATCTTAATATAAATTATAAAACAGGAACTGGGTGACCAGAAATCAGTCATATTGTAGCAAGTGGTGATGAAACAGAAGGCAGGGAGTTTTCAAACCCACTGCTATTTTCTTTATCAAATTTGACAAAACAGGATCCTGAGTGAGTGAATGCTGAATTTTATCGCTAAATCGTGAAGGCATTCGTGCATTACCCCGTTGTTATCCACGCAACTGTGGCTTGGATTACCAAAGCAACCTAAAAAAGCTCTCAGGTAAAAGCACAGCCGCTTAGGCTGATCCAGGGTTCCGAGATAGGTAGCCGTCAGTGAGTTCTACTTTCCTTGAGTCTCCATCCGGCTCGACTAAGAGCATAAAGGGTTCAAGTACTTCTCTCGCTAAAACTGGGAGACCGACTCCCTGTGAGACCGATTAGAAGAAATCGAAGTGTCCGTGCACCTCCATAGATTCTAAAGATTCGGAGAAGGCGAAATACAGGAAAGAGAACGTGGGTTGTTTAACGCCTTTCTCCCCAAATTAGGGTAGCTAAAACGAAGTTGCAGCTCCAAGGCCACTGTCCAAAGCGTTTCGTTGGGCATTGTAACGTAGCTCTATTCGTATGGCCCAGGAGGTATTATCGGTCCTCTATACATCCTACCAGGTGGAGGAATTAATGCAGGAGAAGAAAAAAACACGTGCGTCAAACCCAATCTCCTCCAGTTGCCTCTGTAGGCAGTAGTGCTAAGCCTGCAGTCCTCGATAAATAGTCGTAGGAGCTATGCATTTAAACTGCCTACGGCCATTGCAAGGATGATATTTTCCTGGAACAGGACCAAGCAGTTGGTTCTAATTAGAACTGTAAGGCATTTTTCTTCAATTGGATTGTACTCGACTCTTGTGTAATTGTGATTAAGTGAAAAGCCTCATCTCGTCCCGTTCCTCTACAGCTACCTGCCTTCTGGAACTATATTCAGACCGTCAACGCTGCGCACTTATCAGGAATATTAGAATTTGCAATTCTCCTGCCCAAGTCAAGATGCTTGTCAGTTCGGCAAGTGCAAAAAGTAGATGTGATGTGCCTACCTTGTTTCTTTGTCTCTTTCTACCTCCATCCTAGCCTTTATGCACTGCTACTTCTGGACAAATGATATTCAACTATTTCTATTTAACTCTCGTCCTCATTTTAATTAAAAAGCGACGTCCTTAACTGTTGCTAGACGACCTAAACGGTAAACTTTCCTTAATGTGGAATAGTTCAAGTATTAGTTTTCTAAATCCACTTTATTTTCCTGTCTTGATATCCCCTCTTCCTCAGCAAATATCAAGCGAAATTAAGGTCTGAATTGCTCAGTCATCTCCAAATAGGTCAACATCTTTAACCGTTACAAGCTGCCTCCCTTATCCAGAATCTTTATGATTACGAAGCAATGTCGCCACTCTTTTAGGAAGGACATGAGTGTTTTTACTTAATTATATTGCTCATCTTACAGAGGTGCAGAGGCATGTCAGGAAGATTCGAGAGTTCTATTTGGACCTTCTTCCGGTCTTTCATTAAGGCAGAACCACAAAATTGGGACCTGGGTCCGGTCTAAGCTCATTGGTTTATGATAATTCCACATTGTGTAGTCTGAATGCTGCTTCACTAGAATAGAAAGCACGTGGCCTGTTTGCTCAAGGTAGGTGAGTGGGCTTTAAATCTCTCCGAGTAGAAATATTCAACGACTTGTTTTCTGATAATTTTTCTCTTTGTGCCCGAATTAAACACCTGGTCCAGATGATCTCAGGTCCACTATCTTTCAATCCTTGGCTGGGTGAAGGATTCCATTTCTTCAAGCTCTGAACAACAGGATATTGTCTAAGCGATTCTTTCCTAAATCTGTGTGAATAAACTTCGGTTAGTTTCCTCAGAAGCGTTGATTAATGTTGAGTTTTCAGAAAAGGCGGCCTCTATTATATTATTTAATTATTTAAATCTTTGATTTTATGCTCAGAGCCCAGTAAGAGGCGGACCACCCTCCGGCACATGAGCGTTTCTTGTAGATATTTATCCGAGTCTAAATGTTGCCGTTGTGTTTTCGTTTAATTTATTTCTTATTAAATAGGATTATTATTGATCTATAATAATTTGGCCTAAAAAATACGATTGTTTAAATTTCAGCAGTTGTGCTCACACTGAAGTCTCTCAGAATAAATTAAATCCCTTAAACAAATGAGACATTGATATCCGACCTATATACCCCCACAAGTTCCTTTGTACTTTAAATTCCTAAATAAGTTTTGAAGAAGCCAATCAGTGACATCTATTTTTTTTATCCACATCTCCTTACCGAATTATTCTGATCAAAGTTCACTTGTGGCACATTTTATCTGTCTATTTCTTTCCCTCACTAAGTACAGCAATTTGTCGTTCTTGTCTAATTACCGGTTCCTTTCAGAGATCGCAATGGACCGAGCACGGTGTTCTTAAATGTCCCTAATTAAAGCTTAATTCGTGTCTCATTCTCGAATCAAACATGAATTCACCTATTAAAATCTCGAGTTTCTTTTCTCGGTACAAAATAGAAGAAAATTCAGGATCGTTAATGAGGGAAGATCGTCTTAGAAGAATGGCTATAGAGAGATCGGAAAGAAGGATAGAAAAGTTAAAAAGTGTTACCAGGGCTTCAGCCCCTTCAAATCCAGTTTGATCGGCACACATTAATATATCTCTTCCTAACTATTTTTGCCCATTCGAACTCGAAGCCACCCAGTGGCTTGTGGATGGCCCCGTTTTTTAAAATAGAGGGAGGAATACTCAACTTCAAGAATAAATTCCTCCAAGATATACCAAAATAGATAAATAGTCTCTAGGACAAAATATCTCCAAGGATAAAGACCTTAAGAGACAAATTCCTATACCTTTTTTCCCTTTTTCTTATTGAATCGGAGTGGCAAAGTTCTAACTAAACCCAATACAACCTACACTGACATAACCGAGCTTACACTTTCGCCCCTTCTAAGTGTCTCGACGTCTCTATCCTAAATTAAAATAACGTGCACAGATGCAAGTGTTTGGTAACCCTAAAGTTTCTTGTGTACTTTTCTCTCCAGAGCAGCCCGCTTTCCTGCTGTATTATGTCTATCTCAGCGATGATGCACAGGTTAACGTTGACTCAAAATTTCAGGTCGCACTAGCCCAGGGTATCTCCTGCAGGGTAGATCTTTGGCAATTTGCGTCCTGTTAAAACAACTAAGCATAATCAATGTGATTTAAAGTGAATATTGATACAATCTTTGTTTCCAATTGGCCGAATGGTCACCTGTCCCTAGTATATATAAACCAAAGTAAAATCGGTGCATTGGAGCCTGTTTTTTTAAACAATTAAAGTGCACTAGCAACGAGGCCCCATCGTGCAAAAAGTTAGTTTGGGAAGATATAGAAAGTAAGTAGTGAAGGTAGTGGAAGTGACTAAGGGGAAAGAATGCGTAACTTTAGGCACTGGGGCCAGGAAGGGGTGCAATTCATCTAGGTTACACATTTAGCACAGGCATCACCCTTGCTACATCACCCATCTCCTTAAGAGGCGGTGCTATGAATTACTGTTAGCATTATGTCGAACGTATTCGGTTAGAATCTAAATTTGATCAGTATTTAACAAAAGAATGAAAAAGAATTATACTAAGTTGGAATGGTGAGAGCAGTTCCCTTAATTGAAATTTTTCCAAAGGGTTTACCGTCGAAGTTCTCAAAATAAAGCCCTGTTTCTTGCCTCAGAGAGAGAGATATTATTAGATGTATATGGAGATAAATACATCGCTGAGTATGTCTACTGATGATAAAATTGACAGCTCTCTAAATTTTCTTTGGATTTTCAAAGGATCTGAAATTAATAAAAAATTTCTATCAATAACAAATAAGCCCTGCTACAGGTAAATAATATCAATTATCTTACATATTCCTTTATTTACCTCTAAGAAGAAATTAAATGAATTTTGTCAGGTGCGGAAGGAGACATAATGTTTGTAAGGGAAAGAGGACGCCAAGAACAATATCTTCTTCTTTGTTTCCTGAATTCCTTCCCTTCCTATGCCTCCTAACTTTAACTTCACATGGAGTAAAAGTAAATAATATCAATAATCCTACATTTTCCTTTCTTTACCTCTCAGATGAAATCAAATGATTTTTTCGGATGTGGAAGGAGATCAAATGTTTGTACGGGAATTTGAACGCCAAGAAGAATATCCATTTCTTTGTTTCCTGAAATTTTATCCCTCCCTATGCCTCCTACCTTTAAGACAACGTGGAGTAAAAAAGCTCTGTATCCAAGGAGAAAAATAAAAGAAGAAAGAATTTGAATATCAGTTAATCTGAGCGCTAAAAGCTTTCACCTCGCCGATAAAATGCTAATCTCTGTAGTAGGGAAAAGAATAGCAGAAAGTTTCCAGCCACAGCGTTGTAGACGATTAAGAAAGGGGTCCGTTGATAAAAGCTAATCCCTCTCGTAGCCGGAAGCTTTCTTTCAGACGTCTCTGCCTTCCAGCAAAGGAACACAGTAAAAATGGCCGCCTATTTAATAGCGTGGGTTTTTCAAAGATCGGCAGATTGAGTTTTTGATCTCATTGCGTTTGGTTCAGATTGTGTATCTGTTTCCCCAAGTACCTGGTATTCGCGTATACCATCGAGCTTGAATCTCACCAGGCAGATCCAGCCCTTTTGTGAAGGCTTATTCTGTTCAAAGCAAAGCCCCGAAACGTTTTGTTCCCGAAGGAATGGCAAGGATTCTTCTCGTCTAATCAGAACCCCCCTTGAAGGATCTCCAGTTTTCTCGTGTGAGATTTCACGCCGAGCCGATTCAGAGTCTCGATATTTGGAGGTTGCACTTCTCTGGAGCAGAGGTGCCTTCGTCCTTTTTCAAGGAGGATCGTGAACTCGTCTTCTTGTCCCCTACCGCTTGATCCTCGTCACCATCAGGATATTCAGCCGAGAATCACGACTATTTTTCGTCTCTATTTTCTCGAGCCGACTCGTTAAAGGAGTCTCCTTCCTCGAAGACACCCTTTAAGGTAAAACGATTGCATCTCCCGTTAATCAACCCTCTTTCCGATTTTTGAATATTCCTGTATAACTGATATATAGTATCCTATTTAAAAGCTAATTAACAAGTAATTAACGTTACTCGATTGCCAATTTTCTATAGTCTGTTAGTATTATCCCTCATTATATTTCCTATATTTTGCATATGTATATATATGTTAACTAGAGATTTATTATAAATTATATTTTTGGTTTTCAATCTTTAAATATATCTTTGAACCTCAACTTGGTAAACTCATTAAACGCTATCGGCCCCAGTATTAAAATCGCACTCTTATACCTCGTAATCAACGGATTACTTTTACGAAGTGAACGTACTTGTACATAGCAAAGGACGCGTGCGTACATTTGAGGATATATGTGTATTTTACTATATATATATACATATTCTCGTGGCTTTTATCTCTTTCCTCCCTACCAATATATACATATATCTCTATATATACGTAGTGTCTGGGGAGTGACCTATTCCTCGACAATGTTATTCTCTGATGAGTCCATTGAAAATTGATCTAAGTTCTCAGTAAAAGATGGAGTTTCATTTCATGGACTTAATATAAATGGAATTAGTTTAAACACAATTGCCCATATAGATATTTAAGTTATTATCTGCTGACTATTGAGAAAGCAATGGAAGAGAAAACTATCTACATAGAAAAAGAGGAGGAGAAGAGGTAGAACTAAATAAGTAAAAATCTGGAAGGTATATAAAGAAATCTGAAACCAAGGCCTTTAGTCAGAGACACGTGAAATTGGTCAAAGAATGGTATATAATGATCTTTTATAGCATTGTTCCTTACAATGCCAAAGTATCTATGCCATAAAAGTGAAGGGGGTTCCTCAGTTTAAGCCATGCCGTTTGTAAACCCAATATTGAAGTTAGAGGGTCTGAAAATCTATTCAAACAAAAGAGTTTGACGAGCCAAAAGAGGAGACTGCTAGGGGTGTAAAGGAACAAATATTAGAAACTCTCCTAAGAATTCCCAATTTCCTCTTCGAAAAACGCTCCCTTTGCGAAGTAGCGAACTGATCAAAATGATGACGCTTATAATTATCCGAACCACTGCCGATGACTAATATGAAGAGAAAGAGAGAAAGAATAAAAAGGAGAATCATGAAAATGATCCGAGGTGAGATACAGATTTATAACCCACTTTAACTCCTTTTAGTTATTTATATGATGTGGATTTAGTGATTCTTTGGAGATATTGTTGCATGTATTTTATAGAGCAATTCACTTCACCCTTCCTTGAGATGTCACAAAGGGGTATCTGACCCTCTATTGTGTCTCTCGCTGTGATGACTTATGCTCGATATTCGCCCGCTGAAGGGTAACGAAAATATAGTGGGAGATGGTCAGCTACACAAGCAATACCCTTATTTTGCCTGAATTTTATTAATTTTAAAAATATGGGTTAAAAAATGATGAAGAAATTATAGTATTACTCAAAGTTTCGTCACTAAATTTTATTTTAGGCATTGTCATCGTTTGGTGGTTCAATATTATGATACAGTCCAATATTAATAGTAAGGACTGATATATTTGTACATGTAATATAAGAAGACACAGCTCAAGGAGTAGGAAAAATATCCTATATCCAATCTTTTATTTGTATTGCATCCTCTTGCACATGGACTAGATGCACCAATCCTATTACCACCATGAAATGTTGAAAACATACTTTTAACTTACCTCGAGGACAGTAATACCAATAATGATGCAAACTTCTACTACTGTCCTAAAAAGAAAAATCTCAAATATTTTATTAGCCTAATTAAATGATCGAGTAAGGAATTTAACCCTTACAAAGCAGTCCGAAGAGCGTATAAGTTTCAGCCTTAAATAAACAAATTTTGAACTCATGCTAAATCATTATTTGGTGTTGTAAAAGATATAAAGTTTGTTCATTATTTTTCTAAGAAAATGTTTAGTTTTTTGTAGAGATGCAACCGGAATCAGAAAAAAATATACCATTAGATTCATGGCGAATTAGGGATGCATTTTATTGACTCTTCATTGAGAATTCTTAATACAGTTTTCTTTTATAATTGTAACAAATATGATTCAATTCCTCATAAATACTGAGTGATCAAAATGGGAATCATAGGAAAATTTGGTGTTATTTTGAACGAGATCAATTAAAATGATCAATGATTTGGGGTGACTTGAAAGTAAGTTTGAGAAAATTGGGCACTAGTCACGCTACAGAGACTTCTTTGATTCCTCTCTTAGTGTGAGTTTTGGGCCAGGAACTGCTATTAATCTCAGAAACAATGGCCAATTAAGGATAGCTTTAACCACGAACAAAGAAAATTTTAAAAAAAGTGTGGTTGATTTAAATAGGGTTCTTCCTTCTTCCTATATGAAACATGACCAATGGAACAATTTGTGAGGGTTTGCCACGAGTTGGAGAGGGTGTTCTAGTATTTGTATAGCAAGTTTCCTGATCTATCCGGCTCTAGTCTTGAATAGGGTGTATTTTATTTTGAACAGATATATGGAAACTGGTCAAGTATGAAAACTTCGAAAACTCACTTAGTGATGCTGAAAAAGATTTAAAGCATCGGCTTGAAAGTTGTTATTAAAAAATTTTGGATAATTATTAGCATACGAACTACAAATACATTTTAAGGATGATGCATGAAAAAGTTCAAGACCTAGTTAGGAAGATTATTTTTAAAGTTAATTTCTTACCTGCTCATATGGATTCATTTTCCTAATTCTAGGAGATGTAAGTGTTGAAGTAGTGCTTATAAATCTACCAATATATAAAGGAGATCCAAAGAAAGTACTAAGAAGGATATGTCAATATGATCGCACACTATTGCTGCTTGTTGCATCAAGAAATTCCACCAAATACTGATGAACATAAAAGTTGCTAATGTAGTTTGGAAGTGAGAAAGAAGAGATATTATGTTTATATTGACCTTAAAAATGTATAAAAGTACTATTTATTTGGGATTGTATTTTGGTCTTTTCTTTTTAAAAAATACAGAAGGATACAAACCTTGAGCGTTATTAATTTGTAATGGCATAATTTTATTTACATATAATTCCTCCTAAATTCATCGCCATTTTTAACGAAAACAATCCTTAAAAAATGCGTGAAAGTGAAGTAATTTCGAATTTTAAAGATTAAATTAACATAAAATTACTAAAACAATTTTTTAAACCTCCATTTTACCGAACCATGTTCTGCATATTGATGAATGGCGAACCCATAGAAATCTGGCCAATAATCAAAACTACTCTTACTAAACCCTCAACCACTTCGTCAATTCAAAGAAAGGCGTTGAAACAAAACATTTTGAATCGCCTTAACGAAGACATTAAGGTGAAAACGAACGACATGCTAGTATGCAAAGGCGAATTTCTTTCAGGTTATTTACATCATTTCACATGGGTTGAAAGAAATCAGATTAATTCATTTATGTAACACAATTTGCTATCAATTTCCTTTTTCAATAAATTAGTATGCCCTTCATCTTAACCAATTTAAAGGTCACGTATATTTATTTTTTTCTTTAAGTGATATTTATATTGGGTTTGTTATTGTTGACATGATGATATTAGAATTCTAATTCTTGACATGATCTGAATTTTTTAAGGTAAATTGATACACCCGAATCAGAAGCATCAATTACCTTCATCCACGACTCCCCAAAGCAGTTATTATCACCTAAATTCACTATTAGCCCATTTTTTCTCCTCTTATATTCCATTTTAGCCAATTCCGCAGTCTATTCCTTCTTCCTTAGTAACTACTATACGTCCTTTTTGTCCTAATTACTGTTTTCTTTGTAAAAAACTCATTCATCAAAGCTGAATTTGGGTTTGTACAGATATATCTCTCTATGTAGCAGTGCACCAGATAATGTCTTTCTTGTGAGTTCAATAAGATCAGACCGATTGTAAAGAAAAAGACACGGGGACAATAATGGAGGGCAAGAACGCCACACCCCACAAAAAAATAATTAACAGAATATACTGAAAATAGGAAAATTGGCTTTTGTTGAATTAGATATGTCTTAACGTTTCTAGCCTTTAATTAGCCTTTAATAAAAGGTGGATAGTATAGAAGTGTAATCTCGAGAATTTTGCAAATTTTCCATTAAAATTAAAACCAGACAGATTTAAACCGAGTTGCCATCACCTCTCTTCAGGACCCTAACGCCATCAAAAAGGATTATTACTTCAGATTGTTTAGGAATAAAGAGGATAAAATATTTTTCTACAAATAACTATATGGAATCATTTATATTACTTCAATAAATATACATGTAAAATATCCCATACCACAATTTCTTTATTCCTCCATAACGAATAAACATTCCAGATCACGATTGAAATTTCGAAAAAATTCTATCTAGAAAAAAACGAAAACAAATTCTTAAATTTTCATTATGAATTTAATAAAAGTCCAGATTGAATATCCTAAAAAATAATATAGATTAAAAACAAGTAAAACGAGGAACAAATAGTTTGGAAAGCATTTAGAAGAAAATGCCGTATGAGATCATAAAATTTTAAACTAAAAGGGAGTAGACGAACTTAAACATGAGATAGGAAACGGAAGTAAAATATCTTAAATTTAATTTATAAAAATAAAATAAAATATTGTATAATGAGTCAAGTAAAAGCAGTAGAAGATCTTATAATTCAGTTTGCTGAAGAAAATACGAGTAGTAGAGCTTTACTATATATATATATATATATATATATACACTATAATACATCTTAAAATTGAATTTAAAGAAGTAGGTCGAAATGACGAAAATGGAATTACAGGAGAGCAATAGTCGCTTAAAAGTAAATTAGAGGAAAGCAGTAGAAAATTACAACAGAATTAGTCTCAAGCCATAGAAAATTTTAAAATAAATTAGCCGTGCAGTAGAATAACTTAAAAATGCGTTAGAAGAACGCAGTAAAGGATCTAAAAAAATGTAAGCAAATTAAATAGATCTTCTAAATAACTTAGAGAAAGCAAGATAATATAAAAGAATTAGGGCAAAGCAGTTAGGTGCTAAATATTAGTGGGCAAAGGACTAGAAAATCATAGAAATGAGATATGAAATGGTAGCAGATCGAAAATGATTTAGCAAATGGCACAAGACCATCGTTCATTTGAGAAGGAAATGGCAATAGACGATCATATATTGTGCGAAAAAAATAAAACAACAGATCTTTTAAATGAGATTTATAAATGGAGTCGATGATGTTGAATTTGATTTAGGTTAGAGCAGTAGGAATAACTGCAAAATGAGATAAGAAAAGGCTTTTTAAGGTGAGTTTGGAAAAAAACAGTAGAGGACCTGAAAATGAGTTAGGAAAATGTAATTCTTGAAAATAAGTTAAGAAAATATATTAATAATAATAAATTATTTTTTGAAAAAGAGGAGAAAAATCTTAAAAATGAGTTTGAGCAAAGCAATAAAATATCTCGCCATAATTTATAATTGGGTTAAGATGAGGCAAAAGATGAAACTACAAAGGAAGTGTTAAAAAATAATAGTAGATCATAAAGACTCATTATGAAAAATTAATAGTAGATGATTAAAACTAATTAAACAAATCAGAAGTTTAAAAGTTAATAATGAGATGGCAGCAGAATAATTTAACTTCACAACCTGAAATAAGGTAATTTCATAATTTTGCTCCTCTTGCCGTTTCTAACCCTAATTTACTTAGCATGTAACATGACAGGCAGAAGCATCTCGCATCAAAACTGCTACCTCCCTCCACCAACCAGCAATTCTTTAACCCGAAACACCAAACACTCTTTTTACGTTCAAGTGCTGTACAACCTATGGTCATACTGAAGAAAAAAAGAAAAACGTGTAATTAAAAGTTTTACTCCTTACTCATAAATATTTCTGTATTTCAGTCAACAAAACTACACAATGGCATCACCAAAATATGTTCTTTTTACCTCAAAATTAAAGACAGAAGCACAGCAGCGATGATATTTCCTGCTCTTACATTTCTGATGCCACGTCCATCTTATGGGTAATGCCCTTTGTCCCACCAAGTAAAACTAAGCCCTATAGCGCACAAAATAATTCACACACACATAGTAAAGAAAGACTTTCAATTTATGTCTCTAAACGCTCTTCTAACATTTTTCCCTCGCCGAATTTTAATGACTTCAAAATTGCTCAACTAAAATCCTTCACCATTTTGAGGTAAAAAAGCTTCCTATGTGGTTGCTTATGCCGTTTAATTATCCAAGCCTATCATTATTCAAAATATGTTAGAAACTCTTGAATTCAGAGAATGGAAAGCAAATAAGAATAAAAATATAAAGAGATAAAATATAATGAAACAGCGATACAGGGTAGGGACGGTATTCGTTCTCAATTTTCAACTGATAATTTTCCGCATAATAATTTGAACATAAGTTATCCGTTTTTTCTGAAAAATAATAAACATTTTTGTCTTTTTACTATAAGGTGACAGAGGAGAAGAAAAACGATGGTCGACGATGTGGCGCTATCCAAATACCGTACTTCGTCGTTAAAATCCAGATCATCAATAATCATTCCAGAATGTTGATGCGTGCCATCAAAAGGGGGATCTCACTCAGTCACTATAATCTCACTATGAACAAAAACTAAAGTGCCTGGTCAATGAGGTAAAGGCAAGCAAAAAAAAGATCAAGAAACGGAACTGAAGGAAATGAATTTACCAGAAAAAAGAATGAGGGGGGTGCACTGGACTGATTGAAGATTCCTCCTGGGTGCACTGGACTGATTGAAGATTCCTCCTGTTTTCACTGGGCGGTGTGACGACACAAAGTGGGATATTTAGGACCACGAGTCCAAAGTGTAGTGGAGCAGAATAACAGTATTAGCTACATATATTTAGGTAGAGAGTTTCAGAAGTGCTTTTATAATATGAAGTTAATGAGGCACCCAGGAAAGATGCAAAAGGAATAAATGAACTGTAGTGACATAATCTCTTGACAGACTGCCCATAAGGGCAAACTACAAAAATTTAGTCAAGAAATAGTTTCAAAAACAATAGGCACCTGGGCCACTCGGGAAGAATAAAAAATGGCGGGAACGCCTTTCGCTCAAGAGAAAGGAGGCGGACATGAATGCTTCAATATACTTTTAAAGACATTCGAGAAGATGAACAAACCCGAAAAAGGCAAGCTAATTAGAACATTATATAAAGACAACAAAGTTACTCTAATTCGAATCCCTAGCGTCTCAAATTGATACATCGTATTCTTCCACGCAGAACGCGATTTAGAAAGATTAGCCTCAGAAGACGGAGTAAAATAATTAAAAAGAATAAGACTTGCACACAGATCTTTTCCTCAAATTACAGCCAAACGGAGCCTCATATTTTGAAAAATAGTAATTTGGGGTGGATCAACACTCCATAGAAGATATAAAGAACGAAATTAAAATCGATCACCCAAGAAGATTTCTACACGAAGTAATAAGATTTAGAAAACACACACATGTTTTAAAATAATAGCACAAGGATTTCACAAGAAAATAACGAAAGATTAAGGTACATCAAAATACGGATGTATTTCAAATGTTATAAGATGGAGGACAATGCAACAAAAAGATTGTACCGAGAGAGAACAAAGGTACTCTGAATGCGGCCAACGAGGGTACTTCTGAAAGAACTGTCTCCAACCGACGGAGGATAAATGCCTTAATTGCAGAGGACGACGCCGAAAAATGGTAATGACTTGCCTAAGGAGGAAAGAGATTATTCTAAGAAAAGAAAATCAAGAAAGAAGCAAATCAAGAAATAAAAAAAAATGCGTCTAACCAAGGAGTATCCTAGGCCACAGTGCAACAGATGAGGGCAAATAAACTCATTTAAGAGTATTAAATAAGTCCTCAATGGATTTTTTTGCGTGCAGATTATACAGGCACGCAAGAAAGATAGGGAAGCTAGGAACTTTATCAGATTCATTCAACATATCATTCATAAAAAATGGCATAAAGAAGAAGAGGCTCCCCCAAAATATTAAGCTCAATATGTCTAATCCTAAACGAGGAGAGAAATCTAAATTAAGAAAAGTAAAATAGAAAAGGAAAAGGAAACATTATCACCAAGAGAAAGGAAAAGAAGGAAGGAAAACGGCCCTAAAAATCAGCATTAGGAGGATTAAATAGCAATTCTAAGCCACAAAGTGTACATCAGCAAAGATTACCCTATAAGAGGTGTAAAACACAACAAGACGTGGACAAAGCCTATTGTAATGGCTCATGCAAAGAGGCTTGCAAGAGAGAGACAAGATAAGGGAATGAAGATCTTATTGAGTAGTTAGTATTCAATGACAGAATCCGAATCGCCCCTGGCCACTATGTTATCTTACACTACAACATATATAAAGATTTTGATTGTGTAAATTGAAAGTATAAGGCTGTTTTGGCCGAAACAAGCCTGAGCCCCGTCATGCAAACAATGACGGATAACTAAAATGATTCATAGTGTCTAATAGATCACAATTCCCCCTCCAAATTATTAAAGAGGAGATGAATGATTAGCCATTGATTTATGGGTAGCATAGCAGCATCTAAAACTATATCTAGCTAGAATAAAGCTAAAATAACTTGAAGAGATATAAATCAACCCGAACACGACAAGAACTTACCCAAGAATCACAAAAAATAAAAATATAATGGCAAACCGATGAAGACTTAAAACATTTACAAATAAACACAGAACAACTGTAGTGAACTACGAAACAAGCTAAAGTCAAAATTAACCTTTGGAGAAACCCTAAGCGGTAACATGAGGACTAAAGTAAATTACGCAAAGAAACGGTTACTACAAGCAAATAAAAGCGGAAACAAACAAAAATAACTCAGGCTAAAGGTAAAAAACAGAAACATAAGAGCATGAAGGATACATATTAAACATAAATGCATCAGTGAATAAATGAAAACAAAATCAAAATTAGACGGACCGGACCACCCGTGAAATTAATTAAAAAGAATTGATAGAAAAGTCCCGCAAACTACTAAGAAGTGTACAGAACTACTGAATAGATGAAAGACGAGTCACCGATAAAATTAAGAACGAATGTTCCTACTCCACTTTAATCAATAGGTACTAATAATGGTATGTACCATTCTTTGTCTTCTATTCCAATGATTGTATGAAGAAGATCAACTTATATCAACTTCTTCTACACTACTAATTTCTCTTTTAATCCCTGTTCCATCTTCTCCTATCCCTCCACGCCACTACTCAATAACATCTTCCTTTGCCCCACCAAACCAGATGGAACTTGCGTGGAAAGAAGTAGCGGAGCCCAGAGGGGTCGCCCGGTGGGTTCATTCCCCTTTCTCACCTCCAGGCGGGGAAGAGGGAAAATTTGCGGAGGATAGTCTATTCATATTCCTCAAAAAAATGGTATTACAAGTGAGATATGTGTGAATGAATAGTTAATCAGGATGATCCAATATAAGAACATTCTCTACTCTTCTTAAAATATGAGAAAAGGAAAATTTATTTCCATAACGATGCTGAAAATGTTACTCAACGCACTAAGAAGCTAAGTTATCTGTTAAAGCTTGACATGCTGTGGTTCTTCTACGACGAGAAGATCAACTGCAATAACAACATGAGTCTATCTCTCGCAACAAAAAAACTGACCAGAGTGAAATTTCCAGCGCCGCTACTGCTACTGCCGTGTTTTAAGGGGGTTGGGAAAGCTCTGGATTTACTAGGTAGCTGCAGTGAGACTTTATTTGTGGTAGCAAGATTATGCACTATGGCTCACCACTAAAAGATCCAGTTCTTGCTGTCATAAAAAATTTTCAATCACACAGCATCTGATATTTTTCCTCTTACTTCGCCCGAATGCAACCCCCCTCGATTTGTAATTCTGGAAGGGTGGAACAAAAGAACAATCATTCCAGCCGCAATAAGAAGCATGGGCGGAGAAGCAGGATTAGCAGGGTATTTATCGAACTAAAGCAGGAGATAGTGACAAAGGCCTGTGACCGGTTACGAGGTCGTCTGCATGATATCATCGCGGCCACAGGGTGGTTCAAATAGGTAGATCCTCAGAACTTGTCAATTTAAATCGAAATTTTACAAATATATCTAAAAAAATATAAAATATTTTTTCTGAGACACTCATTATAGAAACGAATGCTGACCTCATCCCGTAGTTTAAAGCTAAAGTTAAGCCACGGAATAATCGTCCAACAAAAATTTTTTAAAAAGTAGATAGTAATGAAAAAGATGGATTTTGTGAGATTAGAAACACTTGGAAGCTATATCGTTCATGTATCATTAAAAGTAAATAACTCGGTTCATCTACCTGCCACTCCTCTGTACCTGCCTCCGCTACTGAAAGAAGACATGTCTTTTTCTGGAGTAAAAGAAAATGACCATCTCTGCATTGGAGAGGAATTAGAGGCAAGCTGAATGTTACGCAGTAAACAGTAATTCGGTCGAATAGAGATTACTTAGTCGCTACACAAATTTTACCCCTTTATAGGACAATATAGCACTTTGCAGACTAGAATTTCGCTGCATGGAGTACTTTCATGAGATT
This sequence comes from Ceratothoa steindachneri, assembly GCA_963969495.1. NCBI lineage: Eukaryota > Metazoa > Arthropoda > Malacostraca > Isopoda > Cymothoidae > Ceratothoa > Ceratothoa steindachneri. The sequence goes on along the minus strand of OZ018317.1, from coordinate 52,681,634 downwards.
GTCGAGTTGCCATTACACCGAGGGTGGCGAAGTTTTGAGTGTTTTTATTTTGAGCATCCAACGAATCAATCCAAACATGATAACTATTGCTTGAAGTAACCACCCTTCCTTAAACAATACAGCCATTCTATCATACTAGAACGTTTTAGCCACTATACGACTTAATCTAGCCTTTTTTATGTGCGTTGTACATATACTCGATAAGCGACTTGTCCATCTAACGATGAACCAAAGTTGTTAAGTCTGACTCAGTAAGGGCCATTACCCAACTGTTTTCGAGTAACTCTTTCAGCTAAAGCATCTGTGGGAGAAGAAAAATGCACTAGTTATTACTGGCACAATCGCCAAGCTACTGCTAGTAGTAATGCAATTGATAGTCCAGATAGTGCAGTAGTTGTGAAACCAATCTCCCAGTGAGATACAACACATGGAGTGGCCCCCGCCATTTCCAGATCCAAATATTATTGAGCATTTGTATTGCGTCTTGGAGTGACAAGTTAGAAGTCATTACTCTCCACCATCGTGACTAAAATAGCGAGAGCTAGGTTTACAAGAAGAATGGCTCAGGATTGCTCTAAATGGAGTCAGGAAGCTGTATGAAACAATTCTAAGACGCATTTACGCTGTTCAGAAAGCAAAAGAAGAATCAGCTCCGTTTAAATAAATATTTATTGAATTTAACACGTAATCCAAATATTTTGCCCAACCTCTGCATGTATATATATATATATATATATATATAGAGAGAGAGAGAGAGGATGGGAGAGAGAAAGAGGGATATATATATATATATATATATATATATATATATATATATATATATATATATATATATATGTGTAATCATGATAAAAATAATAATATAATTTCTATTTGATTTATTTTTGCCCAAAATGTTGATATAGTAGATATGGAGGACTATTTCATCCCGTTCCGATCTTTTAATTGATTCTTTTATTCAAATGTGAATGCTACTCAGATTTGAAGCAAAATATCAGAACATTTTGACAGTAACACAAATTTGACTAGGTAATTTTAAGATTCACATGGTGTATGTGTTTTGGACATTCACTTGGCATATGTTATGTATGTGGCTTTGAGATTTATATCGTGTAGGTATTATTGCAGAAAATAATCAAAAGGCTTCTTTCTTTAATTTTCAAAAATTAAATTCATTGCCTTAATCGAATTCTAAATATGATGACTATCTGACTAGCAGAGAATATTGGTTATTCAATCAACCATGTTCTTCCTAATAGTTTAATCCCAGGTAATTATGTTGCAATGACATGCTAAAAATACTTAGAAATTATAAGAGAAACAGAGATCACTATTCTTTTATTTTATCTCTATCTATCCATTCCCATTTTTATAATATAACGTCATAATATTGACACAAGAACCAACATTGATAAATAATACATGTCATGAAATGATGGACTTAATTTCTTCTCAGGGATCGCAGCATCCCATATCCCACTTAGGTCGAAAGGCGGAGAAGTAAGAAGTAAAAATGCGTTAGTCACTTAGGACTTTGAGGAAATGGAGTCAGATTCGACGAAAAAGGCTTCCTGATGCTAATCGAAGGGTGGCACAGATAACATTCCTCGGCAAATTCTGCTTCAAAAGTCTCTGTAAATGCTTTTGACACAAAACGATTGTCTTTATTTTTCCCATTCTCTGAGACAGATGAATAAATAATACTCCTGTCAAACACAGGTTTACAAAACAGGTATAAGCACTGCAAAAATTAGGGTGGATCGTGTGACAAAAGATGAAAGGATAGTTTCGGATTCTTATATTTCCTCGCCCATCTTACTTGTTGGGAGATTGGAGAGTTCAGAAATGCAAGTTATAACCCTAATTTATCCATTAGGGGTGCAATGAAGCATCTGAAATCATACTCATTTTATCTGGCTGATATTTAATGGGTGTCGTATTTGCTATATTTTTAGCATAGATTAGTCGTAGTAAAAAATATTTAATAAAAGTGTTTTTTTATGAACTCTAGAATAGCCCAACGCCATTTTGACGATGTTTCATTCTTTTTTTCCGAGCTAGTTGATTCTTTCTTTCAAATCTGACGCATGCTAAGCTCCATGCTTTTCCTTAATTATTCCGGACTTCTTCTACTTCACAGCTGTACTTTTGAGCTCATTTAGTGTCATATTGTGTTTAATTAGTGTTATATTGTGTTTAAATCTTTAAAACCTCTCTGAATCAATGAAATCAACGTTTTCGCGAAATATTCACAATTCTTTTTTCGATATTAAAAAAGTGTGTGTTGTATCTTCTGTTTTTGTTATTCTTTGAGTGGTGCTGCCTTTAAGTTAAGTGTTTCTCAGGCAATGCGCTGCCAATGTCATTTGTAGGTGGGGCGCAAGGCTGACTCCTTAGAAGATCCTCCCCCTTTATAAATGGGTGCAGATATATTAAAAGAAAGTCATTCATTATTACAATTTTAGTTTTTTGTTACGCATTCATTAATTCAATAAGTCGATCATTATAATCGTCCGGGCGCTCTGCCATATTCTTGCACTACTTTGTTGTAAAATTGAATCGTGAAATTGTACTCCGAGTTTTTCCTAGTTCGGTGCAATTTAAAATAAATACGAGAGTGGTTTACATCTGTAAACATATTCTTTTATTTATTTCAGCTGGTAATTTCTTCTCGGATCAAGTACAAGGCTACTTAATGGGATATTTCTGTTGCGCACTCAAATACCTTGTTACTATTGCCGGTGGCAGCGTTATCCCTCTTCTACCAAGCTTAACCTTTTGAGTGACAACATTACCACTAACTAGGAAACCAATCCCCCTTATTGGTACGAAGGATTACCACTCAAAAGGCAAGCCCACATTAACATACAGCGGGGGTGGGAAGCATTAAAATAACAGAAAGCTCAAAGCAAGACAACCCCTCCCCACCCATAAAATCATACGAAGATAGAGTAACCCTGCATTATTCACGTCGGCTATTTTCGCTAACCTCCCCCTTTATATAAGTACTGATATTTCCAAATTGCAACTTATATCTTTTGCCTCATTCTAGTATTCTCTTGACACAGCGAACGGGTGAAGCATTTAGGGTGTCTCAGTCTTAACTTAGCTATCCTTGAAGGTACACGTTTGATTTCTCTTTTGGGATGTCTAGTCACCCCATTTAACTACCTATGGTATGTTTTCATATTTTATATTTTTTACTAAATATCTTTTTCCTTATATGGGTCCAAATCCGTGGTAACTCTTACGTAACGCTCGATAATTATGTAACTTACTATAAATGCTTCCTGTTTTTGCTTTTTTACTTAATAATATTTGCTGTTACTATTTATATTACTTTTCACATACCACAGTGTATTTTCTCTACAGAAGACAGCGCTAAAATTCCTAGAGAATTAAATAATTCCCCAGGCAGTTTCTGTTATATATGTAAATCATTTACATTACAAGAGACAGTTGACTAAAAACGTGAAGTAACTTTATGAACTATAGTTGGATGTAAAGTAGGTGACAAAGCGAAACGCTGGGCACCTCAGCTATGTTGTGTTAGGTGTACATGTTACATTTCTGCCTGGGTGAAAGTCAAATTCCTGGCCTCATGTTTGGAATACAAATGGTCTGGAGGTGCCAAAAGACAATTCAAAGGATTGCAACTTCTGCTTCACAAATATTAAAGGTGTGTTTCCAAAATGTTTTCTTTCCGTTTTTTGCAGGTGATCACAGCAGGTAATATCCACTTTTAGTCTGATTTTATTTTATTTCACTGCATATCACAACATATAAGGGCAAGAAATCTATCATATATCCATATCTTCAGTCTATTATTAGCCAAGTTCGAAGTTCAATTTCTATTCCTGTACCACAGTGGCACTCTGAACTACCAAGCGATGACACGAGCAACTCAGACGATTCAGAATCATAAGATACACCATATGTGCCAAATCTATAAACTTACAAGAAACCACACCTCATCAATCAACCGAAACTCAATGATCTAGTTCATGATCTAACACTGACTAAGCAACAGAGTTAACTCCTGGCCTTGCGTCTGAAACAATGCAACCTGTTGTATCAACATGCTCAAATTACAGTATTTAAGAAGCGTTCTGCAAATCTACAGTAATTCTTCACTCATGAAAACAATTTGACTTATTTTCATGATATCAGAGGCCTATTCAATGCACTTGAGCTGCTCTATGAATCAAATGATTGGAGCTATTCATGATGCATCCCTTTACAGGAAAAGAGTGGTGCTGTTGCAAATTGGGAAGAATATGGTTTAAGTTCCAGTTGCTCACTTAGTGATATTAAGAGAGAGCTATGAGAACCTTGCTTTTATTCTAGACCGCATAAGTTACAAGGAGCATAAGTGGCTGATTTGTGCGGAATTGAAAGTAGTAGCCATACTTAATGGGCTACAAACTGGATTCGCCACGTTTATATGCTTTCTTTGCAAGTGGGACATTAGGGCCAGATCAGATCATTATGTACAATCCGAATGGTCACTCGGGAAAGTATGATGCCTGGATACCATAATGCATTTCATGAGCCAATAGTTAAGAAAAGAAAATCATTTTTCCACCACTGCATATAAAACTAGGTTTATTGAAGGTATTTACTAAACCACTTGAAAAGAACAAGTATGCTTCCAGTGCCTCAAAGCGATCTTCTCTTAAATAAGTGATGCCAAGATAAAAGAAGGCATATTCGTAGGCCCTCAGATTCGTCAACTTATAGCTCATTAGGATTTCGAAGCTACAATGAATGAAAAAAGTTAGCAGCCTGGCATGCATTCAAATATGTATGCAGAATACTTCTGAAAAAGAATTAGGGGTCTAGTAAAAGCGTATAGTCGACAGCCTAATCAAGTGCTACCACGTTCTCGGATGCAATATGTAACTAAAGATACACTTTCTTAATTTTCATTGGTTCTTCTTCCCAAATAATGCTCTAGATGTGAATGATAAACATGGAGAGAGGTTCCATCAAATCATAGCGTCAATGGAAAACAGGTATAAAGGAAAATGAAACTCTGCCCAACTAAGATGTCTTATAAACGAAGGAGTAAATACTAAAATGTAGGTTAAAGCATTATATAAGGCTAACACACATGCTTAATTATTATATATTCATGAATTAATTACCAAGGCCATATTTGATCTGAATTTGGGAGCGAAGTACTTTTTTTGGTATCTTGGAAATCAGTATCAATTGCCTAAGTATTATATCGGCAATTTACAAGAAAATGTTACGTGGTGAGAAATTATTGTTTTCAAATTAGAATTCAACACACTCAACTTTATAATTTAATGCACATAAGAGCTATGATTTTTTCTTGACACTTAAATTTGTTGTAGAGTGAATTAATCTGGAAGCCACACTTCCAACAGGCCGAACCCTAATGAGCATAAATGAAATTTAGGTAATTAGGAAATATCACTTATTAAACGGGCAGGATCACTCAAGGTAGGAGTTGCTCTCAAAATCTTCTAATGATTTTTTTGGGTTGACCTGAATTAAAAATGATGAGAGAACTAACCCCCTTACAGGAAAATTTGAATAACATGGATGATTACAAATCATTAAGATCGAAAACGTTCATTGGTTTATTGCCCTTTTGATAAAATTTGTTATGAGTTAAATATTTTTGCACTAGAAAACATTTATCGGTATGACCCCGAGGTAGGAAAGCTTATAAAAAGGAAGATTTGTTGTGGTCATTAGTCAAAATACCAACTAGTGTACCGCAGAGAGAATATGCTTGAAGATGCAATTGTTATCAGGGAATTTTGTGTAGTTATCAGCATGAGGGCCTCATTCCGCTCTAAAATGATGGGCGCCATGTACATGATAAGACCTTGTAGTGATAAAATTGAAGTCGAAAAAGCTAGGTTTGGGACAAAAATTGGGAAAAAATATTAGTTGTCTTTGTGAGAGATATGAATGAACTAATAAGTGAAAAAATGAGGAGAGAATAAAGGTTGAGCTTTAGGTGCACCTGTATAGAACTAAAATTAACAGAGTTAAAGAAAACTTATATGCACCAACCCCAATGTTTCTGGACAAGGATATTCTCAATTCACATTGGTTGGACAAAGGAGACGCGAAAATGTTACTTTTAGAGAAGAAAAGAGGACGTGGAACGAAGGAAAGCATTCAACGTGCTGCAACACTAGGATTAGGAGAAATTGGGGCAGTTCTCACTGGCAAGGATGGTACAGAGTTGTAAATTATTAAAGGAAATAAAAATTTCACACGAAGATTTGGAGCTCAAAATATTCTTCGAGAAATATCTGGGCCTTCACCACTTGCAAAACGACAAATTATTGAAGGTAATGTTCTGAGTTCTTTTAGATTAATAATTTCATCATCGAGCACAGACAAAACTGTTCTAAAACTGCAATGTGAGTCTTGAAATTTATCATGTGAAGAAGTTTATGCTACTATAAGAATTATAATTGCACGAGGATTTCTCGCTAAAGGATAATGAGTAGAACATCTCTGGCAAAAATAATGAGATGTTCCATACTTCCGCAAATCAATGACCCGAATGCTTTTCAAATAAATCATGAAATCAGATTCAATATAAAATCAACACGATCTGCTCGAGTGGAAACAGATAAATTTGCTATGGTATCCAAATTTTGGGAAAGATTCATTGGCAACTGCATTGCTTACTATAAACCAAGCGGCAATATAGCAATCGATGAGCAGTTGTTCCCATATAAGACTAGGTGCCCGTTTACACAATATATTGCCAGTAAGCCTGATAAATTGGGTATCAAATTTTGGTTAGCAGCCGATGTAAAGTCTAAATACTTAGTGAATGGATATCCGTACATTGGAAAAGATCAAGCTCGTCCTCCAATCAACCTCTCTCTGAATACGTAGTTGTCCGTTTAGTAGAATCATACATGGGAAAAGGTAGAAATGGGAAGACATAACTTTTTCACGACAGAAAATCTAGCAGACGAAATACATGCAAAACGTAAGAGTATGGTAGGCACAGTATTAGTAGAGAAATTACAGAGCCCATTAGTAATCAATGCACACCCACAGTGTAACGAGGTAAACTGTTGCCATTGGGGATGATAGAAAGAAAATTCGTGAAACTGTGAAGTTTTTAACTGTACAAAATATGGTGTAGATAAAGTAGATCAAATGGATCGAAAGTATAGCACAAAATGTGCTTCACAGTAATGGCCAGTGCAAGTACTCGTATTTTACAACATTTTGGATCTAGCTGTCATCAATGCAATAGTTCTGTACAGAGAAGTTACTGGACAAAAAAATTACCCGCCGCAGATTACTGCAGCAAAACTTTAAGAATAGCGATGCTTTAGATAATAGTAGCCATGACGATTTATCGTTAAAGACATCTAGAAAGAGAAAACAATTACAAGTAGGAAGTTGCAATAAAATTAAACATCAAAACTTGTTACAAATGTAAGAGACCTGTTGTGGCAAATGTGTGAGCAAAGTGATCAAGAAAATACTTTGCCTAAATTGTAGCAATTAGCTATCTCCTGGAAAAATTATTATATGTATAAGAATGTCTGAATCATAAAGTTATTTATCGACTGTTAATGAGAAGGAATAGCATTTCTCGAAATTTAATTAATTGCATTTATTTTTTTTATTAACATACATTTTTCCTTACTTCATAATATATTTTCGGTCAAATATTTGTATTTGTCGAAAATTAATTGCACAGCTCAGGAATTGATTGTATATTGTCACTTATCGAATATATCACTAAACAACCTCACAATAAGAGGAAACAGCCAACTCAAACCAAGAACATTGAGCGCAGAAAATAAGGATGCATTCTAATGCAGGAGATCTCGGTAAATTTCAAACTCATTTATTAACACTAGAAAGTCCGGAAAGTTGCACCACCTAGAACGACCGAGCGGTCATTTTGACCACACTTCCTTTCTTTTTCTTAATACGCTTATATTTGCATATATCTCTATTGACATATTAAAGTCATATATTCAATATAGGATAGGAAAATAATATATTTTAAATCAAATTTTAATGATAAATTCCATAAATCATTTATATAAATAAATGATTTATGGAATTTATCATTAAAATTTGATTTAAAATATATTATTTTCCTATCCTATATTGAATATATGACTTTAATATGTCAATAGAGATATATGCAAATATAAGCGTATTAAGAAAAAGAAAGGAAGTGTGGTCAAAATGACCGCTCGGTCGTTCTAGGTGGTGCAACTTTCCGGACTTTCTAGTGTTAATAAATGAGTTTGAAATTTACCGAGATCTCCTGCATTAGAATGCATCCTTATTTTCTGCGCTCAATGTTCTTGGTTTGAGTTGGCTGTTTCCTCTTATTGTGAGGTTGTTTAGTGATATATTCGATAAGTGACAATATACAATCAATTCCTGAGCTGTGCAATTAATTTTCGACAAATACAAATATTTGACCGAAAATTTGATGCTCCTGAAATTGTAATTGTCAGTCCTTTTGATGAACATTTCGCTTAAAATGACATTACTTTCCTTTCTTTCTCTTATATTTGCCCTGGTGTTATGAGGCAAGGTAGCAACTGATTTTAGTTTGCTTCTGGGGTGGCTTTTCTCCGTTTATACTGATTAAAGAATCATTATTTAGATAGATTTTTCAGGTGCAGTTAGATACTTGATTGAAAGATTCATAGGTAGATCTTATGTCGTAGGAACTGCGAATAAACCTGTTTACCAGCGAAAAGTATTTGTATTTTAAGTAGTCTCCGTTGTTCAATGTTTTTCTTCAAATAATTATTTTTACATCAGACATGGGGCTTAAATTAGATTTATACCGAGATGTTTAATGCGCTTGTTTTGTTTGATCAGATTTAAATAATCCCACCAGGCTAAATGTTAGGCACCTTGGAAGGTAGCATTCCTAATACCTCGATCTGGTTATTAATAAGGAGAATTACCAGGACGTTCTCCAAGTCCACTAAGTGTCCAATACCAAGCACTCGATCTCACTGATAAACCTCATTTTGGTGGCTTCGAATGGCGAGACAAGGCCAACGGTGTTGGTCTTGGCAGATTACAGGCACACTTCGGCCAATGACACGAAAATTTTGGCCACGTATTTTCTCCCATTTCTGAGAGAGATCACGAAGAAGGGAAACTACCCATTTCAGCAGGATGGTTTACAGGCCCACACAGCCAAGAGTGGTTGAGGTCAAACATGTACTTCTGGTCTAAGGTTTTTTGTCCGTTGCTGTCGCCTGACTTCAATTTCTCTCGACAACTGCGTGACCGGATGTCGAGGGCAAGGAGTGAAAGATACGCAACTGCAACGTAGACGAGATGATGTCCTCCATCAACTGCATGCGGGTCAGCAGCAGGAAACGACTTCGCACGCAACTTGTACGTGGCCTTCAGCTCTTGGCTGGGACGCATGATCGCCGCCGATGGCAGCGACATTGATTAATATTACCATTTAAACACATATTTATATGTTACAATATTAAAAATATGTCTTACTGCATTAGAGTCTTATTGTCTTTTGTTGAGAGCGTCAAAAGCGTGTAACAGGACTTTGAAATATCCGATAAGATCTAGGATTCGACTTGGAATGGATTGGATATTGTTCAATATATAAGAAACATTAATGTTCATTATTCTTTGAACCAAGAATGGTGCAATTAAGCCAGAGTGCATGGATGGCGTCTAGTTTGTTTGACACTGTTTGATATATTCCAATAAATTTTCGATAAGGTTAGATCGATGATTCTATGGGCAATTACAAATGAAGTCATTGTTATATTACTATTCTTAGCTTTTAAACACATTTACCTTTACTCTTCTCATCATATATGACACGGAAGATACCCTTATTCTAATTTTAACCCCACACTCCTCCTATAACAATCATTATCTTATTTTCAATTCCAAATCAGATAACAAAGGAAAAATTGTAGAATCAATTCCTCAATTGTGAAAACCCAAACTTTGAGAACTTCCTCTTATACATGTTTGTTGAACAATTAAATCTAAAATTAAATTTCCCTGTCTAAATTGATTTATATTTGAAATCATTCCCATTGTATTATTTTTAGCTGATGCATTTACCTTATTTTGTTACCCATTTCTATATACTCTTCTTAATTTATATTTTCTCAATTTAGACATTGAAAAAGCTTTATAAAATGGTAGAAGCGTTTTTTCTAATATTTTAACAATATTATTATACGTTTGGACTTCTCATATTCAACTCTAATCCTTTGAGCTTTCTACTTAGGCAGGGTACTCAAACATTAGTTCGACAAGTTTTTAACCTGAACTAAGTAAAATCAAGAATCATCAGCCATATTTACTCTTTCTTCTCGACCGGTGAAATTTATCAACCTAATTTCTCCCAAGATGCGCAATAGATTGATAATGATTCCTAAAGATACAGCTTAAGAAAGCCCCAACTAACATAAAGCGTGGCTCTTCGCTAGGTAATCGTGGATGGATCGGTGTTTTGTAAGGAAGTATTTACTTAGCAGTAACTGTTGAAAATATTTAACTACAATAAGATAAAAAAGCTAACTCACAATCTTGATTTGATAAGTTGACTATTATAAAAGCTTTCCATAAGATTTAGTTCAATGTAGAATATTAAATAGGTTTAAGTATAAACATGAGGGTTGCATGGATGCAAAAAGAGTTATGTAAATACTTGTATACATTACTCTTATTATTATTATTATTATTATTATTATTATTACTAGGCAGTTATCACTTATTTGTCTTTTGCGATGGCTGAAATACCTTATTTTATATGTTTAGAAATTTATTAAACTAATAATCTCAGACAACACCAAAGTCTGGAGAACCATATCCCCAACCTAATATTACTACTAATTGCTTTTCTCTAAGGGGAAGAAGAAGAATCAAGAGAAAATGGAATCTCCCGCCCCAATAACAATAGAAATAGAGTTAACAGATTATATTTCGGAAATTCTTAGAATATTATATCAGGGTTTCACATATGTAAGCAACAAAATAGGTTTAAACTATTTGCTTCACCCATGAGGAAATTCTACATAAATAACGACCCGAAACAATTAGTAGTCTAAATAATAAACGTAAAAATCTATTATTGATGAAGGTAAAGTACGAGCCAAACTCGATCAGAGAATGATTTCCCGAGCGGAAGACTTTTTATAAACTGCAAAGATTGACAAATTCAATTATACTAAAAACGGAAAACGAATAATTAATAAATAGATTTAGTGCCAACAAAAATTCGTTATTATAAGATTAACAAAAGTGACTGTAAGAAGATTAAAGATGAAATAGTATAAATTAAAATCAAATATAAAGTGCGAAAATAATTTTTAAATAAATCAAATGTGAAATGCGCTTCTTGGAATATAATTTAATGTATTAATACTGAACTGTGGTAATCAATAAACGAAGGAATTTTAATATATGAAATTCTTATTATTATTTGTTTAAAATAATTTATGCTAATGCATTTAATAGTCATTTGGTTGTCTAAATGATTGCTGTAATATAGTAATTCATACCAAACTGTCGTAGAATTAAGCAGTTATCACTTATTTCTCGATTTCTTCGTTTGTTCGGGGAAAGACTACGACAGCCAAAAATAATAGTTGGAATTAAATTTCGTTATTTGCGCGGAGTTTTTTTTATTCGAATACTTTAAATATGGTTGGCCGGCATTGGTCTTCTTTAATTGGTGCAAAAATAATCTTTAATTACACAACAAAACATAAAATACAAATAATTGCACTCTCTAGTTATTAATTAATACAACAATGGAAAAATGATCGATAATTACCAATAATTACTCATGCTGAAAGAGCTGACTACTCAGAGTGCTAACCTTATAGGGTTTAGGAAGAAACTACTAATGCAATTCTAGCCTTAGGGGCACAATAATTCACTTTAGTTATCCTAGATGACTTAGAAGGAGACTACGTGACGATTCTTAGTTGCAGGGCGTTGCACCGCCTCGGCAGGGTATGAAAAGGTGTAACTATCTTACTATTTGGAGGGGTGGTTACCACAAGTAGACGGTCGGGGAAGATTCTCCAAGTAGACGCTCAAAAGGGGAAGAAAGTCCTGTAGACCCTCGAGGAGGTAAATTTATGTGGGGCTAAAAATGTGCGCTTCCTCTGGACGGGTCCCTTGATCCTAACGCCGTCGTTCCAAATAATGTCCTAGATACGGGCCGGTATGACACCGTGTTCTATCACTCGATTATATGCGCCGTCAGTGGATGATTCCACAGACGTCTTAAAAGAAACCGCTGAATACCTTCTGTATTTTCCGAGCTTGGCCTACATGGGAACAACGTAGAAACAGCTCAGCACACCGAACTCGGTTCTTCTCCTAGGTATGTTGTACCTCTTCGGGACTCTTTCTTGGCGGATTATGACATAAATTCTTCCACGATTAATTTTGGGACGGGGAATATATAGGCGTTCGCCGGAACTCCTATATTTGCTAACGGAAGCAAATAAGCCATGCCTCACCGCCTCAGCGTTTATAGCTCGGTTGCTTGGTTTTCAGAGGCCAACTTAACCAAAGAAATTTTCGGCTTATCTCGCTGGAAGTTTGGGCGAAGGGCATTACTCTCCCCGATAACTCTCGTTGCACAAAACTCCTTTAAACAAAAATCTTACTCGATCTCTCTTTTTTCGACACACCTCCTTCCTTAAAATGGAACAGACAAAAGAAGTGACATCACAAGTAATAGTAATTAAAGGTATACACCAAGTATACCCCCGAGAGTTCTGCGAATTAAAAACAAAATTAAATACATATATACAATGGTTTTATAATAATTATTACACTCGCCCGTTACTACGATACTAAAAGTAATAAATAATTCAACCAGGGTATAGCTACGACTACTTATAAGCAGATTCAAAGAAAAAAAATGAAAGTTCATGGCAGACATGGCCAAGGTCAATTACTTAAGTTAAAAATCCTCAAAATATTTCAGCAGAGGCACATCAAGCTTCGGTTGCACCAGATAGGGGCAGTTATTTACAATAAGAGTCCTAACAAGGACCGAGAGTAAGTTATATCTATGTACATGGAAGAATCACAAAATAATTAAAGTAGGAATAAGATTCATTGGGGCTAAAATCAATGGGGTTGCGACTTAGACTATCCGTTGTACAATTCTCTGAGCCTTTTAAATATATAATTTTGAATTGAAATTGATGCAAAAATAGGCTCCAACGCATCAGTCTACCGTTATTATTTTTTTATGTTTTTTAAGCATGCCAGCAGCATGTGATCTGTTTCAATGGTAAACTCTTTGCACAATATGTAAATAGGTCTTAAATTTTTATAGATTTCCCATACAATAGCGAGGGCTTCGTGCTCGATTACAGCAGAATTCCTCACCGCGGTAACAGCTTTCGGCTAGCGTATGCAATGAAAAAGCATTCGTCATTAGGTCCGTATTGGACTAACACGCAACCTATCTTGTCGTTGCTAACATCTGTCCTGATGCCAAAAGGCTCCCGAGATTAGGGAACCGTAGGATCGGGGCAGATGCAAGTTTAACTTTAAGTTAATTAAAGCTGGCAGCTGTAGACGGGGAAGAGGTGGACAGGAAAGAGGTATGGTTTAGACCTAACTGCTTCTTGGGTCGTCAACTGAATATCGTGTTCGAATTGGGTAGCACATCCAGGTCCGTCAGAGATGACATCACGGAACCGCTCGAGGGTGGCTAGGAGCTAAACCTTTCGTTGAGGAGTTAGTGTTCGCTGATCTTGAGCTCTTTTAAAGGGGCCTCCGTTATCTTGGGGGGGGGGAAAGGGGAAGCCTCGTATTGCTCGACGCAGGGATTTTGGACAACCTCCGGCGGAATCAGGGGAAAATTTCCTTTGAGGGCCGATTCCGCATCAATTGCTACGATGTGATGAATTCCTGCACGCCGGTGATACTTTTTGAGGAGGTTAATATGCAAATCCCTATTTCGCTTGAAGTTTTGATCAGATAGTCTACGGTGCCAGGCTTCTCAAATATCCTAAAGGTACCTTTATATCGGATCAAAGATTTTTTAGTGTCCGTCAGGAGTAATAGCAAAACTTCCTCACTAGGTTTACACCTCCGATCTTCAGGTTTTTTATTGAAGTAGCCATTATACTTGGCCAGGTTTACGTTGGAGTTTGGTAGGCCAACTCGGCGCATTCTTCCAATTTCGTACGGAGCTCCAGCAAGTAGGAATACAAACGAGGACTGTATTTCCTGGTCTAAAGAAATATTGGTAAAGACCTCTATAAGGAAACTTCAGGTTCCACGAATATTTCTACAATATAATAATTCAAAGGGTGCGAATCCCAAAGTACGATGGAGTATCTCCTTATAAGCAAAAAGATCCACTGGCAGATAACGATGCCATTCGCTCATTTGTTCTACGTACAACTCTCGTAGAATTTTCTAGAGATTTCAGTTTACCTTCTCACACATTTCATTCCCACCCGGGTGTAAAGGAGTGGTAAATAAAGGCTTCATCATCAGAAGTTTCCCTACTTGCTCTATTAAATGAGAAGTAAATTCACGGCCGCGATTTGACAGAATTACCTTGGGTAATCCAACTCGGGGAAAATTAAAATGAGCGCCTCGGCGCATAGGACACTGTCAATCCTTTTTAGTGAGACGGCCTCGGGGAACCAGGTAGCAAAATCAACTAGGGTAAGAATGTAACTATGCTCCTCGCTAGATGGCTGGTAAATCAGACCAAATAGGGAGATAGGTACACGGGAGAAAGTTTCATAAATAATGGAGCCCTTTTGCAATGGGCCAGCTTAACTCGCCACTTAACTACTGTCTTTTGACATACGTCGCACGATCGACAGTATTGAAATATTTCTTCGACCACCCCAGGCCAATACAAATATTTAAATATCCGCTAAGCAGTCTTTGTATAACTAAAGTGACCAGTGAAAAGGCTGTCATGTGCGTCCCGGAGTATGAGATGCACATGTGAGCGCAGAACGCAAAATATCTGGGACTGAGGCGAGTCTCCCTGGGAGCAAATGCGATAGAGAAGGTTATTATTAACCAGTAGAGTGACCAATTTGCCACCTCTTATCGCTTGTGTGTTCCTTCGCGGGCTTTTGCCTACAAGGCGTTGAAAGGAATCACTTGCCCTTTGCATCTTGATAAAGTCCTCATTTACTAAGTTTCTAAAATCCAATTCTGCTATTTGGGAGTTTGGGGAGTTTAGCTGACTTCGGAATCTCTTTTAACCTGAGAGCAAGTGGTCACTGATTGAGCCACCGGGATCGATTAGACCTTGGGGCTCTGCCCAATCACAATGGTTCAGAATTTTATGTTACAGGCAGAGAGTAATTCTGCCTTTAACGGGGAGTAATCGATGGTTGCTTCCGAGTAGAGGGAGACAAAGATGTCTTTCATGGAGGTATTTAAAAGTAGCAACAAGCTTGCTACACCATCCAACTCAATATCGCAGTGGTTGACATCAAAGAACTTTTCAAAATGATTTCAGTAGGAGTGGAAGTTTCTCCATCTTTAAATGCGGTTATTTTAACGGACGCCTGTTGATGAGTCGATGCTCCCGAGGTGATTGATTGAGCCTCATTTCATTTCATGTGCCCGAATTATCTTCCAATCTTCTCTCTCTTTCTCTTCTCATCCTTTTTCTGCCTTTTATCTTTCTCTTTTTTCTCTCACAGAGCTTTCTTCTGTCTATATGTAGGTCATAAATTCTCTCTTACTTAATTCTAAAGATTCTCTTTGTGTTTTAAATATGTTAAGTGACAACATTAAGACTTGTTCACCCCTAAAAATAAACTGCACGCACTCGAGAGAATATAATAGGATTTTATTTACTCAAATTTTACCCTCGAGTAAACAGTTGTGGGGGGGAGGAAGTCAAGCAGACGAGTTTTGAAGAACCAACATAAGTACACCGAGAGCAAATGACCTTTAATAAGAGAACCTGCTCCAAACAAGGCAAATCCCACGTTGACCCTTATGAAAACCAATTAAAATACTCTGCCCCTATTTAAGATTTTCCCGGACGTTTTCCTACAACCGTAACTAATTAATTAAAAGATTTTTGTCGCTTGAAATCCTCAAACGACCACTTTAAAAGCGTTTGTTTAATCCAGACTCATGACCCATCAATACCTGAGACATGTTTAATATAATAATATATATATATATATATATATATATATATATATATATATATATATATATATACATATATATATCTTAGAATAGGGCAATTATCGCCTATTTCTGGATTCCATCGTTTGTTCGGAAAAGGACTACGACAGCCCACAATAATAATTGGAATTGAATTTCGTTGAATGCGCGGGGTTTTTGTTATTCGAATACTTTTAATATGGTTGGTCGGGATTGTTCTTATTTAATTAGGCTTTGGTGGTTGGAGGAATTAAACAAGAATTTTAAAAATAATCTTTAATTACACAACAAAACATATAATACAAATAATTACACTCTCTAGTTATTAATCAAATTATTAGTGGGAAAATTATCGATAATTAACAATAATTACTCAACACGCAAGGGCTCAATACTCAATGTACTAACCCGCTAGGGTTTAGTAAGAAACTACAAATGGAATCCTATCCTTAGGAGGACAATAATTCACTTTAGTTATCCGAGATGACTCGGAAGGAGACTACGTGACTAGTCTTAGTCGTAGGGCGATGCACCGCCTCGACGAGGAAAGGAAAGCTGTAACTATCTTACTATTTTAGGGGGCTTACCACAAATAGACGCTTGAGGAAGATTCTCCAAGTAGACGCTGAAAAGGGAAAGATTCTCCTGTAGACGCTCGAGGGGCAAAACTCATGTGGGGCCGAGACTGTGCGCTTTTTCTGGACGGTTCCTTCGTTCCTTACGCCGTCGTTCCAAATAGAATCCTAGCCGCGGGCTGGTATGTCACCGTGTTCTATCACTCGAGCATATGCGACGTCAGTGGATGATTCCACAGACGTCTTAAAAGAGGCCGCGGAATAGGTTCTGTACTTTCCGGGCTCGTCTCACTCGGGAGAAACGTACAGACAGCTCAGCACCCTGACTTGGGTTCTTCCCAGGGGGGAGTCAATCTCGCACGTGTTTTGTGACTCTTTTTTTGTGCGGATTCTGATGGAATACTTCACACGATTATTTTTGTGACATGGACTTAATTAAGCCCTGCCTCACCACCTCGGCGGTTATTGCTCGGCGGCGGGGTTTTGATGGTCCAACTCAACCGGAGAAATTCGCGGCTAATCTCGCTGGAAGTTTGCCGACGGGCGTAGGGCATTGCTCTCCCCGATAACTAGCATTTAACACTACTCCTTTAAAGAAAATGTTACTCGAGCTCTCTTTCCTCGACACAAAGTGAAATCAAGAAATAATGGTATAAATCCCTATACGGAGTCATTATGCCGAATAATATCATGTTCGGATTACATTAACAGGATTAATGGTTTGGGTTAGTGAAGCTCTCCAGAGTAATCTCTAAATTAATTCTGATCTCGTACACTGAGGCACTCTTTCTCTCTCTCTATCTATCTCTATTCTTTCTCTCTATTGCCTTCTTTCTCTCTTTCTTCCTTCTCTACACCCTTTTCATACTATCAGAAGTAAAGGGACTTTCACGAGAGAAAAAGTGATGAACATCCAGGTGAGTTTTCTCTTCGGCTTACTCTTTTCCACCAGTCATAGGACCGGTGTGAGAGCAGCTTACGTGAAGCTTACACGCTATTTTGCTGACTCTCTCTCACTTTCTTTATTCTTATGTTATTTCTTGGGTATTTTCTAAGAAAGTGTATATCATCACACAGATTCATTTTTGTTCGTCTTCGAGCAAACAATGCCATTTCTACCTATAAATAAAGCAGATTGATTTTGAAAAGGTTTTTCTAAACCTTTTTGCCTTCGAAAAAATAAATAATTTGCTTTTTGACACTAGAAAAATAGTATATCAGATATACCTAGTATGTTGTGTTTTTCACATTACATACTTATTACTCTGTAGTTCACAAAATTAATGACCACTTTTAGTTTTCTACAAGTCCACTTCAGTAGAATATAGTAAACTTGCGAAATAGCGACCGTAGGTGGACAGATAGGAGATGACCACTTTGGTCTTCAAACCCAAACTCTTAAGCCAAAGAAGCACCAAGAAATAAATAAACACCTTTTTATCAATTCAATGAAGAGAATTATTAAATGTATTAAGTATTACACTAGATACAAACGGTAATGGGTATTTAGAAGAATGATGCACAGCTACTAGTGTAACATGCTTGTAGTATATCATCGAAAACTGGAGATAAATGAAGGTTCCTCTCAAAATTGCGCCATTTATTGAACGTACTATTCAGAAAGGTTGAATTTTGTGTAGGCTAATATATGGTATTGCATAAAAATAGCAGTAGAATTGATAAAAATACCTCAATGTTTATGACTTCATGAGGTGATTCAGTTACTCGTAAGATACTATTTTATGTCTTCAATTTATTATGTGAAAGAATTAAAGTACCAAAAAGATAGCCTTTAGCTGACGTGCTATGGACGTTAATATTACTGGCAACTCCCTTAAAATATGGCAGCAGACAAATTAAAAATGTATTAAGTGTAGAGAAAGCTAAGGTTAATGGCTTATCCACGTTCAATAAAAAAGGTAAAAAGCTACCAGGGAAATCATAGGACAAGAAACCCAAATCTTAAGCCTCAGCCACATTTGCTGCCGATTTTCATACCTTATAGCTGTCCTTCGAATAGAAAGACGACTCAAGTTTTTCTCTCGATGAAAATGGAGATGAATTTATTGGTATCAATTTATGGTGGCTGTCGGTTGTCCCAGCGAAGATGACTACGTATTCCGATGTGCGATGCACACACTCTGCCACAAAAATAACACTCAATCCCAGGGTTATTTGGCTGCTGGAATGTTAGGATTGTAGCGCTGTTGTCTTCTCGCCTCTCTGTCGTTGTGGATGGACTTTTCAAGGTTTTTACAGTCTCTTTATACACACCCAATCCTATGCTGGTCGGCCACTGGCTTTGACCTCCAGAGTCAGGGGTTCAATATTACACTTTTTCAGGGTTGCTTTTACCTGAACTTCGTAGCGTTTCATTGGCCTAGCTTGTCTATGGTGTCCCAGTGGGGAGTTACCCAATAAGTTTTTGCCAAGGTAGTCTGGCATCACTCTTGCGAATTATATGTCTAGTCCATCGCAGTTATTTGGGCAAGCATGGTCCCGATTGAGGTTGTTCTGGCGCATCAAAGGATTTCTACATGGGGAATTTTTTTCCCCTCCATCTTAGCTTGAGAATCTTTTGCAGATTTCCCATAGGAAATGCTTCCAATTGTCTTATATGCCTTCTGAAAGTAGACCCTGGGTTAGATCCGTAGAGTAGAGTAGTTATTCATACAGCGGTGTAGACTGCTATCTTCGTTTTTAGGCTGAGGTTCTTATTTTGCAAGACTCTCATACGCAGTTTTTCAAGGGTTACATAGGCTTGATTTATTCTGTTGCCGACCTCTTCCTCTATATTATACTAACACTTTCCGACAGGATGCTGTCTAAATATTTGCAACTTGTAACCTGTTTAATGTCATCACCGTTGATGTGGAAAGATAGACGTGGTTTTGGATTCTGTCGTTGCATTAGTATCTCTGTTTTATTGACATTTATTTTTAGACGCATTTCTTTCTAAAGACTGGGATGACATGGAGGGATCTTTGTAGAGAAAGTGGTGTGTATGCAATCAGCGAACAGTCATCTGAATATTGAAGTTCCAGAATATGATTGGTGATACTTTTCGTGCGGGCTTGCTCTTCTTAAATTAAATAGGTTGACATCATGTCGCTACGGTATGGCAACCCTGTCCACCTGAGGAATTGCATTCTGACTGAGTAAAGAGATAGCAGATATAAAGATGTTGAATAACACTGGGGGTATGACACATCCTTGCTTGACACCAACTTTAACGCTCAAAGGTTCGTATCTTTCTTTACAATTGACCGTAATTTTGGAGGGGAGACAAACTTTTCTAAAACGATCCATATTACCTTCCTATTTACTGTATCAAAAGTGTTTTGAAGGTCGATAAAAGCTATATAGAGGTCTGTGTTTTGCTCATTGCACTTCTGCAGTTGTCTGGCACAGAATATCATGTTACAGGTGCTTCTGTCCTTACGAAATCCACACTGTGTTTCTCGCAAGGTGCTCTCTGTTATATGGCGACATAATCTTAAAAGCATATTTCTTTTCAAAATTTTAGAGGCCACTAAAAGTAGAGAGATTCCTCTGCTATTTTCACAGAGTGCTCGATAACCCTTCTTTTTTTACACAAATACCATGTCAGATTTCATAAATTCAGCAGGATGTTCTTCGGTATTCCAGATGACCGAGATGAGCTCATGTATCTTTGAGTGCAAGAAATAGTTACCCTCTTTGTAAAGTTCAGAGAGAAGGCCAGGTGATTTATTATTTCTTAAGTATTTTATGGCGTCAAGAGTTTCTTCCAAAGTGAGCAGTTCGTCCATCTACATTGCTAGAGGTACCTGAGGAATTGCATCTAAAATGTTTAGCTCTATAGGGTTTCTATGATTTAACAGGGTTTGGAAGTATGTGCCCAGCGATTTAGAATAGCTGTTTTGTCTTTTAGGAGATTGCCACCTTGTGATCTGACAGGGGCTAAACTGCGTTTTACAGGCCTATGGATAGTCTTCAGGCGGTTGTAGAACCTATATTGTTTGTTATTGTCAGCAAGGCGTTGCGGGTTCCTGGCATGATTCATCCACCATTCATCTTCCATATCACGAAGGTTGAGTTGTGTTTATGAAATTATCAAAAGTTAGTTTTAAATGTGCGGAACTTGGGTTTTAAAGCCAGGCATCCTATGCCTCGTTATACTGCGTCTGCATTACTTGAATGTCTTTCGCATTTTCGCCAAACTAGTCTTTATGGTGTTGAGGTTGAAAACCTAGAGTCTCCTCTGCACACTGCTTCAGAGTAGAATTAAGAGGGATCCAAACGTCTCTAGCTCTTACAGTTGGGGGATTGTGGCCTTGCATCAAATTTACACATAATAAACTTCTGTAAGCATTCATTTCGTTTTACTTGATCTTTCAAGCTCTTGGTATTTAGCTATTTTGAGGAGCATGAGCGCTGAGCTGTGGGGCGTATTATAAGATTTAGCTTGCAGAGTAACATAGTATAATATGTTGAGCACTCTGCACCTCTCATCGCTCGTGTGAGGTAAATGTCCTTTTGGTCACTCTGCCTGGTTATAATAAAATCAATCATATGCCCATACTTGGAACGTGGGTGAGTCCAAGTAGTTTTATATTTTTTCGGAAGTTAAAATGTAGTATTAGTGATTAAAAGATTATGCTTTGAACAGAGTGTTAGCACTCTGAGACCGTTACTTTTCATTTTCCCCATTCCATGTTTTCCAATGACCTGTGGCCAAAGATGGGCTTGTTTCACTCTTGCATTGAAATCACTAAGCCATAGAATTTTGTCTTGTTTGGGTACTGAAGCTAGTGCTGAATGTAGTGATTCATATAATGCATCTTTTTGTTCTTTAGTGAGGTCTAGTGTCGGAGCATATGCACTAATTAGCGTGGTGAAGCTGGGCTTTGCAAGAGGTATACGCCATATCATCAGTCTTGTGGATGTGCCTACTGGCGATTCCGTTATTTTGGCGAGTAATTTGTTACGTAAGGCAAAGCCAATTTCATGTATTTTCTGTTCGTATTGATCATAGCCTCTCCAGTATACTGTATATCCTTCACCAACCTCTGCTAAACTATCTTCTCCTGGTAATATGGTTTCGCTCACTGCGACAATGTCAAAATTGTATCTGTTTAGTTCATGGGCTATAATAGCTGTTCTGCGTTGATGTCTGGTTTGAGGTTTATTATCTAATAAGGCTCTGATATTCCGCTCAGCAACTCTAAGAGGTATTTTCCTTTTCTTTAGTTTACGACCACGTTCAGGGATGCTTTGGCAGACGCGGTTTTCTGAACAGGTTGTTGTAAGACTGTCTTTCTTTAAAGTAAGTACTGGTAACGGTCCTTCCCATTCCTAGGTGAGGAGTGAGGCTTCCGTTTTCTGCTGTTCGGACATGTTGAGAGCACACGAAATCTGTGCCAGCCTTTTTCACCACTCAGCCAGCGGCGATCACCTCAACACCACCCGCGTGCAGGAATCAAGCTCGCAGCTATCAGTCCAATCCATGGCCTTGCCACTTACACATTATCCTGTCACCGAGGGAGTTTTAATGATAAAGGGTTAATGAATGTATGAGTGTGTGAAAGGGATGATTGAAGAAGAGAGTGATCATACAGTGATCATACAAGTAGTGATCATACAGCAACCAGCCCATTTTTAACCACCAATTGATCAAATAACTTGCAACCTCAAATATATGAAAATTTTCTACTGGTTTAACAACTACTCTGCACTCGTTTTTAAGCATTTTATTATCGTTGGGAAAATCTATTTGAATGAAAATTCTTCTGCATCAAAATAAAAACCTTTCCACACGCTGAATCAGCAAATACAAAGAAATAGCTAATGACTTAGGAATCACAAGGAGCTCAATGAAATAAGCTGATTAGGAAGCAATCCGACAAGGGAACTACAGAAACATTTCAAACTTACCTTTAACTTAGGCTATGAAAAAGAAACAATTAAAAGATCAATGAAATATCGGATAATAAACAATCGAGTAACTAGGAAGAGATACGTAACCTTTAGAAGATGAAAATGAGAACTCTTACAAAAATTACTTAAACACAATAAGCAAGATGGACATCTCTTATATATTGGTGAAACATCTTCAAAGAATGTTCGAAAGGAAAAAATGAATCGTCATCTAAATTTAAAAACAATAGAAGATGAAAGGGAAAACATCATATACTTTGACCAACAAATAATAGATATAGATACTGAAAGAATTCAAGAAACATATATATAAACATACAGGGGTTACACAAAATAATGGAAACATTAACTAATGCACCCATTCACACCAAAAAGATTTTAAAACTTGTTTAAAATGCATGATAATGACGTTGAACACATATTGGTCTCGATAATTCACAGGTCTTGCCATAGTCAAGTTTTTTTGGTGTAAATTAGAGCAAAAACTTGGGGATATATTACCTCTAATAAGTGTCTACGAAGGAGTTAGAGCAGGTTTCACCCGAAACCAGTTATATTCGTATAGATACAGCACAAAACTGTATGAATCGATTGGTCAGCGTATTGAATCTATTTAAACTGCTAAGGAGGAGGGGACTCAATGTCAGTAATTTAATTAATGTTTCCATTATTTTTTCCAACCCCTGTATATATATATATATATATATATATATATATATATATATATATATATATATATATATATATATATATATATATATATATATATATATATATATATAGTACAAGAAAATAAGAGTTGGACGTGAATGAGCAAATGAGCCAAGAAACCGGAGGTTTTTAAAGGCAAGACAGAGGGACCTTAGAAGAATCCAGAATCGAAGGGAGCAGAGGGCGGCACAGTGAAGACGATCCTTTACCGAGAAGTCAGAAATAACGCCAGGGGAAAATAGTTTCGAATTCCTGGCCGGGACTCTGCAATTTTGTCGGCGAAGAAGAAAGAAAAGCCAACGTGAGTAATGATACTACTAACACAGGAGAAGAATTAAAGAAAGCAGTTCACAACTTGAAAACTGATCATTTTGAGGCATTAAAAATGTTAAAATACATAACTAAACACAGGCTAACTCTCAATTAAATAAAATACGATACTTATTCTTAATCCTGAAATATCTCCAGAGCAGGTAGAAAATTGTCGACATATAGTTTAGTATATTTCATAGGTGATTTTCAATTGCGGTTGAATGATTTCTTGAAAGAAAACGGTCTAACACACAACTGAAAATTCCTTTATAGAAAGATAGCCTATTTATTGAATAAAGTAAGTGGCATATCTAATTCAGAAAATGGCGGAGTAAGAAGAAAGGAAAAGTAAAAGGAAGAAAATAGTCAAAGCCAAGGGTTTAAAAGGCTTGCTTAGATATCGCATGCTAATACGCATTCAAAACATTACAAAAAATGTGGCCAGAAGGGATTGTGTTTCGATTTGTTATCTCTAGGAATAAAAAACAAAAGAGAAATTAAATATGTGACTATATAATGGAGCAATATATCTTCTTAGAAGGGGAGAAGCATCATGAAGCAAACAGGTTTAAGTTATTGCCTAGACTCTCACCAGTATGTTCATTTTATATGTTGGATATTCATCTACCATAAAAACATGAGTGCTTTAATATTAAATTAACCGAGAACACTGCCAACCAATCACACCTCATGAAAAATTGATTAAAAATGGGAACAAAAGAGTATAAAAAATAAGTCCAAACAAGCTGATATATACACCAAAGGCCAAATGAATATATATATATATATATATATATATATATATATAATATATGTAGTAATGAAAAATATATATTAAAAGACTTGTATGGCCATAAATTTTCAAATGCCCCTTTAACATCACAGGAGATCCCCTTAATTTATCGATTTTATCAACTGCTTGCGCTATATTCTCGCTTTTTAAAGATAAAGCCAGCCCTTTTTTCTTTTATGCATAAACTGTTATTAATTTTCATAAACGACAGAGTATTCATCTCACGTAGGAGGTCCAAATAATAAATTTAGCGAGGAAGAAAGAATTTCATAAAAATTATACGTGTATTTTTTTCTTATGATAATGTGGAGGTATCCCTTTAGAATAATATTATTTCGCCACCTCCTAAGACCATACTTCGGGAGAGACAGTGTGACGTTACTCCCCCTCCCCCTTCCGACCTCACCCTCCTTTAACTCGCCGCCAGGGTTCCGTGAAATTCACAACGAGGCTAGCTCCCGACAGTCTTAGTCATCCTCCCCGCCTTCTTGGTCGGGAGATTAATTTGTAGATTCGCAGTGAACGCGTTTATGGCTCCAGCTGCTGTCGCCCGGCTGGCCCACTGATCCCTACCTTTGATACCTCCCCGTAAGGAGACGCTCGGTTCGTTGCGCGCGATAACGAAGGTTAAGAAGGTCTAAATCTATCTCCCTTTTGTTGAAGAACTCTGGGTATATATGCACCCGCTGCAGGCTGACAGACAGATGTGGTTAGACGCGACTTCCCAAAAGGAGTGCAATTCAACAAGCTCTCTCCCAAGAAGTGTGAGTGACCGTCGCAAGCCACGGAAGAGCTAGAAATCAGCCCCGTGTCTTCGGGTCAGGGAGAAGAGTCTCGTAAGTCAACGTCAGCCTTTCTCATTCGCCGCCTTCCGATCAAGTTTTGGAGAAGCCGTCCTCCGAAGTTCTTCTGGTGGGCTCTTAGAACAAGAGGCCCGTTAGCTCGCTCAAGCCTTGTGTTCCCCTTCTCCTTCTTTGAATTCCGTTTGGTGACATGCACATCTTTAATAATAGCACAAATAAATTGTAATGTTCATGAACTATTTAGAACAACAACGAGACCATTCTAACGATTAATTTATGCACAGCAAGGAAGAATAAAAATTTTAAAGTTATCAGGAAGCCGACGAGAAAACAAATCCCAGCCCGCGGGCCGGTCGTCCGTTATATAGGGCCTGACTGAAGACGTCATAAGTTTGGTGAAGCCACGAAGTAGGAGTCACGAAGTCATCAATGATGTCACCAAAATTGCTCCCATAATTGTTAAGACGACTCGGCCGATCTGCGGTTGAGTTCGGAAGGGAAACAAGTCCCTACCAGTCTCCTGTGCAAACACAAGAAATGAAAAATTATAAGAAGGCGATGGGGCATAAGGCCCAGAAAATAAGGCAATATCGCCCCTTTGCAAATTAAGGCAAGAGCTGCCGTGAAATCCGATGTAAGGAAGGCGATGAGAAGGACGATGAGTTCGGTGCGGACAGTGAAGGTGGATTCCTGAAGGATCATACGCAGGGGTTCGCCGAATGGAAGGACCCATCCAAGGGCGTAGGGAGTTGCATCGAATTAGATAGATCCATGTTTATGAGGAGGGAACCAAGGGACCCACTCGGAGGAGAGGAGACGGACCAGCAAGCACATCCGATTAGCTCGCATGCATGCAAGCTGCGCCAAAAACCTCGAGAAAGAGGCTGCCCCACAAATGAAGTTAAGGAGACCTCCCAGCTGGCCCCAATAAGGGGAAAGACTTGGGAACCTCGGAGGACCACATATGAGCGCATTCCTGGATTTTCGGAGCATTTTGGGGTGATTCAAGCGGCCCACTTACGAAGGTCGATCTATACGCCAAGATAGGTCAGGGACTTGGTCGACAGCAAGGTATATTTAGGGACGTTGACTTTGAGGGATAAAGCGTGAATGTCCTCCACCAGGAGGCGCAGGTTTCGCTGGGACCCCAGGAGGATGATGTCGTCCAAATAGGTATACGCTGTACACGACCGAGCC
Source organism: Ceratothoa steindachneri (assembly GCA_963969495.1). Classification (NCBI taxonomy): domain Eukaryota; kingdom Metazoa; phylum Arthropoda; class Malacostraca; order Isopoda; family Cymothoidae; genus Ceratothoa; species Ceratothoa steindachneri. Next base: position 52,655,142 of record OZ018317.1, on the reverse strand, counting down.
TTAGGCATGGCCTGTAAGATGGGAGACATGGATTGCTGCATTATAAAATGGCTCCCACCGAATCCCATGGGCATCTCCTTAACCTGTACCGCCGGGAACCACAACTAACCCCAAACCACTCTAGAGCACAGAGATGAATCGGGATATGGTAGAACCCGTTGCACAAGTCTATTTTAACCATCCAGGCGTTCTTGTGAGGCGTACTTTAGTGCCTTACCCAGGTAAGGGAGCTGGAAAAGGAGGGTTTTATAATGTGGGGAATCGGTTAGAGGGGACATGTCGTAGACCAGCCTTTTCTCGGATTTATTCTTAGGAACAAGGAAGACCCTTTGACAAGAGCGGACCTCAATAGATTCATCTAAAATCCCTGTTCTCACCAGGGTCTGGAGAATCGGTTCCATATCCAGCGCACTTTTTGAATAGTGTTTATACGCACTCAGATAAACCTTAACACCCTGGTCCGCGAAAGACCGCGTGATGTTAGAAGGGCGAGGATATCCCTAACAAACGTGCCCAGGGACAAAGTCGCGGAGGCGACGCTGCAGGGGATCCGCTCTCTTGCAAGAGGATCAATGACACTACCCTGCTGACAACCCTCCACATTATCATCAAACCTCCTTACTGCCTTCGTCCGCCAAGGACTCAAGCTGAGGTTCCTGATGCGCATCCTGAACAGGATTTCCTCCAGACGTAGTGCCTTGGGCTCGGGAATTTTTTCTGGCGGAGGGGGGGGGACTATGGATCTTTAATACCTAAAGGGCGGGACGAATACCCGGTTTCTCATCAATTAGATGTTACTGACTCTGTACCAAGGGTGGAGGGACGTGATTTTCATGGCGTTAACAGCCGCCTGGAGGCCGGGGTCGGGCTTAAGGAGCCTCTTCTAGTCATTTAATACAAAGTCATCCAAATCCTCTTGCGTTGGTGCAGGAAAAGGGATGATCTGGTGCTTAGGGGTAACTGGGGAGCCAATGATAATTAACCTGGGGGACTCGGAATCTGTGAACCATTCACCCGAGCTGTATCACCTCAACGGTGAGATGAAGGTACCCCTCTGGGCTAGGAACAGATAACAGGGATAGGGGGAAGTAGAGGTGGAAGGGGAAGGGCCAAACAGGACGTCCTGGATCACCCAATGCTCTTCCTTCTAACCTCAAAGATTTACGAGGTCACGAACCTCCCTTCCTCTTAACCCTAGACCTGATTCTTGGTCTTCCCTGACGCCTGAGCTGTTGCTGGGGCTGGGCGTGTTGCTGGGGCCTAACTCATAGAGCATAATTCTTATAGTTCTGTATCAGTACCGTTCGGTCGTAAATTACGGGATCTATGTCAATTCCCACACCAACTGTAGCCTAAAGACTAGCTCCCTCAAGGACGTAGTTCCAATTCATCAAGGACACCAAATAATATAGACGCAATCTAGCGTTAACACGCGCTTCCTAGCGCCCAAGGAGCTGGTCCTGCAGCCTATGAAGGATTAACAGGAGCTCGATTTTTCCCTCAAATCTATTTTTTTATCGTGTTTGTTATATTCCTTAGTCAAGCAGCTGCCACTATCCTTTCAAATCGCACTCTTAGAAACAATAACAGTTGTCACCTTGCTTGGCCTATCTTAGAGCCTGTGTGCGCATATTCTCATACACTTGGCCATACCTCAACATACAGATATTTGGGGTAAGGATTTGGGTCTTTCCTCCTTGATTTTCAAGTATTAAGTTCAATTGATAGCAGCTGCATTACCAAGAATATCCAAACAACAATATATTAGGGCAATTTTCTCTTGATTAACGGGTACCAACAAATTTTTAAGCCTATTCTTGCTGGTATATCCACAGTTTTTCTAGTTCCTTAAAAGAGGATAATAGCTAAACAGTAATACTGACCTTCTTTTTTTGTGTCGTGAGACAGATTCTGCCGTTTGTTAGTTATGTATTTTTTTGTCTGAGTTTGCCCGATCTTTCCTAGGAATTTTAATAATTTGTTAGTAGAATTTATATTTGTTTGGAGGTAAGCTTCAATAGCTCTGGCAGCTTTTTCTCTTTGTGCAAAAGCCGGAATTAGCATATCCAGGATGTCTCCATTCGATCATTTTGATAAACAAGGGCAGAACCCAGGGGGAAACTGGGGAAGATTTAATTGCTTACGTCCAGGAAGAGAAACATAATGAACGTGCGGAAAGAAAAGCACTGAGAGAAGAGGAAGCAAGTGAAGCACAGAGAAAAGAGGAAGCAATAAAAGCAGAGACGAAATACGAAGCAAGAAAAATACACAGAGAAGAGGAATAAAGAAAAGCGCAGAGAGAAGCAGAAGTCGAAGAAAGAAAAACACAGAGAGAAGCAAAAATTGAAGATAGAAAAGCACAGAGAGAAGAAGAAGCAAGAAAAGCAGGAGTCAAAGAAATAAAAACAGAGAGAGAATCAGAAGCAGAAGATAAAGAAAGAATTAAGCAGCATGAGAGAGATAAGTCGTGACCAAGTGGAGATAAGCTCCATAAGATCACGAAATGAGCAGGCTCAAGTGTCCTCATTAAAACTCTCCGCATACAAAGATGAAGATTTTTGATATTATTTAAGGCACTTCGAGAAGATCTTCGAAGTCAACAATTGGGATTTAGAATCAGATGACCTTGCCCGTTTACTTCCATTATTAAATTCCCGTCTTCGCGACATATTCGTCTCGCTTCCTTCCGAGGCTACCCTTGATTATTCAACCCTAAAAGCAGAACTTCTTTCTGCCATTAACATGAATTCCGAATTTTATAGGGTTAGGTTCCGCTCCACGCGAATCCAGCTAGGCTAAACCTACAGGCAATTTGGATTTACGCCTTGTCATAATTTCTAATTCTGCCTGGATTCTGCCCAAGTATCAAATTATTGAGTCGTTAGTTTATTTCATCCTAAAGAATCAACTGATGTCGACCATCCCTCGCGAATTAAATGTCTTTATAGCGGACAGAAGAGCATCCACTTTGAAGGATGGTGTGGAAGAAGCCGACCTTCACGCCTCCAGTGACGACATCTACCCATATGGTGGTCAAGAAGAATCATCCCCCCTCCACCAAACACAAGTTTGTGTTTAACCGAAGCCTACCCAAGGGTAACAACGGCTTCATAAAAGTGCAGTTGCCAAGCAAGTTCAGGCCTCACCCGCCGAGAGAACAAAAGGACGTGAAGCCCTCGTTACTTCAATTCACGCGTAGCAATTACCCGAGTAGGCCAATTGCGTTTAACGTGTGGCACCCCTGGGCACCTAAGTTACAATTGCCCCCTAAATTTTCAACTGAGGACTTCGTCGAGTCACTCGGTCGACCAAATCTCTGCTGCCCTTTCGCCTAATCCGCCACCCGCATTGTCAGCGGCGCCTGCTCTCTCTTCCCCGGATCAACAGGTAAATTTCCTGTTCAACGAGAGTTCCCTCAGTGTGCTTAAGTTTGAAAATGGTGCAGTAAATGGTTGCCGGGTGTCAACAGTAGTTAGAGATACAGTTTCCACCAGTATATTAGTTTCTGACAAACTACTACCCCTCGTAGGTCCCCAGGAAAACAGGTTGACGTTGGTGCACGAGTTTTTAGGTTGTGCTATCAGGTTTCCTGTGGTAGTTTGCCACATTAAGTGCTAGTACTTCCCCAGATGTGCCGACGTAGACGCAGCCCCGATGAAATTCTGCTCCATCCTTCAAAAGATCCCGAGAGTGCCCGAGTTTTTCACCCGGGTCTCAATCGCCCTAATAGAGAGGAAAACATCTACCCTATTGAACCCGTGTGTCTTGTCCAAATGATGCGCGTAGAAGTAGACGATAAGTATCCTTTGCCATCTGTTCCTTCCCACCAAGTGGAGCCTCACTCCGACTTAAACGTAAACCCCAATCTCGCCCATATTGAAAGGGATCCATTCCTTGCCTTATTGGAAGGCTTTCTTCTGTAATTATTTTGTCGTTTTGGACCAAATGTCACCGCTATAGCCGGGCCTCTTAACGACATACTTAAAAGAACGTCCCTCGTACCAGTCAATTGCCCCTTTCCACGGAAGATCGCTTCCCCCAGTTAAAGGACAAGGTAATCTCTGCCCCTATCTTGAGATTACTCAATTCTAATAAAACATTCAGTGTTTGTACCGAGGCCTCTCAGGCTGGCCTAGGTTATGCTCTCGTCCAATAAATTGACGATGTAGTGGGATATTCTGTAGGGTATGTATGCTAGCAGGAAGCTCTCACATAGTTAAAAGGCGTATGCCATCAAAGAGCTTAAACCGTTAGCCATAGTGGGGTATATACGTAAGTTTAGGATGTATGTTAAAGGCACCGACAACTCCCTAGCCGATAGCCTGAGTATGAATCATATAGAAGACCCCTTCCAACAACCTGAGTATACAGTAAATTTCATGTTTGATTCTTTTTTGTAAATACTAGTTTTCTTTTTTTCTTTTGCCTTTTTGATGTTGTATGTCCGTTTATATAGATTAAGTTATCTTTGGTTGCACATATTTTAAATCCCGTATAGTGTTATGTATTTTATCTGGTGGTAAACATTAAATTTGTAGCTTTCTAAGTTCTCCCCTTAATGAATTTATTGTAGACATATTTTTTCGCACCAAAGTGTCATTCGGTGTAAAAAATGACTCTGGAAAGGGAGTGTCGAGGTATACCCTTAGAATAATATTATTTCCCCACCTCCTAAGCCGTACTTAGGGAGAAAAAGCGAACCTTTACTCTCCTCCCTTCCGACCTCAACCTCCTTTGACTCGCCGCCAGGTTTCCGGGAAATTCACACTGTGTCTAACTCCAGGCAGTCTCAGTCATCTCCCCCCCTTCCTCGGGGCGGGAGTTTAATTTGTAGATTCACCGTGAACGCGTTTATGGCTCCACCGCTGTCGTGCGTCTGGCCCGCTGATCCCTGCCTTTGACACCTCTCCGTAAGGAGACGCTCGGTTCGTCACACCCGATAACGAAGGTTAAGAAGGTCTAAATTTCTCTCCCTTTTGTTAAAGAACTCTGAGTATATATGCACCCACTCCAGACTGACAGACATATTTGGTTAGACTTGAATTCCCGGAAAGAAGTGTAATTCAAAGTGTTCTCTCCCAAGAAGTGTGAGTGACGGTCGCAAACCACGAGAGAGCTGGAGATCACCCCCGTGTCTTCGAGTCAGGGAGAAGAGTCTGGTGAGGCAACGTCAGCCTTTCTCATCCGCCTTCGGATCAAGGATTGGAGAAGCCGTCCTCTGAAGTTCTTCTGGTTACCTCTTAGAACAAGAAACCTGTTAGCTCGCTCAAGCCGAGTGTGGAGAAGTCATCTCCCTCGTCCCTTCGAAGTTCGATCGTTGAGCCCTGATGACAGGAGGCTTGCATCTCGCCAACACGAGTTCGGGAAAAGTAGCCCCAAACCGCTGTGGGTTTTGTGGCTAACACCCGTGAGTAATCCAGGTCATCAAGACCTCTCCTAAGTGCCCCATCTTACCCTCGAGTTTGCAAGGAAGTAAATCATTCATTACCCTCAATCTCCCAATATAACTATTCCCTAACCCGGTTATCTAATTACTATTTGAAGCTTAAGTCCGTCTCATTCATGTACCATTTATATATCCATATTTATTGTTGTCCCCTTTTATTTTGTTTGTATAAAAAATTTATTTTTCATCGTGTTTGTTATATTTCTTGGTCACGCGGCTGCCGCTATCCTTTCAAATTGCACTCTTAGAAACAATACCAGTTGTCGCCTTGCTTGGCCTACCTTAGAGCCTTTGTGCGCATATTAACATAGACTTGGCCATACCTCGACAATAAGTTTTTATGAGGTTTTGCAGTCAAAAAAACATTTTATTTTTTTAAAAAGGGTATGTGCTCTTTGTTGTTCGCGTACTACCCTTAAAAAACAATATTTCTTAATAATTATGTGTCCCTTTTGTTTCTTTTGATAATTTTTGAAAATCTAATTTCCCGTCTTTGGTGGCCATTTTTACCCTTCTTTATTATTGTGGGAGTGTGTTGCATATCCGCTTTAGATTTTTATTAGTTAAATTAGCAATACATCCATTGACATATTTTAGCACATTTGTTCAACAAACTTTGATTTCTCTTTGCATAAAACACAGGGTAGTTTTATTTGTTTAGAAGAGCGTTAACTTGCCATATAGAAGTTTGCTGTCTTATTTTACATATAACTAATTGCTCATCACAATAAAATTCTAAGATAAGAACGAGATATGGACAGTTCTCCTCTTTATTTCAAATAGATGAATCTTGCCGGGTTGACGGACGAATCATGACAGACTTATTAATAAATTAACCTCTTCAAGGATTTGGTAATGTAGACTGCTTGCAACATATATTGAGACGACAAGACCTAATAGTCATGGGCTTACATCTAATTTAAGGGTTATGGATTATTCCTCCAATGGTTTAAGAAAAGTTTGACTTAGAGATCTTTTGGAGTTAGAATCGGCAGTGAACAATTCCTTAAATCTGCTTTTCCACTGTGTCCAAGTATCCCTTGTATAATGACTAAAACACGTTGAACTTGGTGGTGAGTGGTTTTTATCACTCCATTTAACATTAGCACACGGGAGAGAGCAAGAATATTTGGGTGATTCATGCACTCCTTGGGAGTAGGTATTGTAGGATAGAGATGGAAGTTAAAAAGAAATACTGTGGATAGACTACTAGAGGGAGCTTTGCGTATCAAGGTTTTCTTGAGGCTATATAGTATTCTGAATTTTTTACCGATTGTAATAATTTCTCGCTAATTCTTATTGATGATGTTGATATTCGATAGAGTTAACTTAAAAGTTGTCTCGTGCAAGTAGCTGACTTTCGGCCCGTATAATTATATTGAAGTCAAGGCCACTCCGAACAAGGAAAAAAGCAAGTACAGGCGGTGGGAAATAGGAGCTGTATTGCGAAACGACAAATAGCTAATCAATAAATACAAATGAGTAAAAGAATACTAAACTAAACATCAAATACTAATATAAACAAAAGCAACAACATGCTAATAGATTATATAATTACTATAGGAGAAGAATTTAACCAAGTTAATGAGGTATGAAAAAGAATAAGGGGTAGAAACACTAGCTAGGAAGCTCCTCTCAAAAAAGAATAACTTAACACACTTTGGGGTTTTTTTTTTTCCTACATAAATAATATCATGAGCAACAAATACGTGAAAAACATTGTTAACTATATATTATCAAACTAGACGCACTGAGAGCCTCATCATGAAAAACAATTGGAAGCCCATACACGAAAATAAACAAAGCACTTATCTTAATATGAGTACAAGTGCAACTTAGGAGACCATCAGCTCCTCCCACACTAATATTGGAATAAGTAAAACCAAATTATAAAGAAGAATGACATAGCACCTTAGTAACAGAGCCCCGAAAAAACACACAAGAAGAAACACGAAAACTATTGATTTTGCACCAGATCGCCAACAACTACTTTTCCTATAATCCATCCATATGCAATAAAAACAACCAAAGCTTAGTATTGAATGCAATTCGAACGGAATACTTTCAAATAGTCGAATTTGGAGCCGAACTATGAAGGATACTTCCCCTTTGCCCCCTTGAAAGGCACATTATCTCTTTGGACGTGACCGGGAATTACCCTTTGTTCCTAAGCCTAACACATTTCTAACTTGTCTCAACATGGTCACAAGTTTGTCAGTACAAATAACGGTATATTCAATGCAGTTAGGTAAGGGTAATAATAAGGTTCCTTAATCCCCTAAAGAATTCTCTGGAGTTCCTCAATCCTTTTAATTAGTGTAACATATACGACAAAGCAACCATCCGTTTTCCCCAAACGGAAATTTCAGGAATCCATTTTATTAGCTAACGTTTAATTTAAAAGGCAAACGGAGAAAATGTTAATTTTAGCAATGGATCTTCACCCTATGTATTTTTTTTATTACCCTTTCCCAACCACATTTGTCACCAAATATTTCCCAACGCTGTCCACAATCTCTCACCGCCAACAACACCTTCCATTTCTAGAGATATAAAACCCATTCCAAACCTTCCTTATTATCATTAGAACTCATAGCTTGCTGGACAGAAGCCTTTTTTCCTCTTTGTTCGGCTGACCGAAAATTTAAGTTTTTAACGAAGTGTAAGAATATGGAGTCATTAACAGAACATGAATGGAGTTCATATGGTAAAATATGCGACTTTCTTCCACATTTCATTGACATTTTCGTTCAGAGAGTAAGGCATTTTTCTTTACTAACTTGTTTTAAAAAAGACAATGTTGTTATAATGATTCATTTTGCATTTAAATTCAAATATGCATATATTAACATCAAGATTAATAAATAGAAAAATAACATTTAATTTATAATAACTAGCTTACATAATGACATATAATATATAAAATTTTGTATATAAGCTAAACAATTATATATTTTCTAATACTTAATATTTATTGAGTGTACAATATCAATTTTGTTTATATTCTAATACAAGTATTTCTTAATACGATATCTTCGTTTCTTTGATCATTATGAGAATCAAATTGCTCAATAAAAGCTCGATATGATTTACCGATTGCCATTCAAACCGTATCAGTCTCAAAAGTAACTCTGAACTCTAAATAGAATGAAGACAATAATTTTAGCCATTTTTACTAAGTTTTTACGAATATAAACATATTTTTGGAACCCTAGACATAGGCTATCAAAGTAATCCAAAACAACTCTGCAAAGAAATAATGCTATCCAATGACATTCAGGTCGATGACTGCTGTCCAGATTAATGATATAAGTTCATAGCAGTATTAAAGATTGACATAAATGAGTGTCTATCGCAAAGCAGCCATGAAAATCTCGTTTTGTAGTTTTATTTTGATTTAATAGTTCTTCTATTTCTATCACATTTATTTTATTAAAAATAAACTAGTCTATTTTGGGATTTATCTATATCGAAAATACACTAAAACTCTTCATATATAACAAGAGAGACCGGCTTTATTAATGGAGATCTAAACTATAACTGTAGTGATAATGTGCCATGCTATATAGGATTAGAGTATTCTCTAAGACAACTAGTACTCTTGTCCTGATTTAGGTTAATATAACAAGTATTTATTTATATTTTTTTAGAAATTGTTCATACGTAAGTCCAATACTCTGTTCACCTTCAATAAAGCCTATTCCGATATATATATATATATATAGAGAGAGAGAGAGAGAGAGAGAGAGAGAGAGAGGGAGAGAGAGAGAGAGAGAAATATAGATATATCTATATATATATATATATAACGAGTAAAAAGCCCCTGAAGCAACTGGATCTACATCGTTCTAATAGTCTAATTCAAATGGTCTTTCAACTTCATTCCCGTTAATATATATAGATAATGACGCGATTCACATTATAAGGTTTAAATTCAAAGGTGATGCATTATAGATAACAGAAAATGCTGTATTATCAACCATACCAATTACTATCATCGCGGGTATTTTTCCCATTAAGATATTATCCACAATCTTAATGATATAATAGTCACAATTGTAATATTTATCATACGAACTCGTGTTATATTATACCTAGTATTTTCCATTTCCAGATGAGTTGAGGCTGAAAGGCAGAACTTTTCTTAGATAAAGGAAACTATAATAATTATATTTTAGCTTCTAACCTGGTTTGGTTTCTAAATAGTCTAAATGAATGTGCTGCTCTGGATAACATTATCTTTAGTGAGACTCCATTCAACAACAGCTTATCTTGTGAGAAGAAATCAGCGTGTTTTTTTCTATTCACATAAATTGTGTTTTTTTTCACTGTACTATATTTACTTTTTATACGTTCTTCACTAGAGTAATATCTTTCAATGGAAAGAAATGTGGAATCTTCTTCTTCAGTATAGGTCAAACGGGTCTCTAAATATGCACGATAGGGAAATTTATTTCCAATAGAATTTACAGATGTTTCATTTAAATAAATATCAACAATGTTGAACAAATTGAGAAGAATATTATTTTCCGGAAAAATATTCTCCCCATCTTTAAGTTCACTTCCTTCTGCTTTCACATACTGTCCTTTACTAGATATATAATATTCAACTGGGGTAAGACTGATGATTGCTCTCAATCATGGAATTTGGGGTCGGTAGTACGGTAAACAAATCTAGTTCTGTCTTCTAAGAGTTATATAACTTGCTGGAAGAAGAGCATTAATTTTTAGACGTGTGAGATTTACAGCCGTTGAGAACTCTATGAGAACATCTATGTAATGTGTGCTTGTTTATATTATGAAAAAACCCATTCCTATCCTCTTCATCATCTATACTCAACTTTTTCTCTTCTTCAAATTCTTCAGTCATTTTCACTTATTTATTACATTAAATTTTTTTCAGATTTCCTCTCATTATAACTGAGATTTTAACTTTCTTCTAATATATCGTCTAGTATCTTGAGTAATAGTATTTTTTGTCTTTCCCACCTGACCTTTCAAAGCTTGCTTTGCGCTTTTTCCATGCATAATATCCTGAACGGTATCGAAACGGACGGAAATGGTCTTCATTACTAGATAGCGAGCACCACTCTTTAGATATGGCGACACATTACGGAATAGAGATCCAAGACCATGTCCTCTTTGAATTCTTAACCCTTTAAATATGCGTGGGCCATTCAACATTTTTAAATATTTTTAAGGTCTTCTCCTAATGTGTAGTAGTTTTATCATCATATGACCAATAAAGAATTGAAATTTTTCCTCTTCAACCGTTCTTATATATATATATATATATATATATATATATATATATATAGATATATATATATATATATATATATATATATATATATATATAAATTGATCTGAAGTCCTCAGAGCTTAGATTCAGATAGTTTGGACTATCAAAGGTTATACTGAATGAACCATCATTGAAGTGAGGTGAATAATTATCATCAGCCTAGACCTGGTCTCGCCTACTACCTGATATTCTACAGTAAATATAATAGGATTTATGATGAGATATAGAGCAGGAAAATTTATATTAAACGCTATACAATTATTTAACTGTGGCATATCATCTCTGCTAGATCTTTTGATTTTGCTGGAAAATTCTTCTGACAGATGAAATGATAGATTTTCTTTCCTTTTAACATTAAACAATGAACGTGAAGTGAACATTAACACATAATCAGGAGACATGTTCCGTTGCATTTTGTCAGATTGAATCAGTAAAGCTTGAGATGATAATTTATGTCTCATTTTTAGATTCATTTTCTGCATGAGTGCTTTTTCATTTTTATAATACCTGGCGTCTAACCATAGCTCCTCATAAACATATTCACTCCCTTTTATTTTTATTTTATTTCTTCTTGAAAATATAGTTTCGATGCATAATTATTTACTTCCGTCATTTTTCGATAGACTGTGAATGCATGTGTAGGCTTAATAATATTTTAGATATATTCCCTGTAAATTTAAACTCACAAAGCTCTATTTCATACTCACTGTGATCTGTTATAATGGATTTGCGCAATTTAATTCTATAGGCAGATATTGATTTTTGATAAGGAAGGAAGTGTAACATAAAAACTGTTTAATTCCATATACACAAGTGACAAAAAAACCTTCCTCATCTTCTACATTTATATAATTTAACGAAAGCATGTGCTTAAGGTTGGTGGGTGATATCATATGCCTTGACGTATGAGTTAAACGAATTCGGGTAGCTCGCAATTTTACTAAATAATGCCTGTTTTTCCATGCCCTTTCGCTTTAACAATCTTTACCACTACATATGTCTTACGGAAGTCAAACTTTACTTTCTGTAATTCTTCTTCATAAATCTCAAATTCGCTATGTTCTCCATTTAAATCTTCAATATAATACAGGTTTAATATATTTGAAATTCTACAAATCTTGTAGAATTCCTCAATCCGCCCTATCTCGTATGCTTTTTAAAAATTACTGGAACCTAGTGAGATTCGAACAGAATCGCCGATCTTATATAGAAACTTCCTCTTTTAACTTCAGTTCTCTGATTCGCTATTGCAACATCACGTATAACTTTGAATGGTGTGTCCCTAATCATTCTATGTCTAAAATTATTATAAGCCCTTTGCAAAATCATCTAACAGGTCGATATAAAATATGTGAAAAGTCTTTCTTTTATAGTTCTTTGTACACGCTCCACAAGACTAGCCTTGTTTAGCGAGTGAAAATGATATACGCCGATATTATTTTCGCTTAATAAGCCTTTCATCTTCTTTCCTATAAACTGTCTTCCCTCATTAGAACATATATAACTTGGAATCTATCCGGTTTCTTCAATGAGATTTGGTATATCATTAGACACTGCCTGTTCAGTATTCATCTTTCAAGGAATTAGCCAAATATATCTAGAATTTACATAAATAAAAAAGAATATGTAACGTACACCATAATTAATACTTTCAAACTTAGATATCACAGTTAGATGATGCTGCCAACTCTCGCTTGAACCTTGTGCTATTAGGGGTTTTGGTTGAATATTTTCGCACGGGTTTCTGTAGTGTATAGATATCCAAGCCTGATAGAAGGCTTTCCACCTCAGATCTTTTAGCGACCTTTTATACAGATTGGAATAGCCGATTTACCCCACCCAAAAATGTTGGCAGACTCGGAGATATATATAAGCATACAAATCAGTGGTTTATTTTTAAGTGAATATGAGGTTCGTTTAAACTCTTATATAACTATTCAATAAAAGATGGCTTAACTTAAAAATCTTGTTTTATTTTACATCTAGGTTAAAATACATAATTTCTATTAGAATTTCATGGACGACCACAACCTTATTACTTCGTACATATTTACTGATTCTTTGAATCAAAAGAGCTGTGTTAATCCGGTCAGGAAAATGGTATTCGATATGCCACGGCTGAAAGTTATCAATGTATACTTTTACTCCAACTTTATATTTTTGAAAATTACTATCAGAATTCTTTTTTACAGGATCTAGAATTTGAATAAACATATTTGTTAGGAAATTATGCTCTGATAAAAATTATTTTATCTGCGGTCAACTTAAACTTTCATCTTGCAAGTCTTGATGGCGCATGATTCTGACACTCCATCATCTGGACTTCTATGGAGAGACTGACTGATAGATAGATGTTCTATTAAATTTTCTTTACACGTAATGGTGACGTAGTCATAAAGATCCACGAGGACAAATTCTTTCATAAGTTTGATATTGATCCATCTCTTGTTGAGAAAACAATGAAACTCATCAAACGACACCTTTTTTTATATACTCAGCTTCTGGGATGGTAGTTTGAAGTTTTGGACATTCATCGAATCCATCGTTGAATGCAAGATAACAAGCATTAATCGCATTCTACAAACACTTTATCTGACGAAAACTTTGCTGAAACTCGTCTTCAAGTTTTAGAAAAGTATTGACTTCATACAGATTGTACAAAGCGTTTTTAAAGCGTGTAGAATGAACTCTTCATCCCTTTTCCAGTAAATACCGAGATGTATACTTGGAAATAGACTGTTTGTATTTACTCTCAGTAAACCTTTAGCTCTTTTACACCTTAGTTCTTCACCAGACGATCTACATAGGGAAAATGTTCCTGTTTTAACCTGTGTATTGCCCAAACATGCCAAAACTCATTCTCACTAAGGAATAGTTTATTGTTAAAGCGAATTCTTTCGTATGTATTTTCAAAGATCACTCTCACATAACCGGATTTTGTTCTAGTAATCTTCAAAAGGCTGAATATATTAATTTCATATTATTGTTGTATAATTTTTTTCATCTGGAATCGAGACAAGACTCCCTACGCCAGTGTTCGAAGGAATCTGGACAGCCCCTGATACAAAGTCCATTCGGATAGGGTTTCTTTGATGTGATTTGAATATTTATGTATTGTCTCGTTTAAAGGTGCCACTTAACCTTTTACCTTCTTTTGATTGGTCCGTCTAGTTTTCATCTTCCATCGGTAAAATTGATTAATATTTCAACCAGTTCCTTATTTTTTGTTATTGACTATAAAGAAAAGTACGAAGTATGTTTGCATGAACCACTGAACTTGAGGTAGAGGAAGCTGATGTGTGAGTAATATTTTTGAACTCTTTCCGACGTTGCGAATTTTTTATGATAGATTTAGAGAAATTACAAGACAGCAATTTTAATTTTACTTCCTCCTAGAAGGTGGGTAGTGATCTTTTCCACGTTCTTGCTAAATCATTGAGTAGTTCGATAATGTTAGATTGTTGAAGTCTTTAACCATCGATGGTAATCACCCCATCATTACCCCCAAAAAATCCTTTTTCGTCTTTTAGTGTCTGATAAATTAATCTCCCTCTTCCATGAATACTAAGCTACAGTGTTTTCAATAGTTTATATGTATAAACGTTTATTTTATCCTTGTTACTCTCATTAACTTTAACGGTAGATGTGTTTGCAATCTTATCATGCTATTTAAAATAGTGTTCCAACGTGTTATGGTAAAGGATAACACGTCTATCTGGTGGGAAGTGTGAATTATTTAGTATAGTAGTTAACTTTCTCTCCGAAGATTTAAGTCTTTCTTGCGGTGGGATTAAGTTTAAGTTTACTTCTCTCTATTTTTCGGGATAAACAATAATTTTTTTCACCCTATAATGTTGGAGAAGATAGATGTTAGAACACAGAATAAGATTGGTAGAAACGATCCCCCACGTTGATTTATTATTTTTTTTCTTTAGACGTATATGACGGCTTCTGTCCTAACATATGTCCGTAGCAACCGTTTGAATCATAATATCCTTTCTTTCTGTGATGCTGTCATCAGAACATTACCTTTTATTAGATTAATACGCATTTCACATACACATTCGATAAAATCACTAACCTTGCTTCCTCTTATTGATTTTTTTCTCCTTATATGTAGCAAGTGCGGAGAACGTATGGAATGGATACGCATCTTTTCAGTCTATGGTTCATTCTTAAAGATTTACGGTTTCGATTTCGTTTGGAAATATTCCCTTTCGTAAGGTAAATCGTAAAGTGTTTCTCGGACTGAAATTGCAGAGCGAATAACCATAAGGTTTAAAGACTGCTTCTTCACTTATCTTCTTTAAATTGTTCGGTTCACCTGGCATTATTTGTTCCAGCAAATATATTTTTCTGGAAGATGTCTCTTCTCTAGTTAAATAAGAGTAGATTGTGCAAGTTTAAGATGATATCGCGAATATAATAATTTTAAATAAAATAAATTTGGGGCCACTTAAATAATGGATATTCTTATGGTGTAAGGGCACTGTAAATATATCTGATATATTTGCATCTACCCTCTGCATTAAGTCATCTAAAATAAGGAGTGTATGAATTTTTCCATCTAAAGATGACATATCATACACACCTTCGTGTAATATTACATCGTTTTTAAATATATAGTAGACATTCTGCCATACAGTGTAACAACAGATAATTTTATTAAAGCGTTGAGTAAACATCTTATCTCTATTCTGGAGTATACGAAATAGGAGGTGTGTTTTTCCAATAGACGTCGGACCATTGATGAATAAAGGACATCGGGAAATAAATTTATTTTTTTTACATTACTTTCACTCATGCTTCCTATTTGTATAAGGAATGAGCCAGTTTCTTTTAAATAATTATGTAAAAAAAATTTTCTCTCTTTGAAGATCATCAAGCCCGCAAAACGAAAGCGGATCGACCGAAACAAGCCAGCATCTTCCTTTTTACCCCACCCCTCTTCGAATGAAAATGTCCTCGGTGTGGAATTCGCGTACGTGTTTGTCACTATGTTTACACAATCAAAAAAATGATTACTCTTTCTGCAAAACAGAAGCAGATCTACCGAAATGAGCCAGCCTATTCCTCTTTACTCAACCCCTCATCTAGTCAAGCTGTCCTCGATGAAATTTTACTCAAAGCTAATTCTGCTCCAACTAGTGTGCTTAATTAAGATGATGATGATGTCGATAGTCATGACCTTATGAACATTACTTACGGTAACGTTGCACTGAACCCTGACAATGAAGATGTGAAACTTGCAATAGAATGTGAACGTTCAAGCATAAAAGATAGATCATGTAACAACAGCATTCTATTTTCAGATGGAAAAGTAAATGAACTATGTAAAACTTTGTACCATCACACGGAAAAACATCCTTTACAGCAATGAGAAAATCATTCTCGTGTAAAAATCATTTTATACCATGTAATCGTGGAGAAAACAGAAGAAACTGCTCTTGGGCGAGTAGTGCGCGAGCTTTCAATGCATATATTGAATCTACCATGGCTTCAGAAGGGTGATTATTGTTTAAATATAAGTTTTGATATTGCGGATGCAACCGGTGATACGATCTATTTACACATTTCATTCATTTAACTGCGCAAAGCGACACGATTCAATTATATGTATAATGGGACGATTCAATACAGCATTCCAGTATGAGGATATGATTGAGGTTGGAACTTTAAATCTTGTAGTTCGTATTTGTAGGATTCCTGCAGGCCACGCTATAATACCATCTAACGTTCGCTTTGATCTAAATAATATATATAGAGGATATATAAATTCTACAGTCTGGGAATTTGTTTCCTGAGTCCTTGCGAAAAAAATGAAGGAGAATGTTCTTATAAAAACTTCTGGCTTCCAACAATAATAAAAGAATCTCTGGAGTTGGCAAGAAAATGTAATCTTGTACGAAGATACTGTCATTGTAGTTCAGTTCTCCTTGATATAACGCGAGCAGAGATGCAGGATCTTCCTATGTACGGCTACAGAGGATGAACATAACTTCATCGACTAACATATTCTGAAAAATTAGCCCCACTCCTATTCATTGGTCTTAAAGGTGATACATATATTAAAACAAGATACTTCATTTTAATCATGGTGTGTTTTCCTGTTTATACGTTCTATGACAACGTAACGGCCCATCAAAAAGATTGTGAAGGGGTATGCAGTCTTGGGCATTGTAATTGAGAAATAAATCGAGGGATTTTATGTAATGAGTGTGCAATCGATCCTTCTAGAGCCAATTGTGTTTTGACACGCACAAGAAGCTTCATACTGGTTTGAAGATTTGTATACGTCGTAGATCTAATCAGATATTCATGCACAGTGCAAACGGATTGAGACAACACGAGTCTGGGAAGTTGTTTTGTTATAAATGTTATACATACTATAAAAGGAGGGAACAAAACAAAGCATTTGTGCTGGGTGAAGAATTTGAAGAATTTGTTCACAAGAAATGGAATGCCGTGTATTAGGAGAGTGAAACCTATAAAAAGTGGAATCATTCATACATTTTCCTTATATATTGGTTTTTCAGATAATCTGTGAACTCTGTTTTGATAAGGGGAATGAAACATATGATAAATGTAAGAACTGTGGTCCTAGAACAAGGATTTTTAAAAGAAAAGGTGAAAACTGCTTCAAAAACCCTTTATAGAAGAGTTAATACAAATTGGAGGATCGAGGAAAAGTGTGAAAACATATGTGATGGCACATAACAATACCAAATTCGATGGTCAATTCATTTATGAAGAGCTGCTTCAATAATGAATCCAGATTTTCCATTCAAGAAACGGTGGCGAGCGAAGCCTTTCTGTTGGTGGAAGAGTATTTTTTCCCTGACGGGTTTTCACCATAAGGAGGAGAAACCATGTTTCTCTTCCATATATGCTATTGACATGGGTGCCAGAAAGAGGACTGTAATCTCATACAAGATGTTTCCATTTGTGGACTTGGGTCGTTCGATCGCTACTACCAGACAATAGAGAGTGATCGAATTCTTGGAAGCAAATACAAGGTTATCATTTGCTGGCAGTGTGAATTTGAAACCATGATGCAAACACTAACAGGACGACGTGAGTCAGTGAATGGTTTATTTAATGTAGGGAGTGCACTATTTGGAGGCTGATGTAACCTATTTATATTATACTACTCATCATCCGAAAAGCTGTGAAAATCCATTATGTCGATTGTTGCTACTTATATCCGTACTGCAGAGACAACAATCCATATCCAGTAGGTTCACCTCGACGTTGCGTATCTGTGCGAAAAATTCCTTCTATTCAAGAATTCACCAAGAGTGTGAATGAAACATTTTTCGGTATCATGAAAGTTGATGTTATCCCTCCTAATGATATGTATATTTCAATCCATAGATGGTAAACTTACTTTCACACTCTGCACCACATGCGCTCAAAAAATCTCAGGCGAGTGCGATCACTTTATATAGCATCGAATAATTTCCGGAGTTTGCACAACCACAGAACTGAAACTTGCCCTGGAAAAGATGTATAAGATTAAAAAAATCTACAAGTTTTTGGAGTTTGAAAATACAGATGGTTTGTTCGCAGAGTATATAAAATCTTTTCTAGAAAAAATAATAGAAGCTTCTGTATTCCAGCAAGGAGTTGTTAGAGAGAAGGAGAAAATGGAATACATGAAGAGGGTGAATCAGACTGAGGAGAAAAACATCCAAATAACAACCTAGAACCAAATTCTAGAAAGAGTTTTAGAGAGAAACAGTCTAACCAGGTAAGGATATCTTCCTGCGATTAGTTTTTTTTGCATTGATATATATCATTCAAAATGTAATTTTTGTAAATATTAACACATTGTACAACAAATTTCAGTCAATAATTTCTAAAACTCGAAGGCCATACTACTACTAGTCTAATAATAATACAAAATAATAAAAAAAATACAGCACATTAATACCGATCATATTTTCTTCCTTTACAGTCTCCTAGGAAAGTTCGCTCAGAAGAGTCGTGGTATGAAAACGGTCATCTGTGGTTCGGACCATGATGTAACCGACCTGATCAAAAACGACGATTACATTGTGAACTCGTTGGATGTAGTTGGCACTGCATCCATCAGGAAAGTGAGGAATGCTGAACATGTAGAAGTTGACTCCCACGTAACGAATCTTCCAATTTCAGCATTTATAACCACCATTGCTCGAATCAAACCTTATGGCCTCTTAGTCTCGTTGAGTGAACGGTTGTTGTACTGTAACATAAATAGTGCTATATTTACTGCTAGGAAAGATGGCCCAGAACCTCGACTTGGAGAATTCCTAGCTGATCTCACTGATGAGATCAAAGATTGTACGGTGCCGAAGCGTATGGAGATTCATTCTGCTCTACGAGTCCCAAATCTTATTAGGTACGTATGTAAACGACGAGTGAGGTGAAGTATATACTTGACGCTAAAGGATTAACCATTAACATTCAGAAGATGGATATAATAACCTACGATACTATGAAACGACTAGTTGTAGCCGATCATGATAGGAAGGATGCTGATAGTCATATTCCTGCACCAGTTTTGGGTTTCAGAGCGGAGCAACACGGTGGAGTGAAAGAAGTGAGAGGAAAAAGGGTTTGATAAAGACATTTTGTAAACCTTTTGAACTTCAAGGGAGTAATCAAGCCATACATTTCAAGTTTCAAAGGGATCCTACATCACATTTAAAAAGTTACTACACATTAAATCTTTGTCAGCTCTTAATAGCTCTTTATGTATTTATTTTTTTATTCATTAATAATATTTTCTGATTGATATGAATAAAATAAAGATGAAATAATACGCGTTTTACCACCAATATTTTAATGAAAGAAGGAGAATTATTTTATCCTTGATTCTTCAATCTTGATTTTCAACATATCATTGAGCTGATGGGAATATCACGAGAGAAAGCGAAATACCCTGGCTTTAGTGTCAAATACAGTGCTGTTCACTACTTTCTCACCATCATTTACCATGTTAGAATGTAATATGCAGAAAAACTTATTCTCCCATGTACTGTGACAATCAGATAGACCCCCTACAAAGAAAAACTGACCCATAAGCTCGTTTTTTAATTTTTTACCGATGATTAAATCTTCCAAATCCATAAACTGGAGATGTTCAAGTACTTCTTTTCCGTTATTGTAGTTGTAAGGTGGTTATTCTGACCCACTATAGAGAAATTCATAAGATCAATTGAAAAGTCTTGGCTAAATATATAATCCGATCCACACACATCTTGGGTTACAAAATATTTACTCAGTCTGGGTGTGATACGGTGTGGATGGAAGATCATCTTAGAACGTGTGACAGACAGAGAGGTTTAGCTACAAGTAATAAAATAGATGCCAAATAAACGGACCAATTAATGAAGTGTAAAAGGTTAAATGGGAACTCCACTGTTATGTGATATGAGAAAATACCTAAAAATTGAAAACGTGTCAAAGAACCTTTCCCCCCAATGATACTTGAAAATAATTTTACTGAAGGAAGAGGGAGCGAATTGGCGTCAAACCAATGTGTGTGTGTATGTGTGCGCAGACTCTGATTAATTAAAAAAAATCACTGACCTAGGGGTGGATGAGGGCGAGGGTCAGTTTAGCAACAACCCAGTAAGGGGGCAGGAGGGTAAACTCAGGATGCAAGGTCATGGACGTGTGTACATGTTTGAATATGGTCGTGAGTGTGTTCGTATGTGTTCACTCGAACTCCTAACTTCAATACTACTAACGTTAGCTAATACAAAAGGATTCTTGAAATTTCCTGTTGGGGGCGAAATGGATGGTTGCCTTGTATATGGAAGGCTCCTGAAGAGGGTTGAGGAATTCCAGGAGACTTCCCTAGATGATTAAGAAACCTTATTATTACGCTTACTGGCTGCATTGAGTAGAACGTTATTGTGTATTTATCCAAAAATAGAAAGGGTGAAGATCCACGGCTGAACTTTACATTTTATCCGTTTTTCTTTGAAGTTAAACGTTAGCTTATAATAAAAGCTTGTTAAAATTTCTTTTTGGGGGGAAATGAATGGTTGCCTTGCCGCTCCTGAAGAGGGTTGAGGAACTCCGAGAGACTCCTTTAGAGGATTAAGGAGCCTTATTATTACCCTAACTAAGCGCATATCTATATATATATATATATATATATATATATATTTATGAAGTCGACTTCAATGAATCCTGCATAAAAAATGGCCAGCTGAATTGCTCGGAACAGACAAAGTTTATTTGTCTAGACGTCTTTCGACCTGACAGTAGGTAATCTTCGGAGCAGAATGGTCATCGTGATATTACAGGAAAATATATTGAATATGTTAGAATATTACCGCAAGAAAAAGGTCCAATCAACTAACTCGAAAAATACAAGGATAGATTTATGTTTAAAAATATTTTGAACATTATTGTAAGGAAACGGACCAATCCACTACCATGAAATTACATGGATCTGTTTAAAAATATGTTCGAATACAAAACATTGATGTTGAGTATGAACGAGAGGAAAAGAAGGTTTAGGCATATTCTGATACCATGCGGGGCGTTGCAGATTCCGGCGGCAAGTCGTTGGGAGGATAGTCTCTGGCTGGAGTTCTGTATTTATTGAGAGTCTACGTTTGGAGATCATAACTGCCTCAGCCATTCGGAGTCTTCGTAGATCAGAATCACAGAAGATGATGCCCTACTTTTAGGACGAGAAACGTCTGGGCAAATAAAGTTCCGGTCAAGCTGTGTCACCTCACCTGGAGCAAGAGAACTTTTGCTATTGCACACTCACGGATAAGCAAGTCATCAATCTGACCAGCTTGATGGCTTGTGATACATTTGTCACTGAGAAAGTTACAAGGTGGACTGAAAAATGTAAAAAGTCCACTTGAACGACAATGGCAGAACGTTCGTTCGCCCCAGAGCTGATAAAAGGTTATCAGTCAACTTCACCACAGAAAGTGTAATGTTTGGCAGAGGAAGTTTTATTTTGGGTCGTGATTTGGGTTGAAGGCACTGTGACAGTTGTGCACTGTGAATGCACAAGTGTATAAGAAATTTTTGTAGTAATCTGATTTGTCTCATTATGAATTGCTTCATCTTCGAACCATCGAGGCTAAATAGTAATTAACTTGCAGGATAACCCATCCTTTCAACAGGACCAAGTGGGTAGAGACTTACTTTGACGACGAGCCCATCACTGATATGCATTCGCCTGCACAGAGGCCAGACTTGAATATCATTGAAATTGTCTGGAAGAAATTCGTCGAGAAATCTAAAGAGAAGGATCCGAAATCTGTTTAAGAACTGTGAGAAATTATTTAGGATGAAGGAACCAAGTTCACTGCGCAAAAGTGCCAACAATTGTTTCTCTTCTCTGTCAGCACGTATCAAAATATCAACAAGAATGAGGTCTTTGAAAATACGTAACACTTAGTCATTACTTGTACAAATGATTTCCACTCATAGTTTAATCTTTATTTTCTTAAGGAAATTTGTTTCCCCTGCCGTTCGGATCATTATGTACGCTTAAACTTTAGAGTAATTCGCTTATCTGCTGGTCACTTTTGTTTTATTCATACAAATTTCCACACGTTATACAGATAAGGAGTTTATAACTGTTGGTTATGGCAGATAGAAATAGGGTCGTTATTATCAGTACTACCTATCTTCACTTTTTCTATCACCAGTTTACTCTACAGATCGCTGCCACAAACATTTTTTATTGGGATGCACTCGTTGGTTTTTACAAGAAAAATTTAGAACATTAATGCAATAACTTTGTCATATTTTATTTCATAATTTGTTTTAAATCATTTGTTAAAAATACAAGTTTACAAGCCGAACCTGAGGCAAGCCGTCCCTTACAAGAGGTGCTTGCTCTTTGTAAGCAAACCTTCGGTCTGTGGCCTATAACTTTTAATATTTTTCTAGAACATACCTCTAACAATCTACTTTTGGTATATGTTTTGGTAGATCCATGCTTATTTTAGAGGCCGAAAGACAGGAAATACTTTTAGCGGAATTCTCTAGATATACGGAAAAAACATCTCTCCCGGCTGTTATTTCATATTTCAATTTTTGCTAATAATATGCTTTTGGTTGATTCGTGTTCGTGACCAGTAGCTATATGTTCGAGCTAAATGCAAAATCTATTTTAGAAAGAACTTCATGAAACTCTTCGAATATCCGAAAACCAACAGAAAAAACATTCATGCCTTAATGTTAATGAATAGAGAACGTGCTTCTGAAGTTCACCGCTTCCCATTCCTTTTTTTTTTAGAGATTCCCCCAAATTCCATATTTATATTTATTTTCAAGAAGTTTTCTCTTTCTTTAAAAATTTGAATATCTAAAGTTAAAACCATTTAAAAAAAATCACGAGCTTTCCTGTTAGACTAATTTATGACGCGTCATTTAAATTCCCTGTAAATGCGCATCATTCTCGATTCGCGCACTTTTACTTTACGGGAAAGGAAAAGAAGTCGATTAAAACGAAGCTTCGCTCTGCTTCCGAGAGAAGAAGAAAACTCCTAAACTGAAGACTTTTTATTGGTATCTGAGTAAATTCCCAGAAGGTTTAAAAATGGTGTCTCGTGAAAATGGAACTGAAAGTTAAACGATTTTAATTTAAAAAGTATTCACGATCTTTTTTATAGGTAAAAGCACTTTTGTTTTAGAAGTACATATTTTTTAACTGAAAAAGTAGAATTAAGTTTGCCTTAAAAATAGAGCAGATATAGTGATGCATGTGAAGGACGCTAAAATTACGTTTGTGGATGAGCAGTTATTTGACGAAAAACTTAACTAGTATAAGTTTTGTTCGCTGTGAACGAAAGAACTCTAGTCATATTATGCATGTTCCGCTTGAAACGATGATGAAACAAATAGCAAGCATTAGAAAATGAAAATTGAGTATAAGACAAAAACTTAGGTAGAGAAAGCGAAGATATGCAGAGCAAGGATTACCCCCAACAAACAACTCTGATTTCAAAAGAAGTGTGAGAAATTCTACCACTTTGAGAAGAAACAAAAATAAAGACTGGATAATACATGAATCAAATTCCAACGAATGCAAAAGGCAAAAAGCAAAGCGGACCAATACAACTCAAACTACATATTTTTTAAGATGCCATGGAAAAGTTAGTAGAAAAATTAAGTTTATTGAGGAAAATGGTGAAAAGAAATAGTTATTTAAATAAAATTACTTTAAGCAGTTGTTTGCTTTGTATCCAGGAAAGAATCACAATTGTCAAAAAAGGTTTAATTATGTGATGATCTAATATTTGATTATCAGTCTCATGCAATGTGTTTATCCGATAATACGTTTGAAACCATCAATTCTTTCATGCATTCTACATATATAGACTCTTGTACACTTTTAATGTATTTTGTTTTTTATTAAAGCGTTATACTTTTCAAATTCCATTTGACTACAAATTAAAAATAGAAAGAAAAGAACAATAAATTTTGATGGTCAAAATCTGAATGATTGATAAAAACAGTAAGCAGGTATAAGATTTGTTTGTAGGACGTGATACTGAAATCCAGGCTAGAACCTCATCCTCCCTTTAGATCAATGTCCATAATTACAAAATTGACAGTACTAGTCTAAATGTAAAAGAAGTTAGTTCAGTTCCTCACAAATCATTATGGTCCAAACAATATTTTTAAAATATTAGAAGAAAACTTCATAAAAATCCAAATTTATCAGGCTGAAAGCATGAAATGCCTTAACAAATTCCTAAGTTATCTGATTTATTAGAAATGGCATCCTCACAAGATCCGCCTCCATATCATCTCTTCGATTCTAATCTGCTTCGCCGAGTAAGATTTTTTGAATGGCTTCTCTATGTATCCTCTCGTTTTTATGTGACGAGGAAATTTTTTATGGTTGGAAAAGTGAACTTTACTAATGGTTAATAAGCCTACGTCACTAAACACTTCAGCTGAATTCATCTTAGGCCTTATTATATGCAGGGAGAATTTGTTTATGTGGATCAATAGGTAGGTTGAGGTATACCCGTATAAACTAGCTCGGCGCTCAGTCTTACGCACGTACGAGCAGACAGCTGGCCACAGGCCGCTTGAATTATGCTTGGGCGATAAATAAAGAGTATGAATTACGGTTCACTGGGTTTAGATTAATGGATTGCCAAGTTGCAGTTTAAAGTACACTCAAAGGCAAAACCCCCAAATATAATTTTAATATATATGACAAAAAGTGGGCAATTTATATATATATATACAAAATGGAGGACAAATTAATTATGGTAGATAATTGAATTAAGTGAAGATTAACAAGGTAATCTGGAGATGACCATACACAATCGCTTTACCTTCAAGCGCGAGCGAATTGGATGGTGGGAGGAAGACAACGGCGCAGGTCTTCAAGGATTTACTTCGAGGAGTCCTGACTCGGAGGACTTTAAGATAGAGTTGGATAACCTCGTTTAGAAGGATGAGATTTTCTCTGCTCCAGAGAGACGTAATCTCAACTCGAGACGATTCTGCTGATCGGCAGGGAGTCTCAGTCTCGAAAGACGCGAACTTGAAGGGGTGGTGAAGATGAGAGAGCCACACAACTTTTCGGGAAGAAGGGGGCTCAATAGCTTTTCTTTGAACAGGGGCCAAACTTAACGAAGGTAGAACTGCTGACGAGATCTTCAAAGACATAAGACGACGAGTTACTGGGGAGTCACGGGAAACAAATGTCACATTGAACGGAGTCAATGGCGGGCTTTTAATCTCCTCAGGAGATGGTGAGCTTTGGGTTAAATACCTAGGTAGCTGCTCTGATAGACGCCTCAGGACTTTGCGGTCCCAAAGGAATTCTTGGTGCCAGTCTAAGCAAACACATCATGATAACGCGTTGTTCCAGATGATCAAACTTACCTCGCTATATGGGGGTGGGTTAGTATGGCCGTGCACGGCGTTATCGTAGGCAAAGAGGGGACGATCGGCGTCTGAAAACAAACACAGCTGGAATGGGGGATTAGGCGAGTGACGGATTCTTTCTCGACTTTCTAAAATTCTCCCGCTTGCTCACGTGGTCTTGAAAGAATAGAGGGGTATATCTAAGGGGCTTTCTTTCACAGTGGTCCTTCGAGGGCATTCCCTCACAGGGTATATGTGGGAATGGCAGTCTCATTGGTCCGTTGTGTTACGACAATATCATTAGTAGAACTATTTACCTAAACATGATTAACGAACAAATAATTTAATAACCAGTTCTTAATTATCAGAAATAAATTCATGTGACTTTGGTACAGTTATGATGGTGTTTCATTTCTTATGCAGGTTGCAATGAAAGAAATATGATAGTAAATATTAACCGTTGCGCTGAATCATTTAATTGATTAATTCCCTAAATCTCCAGATTTAAGATCTTGCTTATTTACTTATGAGGACATTTAAATAATAAGATTTACTTTACTACAACTGCGAATGTGAACCAAATGAGAGCAAGAACATCCTATGAATTTAACTTGCTCAAGAAAACTCGACAATTAATCAAAAGAGTTGTGCAAGATGTTAGAAGTAACGACTGTGCTTGGGGAGAAGTGGAAGGCATGTGTATGAAACTGGTTGTAAAGGATAACTTTTATTTGTTATCTGCAATGAAATTCCTTTATTATTGTATTCTAATAGATTCATAGTGGCTTAAAAGTTTAGGATATTTAATTAATTCACTTGTTATGCGCAAACAGAAATTTGGTTGGCATTACTTACATAAATTCAGCCCATCTTTATTATAGCAAAAGCATTAGAAATTTTACTCTTTAGAAAATGGTTTTGATGAAATGATATCTCTTTTACAGACTGAAGAAATGAGAAATGCATAGTTATTATTATCTGTTTTTTTATTGTTTTCTTGACAACTTCTTTCACCCCTCCATTTACTATTACAGTCGTCGCCATTTTCCCCATGACGCACTTCGATACAAACTTTTTGCCCATTCAAATATGCGTCGGCATTATAAATCATATGACTTATCGATTAAAGTAAGCAGAGGTCTAATGGAGCACTAAATTCCTTTAGAATAAATACCAATCATAAGAGTGAAGAGTCCGCTAGTGGCTCGCTAAATAAATACTAGTGTAGTTCCTTTGAGAGTGCAAAGAGCATTTGAACTAAAGTTAGAGCCTAAGATATTCATCGTTTTATGACATTTATTAGATCATGGGTGAAGTATATTTGATTGATAGAGAGTCAAAGCTTAGTTATTATTCCTTTAAACAAATTAGGATTCCAAAGTTGGCGAATGAGTTACCATGTAAGAAGGTACAAGGGATTCACTTGGGTTAACCATAATGTTAATCACGGGTACACGAGTAATTATGTGAGCCTTGAGTGAGAAACGGAATAAAAGACTCGAGGAGCAATGGCGAGATCTGATGTGACGACAATGAATCGAACACCACCAAACTGAATTGTCAAATGTATATCAAGAGGTTTTGATTAGAAAATTAACAACACAATTTTACACTCTGTAGGTTCATTGTAGGATTAATATTGGAAGATGAGGTGGAAATTCGTGATACATCAATACTTGGGTGCAAACTATTAAATGATCGAGTCAGAGCAGGTTTCACCTCTTAATAGACCAAATGTAAAAATGGTTGTGATCAGGCGGGAAGCAAGCAAAAATATGGTAACACCTTTATAATAATTATAATAATCATAATGTGCATAAGCGGAGTTCACTATCCAACACCAAAATTTAGAAATTTGGGAAGTGATGCTAATGAATTTAAGTCATTGAATTGAAATACATCCAGAGGATAGTAAAATGGATAATTTTACCTTTTTATCTATGAAGACCTACCT
The DNA here is from genome assembly GCA_963969495.1 of Ceratothoa steindachneri. Lineage (NCBI taxonomy): Eukaryota > Metazoa > Arthropoda > Malacostraca > Isopoda > Cymothoidae > Ceratothoa > Ceratothoa steindachneri. The sequence continues at coordinate 52,627,578 of OZ018317.1, read as the reverse complement.
TCATACCAGAAGAAGGGTAACTCTTGGGTGTTGAAAACTCAAAGGTTACTTAGCACTTTACTATATGTATTTTCATCATTCTTTTACAAGCCACTTGTGTAAAACGTTCTCTCGGTAATTCTGCATTATTTCATCTTCATAAAAATAAAAGATTTCTTTTTGCTCTGGGTTTTTAAAGCCTAATGGTCTTTTATTTTATTTTCCAGCTAAAATCACTACTTTACATCCCATCTTTACCATCCGTTTCAGTTTTTGCATTTATTTAAGCCTTCACTGCAGGGCCAAACAAATAATTCTAATTTTACTCTCGTCCACCAAAATTGATTAAAGGTGAAGTGAAATGGCAAACAGAGTAAGAGAAATATAGGCAAAGAGAAAGAGAGAGAGAGAGAGAGAGAGAGAGAGACGCTCCTTTTAACGGTGGTAAAACAATACCGGTAGCGAGAGTGAAAACCCGGTAATACAATCTTGATATTGGGATCCTTAGGATAACATGCTTCAGATGAATGGCTTAGGTTAGAAAATGATGGATAGTGAGGCAACGATATCCAAAGTGCTCATGAGTCGAAAATATGAGAATGTTTGGACAAGAAATGACATCGTCTATGGCTAAAGCTACATGCTCTGAATTTGAGGTGAAATGATGGATGCCGCCTCAATCCTTTAAATGTAATCGGATGGATTTTGTATATTGGATTCATATTTATGCAACCAAAATTTGAACTTCAGTCCAAATAAGTTTGAGGAAAATATCAATTGGGAGTTGTGGGCCAGTAGGTTGGAAAGGGTACTGCGGGCCTCTCTTCAACATAGGAGTAATTAAAATCAATATTTTAATAAGAGTTTGTGGGAACTCTATTATAAGACTTTTTATTAATATAACTTTAATTTTTTGAGATGCGATAATTACAGTAAAAACAGGGGTGTTAACCTGTACTAAATAAAATTTGTAAAAGGTTTTTGAATTATTCAATAAAAATTTTCGGCAATCAGATTTTATATATAAATACAAATGCTAGACACCAAACGCTTGTGAACCTCTCATATTCTGCTTTCAGATATTTAGGTATTTGTGTAGTTGAAACAATAAGATGAACAATTCATTAAATCTGTAAAAGTTTTATTATTCATATTCAGTTTATCCTCCTCTAGTAACTAGATCCAACAAGCTTTTGACAGTGGGCAGAACAATTCTGAGCCCTTAGTTTAAGAGACCTACTCCTGGTTCTTTAGCAAAGAATTCAGAGGATAGCGGTTGCTCAACTATTACCAGAAGAGGTCAGAATCGCAATAAATCCAATGTGCTTGAACCGTGATGAAAATCGACTATTTGTAAATTACAACAATTCTAATAGTGGCTCAAATAGGTAGAAGTGTGGAGAAAAGACTCAAGGAGCACAGGTATAATATCAGTACGGCAATTCCACGAATGTACTTTTTAATCCCTTTGATTGGCAAAATTTGTATTTTTAATCATTTCCTCCTGAGTTTCTTCCGCCGTGTTAACGTGTCTTTTGTCGAGACACACGTCCCGTTTTTTTGGTCGTTTAAATTGCTCGAACTAACACAAACATTCAATTGATTGCTAATGTTTTTTCATAGCGAGATCATAGATAACACTCGATTTCTGGTTATTCTCAACATTTTATACACACTGATAACGCATTTCTTTCACCAAGTCAGACCTTTATCATCAGTCTAAGAGATACTCAACCATCGAGGAAATACCTGTTGAAAGACCTTGCCTGGAGGCTCGGTATCAATCAAAACATCTAAATATTCATCTAGTACCACCGTTGCGCATACTATTGCTATTATTAAAGCAATGCTAAGTTGCTTGCTGTATTTTCCAGGCCGTCTCTCTCATTAAAGTATTGCGGTCCCTAATAAATATATGACCAGTAGAATAACTAGGTAAGTTTTGCAAGTTTGGTAATTATTACTTATATATTTATTTATTTACTTTTTTGGGGTGTTAACTAAATAAAACTTTTGGAACATACTATCTCAGATTGTCCCTTGGATTATTTTTGGGCACAATGACTTTCGAAATCAGAAAATGAGGCCATTCAATCGGATATCTGCTGGGAATGAACCACCCCATTTCATAATGTGGCGAGGAGAGTGCAAGGAAAGTAGGCATGTGGCACCCATATTGCAGGATAAATATGGCCAATGAAGAACCCTTTACAAATGGATCCTCACTAGATCTATGAAATCCTAAGATTGAACACATATATTAACTAATTGGACATGTAGTAAATAATTAATCATTGGAAAATAGAGAAATACTTATAACATAACTATATTTATTAGAGATGCATAAGAAAGGCGAGCAAATAACTGGTTCCCACGTGGATACACCACATACACAAAAAATACATACACAAAGGAGCAGTAGCGGGGCGGAAAGATACCGACGCTTGATAATTAAGGAAGCCTAGCAAATACAGAGTGATATATGATTTCGTTGGTCGAGTGTTCGGGAACGTAGCAGGAAAAAAATAATCAGGCCTCTCTTGATAGGAAACCAGCCTGTTCTAAGAGTGTGCACATATACTCTTGAAACTCATACACCTCTGAACTCCGCCCAACGATCGGCAGAGAACCTAACAAGTGAGTGAACTAACATAGATCCGCCCCCCGGACCCCCGCTTTGAGAAGATCTAAGAGGTTATGCCACCTTAAGTAAGGAAGTTATAAATAAACTAAGGAGAGATCAATTAAATCATTCAACATGCTAGACTAAAGAAAAGGCACCTGCCTCAAAGTTTAGTGTTACTGACATCACGGTTCCGTGCCTCGCTCCTTAGGCCTGCCACCTTGCCTGAGCTACCCCGACATTATAATAACTTACATACAGACGCGTAGAAGTCGATTTATTTCTCTACGCTTAAGAAGGTAGAGGCTAAGTCAAGAATAAAAGCCTATTTATCCTTGCTTTCCCTTTGTTTCTTTCCTGTATTTCCGAAGTAACCAAAGCACCTTCTGAAACCCAGCCAAGAAGCAGAATATACGTAAACTTTTGGAACCAGAACAAAATTGACGGGGGATCAAATTAAAATCACCCGTCACGCCAAACGATATCCTACTAAATCTTTAAAGGGCTTTAACTACCGTTACGTAAACCCACAAGACCATTGAGGGCCCACCTTTCATTTTAAAACACCATTAAAAATTAAAACCTATAAACACTTTTCCACCCCCATAAACTGGTGACCCTTTTCGGCTGAACTGTAAAGGTAACGAGAGAATGGACGCATCTGACCATCCAAAGGTAAGACAAGGAGAGACAAAGATCGTGAACGCTATTATTATCAAGCTACCAGTCTTTAAAGAGGCTGCAGTTGCAGGGTAATTCAAGATTATCGAAGCTCAGATTCACATTTCAGGAGTAAGTAAGGAGGATATTAAATTTTTCATGTTTTGGCAGTAATACCTTCAGAAGACCGTCAACCGTCTACCGGCTGCTAATTCGATCTACTAAAAATCACTTGCTCTTAAAGACTGAGGTAATTAAGCTCTTCGAGAGAAGGAAATCCGAGATCTTCGAGAAGGTCATTGCCTCCTCTACACTCACCGTTCGACCTTTTATTAATTTGGAAGAACTAAGGAAAACTGATAAACAAGTAAAGGGGTGGAAGGAACTCGTGATGCACAAGTTCATCTAATTTTTGCCAGCCAACATCGCACCCATGATTGGTACCCCAAAAAAACTTACCCTTTTCCAGTTAAGGAAACTTGCTGATGAACTGATGTCATTCTATAGAGCACAGTGTCTTACATGATGTGCATTTCTAACCCCGAATAATAGAAGTGATAATATATAAATAATGGCAATTCTACAGGAAGTGCGCCATCATTGCCCGTAGGTACGTACCCTTACGGAAACCGTTCTAACTTTGTATAACGTAATAATGATCACGCTGTCTATAATATACCGATATATTGCAACCCATTCGCAGAAATAAAAGACCTGTTGTATGCAGTTCACATTTGTATTCTGGTGAAAGTGATAAATTCTGCAAAACTTCGGGAAGGTGGCCAAAGAGAAGGAAACACATGCAAATGCAACCTTCATCTGTGCCACCTTCACAAGCCCCCACGTAAAACTAGCAAGGCATTTCCTTGCAAACGCGAACAATGGTATGTAGTTCGTCTTCAGCGTCACCGCTAAAGTGACTGACATTAAGGGCGAGTTTCTAAGTGATACAGGGGTGAGTGTGTCAATAATTAAGGCTAAATTGGTGCAATCGGGTAAATTATGCGTATTTTTTGTAAAAATTACGACGGCTAATGGTGGAAAAATAAAGGTGCACGGCAAAGAACACACGGATATAGTTATTCCTAGTCTTTGCCAGTCATTCAGGTGGTCGTAAGTGGTTGCGGATATCACTTTGCCGTTATTGGGAATTGACTTTCTGAGGCCCTTTAATCTTTTGTTGGATTGCGCGTCCGGCATCTTTATCGACAACCAAACTTAGCTCATATTAGAAGTGAAACAATCCTCGGAGCCTGCGGTACCTTAAAACATTAAAGAATTGCAGCACCTACCGTCCAGTTAAAAGGCCGTGTTAGAAAGGTATAAGGCTTTGTACAGCTCCAGGCCCAGAAATCCATTTCCAATTCGCCGAACTCAGTGACGCATACGATGAAAACCGACAGTGAGCCACCGAAGTTCGCTATTGAAGGATGTAGTCTTGCGCTAGTCAGAATCACCATGGGCCTCGCCGATTCACATGGTCCCTAAAAGTCACCGAGTGAATACAGTGTGTCAGTGACTTCAACGTACTAAATTTGATTACGAAGCCCGATAGATATCCAGTGCCAAGAATGTAAAGTGTGGCAAACGTCCTCCATCGACCCCCAAGACTTTCAAGGTTGGATCTGCTTAGTACTTACCATCAAATCCCTATGAACCCAGCAGACATAGAGAAGACTGCGGTAATAACAACGTTTGGTTTATGGATGAAGAAGCCTTTTGGCATCGGGCATGCAAGCTGCACATTCCAACGACACATGGATAGCCTATTTCGGTGAATACAGTTCGTTTATGTATATATAGACGGCATCATGTTATTTTCAGACAATCTGGACGACAATTTTGAGCATTTAGATCAATTTTTAAAAATCATGGTCGAGTGAGAACAGTCTAAAGATATTCCTGGAAAAATGCGAACTGGCAAAGGAGAAAACTGATATTTTAGGGTATCATATTTTATTGGAATAAATTCGCCCACCGGCCAAGAAAATGAGATAAATTGGAAGAACAATGAACGACGATGATATTTGGGCATGTTGGGATACTACCAAAGGATGATTTACAATTTTGCTGTGATTGCAGATCCGTTGACCGAGCTTGCACGCCTGCAACCTAAGACTCATGAGCTCAAATGGAACCATGATGCAGGAGAAGCATTTGAAAGTAATAAATCGATTCGATTAATTCCGTCAAGCTCTGTTACCCACTGCCAAATGATTCGCTATATCAGCTGGTGACAGCTTGCTCACAATACGCGCTAGATGTAACCGTTCAACAAATGATAAACGGATTGCCACACGCTAAGCCGGGCACAGCAAGCATACTCCACTAACGACAGAGAGCACATAGCATTGTATCTTGTTGTAATCCACGTCAAACACATGATTGAAGGACGTCAGGTTACTTTATACACAGACCACAAGCCACTAGTATCGGCCTTTTTTCGTCATAGAAGGCCAAAACGGACAGGCAGCAACGCCAATGGACGGCTATTTTAGGGCGATATCACTTTCGCATCAATGCAAAATGATGACGAAGAAATAGAGTAGTTTCGTTCACCTTTAAAAATTTAGCTCTTCCCGGAGAAGCTGAAGTATGGTGTAAAGTAACATCAAGATACACACGAAAGTTTGTCCCCAGAGCGTGCAGAAGGACTATCTTTGGTAAAATTGCACAATTTCTCACACTCTGGGATCAAGGTATCATTTCGTTAATTAAGTCTCGATACTTCTGGCCTAATATGGACAAGGGTATTCGCTCCTGGGCGAGGGAAATCTTCTCATGTCAGTCCAGCAAGATTGATCGCAACACAAAATATCCAATCCTGACCAATGATATTCCGTCTTTTACATTCGATATGGTGCATATTGATATCGTTGGACCACTTCCACCATGGACACTAGGGTGGATCGAAAAAGAGGGGGTTTTGGAAAGACTTTTGAAATTTATTTTCTCACCCTGATATCTTGATGGAGCCAACATCAAAAGCTATTGTGTTGAAAGTGCAGACTTCTAAATTAATATTTTTGGGTTCCTCAACGCAATTGAAATTTGGAAAAAAAAGCAAAAATGTCGGAAAATTCTATTTGTTTTCAAACTTTAAGTTGTTACATGAACATTTATATCCTATACTGGGTAAATAATTTCCATAAAATCTTTAGAAAATATATTTCCATAAAACTTTACAATCAATACTTCTACTTCCATTTTATTGAATAAAAATAATCTATTAACTACTCGATAAGTTTTCTATCTTTCCTTTTTTTACGTTTGTATCCTTACGTTATGTAGATTTTTAACATCATCTCTTTGAAATAGAAGAAAATGAAGAATTAACAGTTGAATATTTAAATTTATACTATTATTCAATATCCATTTATTCAATGTAGTTAGATTCTTGTAGTGTTATTACATTCATTACAAAGTCCTTCTTGGTAGTAAATGAGGGTATTTTTCGAATGGACTTAATTCTACTCCTTATATAGCCATTCCGTTTGTTATCTACACAAACTGCTAGTGACGCTTCTGTGACCGGTTTGATGGATCTCTCAACCACCTCGGAATATCCAATTTAGGTTGTTGACGAATAATTTTTTTAAGTTGATCATCAGATAGCGTCCACATAGGCGGAGGTTTGGTCACCAAGATCTGCTGCCAATGAGTTACGTGGATGTAGTCGTCAGCCTTCGAAGTTTATGTCTGGGACTTAAAAGTGCCTATTGATTTTCCTTTATAATCTTTTAGTGCTTTGAATGTTCTTCTCCATGGAATTCGCAGATATGATTTTTTTCATCTTGTAATGTCGTAGAGTGAAGGTGTGCTTCCCGGTCTCCTTTATCAATCTTTGTTTTTATCAACAAACAGTGATATTGCTTATTTATCGAAAAATGTAAATACTAGTGTTTTTAAACTGCATCGTATACTAAAAATCATAAATCTACGTATGTAAGTTAATTTATTTGGACATATAAAGTGATATTACCGCATTACGTCGAAAATTCCCATATTCCCACTATTTGAAAGCCATTAGACCTAAACTCAACTGAGTGATTATAAGTGCAGCACTGCCACATCCATCTTGTTTAACTAATCTCTTTACTCTTTGAATTAATAAATTAAAACAATCACTCATCAATCAAAACCTAACAACCTTCAAAGTAAAAATTTTAACAATTAAACATTACTGTGTCTCCCAGTAATTAAACAAACTCCCATAGCACATAAGCACTGTTGTCACAATTTCTCCATTCATCTTTAAAAAGAATAGCTACTCCTACTCTCAGGAAGGCAGACAAAGAAAAAAATACTCCAATTACAAAAGGAACAACCTAGTTTAACGAACGAGTTAATTTTAATGAATTGCAGACCCATATTTCCTCATCTACGCTATCAGTTGATGTCAAAGACATTATGAACGTTCTCTTTAAGTTTTTGGAATCATCTGTCGGTTTCCGGCAATATACCTGAAGCTACCAATAATGAAAACTGCAGCAATATCATCCACAAACTTATTAAAGATAACTGCCGCATACAAATGCAACAAGCTGACATCTCTGTTGCTCATCGTCTAGGTCCCAAACCAAAAGTACAAGGTCCCGACAAAAGAAACAAAATTGTGAAGTTGCGCAGAAGTGATCTGAAGCGTGATATTTTCTCAGCATGCAAAGAATTCAAACCTTCATTCTATGTAAACGAATAACTGACTCCAAATCGCAACAAAATCTTTTTCATCCTTTGCCAAGCTTAAAAGAAATTCTCCACAAAGATCGCAGGCTGTACTACCAGAGGTGGATTCATCAACGTTTTTCTGCCATCACATTCTGGTTGCCTTGACCTACATATAGTTATCAATACCCAAGCTGCCCTCCAAAAATTTCTGTCGGAACACCTCAATTCGACGCTTGCAGACTTTAATGGTGAAAATCTCTGAACGATCAGTAATAAACCTTCGGCGATATTACTGTTTTAGATGAAAAAAACAGAAAACAAACAAACCATTTTTTGACCTACCATTCACTTACTTTTATTTCAATTGTATTACATACTTTATTCCTTTTTCTCTTATTAAAGTTATCATAAAAATAGTATTTTAACTGTTTATAGATATTTTATACGTAATTTCAATATTTTTGTCAACACTTAATTATAAATTTTCCGTTTTAGCATTCACCGAGAGCTGCCTAACAAATAATAATAAACACCTTATCAGTGTCCCAAACTATAGCTCTTTTCATTCACTACGCGAGGTAAACAAGATAGGGGGAGGTATAAGCGTAAATATATCTGACAGACTCAATACTAAAAAAGTTGAGAAAATTAGTATTTCCTATAACTATATTGAAATTTTATTTATCGAAGTAAAATCAAATGGTAAAACAATAATCATTGGAACCGTATATAGACCTTCTTCTGGTGACCCAAAGATGTTTATAGATAAGATTACTGAATTAATCAATTACTTCAATGTTACAAACTATGACGACATAATAATTACAGGAGATTTTAACTTCGATCTATTAAACTTTGAAAACCACGCATCAACTCAGTCCTTCCTCAATACTTTTTATTCTCCTTCCTTACTTCCAATTATAACAAAAACGACAAGAATAACCCAAAACTCAGCAACACTAATTGACAATATTTTCAGAGTTCACCCCGAAAATTACTCTTCCGGTATTCTCCTTTGTGACATATCGGACCATCTTCCTATATTCATGATCCAAAAGTCTTTTTTCAAGTCGAACAATATTCATCAAACCCGTACAATTACCTACCGCATAATTAACGAAAATACCTCATTAAACTTCTATAACTATGTTCTAAATCAGAATCTATATGAAATTTCCTATATAAATGACATCGATTCTGCTACCGAAGAGTTAATTCCAAGGCTAGACGAATCTTTTAAACTTTATTATCCTCTAAAATTTAAAATCTTATCATATAAACACAAAAAAAACCTTGGATAACAAACGCAATTATAAATAACATCAAAAAACGTCAAAAATGCTTTTCTTTTTATAAGCTTAGTCAAATTCCAGAACACACATATAAAAATTTTCGGAATCAAGTTACTAACCAAATTAAAATAGCCAAGAGAAATTATTACCATGAACGATTTAATCAAACGAAAAACAATATAAAACAAACTTGAAAATTAATCAATTCTGTGATAAAACCAGAAATTACTAAAGGAACAAACCAAATTAAACAAATTATCATTGACGGTAAACCAGTTGATGACAATAAGGAAAAAGCGAATGAATTAAATAGAATTTTGTCAACGTAGGTAAAAAAATCTCAGACTCCTGCAAAATTGTCGATCAATCTTTTCTTTCGTATTTTAATGAGATTAATGTACCAAATTCCTTGTTCTTTTCTCCTGTAAGCGTAGCCGACATAAAAAACAATCATTAGTTCACTGAAAAATAAAAAATCAGGTATTAATTCAATCTCCACTAAAATTTTAAAATACATCTCCGATATAGTTGCTCCAATTTTAGCATCAATAATTAATAAATCATTTACGCAGGGTATATTCCTAAGTGTATTAAAAGTTGCTCGGGTAACACCGTTACCAAAGGCAGGAGACCTCACAAACGTCAGCAATTACCGCCCTATTTGATGTCTTACAATGTTCAGTAAAATATTTAAAAAAATAGCCTTCAATAAACCTTATAAATCTCTGGAATCTAATTCACTGTTGTATAAACCCTAATATGGTTTTAGACGTCAGTGTCGTAGAATGACCCTTGGCTTTGATCACTCTACGCTTTGACACCCTTTTAGTAGCGGTATGCTTTAAGGGGTGTGAGTTACTTCTATGATGAAGTAGGCTTTGTTCTAAGAGTGCTATTTTAGTGGTTTAGTCCGTAAGGAAGAGCTATTTTTAAACACATAAGGATAAGAGGAAACACCAGAATCTACCAAAAATAAACATGTATTTTAAATTAAATATTACAAACCAAGCGTAAAAGCATTTCTATATTCGGCCTCAAAGATTTTTCAATGACAAAACATAAACAAGTAGGCTTCCAATAAACAAACCAATTGCCAATTAGTATTTTTATCACGACCCTATTTGTTTAGCATAAAACATTAAATTAATGTACTGTCATCTACAATCACATATGACCTAAGTTCAAGAATAATGGTTTCTACTCTCCTTTAAAACGTGGGACGTACTAAACTTCTACTATCGCAATAGAGATATAAATGTTATTGTTAACTAACAGGTAGGTATTAGGGATTGCCGGATGTCGCTGGAGGACTTATCTCTCGCTTTAAAGTGGTGTGGCCGCTGGGTTGAAATTTTCGAGGAGGGATTGCTTGTCGCCTGTGCCGGGGAATGATTCTTCAACGTAATTAAAGAACGGGAGCTCGTTGGGGCAGGGTTCTTCTCCTCTCACTCTTACGGTGCTTGAGATGTGAGAATCACTCGAGTGTGAGCGGCTTTGCTTTTCTTCAGTCGGGCTTCTTTGCAGACGCAAAGGCTTCTTCGGTATGGCACCGATATAAAACTTGACTAATTAGGTTAATACGGCCCTGAAAGGGGGGGATCGATTTTCTCAATCTGATCCTATCGTTTCTTACGGAAATAGTCTTGTATGGCTGAAGGATCGATCTTTACGAACTAATCTTTCTTCTGGTGAATCGACTTCTAATAATCTTCTTGTCTAGCCGATGGATCGATCTTCACGAACTAATCCACCTCTAGCGTATCGACTTCTGATAATCCTCTTGTCTAGCCGATGGATCGATCTTCACGAACTAATCCACCTCTGGCGTATAGACTTCTGATAATTCTCTTCTCTTTCTTTGCGGGGCTTATATATAGGCGGATTGCCGCCCCATCTAAAGGGGGAAGTGACCAGGCCACAGATGCAAAGGGGAGGGGGAGCGAATGGTGAGTTAGCATCTGGGGAGAGCGAGAATTCCTGAGGTGGCACTGGGGTGCCCAAGTCAGCTCGCAAATTATAGGCTCGCAACCGCACCGCTACTTGGCGTGCCTTCTGACTCGCACCGTTTTTTTTCCCTAACCACGGGTTTATGGGTCTCGTAGGTAATTCGATCGTTAGAGCGTCGTTTAAGGACCTTAGGTGGTCGCCTTCAAACATATGTTAGCTCCAACTGCCCACAGCGGCGAGGAGATCACACATGGTAAGCATTTTCGCCGGCTACCTTCCCCACGCTTCTCCTCATGAAGGGAGGGGGGCTTGAATGTACCTATACTCCTCCAGGATGCTTAATGTAGCCATTTCTCCACATTTACCTCCATTCTTAAGAAAATAACGGGAAGGGGGCGGGGTTCCAATCCGACGCTTACAATAATATACATGGGTAACTTACGGAACATTATATTATACAATAAATTCTACTTCACTCGGGAATGCCTCGATAACATTTCACCTGACCTTACATTAATTCCTATATTACTGTGCCAACTTAGGATTTTCTTACCTACTACTCGGGTTACTCGCCCCTACCTACTTACACTTCTACTGATTTAGACTTAACTTTGCTATAATACAATAGTTGGGCTGCTCCTTAATCGTCGACAGGTTCCGACTTAACGAGTCGGCCATACAATTGTTGGACCCTTTTATATAGTGAATGGAGTACTGGTACTCCATCAAGAGTAAACTCCATCTCAGGAGTCTTCCATTCTTACACTTATTTTTACCTAAGTATGACAACGGTTTATGGTCGCATTCAAACTTAAACTCGCGCCCTATTAGATAATATTTGAATTTACCTATGGACCATATTATGGCCAAAGCTTCGATTTCGATAGTAGCGTAGGCTTTTTCTTTACTCAACAGTTTCCTACTGACATAAGCTATGGGTTAGGCTGTTTCGTCATCTTCGTATTGAAGCAATACTCCGCCTAACCCGTCCCGACTAGCGTCCGTGCGAAGGCCGAAGATCTTGTTGGGATTTGGTAAGCGAAGAATGGGCGCAGTTACGAGTTTTCCTCTTAGAACCTCCAACTGAGTTATTGCATGGGGGTTCCACGTGACAGGGTCTGACGCTGTCTTTTTTAACAAATCATTCAGTGGGGCCGCAATGGAAGCGAAGTGTGGTATCTTGACTATGGCGTCCACTTTTTCTTGCTGGGTAGTCAAGTGTTTTTGTCCTATTTTGAATCCCAGGTAGTCAATGGATTCGTAGGCAAAATAACACTTGGTCGGCCCAGCGGTTAGACCTTGCTCCTTCAATTTCTCCAGCAATGAGCGTAGGGCGTGTAAGTGTGACTCCCATGTACGGGTAGCTACGTACACGTTGTCGAAGTAAAACGACACGTCGCTTAGTCCAGCGATAATTCGCCCCATCATCCTATTATAATTGCTACCGGCTGTAAGTAGTCCGAAGGGTAGCCTGGTAAACTGTAACAGACCTCTCTCGGTCGCAAAAGCCGTCAGTTTTTTGGACTCCTTAGCGAGAGGTATTTGATAGTACGCTTTACACAAATCCAATTCGGTGATGAATTTAGCCTCTTCAAATAAATGGAGATTTTGATCTATTAGTGGGATGGGCTCGGCGTCGAAAACGGTCACTGAATTCAATTTTCGGAAGTCCACGCACATCCGAAAAGATTGATCAGGTTTCTTAACCATTACTATGGGGGAGGAATAATCGGACTCCGATGGCTCTAAAATTCCCGATTTTAGTAAATTCCGGACTTCCTTACTGAAGGCTTCTCGTAGGTGGATTGGTAAAGGATATGGTTTGCTCCGAACCACTGAATTAGTTTTTAGTTTTATTTCATGGATAAAATCCTTGGCACATCCGGGGTTTTCAGAAATGACTTCTGGGAATTCCATGAGCAAGTTCAACATTTCCGCTTTTTGTTGAATTTCTAAGTGGGGATTTATCTTTAAATCCACCCGAGGGTCTTCCGGGGTAGGTGAGAGCGAGGGAAGTTCGTATTCCTTGTCTTGTTCCACACACACGGTGTGTATGACTTGCAGGGGCGTACCCGGGTAAACGGCATCCATCGGTTCTTCTTCGTCTAGAAGGGTAATATTCTTTATGCACGCGCGGCGGTGATATTTTTTTAGCATGTTTATGTGATAGGTTCTTCGCTCTGTTGGGGTATCTATCAAGTAATCGACTGGACCCCGTGCCTCGATTACTTCAAACGGTCCCTTCCACTGGGCCCATAACTTATTATTTTCGGTCGGGAGTAATAATAAGACTTTATCTCCTGCCTTTAATTTTCGAGCCTTTGCTTTCATATCGAAATAGTCCCGGTATTTGGCTAAATTTTTCTCGGCGTTCTCTCGAGCTAAGCCGGAGCAGTATTCTAGGCGCTCGCGCAAATCCATCACGTAGGCGTAAGACGATTTTATTTCTTGCTCGAGCTTCGCGTTGGAAAATAATTCCTTAAGAATACTCATAGGACCTCGCACATTACTCCCGTATAATAGTTCAAAGGGCGAGAATCCCAACGTCCGATGAGGTATTTCTCGGCAGGCGAAAAGGGCAGCAGGCAGTTATCTGTGCCACTGTGTAGGGTTGTTTTGACACAACTTCTTCAATATATTTTTGAGAGTCCCATTTAATTTCTCACAGATTCCGTTAGCGGCTGGATGAAATGGACTCGTAAAAATTGGCTTGACTAACAGAAGTTTGTTAAAATACTCCATCAATTCTGAAGTGAATTGGCGCCCTCTATTAGATAGAATTTCTTTAGGCAGGCCTACTCGTGCAAAAATTGAAATTAATGCTTCCGCGCAGGAAATAGTGTCAATCTTCCGTAGGGCCACGGCATCTGGGAACCGGGTGGCACAATCCACTAGGGTAAGGATGTAGGAGTCTCCTCCACTTGAAGGGGGGTGAATTGGTCCCACCAAATCAATTGCCACTCGAAAGAATGGTTCGGTTATAACGGGCACCTTTTGTAAGGGAGTGGGAGGTACCCGTCCTCTGGAGGGATCCTTCTGACACACGTCGCATGATCGGCAATAGGCCACAATTTCCCTGGCGGCCTGGGGCCAATAAAAGTGTCGGAATATCTGCTGCGCCGTTTTGTTGTGCCCAAAGTGTCCGGCTAATATTCCATCATGCGCGGTATTCAAAATTCTTTGCATGTATTCTTGAGGTACACACAGTGCTTTCTTGTTCTCCTTATCCTCCTCGCTGATAGTACGTTAGAGAAGTGAGTCTTCTACGATATACTGGTGTAGGCTTCTTTCCTTTCACTAGGAGAATTTAACCTTCAATAGCTTTCTCCCATAGAGGTTTAAGAGTGGGGCATTCCTTCTGAGCACTGGCGAAGGAAGTCAATTTGAACCCATTGTTTCCGAGGGTAATCCTCGGGGTCAACTTAGCAGGTTGCTCTTTCCTCTGGGCTTCTTGTGCCCGGGTGACTACTTGTTGGGCCACTTCTTGCTGGGGAATTAGGGGGTTTTGTCCGATTAGTACTGCGCAGAACTTAATCGGGGCTACTACCACGTCCGTCCAACCGGTGAAATATCTGCATTGTATATGACATCTCACGACGGGGAATCGATTGTCGCGTCCTAAAAAGTCGTGGACAATTGCGAATTTCTTATGGGTAGGGTTTACTGGGGGCAGCAACTTATCGGATACCACTATGCTCGTGCATCCGGTGTCTCTGACTAAAGTGGATACTCGGCACCCATAAACAGTGCCCTCTTCAAATTGTAGGCCGCCTGGCGAACTTTTGTTGAATAGAAAGTTTACCTGTTGCTGGGGCCCTTCGGATGTTGGCGCGGGGACGTAGAACGAATCAGCTTGTCCTGCTGGGATCGCGGCAGTCAGGTTTTGCACCTGTTGTCTCAAGGTCTCCCTCAGTCGGGAGTTCTGTGGGCACTGGAAACTTAGGTGACCTATTATCCCGCAGGTATAACAAGTGACGGGCTTCCTGGGATACGTGCCGGTATTAGGGTATGATCCTTGTGGAATCCTTACTTCTTTTTGATTTTTTTTTCCTCCAAAATTTGGCTTATAAGTTCCTTTTGTGGCTGAGAACTTAAAGGGCTTCTTCTGTAAAGGCCTGGGTGGCGGCCCATTTTTCTTTGGGGAGGAAGCCTTCTCTTTCTTGTACTCCCTAGGATATAACCGATGATTTACCGCGTGGAGGTCACCCTCGTCCAGGCACTCGTTGAAGGTAGAAGCTTTTCGGTCCTTAACGAATGCACGGATTTCCTGGGGTAGTGTACTTAGTAACTGATCTCTAAGCATGAAGTCGACGACCGCAGCGACTTCGTTCTCTACCCCTTCTGACTCCATCCAAAACTGTAGGCTTCGACGAAGCTCAAAGCCAAAATGTTTGTATGTTTGTCCAGGTCTTATACGAGACTGCCTGAACTTCATCCTATATTCTTCCGGGTTAAGGTTTGTTGCTGAGAGAAGTTCGGCTTTGAGAGTGGAATAGTCCACAGTCTCTTCTGAGGGTAAAGATACGAATATCTCTCTCATCCTACGATTAAGTAGCGGTAACCGTCTGGCGACCCCATCTTCTTCTAGGTCCCAATTATTGACTTCAAATATTTTCTCAAAATGGGAGAGATATGAGCATAAATCTTCTTCGTCCTTGTACTCCGGGAGTTTCATGCTGGCCGCTGGTGACACTCCTGTTCTAGATGACACTGACTGCACCTCTAACTGGTCTTTACTAAGAGCTCTGTCGTGGGCCCTTATCTTCTCTCTTTAATCAGCTTCCATTTTCGTCTTTTCTGCTTCCATTTTCATCTTTTCTCTTCTTTCTTTTCTTTCGTTTCTCTCTTTCTCCTGAATAAACGAACTCAGATCGGTTCCTTCCAGTCCAAGGCTTTGACCTTGCTTCCGATAAAGGTCAAACAATGCCATCGCTCTTATGTCAGCCATCTACCTTGTTTTTATTTAAGCCTTACCTATTCCACCACCGAAACTTACCACTTGGCCTAACAATTACCTTTAGATGGTATCTCCCTCTAACTTTACCAATTTCCCACTCGTCAAATATTCTATTATTCCTGGTGTTCCTTTTATGTGTTAGCTCTTCCTTAAATAGACACTGCTGGGTTCTTTCTAATATACAACCTCTAGACCTGACACCACTTTTATAATATGTCGTAGAATGACCCTTGGCTTTGATCACTCTACGCTTTGACACCCTTTTAGTAGCGGTATGCTTTGAGGGGCGTGAGTTACTTCTATGATGAAGTAGGCTTTGTTCTAAGAGTGCGGTTTTAGTGGTTTACTCCGTAAGGAAGAGCTATTTTTAAACACATAAGGATAAGAGGAAACACCAGAATCTACCAAAAATAAACATGTATTTTATATTAAATATTACAAACCAACAGTAAAAGCATTTCTATATTTGGCCTCAAAGATTTTTCAAAGACAAAACATAAACAAGTAGGCTTTCAATAAACAAACCAATTGCCAATTAGTATTTTTATCACGACCCTATTTGTTTAGCATAAAACATTAAATTAATGTACTGTCATCTACAAACACATATGACCTAAGTTCAAGAATAATGGTTTCTACTCTCCTTTAAAACGTGGGACGTACTAAACTTCTACTATCGCAATAGAGATATAAATGTTATTGTTAACTTACAGGTAGGTATTAGGGATTTCCGGATGTCGCTGGAGGACTTATCTCTCGCTTTGAAGTGGTGTGGCCGCTGGTTGAAATTTTCGAGGAGGGATTGCTTGTCGCCTGTGCCGGGGGATGATTCTTCAACGTAATTAAAGAACGGGAGCTCGTTGGGGCAGGGTTCTTCTCCTCTCACTCTTACGGTGCTTGAGATGTGAGAATCACTCGAGTGTGAGCGGCTTTGCTTTTCTTCAGTCGGGCTTCTTTGCAGACGAAAAAGGCTTCTTCGGTATGGCACCGATATAAAACTTGACTAATTAGGTTAATACGGCCCTGAAAGGGGGGGGATCGATTTTCTCAATCTGATCCTATCGTTTCTTACGGAAATAGTCTTGTATGGCTGAAGGATCGATCTTTACGAACTAATCTTTCTTCTGGCGAATTGACTTCTAATAATCTTCTTGTCTAGCCGATGGATTGATCTTCACGAACTAATCCACCTCTAGCGTATCGACTTCTGATAATCCTCTTGTCTAGCCGATGGATCGATCTTCACGAACTAATCCACCTCTGGCGTATCGACTTCTGATAATTCTCTTCTCTTTCTTTGCGGGGCTTATATATAGGCGGATTGCCGCCCTATCTAAAGGGGGAAGTGACCAGGCCACAGATGCAAAGGGGAGGGGGAGCGAATGGTGAGTTAGCATCTGGGGAGAGCGAGAATTCCTGAGGTGGCACTGGAATGCCCAAGTCAGCTCGCAAATTATAGGCTCGCAACCGCACCGCTACTTGGCGTGCCTTCTGACTCGCACCGTTTTTTTTTTCGCTAACCACGGGTTTATGGGTCTCGTAGGTAATTCGATCGTTAGAGCGTCGTTTAAGGACCTTAGGTGGTCGCCTTCAAACATATGTTAGCTCCAACTGCCCACAGCGGCGAGGAGATCACACATGGTAAGCATTTTCGCCGGCTACCTTCCCCACGCTTCTCCTCATGAAGGGAGGGGGGCTTGAATGTACCTATACTCCTCCAGGATGCTTAATGTAGCCATTTCTCCACAGTCAGAAATCAAAGATTCACGCGATAATTAACCACCTTCAATATATTTATGATAACATTGAAAAGGGCCACATTGTATTCTCGATTTTTCTCGATTTTAAAAAAGCTTTTGATTGTGTCAACCAGAATATTCTACTGTCAAAATTAGCTATGTACGGAATTAGAGGAAACTGTCAAAATTGGTTCAAATCATATTTAACTGAAAGAAAGCAATTTGTCTCCGTCGATGGTCATGACTCATCCCACCTTAATATTACAACTGGGGTCCCACAAGGCTCCGTGCTAGGGCCACTATTATTTTTAATATATATTAATGATATTGTTAAATCATCTTCTCTGTTTAAATTTATATTATTCGCGGATGATAGTGCCTTATCAACTCCCTTGCCATATGACAAACCGAGCAACATTGCATCTACAATAAATAAAGAACTCGAAAATTTCTTCAGGTGGCTTAATGTTAATAAACTATCAATAAATGAAGATAAAACCAAATATATTCTTTTCTCTTACAAAAAAGTCTATTGAATTGACCCATATTAAAATGGGCGACGGAATAATATATGAAACTACTCATATCAGATTCCTAGGCATCTTTATGGACAAAAATCTCAGTTTTAAACAACATATTACGCATATCTCAACAAAACTATCAAAATCGATTGAAATATTATATAAATTAAATAAGTTTCTTCCTAAATCTTTTCTCCACTCTTTATATATGACAATAGGGCAACCTTACTTGACATATGGCATAGAGAGTTGGTATGGAAAATATCAAAATTATCTTAATAAATTAGTCATATTACAGAAAAAAGCAATTCGAGCCATCCAATAACTTGACTACAATGAGCACACTAATCGATATTTTAAGGAATCCAGAATTCTAAAATTAAATGATCTCTTTGTTTTTCAAACATCCTTATTCCTTTACAAAACAATAAAGTGTCCCTATAATAGCTATATATTTAATATGTTACGAACAGCTGATAATATCCATAATCACCAAACCTGCAATAGAACAAAAGATATTTCACCCTTGTATTGAAAATCAAAATCACAATGTAGCTTTCTGTACAAATCTAACAAAATATGGAATGGCTTGGACGACAATATCCCAAACCAATTTAGCTCAATTCGAAAAAGCTCTTAAAAACAATATAATTTCGGCTTATTAAATTTCTATTCAGCTTTTTATTTGTTACCGTACACTATTATACTGTGTACTACTACTTTGATTTATACATTATAGATATGTTATTATTTATATAAGACTGTTGACTATGTTAACTACAGATCTCTTGAAATAATCGCTGGAAATAAAATAGTTTTTTAATTTATCTCTAAATTTAAATAATATAATTATTCGTTATTTGCAATCTTTACAATGGTTAGGTTCTCAAATGTATATTAAAATGTTTATATTTGTATAAACATGGAGGAACTTTTATTCTTGATAATTTTATGCTTAGTCTTAAGTTTCTGCCCTAAAAGTCACTGACTTATTTTGGGCCCATAACTAATCTTTGTATGTATAAGTACTTATTGTAACTTGTCATTAAGATTTAAAATGTAATATTTTTATACTGTACATTGGATTAGTATGGAATAAATAAAAAAAAAAAAATAAATACAGAGATGAATGTTTTCCGCATGTGCAAAATAAGCATTCCATTTCAATCACTGTAGCACCTATATCTTTAATATGTTTGTTCACCGCTTACAGTGATTACAATGTCTTGAAGAGGCTGAGTGCTCCATCTTGCGTAGAAAAGTTAGCTTTTATTTCAAACCAACATGGTGCATACACTTTCATGGTGAACAAGACAATGGATTTCAGCGTATCAGAAGTTTTAGAAGTCGAAACATATAATCTAAATATCCGATTTGCCGTTGTAAGCCATCGTACATGCGATATTTTCCAGGACACTTACGAGCCATTTCATCAGAATATTTATATTGTGAGATACATGGAAGGATATCAACAGATATTTTTGATCGCTGCTCAGATTTTCTCTCTCAGCAGAGGGCAAGTTAGCCAGAATTGGCTCGAATTCAACAACAATTAGAGTCTCACATTTATCTAGTTGTTTTCCTATAGGTCCGACAAATCAATGAGATCTCATTGATCTCACATCCAAATTGTTGATGAGATAGCGGAATGGGAACTCATTTGCAAGAAGCAATGGTCTATTAAGTTATTCTTCTAAGATTCTCATTACATCTCCTTTTGTTCCTTGATTCAGGGCAGTTCCATCGCATCACACAATAACGATTTCATCAGTTGCGATGTTATTTGCTCCGAGATACAAGATATCGTGTCACATATAACTTTTACAGAACCTCTCTTCATTGTTAGGGGATCCAAGGTTTTCTGCACTAGGTTCTTCTATTATAGAGATATGCTTTTCCATTATCTCTTTTTTTGTGATAAGTTCCATCCATCGTCTCAATAACAAATGTGCTATTATTTCTACAATCAAAATAAATAGAATATGATGGCTTATCCAGTCTAATTTTTTGCTGTAGTGTAGTACGTTCTTTGACATGCTCTCTTCTAACTTTTTACCGGTCATCTACTACAGAAGTTTCTTTTCCTTCAATTGACGATAAGACCCGTAAGGATTGAACTTGTTATTAAAGCTGCAGCTCTATCAGACACACCAGTGCGGCCACATGCCAACGCAAACTCTGACAATTATATTCGTTTAGAGGGAGTTTGGATGCAAATATTTTGTTTACTTCTTTGCGTATCACGAATGAAAGAATCTCTTAGTCGCTACCTTTCTCAGAAGATTATGTTTCTGTGCTGGATGAAGGAAGAATCAATTCGATATTATCTGTCGAAGTACATGGTTGATTTAAGAGACAATACTCACGATTCCTACTAACTGCACTCTGAATATTCTTCTTTGATTGAATTTGATCGATATTACCTATTGCCATTTTTCTAGTTGTTAGTTGGTCATCCAAAAACGTTTGGACCTATGGCTGCACCTTCTTTTCTTTGCTACAAGAACAATTTTCAAAGCTTTTGGATTTGCAACATGAAATATCAAACAATTGTTCTGCATTCTTTGAAAAAATCGTCGCATTTATGTTTGAATGATGTTACATTCTTGCTGCCGCTATTTCTCATTAAAGCTTGATATTTTGAATAATAATTCAAAATTCTTTTTCTAACTGCCGTTATTGACACACAAGGGATTACTGCCGTTTTCGAAATAAAAATTACCTTATCCGCTACTAATATGATAATTTGATTAATTGGCGATTCTTTTCTCATTGCGGTTCATTTCCTTTTCTCGCTCAAACTAAACATATTTAAAACATCTTTATAAGTTGGCAGTGCTCATTCACAAATGGCGCAGGGTGCACCAAACAAAGAGCTTTCAATTTCATAACGCGTTCTAGGTTCTAATGCAATAATTAAATTAGTTTTAATATTTTTCTTACATATTATTTAGCTGTGAATTATAATAATACGTGTATAAAACACGAAAGTCAAAATATAGTTGAAATTCGCATTATTATCAATTTTTAATGGCGTTGAGTCACCTTTAAAATTTATTATATCAAATAATCCTTTTCGAAGGTTTAATTTGACAGATATACCTATAAAAAAATCGTGGTCGGAAAATAAATTTCCGAAAAAATTTTTTCGCTACACCCTAATGTACACTGCCTGGACAATCCTATCCGTCGCACAATCGCTCTCTACTATCGCGCATTGATCGGTCTACAAGATGAAGTTAAGTGTTGCTGATTCCAGACGTAAGTGCTGCGACGGTGGCGCAGCATTTACAGAGAAACCAAATTTGAGTTCGATCTAATTAAATAATTATCAGCCCTCGTTGGATTTAATCGTCTCTGCACCACGGCATACCCTCCTTCGACTAGCGAGATGGCGGAAAGAGCAGACAGTCTTTGAAGTGCTCCATAATGGCCCATCCACAAGGCTGGTTTATGGCCCTTTCGATTATCATCTTAGGCATTCGCTTGTTGCTTAATGACTCTTGAATTCCACCAACACAGAGGTCACGGAGACAACACTGTTGTGCCCCAATCCACTTGTTTTATCATGGTCATCGAAAACTAACCATGGCACAAGTTGACATCACACAGGCATGCCGAGGACACCTACACACAGTACACAAGCTTTTCTTACATAAAGATCTTCATATGGCAACTCATGTCTTATCCGAATAGACCAAGTTCATAAACTGCTAGAAGCGCCATATTCTGGCCCTTTCCCCGTGGTCGAGCACGACGACAAGGTCTACAATTGGAAATTCCCGATGGCAAGAGGGGCACTCTCTCAGTGGAAAAGCAAAAAACAGCGAGGCTACCTCCCTCATATAGTGATAATGTGCTGAGTAATTAGCAATGCCCAAAGCCACAGAGAAGGGAGAGGAGAGTGACCTGTAGCAGGTCACCTCATAGAGAGTGTGAAACAGAGGACACCGACGTCAAAAGATATGGAAAAGAAACCCCTCTAGGCACTAAGAAGAACAATAACAACCCGGACTTCTTCAGGTGCTCTTGGTGACGAGTTACGTTTGCCAGAGACCCATCGTTCGTAAATTTTTTAATATGGTTTATTTTAATAAAAGAGGAAGACGAAAAATTGTCCATACGCTTCGATATTTTTTAACTTTCCTGCGTACTAAATGTATATATTTCATTGATCATAATTGTAACTCGTTTAATTATAGGGGCTGGTTGAGTGACCCTATTGTCAGGTAAAATAGGCCCAATGAGGAACTCCCACAGATGGGTGCTCAATGGATGTATGAAATCCTATGATTTAAAACATTAACTAATTAGGTAATTGGAAATGTAATATGTAACAAACCATTTTAAAGTAGAGAAATACTTATAACATAACTATATATTTATTAGAAATGCAAGTAACTGGTTCCCACGCGGATACACCACACACACACAAACACACACACACACATACATACACAAAGGAGTAGCTGTGGGACGGAAAGATACTGACGCTTGATAATTAAGAAAGCCGAGGAAATGCAAAGTGAAATATGATTTGGTCGTCGAGTTTTCGGGAAGGTTTCATAGGAAAAATTCCCAGTCATGTCTTGATAGGAAACTAGCCCAGTCTACGAGTGTGTACATATACTTGGAAAGCACATACATCCCTGAAATCCAACCAAAGGTCGTCAGAGTTGCTAACAAGTGAGTCTCCTATCATTAAGTTCGCCCTCGCGCTTTGAGAAAAGAAAAGAGGTCACGCCTCCTTAAGCAGGGGAGATATAAATAGACGAAGGAGAGCATTTTGTGCAGTCAAGGCGAGATCAATTAAACCATTCAATCAGTTAGACTCAAGTAAAGGCACCTGCCTCGACCGTTTACTATTACTAGAAGCAGATTCTACGTAAACCTTTTGAGTCAGGGCAAAATCGGTGGCGGGCTCAAAATAAAGTCATCCGTCACGCCAACCGAGATCGGACCAAGTCTTCAAAGCTCTTAAAATACATTTCCTCAAATCCATATCACCACCGATGGCCCCATTTTCCTTTTAAAATCCCATTAACAACTAAAACCTATGAAAAATACCCCCCTTCCAATAATAACATTCGCTCTGCTTTATCTAGATTACCTCGTTCCTATCAATAATTTAGTACCCACTCGGTTACTATTTATAACCAGTACATTTTGTATAGTGATTAAGAAATCACTCGCTGATGTATGCTCCTCAATCTTATAGATTGCCCCAAATCGTCATACAACAGTTCTAAGACAAAGACGCTACAAATACCCATATAGCCCAAATTTAAAGTTGTTACCAAAGACTTTCAATGGCCTGCAGAAACATATATCTACAAGCGGCTTACTCAACCAAAATAAACATTTGGACGTTTTTCCAATCTTGTACAATGAAATTAGAGCAGATTACGACTCATAAATAAATATAGTACTCAAGTCATTTAAATGCACATTTGATTTCTTCAAGAAACTATTTGAAACGCTTTAATACATTGAGGAATACAGCTACTGCGTTTATGTCAACAAAATGAAACGTCTCATCTAGTTTTGGTTAAAGTCTGCCGAATACACATCGCGATTCGAGTCTCAAAAGAAAGCAAATATGGAAGAAAGGTACGACTCTTTCCAGAAAGGGAAATAATTCGAGTCCAGTCCCCATGCTGAAAACAATGAAATGTTAAGCTTGTGGTGAAAATAATCATATTAACCAAAACTGTCCTTGAAATCAAAGTCCATTCATTCAAAGATTTTGTCTAGATGGTTCGGAGTACTGATTCGTAACTAGTGCCAAATACAGCTAACTTAGCCCGAGACAAGAAGTTAAGTTATATGTCAACCTAGCATAAAGTGAAAAAACTTTCGGCAAGAAGCAACAAAATCTTTCACCTGGCAGAGTTAATTAGTCCCTCGTTTCCAATATCATGAGACACACGGGACCCGCTAGCATCATTCATAAGAGCGAATTTTACCCGATTCTATATCTTTAGAAGTCAACTTGCAGACTGTTTTTTTTCTTTCTGACTAATAGGGAAGGGAAAACAATTCTCTTTCCTACACTGTTACATAAAATATCCATTTTTTTACTCATAGCCGATTGGCACAAGCACTTATTCGTCATTCTTCATTAATGTGTAAGATACTCTCAGAAGTAAAGGACTTTAATAATCCCGCACAATCTACCCTCCAACTCGTTTAAAAAAGAAATAATCTAACCTAGGTGTGATAGAACGAGTTAATTTCAACTCCTATCACATATTATTAAAAACCACGATGCTGCCCACGTGCATCTTCGATTCGAGGCTTGGAATCTTATCACCGCTACCGGATGCCAATGTTTAAACAAGGAGGTTATCGTCCCCCCGTTTGCCCCATACGCCGACCTCGCCAGATCGAGTTAGGCTTATGAACAGATAAGGCATTGTTCCCCGGCCCGGCTGTGCTTTCCCTCCAAGCTTTCACTCCATTTTCCCCCACGCCAAGGAGATGTCCTGGCTATTTATATGGAAACTTTACCACTAAGATGAGATTGGAGATCCAGATTTTCGTCGCGAAACATCACCACGACCCTCTCTCCCTTTGTGCGCCAAGGGACCTCGACCTCGAGATTCACCATCACTTGTCCAGAAGGAGGACAATATTCCTTGAGTGCCAAAGGTTCGCGCCTTTCCGACGACAAGTCCCCAAGGCTTCATCCCCCCTGTTGTTCAAGGAGAACAGCATTAGAACAGCCATTGTTCGTTTTGAGCCCTTCGCCAAGAAAGGGTTCTCACCCCCCCCCCCCCCTGTTGTTCAAGGAGAACAGCATTAGAACAGCCATTGTCCGTTTTGAGCCCTTCGCCAAGAAACGGTTCTCATCCCCCCCCCTGTTGTTCAAGGAGAACAGCATTAGAACAGCCATTGTTCATTTTGAGCCCTTCGCTAAGAAACGGTTCTCACCCCCCCCTGTTGTTTAAAGGAGAACAACATTAGAACAGCCATTGTTCTTGAGCCCGTAGACAAGAGACGGTTCTCATTCCCCCCCCCCTTTGTTCAGAAGAGAACAAAGTAGAACAGCCATTGTTCTTCAAGCCGTTCGTCGAGTAACGGTTCTCCTTTCCAAGACGCCTCGTCAGGATCCTTTTACCTCCCCCCTTCGGCTGGAACTCGCCAGCGGACCGAATATTCCTTCAAGTACCTTCCACTGCACCCTAATGAAAAGTTACGTAAGCCAAACGTCACCTTTTGAGTATTGATCCCTTTTGTCAATTCTATCCTGTGCTTTAAATTGTTTATCGAACCATCCCATCTCTTTAACTCTATATTTGTTTTACCTTTTTTAATCCCTTAAATCCTTGGATTAGCCCGAGTCTCCACGACCCTTTCCATTCTGTTTATGTCAATATTTTCCGTTTTTGTGTATTGTTATAGTTATTATTAATAAAACTCTATTTTATTAATGATAGCAATATTATTATCCTTGAGCTCAGTTCCACTTCTTAAGCATTTTGAAGATACCTAATATCGGCCGCCAGACAGTAAACGCACTCTAAAGATAATTAAGGAAGTTCCCTCAACGAATAGTGTAATATATGGTATCGTCGGGAGTCATTCTATGACATATATATATATATATATATATACTATTTAAATTTGGTGTCAGGTGTGGGGTTTAACGCTATATCTTTGCAAACACTGGTCTCAGTCAAGTAAAGCATAGTGTTATTCGTTACAATAATAGAATATAGCAGTTCCCTTTTGTTTTAACGATTGCTATCCCCTTTTTTTGAAACTTAAGAAGCTGGAGTAGCTCAAGGAACGGTTATAATATTTTGTTTGTGTTTTTTTTTGTGATTTTAGGCAGTGGTTATTTAGATTGAGAAACCAAGTACGAATAGTTCAGTGCCCATATTTAGGTAGGCTAATTCTATAGAGGCATAATTCTTGTTGCGAGGAATTTTAGTTGGTTGACTAGTGCGCCCCCAAGTGCAAAGATGACTCAGTTTGAAATCTTTAAAGCACAAGGAGAATCCTTGGGACTCTCCGGAAAAGAACTAATTGAGTACATTCAAGAGGAACGAGAAAGAGAAATACAACGAGAAGAACGAGTAGGAAAAATACAACGAGAAGAACGTGAAAGAGAAAGAGAGGAACGGATAAGACAAGCTGAGCTTCAGATTGAGTTAGCTCGGATTATAGCAGAAGTTCAAAGAAAAAAGGTAGAAAAAGAAAGAGAAAGAGAGGAACGGGGAAGAGTAATCCAATGAGAAGAACGAGAAGGAAAAATACAACGAGAAGAACGAGAAAAAGAAATCCAACGAGAAGAAAGAAGGACGGATTCGCGCTCCTTCCCAGGAAAGCTGACAAAGTTTCCGAGCCCCGTAAAACCCCCAAACTTCTTTCCCCCAAACCAACAACGGGACTCCAAACCTCCCGTTAAGACTTCTCCTCCATCTCTCTTCCCGAAGCGACCAACCATATGCTTCACCTGTGGTGTAGAAAACCA
The DNA here is from genome assembly GCA_963969495.1 of Ceratothoa steindachneri. Lineage (NCBI taxonomy): Eukaryota > Metazoa > Arthropoda > Malacostraca > Isopoda > Cymothoidae > Ceratothoa > Ceratothoa steindachneri. Next base: position 52,600,713 of record OZ018317.1, on the reverse strand, counting down.
CATGAGCTGGAATTGCCCCCAAAATTCTAGGCTTAAGAGCGGACCAGCCCACCAAGTTCACCAGATTAATGCAACACCGGCTCCCCCGGTGGTGCAGACCCAAGCAGAAACTTCTCCCCCTCCGTCAGGCCACCAGGTAAATTTTGTTTTTGGTAAAAGTTCATCGGGAACTTTGAAATATGAGGAGGGCAGCGTGGACAGCTGTCGATTATTGACTCTCGTCAGGGACACAGGATGTACGTGCTTCATCGTGTCCGACGAACTCCTCCCAGTGGCCTCTAACCACGAAAAATTTGCGGTGGTACATGACCAACTTGGGCGGGCGAACCGATTCCCCGTCGCTAGATGTTACCTGCAGTGTCAATATTATAATGGCTGGGCTGAAGTCATTGTAGCATCCATACAATTCTGTTCCGTACTTATAGGACAGAGCCCCCAAGTAAGTTTCGACCCTGTGTTTCAGGCCACCCTTCCTCAAGGCCGAGATAAGAAAGAAGCCCAGGAGCCAGTCCCCATCAGAACCCCGATACCGTCCGATTTCTCGGAGACCCCTAACCAGGACTTTAGTACGGCAAAAGAGGAGAGTGTGAATCACTAAAACCCTTAGGTGATAAGGCCCCAAACAAGGACACGGAGACTGTCCCTGGACCCCAAGAAAAAAAGAACCCCCAACGCGCCCATGGAGATACCTTCGTAGAACTGGACGAAGCATCGGCGCTTGAAGAGGATTGCCCCGCGGAGTCCCTTAATGTAATCCAGACAGTGTGCATCCAACCTGATGCCGATTACCCTCCTCCTACCCTACCAGGCGAGTCTTTGGAACCCTCTGACCTGGATAGTGACGCGCAGCTGACACCACGTCAGAAGAGTCAGCTACAAGAAGTAATTAAATGAAATCACCATTTACCCACCCTATTAGCTCTTTTCGAGCAACTGCGTGAAAATGGCCTCACCATTGGCCCCAGCAAATGCCAGTTTGCCCACGAAACCATCAAATATTTGGGTTTCAAAATAGGACAAAACAAGTTAGGTCCCCACGAGAACAAGATTAAAGCAATCGCCGACATGCCCCTCCCGATTACAAAGAAGCCATTAAGATCGTTCCTAGGATCAGCTTCTCCCTATCAGCGATTTGTTCCGAATTTCACTGCAATTTTGGCCCCCCTATGCCCCCTTCAGGAAAAGAATTTCCCCGATCGTTTACGTTGGAATGATGTCGCTGTTTCCCATTTTAATCAGCTCAAAAGAAAGTTCATTTCTGCCCCCATTTTAAAGTTGCCTAACCCGGAAAAATACTTTGGGATTAAGACCGACGTGAGCAACGAGGGCATTGGAGGTGTACTCCTTCAATACGTGGATGACAGAACAAGTCATCCAGTTGCATATGCTAGTCGTCAATTATTACCACGCGAAAAGAGATATGCCACTAGAGAAAAGATAGCTCTATCAATTATCTGGGTCATAGACAAATTCAAGCTGTACTTGATATGTAAAGAATTTCAAATAGGAACCGACCACCGTCCGTTAGCCTATATTAGGAATTTGAGACACTCAAACGGCCGCATCATGCGCTGGAGTTTACTCTTGCAAGAGTATCAGTTTAAAATAAATTAGATAAAAGGTTCCGATAACCAGGTCGCTGACGCGCTCAGTAGGAATGCGTTACCGAATAGCGTAGAATAATTGTATTCATAGGATTAGTATCTCCATGTAGGTATATACCGTCTTGTACGACTTAATTTAAGATTCTTTTGTAATATAATTAATTAATGTATATGTCTGAATTTTGTAACGCTCAATGTCTAATTTTTTGTATGTCTATATATTTGTTCTTATTAATTTACGTATAAATTATTTTGTCCCGTATGTACTGAGTTTATATCATTTCATTGTTCCATTTCATTGTTGATTAAGTTGTATTAAAGGTTATTTTCCCCTGTAATCTAAAGATCAAAATGATCATATGTATTGAGGTAATACTAGTTAGGTGCAGGAAGGTACGGTTGGTACAAGAAAACGAGTTCCCCACAACGGAGCTCTATCGTTGTCCCTTCTCTCTTTTTTTTTCGAAGCGACAACTTTCCCCTAGAATGGAGGGGTGTGATAGAACGAGTTAATTTCAACTCCTATCCCATATTATTAAAAACCACGATGCTGCCCACGTGCATCTTCGATTCGAGGCTTGGAGTCTTATCACCGCTACCGGATGCCAATGTTTAAACAAGGAAGTTATCGTCCCCCCGTTCGCCCCATACGCCGACCTCGCCAGATCGAGTTAGGCTTATGAACAGATAAGACATTTTTCCCCAGGCCCGGCTGTGCGTTCCCTCCAAGCTTTCACTCCATTTTCCCCCACGCCAAGGAGATGTCCTGGCTATTTATATGGAAACTTTACCACTAAGATCAGATTGGAGATCCAGATTTTCGTCGCGAAACATCACCACGACCCTCTCTCCCTTTGTGCGCCAAGGGACCTCGACCTCGAGATTCACCATCACTTGTCCAGAAGGAGGACAATATTCCTTGAGTGCCAAAGGTTCGCGCCTTTCCGACGACAAGTCCCCAAGGCTTCCCCCCCCCCCTGTTGTTCAAGGAGAACAGCATTAGAACAGCCATTGTTCGTTTTGAGCCCTTCGCCAAGAAACGGTTCTCACCCCCCCCCCTGTTGTTCAAGGAGAACAGCATTAGAACAGCCATTGTTCGTTTTGAGCACTTCGCCAAGAAACGGTTATCATCCCCCCCCTGTTGTTCAAGGAGAACAGCATTAGAACAGCCATTGTTCGTTTTGAGCCCTTCGCCAACAAACGGTTCTTATCCCCCCACCCCTGTTGTTCAAGGAGAACAGCATTAGAACAGCCATTGTTCGTTTTGAGCCCTTCGCCAAGAAACGGTTCTCACCCTCCCTGTTGTTCAAAGGAGAAAAACATTAGAACAGCCATTGTTCTTGAGCCCGTAGACAAGAGACGGTTCTCATTCCCCCCCCCCTTTGTTCAGAAGAGAACAAAGTAGAACAGCCATTGTTCTTCAAGCCGTTCGTCGAGTAACGGTTCTCCTTTCCAAGACGCCTCGTCAGGATCCTTTTACCCCCCCCTTCGGCTGGAACTCGCCAGCGGACTGAATATTCCTTCAAGGAACCTTCCACTGCACCCTAATGAAAAGTTACGTAAGCTAAACGTCACCTTTTGAGTATTGATCCCTTTTGTCAATTCTATCCTGTGCTTTAAATTGTTTATCGAACCATCCCATCTCTTTAACTCTATATTTGTTTTACCTTTTTTAATCCCTTAAATCCTTGGATTAGCCCGAGTCTCCATGACCCTTTCCATTCTGTTTATGTCAATATTTTCCGTTTTTGTGTATTGTTATAGTTATTATTAATAAAACTCTATTTTATTAATGATAGCAATATTATTATCCTTGAGCTCAGTTTCACTTCTTAAGCATTTTGAAGATACATAATATCGGCCGCCAGACAGTAAACGCACTCTAAAGATAATTAAGGAAGTTCCCTCAACGAATAGTGTAATATATGGTATCGTCGGGAGTCATTCTACGACACTAGGTAACTGCAAGGGAGCCAAAGTTGCACTCCATCATCCAATAACTGATATGCCAACACGCTGAATTATTTCACTCTTAAGCCGGAGGAGTTTCTTCACCATTAATAGTCATGTCCAACCTTGACTGATGTCCTAGAGAAGGTTTCCAACAATGCAATGGCTAGTACATGGATTGGTTAGGTTTTCCGTTATATGTATATTGAAAAAAAATCTATTCGACAAAATTAAAAGGTCGTACATAAACTCCTAGTGAACCAGCTAAGGATCCTACAGCCATTCTGAAAATTGCAAATAACCTGCGCCTTTCTAATAATTTTTTCCACAATAAGGCTTTAGATAAACTCTTGACCCAATTTTATTTTCCCAACACCGCTTTCGAGATAAAACTCTATTGTAGGTCTAACGAATATGTCAAAGATAGACTCAAAGAGGCCAAGTCAAAAAGGCACCAATGATCATAGTTGGGCTCATAAGTCAATATTTTCTATGGTTGATTGGGCATTTCGAGTTGCTAAATCAGTTCGTCTAAGAACAATTTATTGAACTTCAGTTGCTGAAGCACCTGTTACTATCTTATCTAGAGTCAGAATTCATCACAAAATTCTTAGTGATCATTGGACGAAATTTCTGATTTGCTAAGTCAAACATAGAAAAATAGTTTAGCCTTTTAGGGTTATCAAAGCTTCTAATTTCTTTTTTCTAAAGAGCTGAAAATTGCAAAACTCGATTTTAATCGTTTTTCCATCTTGGAAACTTTCCAAACGTTTAGTGATGTGTTAATATTGTCTTACCATTGTCAAAGAGCACTCTCTATTTTTTGTTGTTCTCAGCACTTTGTGGACTTCGTCGAAGTACTAATGGCACCGAGAGTCAGGCCACTATCATCGTTTGAATAGAGTAAACACTAGAGATACAATTGTTGGAAACCTATCATGTGGAATCGCTATTAAGCAACAAGCCTAAAAATTTATCTATTACCAACTTTACGCATATTGGTTATCATTGACGCTTAGTTGCCTACTCTATTTTTTAGTGCTCCCTCCTTGGAGAAGTATTGTGCGATCAATTATAATTTAGAGGACTGTAGGTTTTTGGCTAACTACAAATGAATTATTTCGGTTAGATTAAATTAGGTTAAACTAGGCTAGTATTTCCAAATTCTGATTTATTAATCTTATATTTATTTATTCTGGGCATTATCTTAAGAATATTTTGTAACAATCTTTCCTACATCTGCCAGTTTCACTATTATTGGGACCGTTGAATTTCTTATCCAACCAAAGTTGCTCATCAATCGGACATCTGTTTTGAAGGAGTGCCCCATTACATAATGATCATATACTGTACATGAACTTGATTACGTCGGCGTCTCTCTTTCAGATACTAACTTGCGTTTCTGAGCTCGCTTGCTTAAAAAGCTTTTTAGTTATTCGCCCCACTTATGGCAACAAGTTGGCCAAAAGCAACATTTTCCATCAAATTTAACCCATTTCTCTGACTCGAGTATGCAGGCGAATGCGGTGGACTGTTACGATGCGGCAATGATTGTGGTCTTCGATCATGCATGCAACACCGCATTTTACTATGAATTACTTAAAGGTGTGGTTTATGCGAAGTAAATCGCTGAATATTCCTTAAAAGATGTCACCGAATAGCTGGCTGACCAAGGTCGAAAGAGTAATGATAAAACAGAAGAAGGACACGAGATCCACTACTACACACTTCATTACATTTGATCGTATCAGGCTCATTGAGTCGGTGCTTACCGGTTGGTATCTCTAACGTGTGAAGGCAGTTCTGCCACTTCCACGGATGTATTTCTCCTGCCATCGCTTATGTAAACGTGTGAAGTTTGGTTTACCTGAAGTGTCATTTTCTTGGTGAACGTATCATATAAAGTTTTATCGTCTATGGCCAAGTGTGTCAATTGCCGAGAGACCCACCCTCTACCTCGAAACGATATGTAGCTTATCTTTTGGAGAAAGAATTCCTAAAATCTTAGACTTCGGATCTTCTCTCGTTTAGCGAGGCTACTCCTTGGTACCTAACCTAGACGACTGTTTTGTCTCCCAAGCTGTCCGCCACATTCTTGTTAAGTGTGCGATTACGGTGGATCTTCGCCAGCCATCGCGCCTTAAGTGCTCCATTTAACTAGCATGAATAGCTTGAAAGGCTCAGGTAGCTTTTAATCCTCTTTGAATTTGAGATACTAGAGGGACGCAACAGCATTTGATGTTAAGCCCCCCCCACATACTTTAAAGGAAGGACTGATTTGTACTTTGTGTTAGGCACATTCTTGTTGAGTGTGTCATTCTGGTGTATCTTTGAGCAGGTTACCGTTCACAGTTCCGTCATGAACAGTGTTACTTCCGCACATTTTTTTAAGTGAGACCTTATCTTAAATACAGAAATGTTAACTTATTGACTCTCTAGATGAGGATGGCCTTCTTTAGAATTGAAATCTTCTTGGTGTTGGGCTCAGGTTCCTGCTCTGGTGTGAGGTGGGCCTCCCAATGATGCAAGAACTTGATTCATAATTCTTCTTCTTACTTTTGCTTTGTTCAGTTTTGGTTTTGTTTTAGAATCCATTGTTTTTACTTGTTTTGTGTATGTGTTGTTTTGGATTTAGTTTATGTTTATTTATGTTGCCTAATAATATGGTAAAATAGATAACAGCTAATTATACTTATGGTGGCAGTGGCAAAATAGGCGCATATTTTTTTAAATTGTGTTTAGCCCGACTTCCTGGCCGAAGCTTAACATGCAGTAGTTCTGCTTGTTGATTTTCGAATTGAATGTTCAAACTTTTCATCAGAAGGAAGGAGAATTATATTGCCATGACTCTTTAGTTCGTCGAGGCGATGACAGCGCTCCAGACACTGTTCTAGCTTAGAATGGGTGAATAGAGGATTTTCCACGCGCTTCAAACCTTAGCCGCTCTCTCTCTTAATGGTCCAGGACAGCTTGATGACCAAGATGTTATTGTCTTCGCGAACGCAGGAATTTTGAGCAGAGATCGCGATTATATTCACTTTCATTTCGACAATCAACACATAATGAAAGACGTTTAAATGATACGTGCAAGAAAAAGAAGAATTTTAAGATCGTTTGAAGGAATTTTTTTCAATCATGCACCTAAAACTCTCTAAGGATAAAAAGCTTAGTGGACCGTAACTATTGCAAATCCCGGTTTATAGATACTTAATAATATATATAAATATTTATATATATATATATATATATATATATATATTTGATAAATGATCAATAACGTACTAGTCAATGCAGCTAGGTACGGGTAATAATAAAAATTCCTTAATCCGCTAAAGAATTTTCCTGGAGTTCCGCAACCCTCTTCAGTAGAGTTACGTATACGACAAGGCAACCATCTATTTCTTCATATATATATATATATATATATATATATATATATATATATGCACATTAACAGAGAGTTGTCATAGAAAAATATAATAGAAGTAATGCTGAAAATAAAATCAAAGAAAGAAAATGGTATATAATGGCTAAAATCCGACGTTAAAAAAATCACATGTAGCAGCTCACATGTAGTTGCTCTACTCGAGCAACAACATCCAGAGCCACAATTAGCAAATAACACAAAATGACATGCGGGCCATTCTCAAATTAGAAATTGAGTTAGCAATCAATCAAATGAAGAGTCATAGGTCAGGGTGACATTAGTTCTGAAATGCTGAATGATTTGAGATATGTCAGTGTGGATAAATTAGCTTGTTTATTTACTGAAGGTTTAAAACAATGACAGATTCAAAAGGAATTTAAAAATGACATGATCAAGGGTTATACAAATTTATTTTTTAGTATAAAACAATGTAAGTGTGTTTTTTGTCAAATATTCAAATATGACACTAAGTTTGTATAGCAATAAAACTGCATACACCTAATTGAATCTCCATATTATTAGTTTAATTTTTTCTAAGCTTATTTCTTTAGAGAAAAGACTCTGGAAGGGGACTTTGACTTTGAAATCTGGAATCAGGCAGTGAAGTTTTTCTAAGTAAATGCAAACTTTATCGTAAGGAGAGTTTCATTGGTAGATTTGTCACACTATTTAGTATTTTGACGTGCAATTGTGAAATTACTAGTTGTGAGGAGGGTGCATTTAATGGTTGTGTGATCTAAGCCCACATTCAATGTTCCTGATGCAGAAAGAAAAAGATTCGTTTGAAAGATCTTGCCTACATCAAGGATCAGAGAAAAAAGTTGGGAAGTAAAGGACCCTAAAGAGTAGGTGCCATGATGTGGCTGAGAACAAGATAGGATTGCAGAAGTTGTATAGGCAAAGAATGTTAAAGAGGTTGGACCAAAGATGAAGCAGCAACGAGAAAAATGCTGCTGCAGGCCAAAAGACCACAAGAAATGATGTAGACATATTTTTGGTCTTGAGGAGATGGAATTGTTGAAATATTGTGCTGATTTTAAAGATGTTTTTATTCCTCTAACTGACTATGAGCCTGAACTTCTTCAAACTTGCAGAAAAACTATCATGAGATTAGAACCTTTGGGGTTGCTAGTGTATCTTATGGCATAGAGCTGAGGCCAACTGCAGCAATAGCAGCTGCAACAATTATTGATGCAGATTCAGCACCGAGGGCAATACCAGTAAAGTGATTGATAAGAATAAGGGAAGGAGAGCGCATGATATATTAATGAGAAAGTTGAGGGAAGAGTTTGTAGTGTAGGTTTGGGAAAATGTGTGATGTCATGCCTTTTTTTCAAAGACCAGATTTACACAGTTTATTTCGTATTCCTTATAATGGTTTTTACTCAAGTTCTTTATAATCTATGACAAATTGGCGGGAATTATCGCTCATCTATGCGCTCATTTGTTATGTAAAGCTTTTATCGCTTATAGTTGAAGTCGCACCACATATCAGCTTTTTTCGACCTTGACTTTTTATTTTATTCACATTTTTTATGCCTTTTAATCTTTATAATCAACACAAAACTAGGTCAGTACACCTATAAAGATATTTTTAGGATAATAATCATTAAAATTCAATATTACAATAACCTTATATTCAATTCAAGGATTCTAACTAGAACGACTCCCAAAAAACACCATCTCCTGAATCGAATTTTTTATAACGTTTAACGCCATCTTGGACGCTTTCTTGTGACTTGACAGACTCTGTAAAAATAGCGAGGTGTAATAGAGGTCTCAAGAGAGTACAGCAGTCTCTATTAGTTCACTGTAACATGGATGTTATGTAGCTGTTCGAGAATAGCAAAACGAGCCCCAATCAGTACACGATTAATCAACACCTGAAAAGCCCACTAAAGCACCGTTGCTCGAAATATAATTATAATCTATTAGTTTGGTTGTGGACGTGGGTTTTACCATAACTGGTCAAAGGAAGCATTTTGAATTTAATAAATCAATTCTCCATTAAGTAAAAGGATTAATCAGAGGTTTATGCAGGCCATTTCTCGCTGGTCTATTGGAGATGTCGATCAATAAATAACAAAGAGTGAAATACGAGAAACAAGTTTTATATCTTAATCAGTTCTTTTAAGACTAAAGAATTCTTATTGTGAATCCATAATTAAATTCTAGTGATTGAATTTGCAAACGGGCCACAAAATGCGAGGGGCCTGTCCAATATTCCTCTTAATTATTTCTCCTTTAGTCACAAAGGGCAGGAGGCAGAGGACGTCGCTTCCTTCAAATGGAAAATTTATTCTTTTGATACACAAAATTTGAATCATAAAAGAATTTGTGAAAAAAGGAGTTTTTCTTAAAGCTGCTTTTTTGCTCTTTCTCTCTTTTTTTCTCTGACTGATGTGGTTGAAATTGTAATTTTTACTTAATATATGCACTTAGTCATTCTTTATTTTACCCTCTTTTAGATTCTTGTCAGATACACATTTAATAAAATTATAATAGCACTGCAATTTGCGCTCCCATTATTTTAGTTAACTACTGAATAAGGACATTTTTCTTCAAAATATGAGTTTAGTCTAAGTATCATTATGTAACCAATTAATAGTTTTTGCACTTAAAATGTATTTTACCTCAAGGATTATGTGTTTTAAGATGGCCTATATAAAATCAAGCTGTGTTTTAAAGTAATAATTTTGTTTTTCAACAGACTATATAAATTAACCTCACAAAACAAAAATAATATCCAGTTTCATCTCTCAGGTAAAGTTTTCGTTTAATGGAAGTTAGGGCTAATCAAAATTATTTCCTTCTTTCCCATAGTCCTTGTTTTGGTACATCATATGTTGACAGCTAGATATACGGAGCTACAATTGGATCCGAGACTGCCACACAAAGCTCAAATAGAGTAAAAGACAAGAAAGTTTCAGTAGTACCATTTATATTGAAAAAAACATAAATAATAGGAATAATTAGAAAGTAAAACGATTAAGTAGATTTTTCATATGTTTGGTTCCACGTTCATACACTGTAATCCTCACAATATACTGCAAAAAATCCAAGTAACAGCTAAAAATGCAATTTTATGGGCTAGGGAGAACTCAGGTTCCAGGAGCTTCCGAGACTTAATACACATTACTTTAGTGATCTTTGAGAAAGTTAGTGTCAGATAATTTAAAAAGATCCCAGTATTATATTTTAGTACGGCGTTAGTTTTTCCTGAAACCATTGATGCTTAAAAAACTTTCATTCATTTTTTGCAGCACTTATACTCGTATCTGAAAAATTCCTGTGGATGTAAAGAAAAACTAAATTTTCCTCTATTCATTGTTTTCTTAAGATTTTTAATCAAACCTAGCTTAAAAGGCATCAGAAAAAGCAGAAATTTCTTAGGATCAATCATTGGCAAGGATATTTTGGATTTGAAGTGAAAAAGATATTTGAGCTGGCAATATCTCAAGCAAAGAAAGCTTGATATAACCACATGGCATTCTTAATATCAGAGTGATAATCTTGAAAAGACAACACATTCTCCACTGATGATCTTAGTATTTAATGGCGTTAATTAAAATTTTTATGTTATCATAAATTATTTAGAAGTACTTATTTGAGACTTCAACGCAATAAATCTATAAATAGTCTTCATTTAGTTGGCTGATACACAAATTCTAAAGTTTTGATCAAAAACCTAATCTCAGAGCAGTATACCATAGATGAATTATTATGAAGAGAAAGAAATTTCCTTACTTCTTCATTCTTACTTCTCTATCATTAATATGCTGTTAAATAGTGTAAATAATTGTTCTATCTATGATGAAAGCCAAGGAGGTGGAATGAGTTTTTGATTGTCCTAAAACTCATGAAAATCTTTAAGCTGTGGTTCTGTTGATGTTTTTGGTTCGATGAACATAGGTGATGGTAGAATGATTGTTTTCCAGGTATCTTTATTGTTCATCTCATCATTACTGTGTTTTTCCAGATTCAAGCTTACAAGTAGATAATTTTGGAACTCTAATAACTGGTCCATGGGTGATTGTGATTTTGACAGAGAGAACATTTATGCATTTACTAGCATGTTTGTTATATTGTATTTACTCTTAATACAAGTGAATTTTTACTATGTTCAAATAAAAATACGTGGAGAAGAATACTTTCCTGATTTCTGTAATAGAATGATTTAGAGTTTAGTGGAAATGCACCTTAAACCCCGCTAATAGCTTGGGAGGGAAAGTGAGGATTTCTCAGTTCTCTATGAATCAATTTTGATGAAACTTTTCCCAGCTGCTCTGTATAATATGCCAACACTAAAATTATGTTTTTATTAAGCTGTGTCTCTTCATTTAATTGTAAGTTTCAAAAACTTTATTTTTAGGGAGAATGAGTTTAATAACATCTATCATGCTTACGACCAGGAGGACGTCGCAGAGGCCATAATGATGAAGATAAGTCTCTTAACATCAATGAAAGTGCTGAAAGCAACTCTGTTCATGTTAAAGTGGCGTAAATAGTTTGCCATGTGATGGGGTTATAGAATCTTATATGGAAAATTCATTAAAGAAGAAGCAATCTGATATGAGGAAGTCGAAGACCGGGTAAAAATAAGTCTGCTGAATAATGGCTACCAGTTACGTGGAAAACCAAGACAAGCAAGCAAATTCATTTTTACCGTCACTGGTCCTTCCCATGTACCGAACTCCGAAGGCAACTCGATTCTTGGAACCATGGCATCCGTGCCAGCTCTCCTGAAACTACCTCTTTTAACTCCCCTTCAGAGGACTTTGAGGCGCAAATGGGCCCGAAAGTACTTTATCGTAGAATAACCCTGACATATACGTTACTTCTAGCCAATAGGCATGGTCACTCAAGATAAACGCGTGACCTTGATTCGACTTTAGTCACGACAGAGTAACAAGGATTTACAAGGAAAGGAGTACCCTAGGAGACCTTACGACCCATTCAAAGATGATACCTTTAGACTAGCAATCGACCAGGCACATAGCTGCACAATTGTTTTGCGTCCCTAAACCGCCACTTTTCAAGACTGTGTCTAGTCTCGACTTGAACTCGTCAACAGATTCACTGTTGACAACTTCCACTAGAAGTGCGTTCCACTTACCGCAGAGACTGTAAGTGAAAAGATTTCCACACAGATTGCGGTTGTAACGCTTCAATTCAAGTTTGAAGCCGTGATTGCGCGTTCTGTTCTCACTCAGTGTGAAAATATCCCGGTAGTCAACATTGTCGAACCCTCGAAGTATTTTGAAAACTTCGATGAGCTGACCACGCAGTCTAAGGGTTTCCAGCGAGAACAGATTTAATCCCCTTAGTCTATCCTCATAACTTTTATGTCGGATAGAGTGGATCAGTTGGTTGCCCTGGCTTGTACGTGTTCCAACCTTGCGATATCCTTTCGAAACGAAGGACTCCAAAATTGTACGGCATACTCCAGGTTCGGCCAGACGAGGGATTTGTACAGACAAAGAACTATCTCCTTGTTACGGTATCCAAACTGGCGCTTTATGTAGCCTAATATCCTTTGGGCTTTCTTCTCTGCCTTGATGAACTGTTTCGAAAACTTGAGGTCACCAGTCATAGTTACACCTATGTCCTTCCCAGTGTCATTCGATTCAAGAGCAGTGCCCTTAAGAATATACTGAGTCTGGGGGATTCTGTGGCCGATATGCATCACTTTGCATTTGTTCACGCTAAAAGGCATTTGCCACGTGTACGACCATTCCCCAATCTTCCCAAGATCTTCCTGCAGGCGGGCAATATTTCCATCCTTTGCAACGTTCATACCAAGCTTGGTATCGTCGGCAAATTTGGAAACCTTGGCAACCATGTCACCGTCCATGTCGTTGACGTAGATGATGAATAGTAGTGGTCCCAGGACAGAACCTTGAGGCACTTCGCTAGTAACAGGCACCCACTCACAAGCCTGTCCATTTACCACCACTTAGCCAGTTTTCGATCCAGCCGGCTACTTTTCCGTCTATGCTCAGCGCTCGCACTTTCCAGAGAAGGTGGCGGTGTGGTACCTTATCAAAGGCTTTCTGAAAGTCTAAGTACACCCCCATCCACGGCCTTTTTCCGATCGTTGTCACTGTACACGAAGTGGAAGAATTCCACAAGGTTCGTCAGGCATGACCGTTGCCTTTGGAAGCCGTGCTGGGAACTCCTCAGTAGCAGGTTTGACTCTAAATACGACGTCATTTTGTCCACCATCATGCTTTCCATGAGTTTAACGACTATCGAAGTCAGACTGATAGGTCGGTAGTTTGACACTTGATCACGCCTATGTGGTAATGAAAGAGTAGAAACAAAATATACTTAAATATTGATATATTATACACAGTAGGGCGCGTTTGAGATTCCAATCCATCCCTTATTGCGGAAAGCAGATCGATATTCTGACTGTTTTCACGGTCCTCGCTCAAGTGACTGACCTCGAACCTGACTTCGTGGTTTCGAAGGGCCGCCATCAGCCTCTATTCTCGACACTCCTTCCTTGCAAAGATGTTACTTTAATAAAAAGGTGACATCTCACAACTGCTGGATTGGTATTAAAAGTCTCAAATTTTCCCGACCTCATATGGGAGGACAATTGTTGGATACCTTACCTTGAACGGGTCACGCTTTGGTGCCTCAGACACATTTACGTATAAATAATATAAAATAAACAAGGAATAAATGAACTTGACAACATAACAAGGGCTACAAGAACTAATATGAAATTAAATGGGGATCGATCAGCTAAGGGCAATAATGAGCTAGAGCTAGACAAAAAATAAATAAATAAATAACAAAAAATTCTAGGAAAAAATTACAATATAAAAAGATAGAAAAGGGAAATATAAAATACAGGAAATTAATTAATCCGAAGGATATAAGGGTTAACCGGATCGTTCTTGATTTATAAACAGAGAGGAACAAACATAAACATAACATTAGCAAGCATAAAATTTATCCTGGATTAGTATGGATAGGGTATTTTGAATTGATCAGCCTAGAGGAATAAACTAGAGCGCTTAAGGCGACCATTGTTACTTTTACATTTCGTAAATATTCGAAAGGCTTGTGATCCGTCTCTAAAGGGAACTCTTTACCTAATAAATACATTCTGAACTAATTTATGACCCATATAATGGCCAGAGGCTCCTTTTCATTGATGGCATAATTTTTTTTGCACAGCATAAGCTTATGGCTCGCGTAGGCGACCGGGTAACTATTGCCATTATCGCTATACTCTAGTAAAACGCATCCTAACCCTTCCTTACTAGCATCGGTTCTGATACCAAACATTTTCTTAGGGTAGGTGAGCCGGAGAATAGAGATGGAAGCTAATAGGGACCAGACGAAGGGTTCTGGGGACTTCTTTTTCAGCCATTCACACAAAGTGGCAGAGATAGAAGCGAAAGGTGGGACGAAGCCGCGGTAAAAAGGAGCAGACCCTATGAAGGATCTTAGCTCCTTCTTATTGGACAGACGGGGCATGTCCTCAATGGCTTGCATCATGCGATTGTAATTACTCTAGGCCATCACCAAATTAAGGGGCCGCAAATCGAAGCCTATATTACCCGTCTGACTTGTTTACCAAAATAATAGGGGAGCAGTAAGTAAATTAGGAGGGTTCTATAATATTTAAATTTAACAATTTAGAAACTTTTGCGTTGAAGATCTCTCTTAAATGGATGGCAAGGTAGTACGGCTTAGAACGAATAGCCTCTAGGGTAGTTAAAATAATATCATGCTCGAACTGAGCGGCAGAGACCTGAATCTCAGAGATCACCTCTCCAAAGTGGCTCAATAAATACTGCGGCTGACACTTCGACTCGTGGGACAGCTGGGCGTTAATGTCTAAGTCGGATGACTGGGATTTGGTAGTGTTATGCATGGTAGGCAAGATTAATTTCTTGATTGTTCAATTTAAGCCGCTTGCACCACATTTAGCGGATCTAGGGGGTGAATGGAGCTAATCCGGTTGATTGCCACACGGGCGGAGGGTTCAGATGTCATAAGCCCCATCTGCAGCGGAGTGGGTCTGACGCTTGCTTTTGCAGTTGTCCTTTGACAGATATCACACGAACGGAAATACTTAAGGATGTTATCTGCCACACCAGGGCAATAAAAATACTTAAAGACTCTTCCTGGGCCGTTTTGGTATGGCTGAACTGGCTAAAGAAAAGGCTATCGTGAGCCGTCTTTAATATGAGGTGGACCTGAAACGGGGGATGCATACCGCATGGGCCTCGTAACAATTGCGTTCCTGTAGGTGCGGTACAGGAGGTCGTTTTACACAACGTGGGAAACGAATTTATTTCTGCGAGTGGACTCTTGGATCTTATTATGAGCTTTGATCAAAGAGGCGGAGTGAATCACAGTCCTTTTGCTCTTTAGCGAATTCATTGTTTATATGCCGCTAAAATCGGTGTCGCAGGAGGTTTCAATAGGAGCGAGTACCTCTACTTCCTTTTACGCCTGGGAACGCGTGAGGATGAGATGAAAGACCGGAGTGGAAGTGACCCGTAGGCAGTGTCCCACCAGAAGAGGGCAGAACTTTATTGGAGCCGTTACTACCTTATCCCAGGTGGTATTATTCGCGCATTCAATAAAACATTTCACGAAAGAGAATCGATTTGCACGCCAAAGGAGGTTATTTACTACCGCAAACTTTTTATGGTTCGGAGCGATCGGGAGGAGCAGCTCGTCGGACACCATAATACATGTACACCCTCTATCCCGAACAAGAGTGGAGAACCGGCAACCGTTTACTGATATGGTTTCAAAATCCAATCTTCCTGAGGAGCTCTTCTCGATAGCCAGCGGCAGGAGGAGCAGAAGGAGAGGGAGGTGATTCAGTTTTCGACGGTGGTGGCACACAAATTTGGTGTACTTAATTGAAAGAACTAGGCCAGAATTGGAAGTTTTGAGGGCAATTTGTCATCAAATGTCCTTCAATACCGCAGGAAATACACATGATGGACCTCATAGGGAAGTATAACGAAGGGGGATTTGATAAAAATGGCTTGACGTCACGGGGTTCTGATGAAGAAAAATTTCTGGGCTTGAAGGGGCTAGTTATTTTGAAAAACTTACTAGGTTCACGATGTGTAACTTTTATTTGCCACTTTTACATTTGGGAAAAGATGGATCAGACTTTCTTCTTTAGGGTAGCAATTGTGGCTTGCGGCGAATACATCGGTTTCTTCGATGCATTCCTTGAAGGTGGAACACCTCCGATCCTTTACAAATGATCAAATTTCCGAAGAAAGCAAAGCCATAATCTGGTCTTTCAGTATGAAGTCGACTAACGCTTCATACGCGTGGGTAACTTTCTAAAAATCGAGCCAGAAGTTGAAAAGTCTCTGACGCGTATACCCAAACTGTCGAAAATTTTGGTTAGGCTCTATCCTGGCGGGACGAAACTTAACGCGGTAGTAATCGGGCGTCATGTTATACGCGACTAAGAATTTTGATTTCAACGTCAAATAATCGATCTCAGAGCTTAGAATATAGCAACGGCAGGAGTTAAGCCACAAAAACCGTTTCAATGTCCCAGTGGTTTAGCTCGAAGATCTTTTCAAAATGCATGAAATAGGACCCGAAATCTTCCTCCTTGTAAACGGTGAGCTTCACTGATGCAGCTTGAGGGGCGTCTTTACCTCGAGATAGTGAAGAGTGTCTCCATCCTCGCTCTATTAATTTACTGTTCATGTTCTCCGATGCGTTCTTTTTCCTTTCGTTCTTCTCTTTCTTTTTTTATGTTCTCTCTCTCTCTCGTTTTTCACTTTCTTGTTCTTGTTCTTCTTTTTCATTTTCTCTTTCTTCTCTCTCCCTTATTTCTGCTCTCTTGGCTCTATCTCCTTCTTTTATATAGGAAAGAATGTCTTTTCCGCACAAACCAAGAGATTCACCTAGTAATTTAAATTGGTCGAGTGAAGACATGATGGTCGCAAATTTGAGTTAAACTTTTTTAAATAAAAACGTAACGGGATTGTCGACCCAAATTAAATTGGTATACACACGGCGCAATTAGTAATTTTAGTCTGAGCACTCGGAAATACCCGAATTAACGCGAAATCCTTTAACTTGGCTCACAAAACCGAGAACAAAACTAGACTGAACGTTTCTTGATAAGAAAAGAGGCAAATTTCGTTAAAGGGGGGAATAAGTGATAGGTAAGGTCTCAAAACTTAGACACCATATGTTTAAAGGCGGGTACACACAACAAATGGTAAAAATATTTTGCATAAATATTTATGATTACCTTCTCAATAGTTTAGCATTCAACCTCAAAACCTTATAAACCTAAAACTGTAGCGGGCCGAAAATCTAGACTCTAACCCTAATCGATCCCACCCGCTTCCTACACTAATTCGGACCTGATAAATCTAAAGAAAAATGAAACGGAATCTATGTAGAGTCCTTTACTTACCAAAAATATGGAGTAAATATGCACATAAAAATATAGATAGCTAATTTTCCTATATTCATAATTAATATTATCTGATGAATACCAATCAAAATTTATGCCAAAAAAACAACATTTAATTAGACTATATATACAAAAGGAAGATACACAAAGTCATACAACAAAAAATATCTACCAGGTCAATATCAACCAACCGATAACACAGTATACACATTAGTCAATAATAGGAGGCCTAAAGCAAACAAGGGGCCAAAGCAAACATGCGGCCCTAAAGCCAAAAAAGGGCGTGAGCAAACAAGAGGCCTCCAAAAAAAAGAAAGGGCTCAAGTGTTACCCAGGTGAGTATTGTCGTTCAAGCATTTAAAAAAAAACTGGCGCCTCCGAGCTTGTACAATACTGCAATCTGGTCACGCATTGATACTATCAAAGCCCTCTCTGTCCTGGTGGGACTTACAATCTCTGGTTGGTTATTTCAACCCTACAGTCTCTGCCACTCCTTACAAATGGTGGCCCTTCGAAAAATGATTCAAAATTAAACTGAGGAGGAGAAAAAACATTTGATACAAAACATGAAAATCAATTTATATATACAAAAAAGAAAAGAAAACGTTTTCGTTTATAAACACATTCTTACAGATGGAGGAAGATGATATTGGCAAAGGGGTGGGAGAATGGCCCTTCACACACACTCACATTCACTTCACCTCAACGCCAGTTAATATATATATATATATATATATATATATATATATATATATATATATATAGACATATATTATGTAATAGAATGTCCCTGATATAAACGTCACTTCTACCCAATAGGCATGGTCCCCCAAATTCAGCGCGTGACCTCGATTCTATCCGGGTCACGGTAGAGATAGGGAATAGAATTGAGGGAAGTTGGCCGATATTAACTAATGAATGCTGTGGCTATGTGGCTTATGAAAAGGTAGGAACAAAATATACTTTAATATTGACAGTTATACAGAGTTATACGTGGACTGATCTAGAGCCTGACCTATTAGTTTCGATGTGCCGCCAGGAACCTCTATTCTCAAACTACATGACGTTGAACATGAGTTGCGTTCTTTTCAATGATGAGGCCAGAGTGGTTGTAAAAATGATTGGATTTATTTTGGAGATGAGCGTCACCGAAGTTTGCGACCTTAACAGCAGCAAAGAGGAGTCATGTTGTGGGCAAGTATATTTGGACACATACTTGTTGGCCCAGTAACGCTGCCTGATGGGGTTAAAGTGACTGCAGCTGGCTACGGCAATCCAATAAAGGAGATTTGGGATCCGTGGCTAAATGGCATACCATTGTCACTTTTAAGGACTCTAGTTTTCATGCATTACAAGGCTCCATGAAAAAGATCTTAGGCATATAAGGTGATATGGTGATGATGTGGCCACCAGCTTCTCTGGATTTCAACCCAATCGAGAATATGTGGTCCATCTTTAAACAAGATGTTGATACCTATGGACGTTAAAATGTCAGGGGTGACCAATAAAGCTGCAGTAAATGTACTAGAACCTGCTACTGTTAAGAAATTGAATTCATCCATTGAAAAGGCGCTCATGTGGGCCAATATAATTCATTATGTAAATCAATTGTGTGTTATAATTGTTGTTTTTTGTAAATATATATGCAAAAAATGCCTAATTTGTATAATTATCATTCATTTTCTCCCAAATATTTCTAGATGGGCTCCTTTTATTCATAAACTATTAGTGTTGTTCCCACACTAAAAATGAATCGGAAAAGGATGTTTCACAGCATAATGAAATCATAACATTTGTATTATCACATTAACCAGACCAGCTGGAAAAACTTTCATTAAATTTTATTCAGGAAGATCAGAGAAATCCTAACTTTTCCTTTTAAGCTATTAGCGTGGTTTCCTAGCTCCATCGACTGACAGCATAGCTGTTTTTTCAAGTTTTCGAAACATTTGAAGTTCCAAGTTTATAAGGTAATCAAATGTTTCATTTGATTTGCCAACTAAACTTCATTAATCCATTATAAGCATTGGCTTGCAAATGATTTTCACTTATAAACATCAAGTAACTTTTAAATTTGCGGAACCTCCGCATGGTCACAAATTACACATCTATGTTTTGGAAAATCAGAAAAATTTCATGAATTTACTTAACCTGTAACTTCGTCATGCGGAAAAAACAATCTGGCACATGCGCCTTTCATTCTGGCAACGCCATGAATATACCAAACAAGCAATGCCTTCAGGCATTTCTTGCTCCATCGAATGAGGTATACGAGAGATGTTGGGCAGATGATTTGCAGAGCAAAATCATTATCCTGAGTCTCTTATTTTCTTTGAAAAACAGGAATGATAACACTCCTTTACAAAAAAATATAATGTTCGATTGATTGTTTAGGATTCGAAACTTTCCACTTACGCAGAAAAATCTATCGCGGTCAATATTGCATTTTCTATTGATGCTCTCTAGTTTTTTTTAAATAATCAATAGCTATAATCTTATGATACATAGCTCTCTGCTATTTATTTTAATAAAAAATCTATTTATAAAAGAAAGATTTCAGGGAAAACAAAGAGTAATCACGGCATTTACATGAAAATCTAGATAGATAGCGAAAATAGCATAAACAGATAAAGTGCTGTATGAAAAGACTAGGCTTAATTTTAAAACTGATTTTGGATTTGAATTCAGAGCGAAAACATTAATTAAAATTATTTATAATAACTCAGAAATCAAATATCACTCAGACTACTGCAATCATCGCACATATTCACACTATAGCTAAGGCTTGCCACAGAAGAAGCCACCTCATGCTCCAGCCGATCCAGCGGCCAAGTTGAGTTTGCTCTTACTCCACCCATTGATCACAAATCCAGAGACGTCATCCGTTGGCTCTCTTTATCGATAACGGTGTTCGTTCGGGATTATTTTGTGTCCCTGTTACCTTGTAATACTTCCGGCACTTTTATGTGTATTCAGTAACTTATCTAATTTATCGACTCCCCTTTTTATTTTTAACATGTACCATTACTAAGGCTATTAATTTCAAAATCCAGTGATCTCATCCTCTGTCTATCTACATATGTATATGTCTGATTTAGGATTATATCTTCCTATCTTATTTGCAAAATGTATGTATATCGAAAATTTAAGTGTTGGTTATAACTACTTGTTAAATTTATCATAATAGTTACTATTAATTTATCAGAATATGTACAATTAATTTTCAATGGAAACTAATTGTCTACTCCAACATAGCTTGAATTCATGCTGTTTACTATCCAAGGATACTAATTGCACTGATAATTCTTATAAACCCACTGAAAACAGGAGGGGATTTTCTGTGACCTGGTAATTTCTTTAAATGACGTCATATGCCCTTATTCATGTGCTGAAATATCACCATTGACCCACGAATATTTCTGCTCTTGACGTGATTTCGAATAAATAATAATCATTTGGGACTAATTTCTAATTTACATTGGATCATCTAATTACACTAATTTTTTTTCTTGCGAGTGTCACTAAAGTTAAGTAAGCAATAATGATTAGTTATTGCAAGTATTATTCATACTACTTCTGTTTTTTATATGGAGCGATGACATAATCAATTTAAAGACGCTTTAGTACACATGTGAAGCAACTAAATGAGCTTTACTTCGGATCTATATATACACATTATGGGATCCTAATAGTTGCTCTCCCAAGTGCACAGAAAACTTTCGGTATGAGTCAAAGGCACCACTACTTATTTCACATTTGGTGTGCTAATGCTCTAGAGAGAGACAATCTAGGATTCAACTGACTGCTCTTTGTTTATTATATATCACAGGTGAGTGTGCTTCTCTCTATTCTACCTGTTTGCTAAAATTTCCTCTCATGATATTTTATTTTCTCCAAATACAAGATGATTAATCTATGATTATTTCTTTGCTTACTATAAGTATCAAAAAAAAGAAAAAAACTCAAAGGTTACCCACATCTTAGTTGGCTATTCACTCTGTCGGACACTTATGAGTATATATGAACTTATAACTGCGCCACGTTCTCATATGCTAAGCAGTGACAGTGATAGTTCGGCTAAACAAGAATCACAAGAATTTACACATTAGCCACGGCCTAAAATTGACAGCAAACCGTATCTCGTCACTATGCCTGAACTCAAATATTTATCTGATCTAAGCCTTACTAAACAACAGAGCAAACTTCTTTCCAGCCTCCCGTCTGCAAAGAGGAATCTGTCGAATAAATTTGTACGGATTACTACACTAAGGAAGCGTTCTCCAGATTTGCCACTATTCTACTCAATGGAAAACACCCTTTGTTTTTTTAATAATATCAGAGGACATATTGATGCTCTTAAATATAGCTATGACCCAAGCCGATTAAGGTTGTTTATTGATGCATCAGGTTAAAGCATTAAACCTGTTTATATGCATTTCGGAAACACCATGACATCCGTTGAAATTGCTTTTTCAGTCATTTTAAACAAGATATGAAAATATGTCTATAATTTTATATCAATAAAGGCTCTGTGAGTATGAATGGCTAATTTGTGCAGCTTTGAATTTGTCTCCATTCTTGATGGTTTACTAATGCTTTCTAAACATGAATTTTACTTTTTGCGAAGGATGATAGCCGAACCTGATTGCAACACTATGTACTTTCAACATGCTGCTCACCCAAAGAGGAACTAACAATTGGTTTCAACAATGTTAGTCACGAACAAATAGTAAATAAAAGGATAAGATATTTTTGCACCCGTCTGCAAAAAAAACTGCGTTTAATCAAACAATTTTCCCAAGCTTTACAGCTTTTTAGCTCTGTTTACAGAACTTCTACAAATATTTACAAAATAGGTGATACAAAAATAAAAGAAGGCGCGTTGATCAGCTCAAAATCCGTCAACTTATTGCTGACGAGGATTTTGAATTAACAATGGATGAAACAGAGTTATTTACATAATGTACATTCAAAGTTGTGTAGAATGGGCTACGTGGAAAAAAAAGAGGGCCAATGTAATATCTTAGTGGATAAGCTAACCAAATGTTTCCTACAATCTTGAATGCAATATGTAACAAAGTCTCCATTTTCTGCATTTTCATCCCTAATTCCTCTCAGAGATTCCATGGAATACATGTGATAAGCACGTCAGGAGTTTTTTCTTAATAAAATATCAATAATGGATACAGGTACAAAGAGTAATGGAGTCAAGGCATAGTAGACGATTTGTACTGAAATCTAAAGCATGACCAGCCAAAAACTACCACACAAACGTAGAAGTTAATACTGGAAGTTAATAATGGATACAGGTACAAAGAGTAATGGAGTGAAGGCATAGTAGACGATTTGTACTGAAATCTAAAGCATGACCAGCCAAAAACTACCACACAAATTCAGAAGTTAATACTACGTGTGGTTTTTTCAACCTATTCAACTGTTACTGCGGAGTAGGCAAATTGGAGGTTATGAGTTAATTAAAGTCTGAGACTTTTAGATAGTTGACCTTAGAGGTGATAGTTTGTTCTTCTTCTCAGGTAACTGGCCAATTTTGTTTGCGATCGTGTTGGTTTGGGTTGAGGTTGGTTCGTTCTAAAGTTGAAACTCATTGTAAACTCATTCTGACACTCAAATAGGATTAAGTGTAATCACCTCAGTTTTCGTATCTTATCTCACTTAGTACAGAAATACAGAAACTCTTTATTTAATTTTCATTAATTTGTAAATTTGTAAAGAATACACAATACTATCAATAGAGAAATTTTATTTAACATATAAAATATTATTTTATTTTCTTATTCTGAAGTTACGAATGATTAGTAGCCAAATCACGCGAAAATGTTACGTGATAGGGGGATTTGACTATCATATGTAAAATTTAGCCCTTAGGAATTAATAGTAATACCAAACAAGGCTTATATTTTTATTGGGCTTTCAATTATTTAAACAGGCTTATTTATTCAATCCTCTCAATCTTAATCATAACACTCAAAGATTTTGTACCTAATTTTCATGTCTAAGATGATTTAACTTTTGAGAGATTTCGCCGTCATCTCGTCCGGCCTCAACTCAAACTAATAAAAAAGGACCCCATATAATACTGATTTAAATAATATTTAAAGGGGATTTGTTACAAAGTAAAATTTATCTACATTGCCGTAAATGGTGGGGTGGGTGACATCAAATTCTCCATCTACTCTACTATGACAATAAAGCAGCTGCCGCCATGAAAAAAATCGCATATATGTTTGACGCTTTGTTTTTAGTTCATTCTTTCCCTGTCTCTGGCTGTCTGTCTCTCTGCCTCTTTCTCTCAAAGGTTTACATACCAAACATTGCTTACAAATGGTCTAGAGAGGAATGAGATTCAAAAATGACACCCAGAGGCATTTTGGTAACGCACAAGAATAGAAATAGGCAGAAAATAGATAGGTAGATGGCCTAAAATATTTTTTCATGTATTCTTAAGGAAATCGTGCACTTTGGGGCTTCCGCCTCAAAAATGGTTAACATTATGATCTCAAATGGATATAGAAACATTATCAAAATTATGCATTTCGAAGAATAATTTTTACGGTCTCATCCTTCAAAAAACTCGAAAATAATGGCATTCTTTATTTATGTAATGATCATATTTTTCCGTATCGTGGGTGGTTTTGTTTGTCGGTTTGGATGAAAAGAATAAAAAGTCGATACAACAAAATTGGCTCCGTCAAGAGATCCCGATCGAATGATTGTCCTTGTTTTGTGTTACAAAGTCGAGTCAGAATCTATTTCATATTCTGCAAAATCTTTTAAAACTCTCCCTCCCCTTCCCCCTCCCCCCTCCGCTAAGACCTTACGAAAAAAAAAATTATTCACATGGATCAAATTCAGGACTTTTGATCTTGTAGAGCCATTGTTGCCGAATCAAATGAATTCTCACTATAATAAATTTGCTACTCAAATGAGAAGATTAAGGAGATAAAAAGAGGAGGAAATGATTAAATTTACAAAAAAGGAGGAGGAGAAGGAGAGGAGAAGAGGAGAGGAGGGGAGGAGGAGGAGGAGAGGAGGGGAGGAGGAGGAGGAGAGGAATGGAGGAGGAGGTGGAGAGGAGGGGAGGAGAAGGAGGAGGTGAAGGGCATGGGAATAGGGTGGTAGGCAGAGGCGATGGTGGTGGTAGTAGTGGTGGGTAGGGGTACTGGTGGCGGGTGGGTAGGGGTCTTGATGTTAGGCAGTTGTGTTGGTGCTGGCGGTGGTGGTGGGTGAGTAGAGGTCCTGTTTTTGCTATGTGCCGTTCTTGCTTGTGGTGGCAGGTGCGGTGGAGCTAGTGGTGGTGGTTGTGGTGTGCAGAAGCGGTGCTGTAGTTGGATAGAAGTGGTGATTGTGGCGGTGATTCTCAGGCTCAGGGGTGTTTCTGGTGGTGGTGGTTGGCAGGGACGTTGGTGGTAGTGGTGGTTGACAGGGACGTTGGTGGTAGTGGTGGTTGACAGGGACGTTGGTGATGGTGCGGGGGCAGGGGCATTGGTGTTGGTGGACAACGGCGGTGGCGATGAGCAGGGGCAGTGGTGGTCGCAGGGATTGTCAGGAGCGGTGGTGGTGGGGGTGGGCAGGGGCAGTGTTGGGCAGGGACAGTGGTTGTGGCGGTGATTGTTAGGTGCGCTGTGTTGTTGGTGGGAAGGGTCGGTGGTGGTGGACAGGGGTATTAGTAGTGGTGGTGATGAAGGGCATTGGTTTATACCATTATATATATGTATTTGCTATTGAATTTCCGTTCAAATCATATATATTAACCATATTTTTCTCAAATTTCATCCCTAAACTTGACTTAAATTTTATATTTGGGAGCTTAATTTAAAAGCGGTCAATTTACTTAGGTTTAAGAGAAAATAGCGGCGAAATTTCACCCTAACCGATTCTATTCTTGAGATCAATTCAGTGGAAACGAGTTTATTTCTTTTACAAAGGTCAGAAATGCGGACATATAATCCAATTGATTTACATAGTAGATTCCAAATTACGAATTTCGTTTATCTATAGTTCATTTATCAATTTTCATCATTTTGCGATTAGTATATGGCCTAAGCTATTTTTTTTTCAAATAGAAAGGTTGTATTCTTGTCTCCTCATCTTAGTGATATAAATGTGCTTTAAATGCTTATTTTCTAATAAATTTTTATTTAAAGTGAAAAGATGAAAAATTTATGATTCTCTTCCATCTCTGATCTTTTGGGGGGAGAGGGGATGTCTATGGGATTCTTAACAGTAGTTTTACGTTCTTTTTTATTAAAAATATTCAAAAGATCCTCACTGCTAAACTATTTAAACTAAAGCCTTGTGTTTGGTTTGCTTAGCTAGCAAATTATATATATTTTTTGTACTAGTCCCGTAGATGGGATTATTAGAATCCCATGATTTCTTCACGATTTCTCAAACTCCTAAAGCAAAAAAGGAAAACCTGAAAACTCTTCGCCGATTTTTCCAACAAATGAAATGGAACAAAAACTTAAACTGAAATCATATCCACAATTTGCATGTGTCTAAATATTTGAACTCATAATTCTGAATAAAATTTAACAAACAAAAGAGTAGGATGCATAATTAAATTCACGAAATTTAACAACAATTTCTTAATCTAAATTTTCCAGAACAAGCTAGAGAAGGGGTGCATCTTTGAGAGTGAACTTAATGAAATATTAATTTATGTTAATATAGTAATGGGTATTCTATTTAGAATATGGAGCTCACAAAGAATAACGATACAAACTAAAATATAGGTTTGGATGTTTCTCTGTGATAATGGTTTACACACATGAAAGTGAATCAATGCATAGCAATCAAGAACAAGATATTCGTGCTAGAAAGTATGAAAATCAAGATATAGTACGAACGGTGATTGTGTGAAAACAAAAATATACAATAAATAACAAGAGTACTTTGAAGACGAACGAAAGATAAGTGATAGATTGATTGGTATAAATTTTACAAACCGTTTGATCACACAATCCAAGAAAAGGACGATGAGTTGGATAGGTCTTGTTCTGGAAGATTACGCTGGCTTGGACCAACTTGGATGTGGAATATGGGGATGAATGAGGAAATGGGCAAGACTCCCAAAGACAACCTCAACATAGAAATAACTGTCAAGAAAACATTAATGTATCATGTCATGGAAAGTATTAAATTTAATATTCCTACCCTATTACTCGTATATTCTACGCATATACTTAAACCAGAAATTCACTTAAGTTCCACTCTTACATAATCCATGATAAGAGGCAGTGTAGTGGCAAGCCGGTTGCTTCTATACAATGAAACAAGCCTAATAATATACGAGAGTGTAGAAAGCTGGTTTTGCTAAGATTTCATCAATTAGAGGCCTTTGCTTTGGAAAGATTGGGTGTCAGAACGTGAATAATGTGCTGGATTCAATATTCTAAATTGGTCGAACTTTCAACCCTTTTGGTCAATCATTTCCTTTATTAATCCTCTGAACTGCCATCAATTTCTTACAACATATCTGTTAATTTATATTCGTCACTTCTTATTTAAGATGTTCTCCTGCCTCCCAATCTTTATACAAGTATCTGCCCAAACTGAAAAGACTATGCTTATTAGACTGTTTTTCATCAATTTCCAGTTTCTTAGTCTCTGCCAAGTCTAAACTTGTTTGATTATTACCAACTTATCATCTAATGATATCTTATCCTTTAATGGTATGGGAATCATTTAATGGTCTTTTAATCTGAAAGTTATTCATTATAAAAAGAGCATATAAACGCGAAAAGGATACTTCTTCACAACTACCTAATTCAATAGATTGCATAAAATTAAAAAAAACTGAGCTTGATTTAATTCTATGCCACTCTTTCCCTCTTTTAGTATTTATTCTAAAATTGATCAATAAAATGTTTTTTTTATTCTCTTTTTCCTTTTTATCGACATGCCATCATCTGATGCTGTGTATGCGTTGGCCAGTAAAGAAACTCGTCTCTAAGATTTTACTTGCTGCTTTTCTCTCTTTCACATCAAATCACCTTATTGTTGTTGCTATTTTACTTTGAGTCAACACAAATTTTTTCTATTATTTATTTACTTCTGTCTTCGTTCTTTCTAGTTGTAAGATTTTTTTATTTGGTTTCCTCAAACTATTCAGATTTATTGAATATTTTTTATGTTTGATTAGTTATTCTGTTGTTCTGAATATTTGGCTCTATACTCTCTCAAGGGAAACAATGTAAAATATAATAAAGAGGCCGAATCAAGGAAACTAAGGCTCAGATACGACGCGAATTCAATGCACTGTAATCTCTTAACCGCACCTAGCAAGATATTTTTAGTCCGGTAGACACAAGTATAAAGAGCAACGTAAGAGAGAATTTAAAAATAAACCCATTACTCAGACAAGCAGAAAGGAAATCGAAACGGATTTCCTTCATTACACAAGAAACCCACTACTACCTTATAAAAATTGAAGCTTCAAATACCTAGAGACCGGACAAATTCGCCAGATATGCTTAAAAAATGAATAGGACTAAATAAAAATTTAAAAAAGGAACGCGGACAAATTATGCACAACTGAACAACCCATTTGAATTCATCTTGGACCTCGGAACTTGCAACGAAATATAAGTCCCTGTGGATCAGTAATGGGATGTAAAGATGCATGGGTGGTACAGAGACTGGGTACTTAGTGATTGGTGGACGAGTTTGAGAACGCAACTCTCCTGTACTTGCTTTATGGTAACTTCAAAGCCAAGTTTACCTTCCCATTTGGCGATTCATTCCATGGTGGAATTGACATAGAAGGACTCCTGGGACAATCCAGCCCGACGTCAAATTCGCAAGACCGTATTTGCATTCGTTGTGAAAGGTGAAATTCAGTGCATGCCACATGTCACGCCAACCACACCACTCACGCACACAACCAGCAGCATCTCCCCCATCTCCCCACCGGGGAACTAAGTTCGTAACTTCAATTGTCTGATCTCGTGCATACTTGTTATTAAAGTTTCGTTAGTGACCCTGTGCACTCAGTGGGGAAGTTCTCGAGGGGAGGGTCATTCTATCGCAACTTCTTGTTTCCTTTCATGAACTCAACCTCCTTTTAATAGATCAGATCTCTTCGCCAAACGTCACCACATTTTTCACCATCAAATCTCTCTTATACGTCTTCTGCTCCCGTTCGTCCCCCCTAATTTATTGTTAAATATATCCGAAATGTCTTCCATGCTCAATTCTACCCTTGCTATTAATATTATTTATCCTACTTGACCTTTCATCTTTTTCTCAATCTCCGCATTCGCCGGTGAGTGAAAATTCCCTCTTTGATTACATACATATCTCTTTAAAAAAAACGGCTCAGTTATTTCCATAATAAAAATAGCCTCACTTGGGTCATGTTCAGGAGAGTTGTATGCCATCTGAACCTCTACAACCACATACAGTCTTCTCCTATATCATCCCTGGCCATATATTTTAGTCTTGAATTTTGCTAAACAAACTTACCCTCACCGAGCTCCGGCGACAATTTTTAAAGAACTTCTTGAGTAGAAGTTCTCGTCGGTTTGGGCATTTAAAACAAAAGGAGAACTTGTAGGGTGATTTTCATCATATCATGGTTGAGCTTAGAAAACCCGTGTTTTAAAAAGTTTGATTACACACACTTGCGCCTGTTGCACTCTCAGTATTCTCTATGACCATCTTGGCGCAAATCATCCAAAGAACTTAAAATGTCCTTATGCAGAGGAAAGAATCATCCCAGATACTTATAACTATTCAAAATTTGGAGTGCAATTGCTATCACCAAACTCATTTCTCTATTTGACTCTAGCTCACACCAGAAACAATTAACACATAAAGGACTAAAGGCGTCAATCAACATTCCCAAATGCCTCACTTCCTCTCCCATGGATGATTAAAGATTATCAGATTATATTACAATACTGAGAACCCATTCTTTTCCAGTGGAACAAACACACACCCCTTCTACTTCATTTCCATTCGTACAGAATTTAGTACTCTATCCATGGATATATTAAACAGCAATGAGGATATTACACAATATTATATTAACTGCTTTGGGTGATTTATTTCTAATTTGCGAGAAAAACATCATACGTAAACTTTGAATGAAAGGAGGTTTCGCCTCATTCAAAAGAACGACATGAGCAAGGAAAAATATTTTATATGCAAACAGATCGTTGAAATATTTTGATCGCTTCTACATATTACTAACTAAGCAATGGCTTTGCTACTAAGATTAAAATTTTAAATATAAAAAAAGGCAACCATGGTTAAATTTTTATAAACTTTCTGAACTTCGCCAATTATAATAATTTTAGAAACGAACTCTAAACTAAATTTTCCCCCTTTCAAAATATTACGTTGCTAAAATATAGTTATGAAATAAGATATATAAAAATTAATTTTCTTAACTTTACCATTTGTAATTCTTTGGGTTTACAAAATTCAAAAAATTTCGATACTTATATTTATTTCTGAACTTCACCATTTTGTGTTTGGAAATTATTAAAGAATTATTAGAAATAACTTGTATAAAACAAAACATAAGTCATTACCAAACTTCTGAAGATCATTTCTTTATGTATCTTGTTTTTAGTCCTATTTTTGGTCCTTTATTATCAACTGGAATTCAATATTTATTTTACTGATCCATCTATGGTCATATAAAATTACCATATGGCCTGCTAAGCTCCATTTCAGTTTTTTAGATAGCGGCCAATTTATCCTGCAGAGTGGTTTGCCAACCTTTCAAATAGCTGATTTTCTCAAACGCCAAGTTGTCTTTCACCTAAAATGCAAGACTAGCTTACCGAAGCCACCTTCATCCCAGTAGGGCTGCGATAAAATATCTTCTTAAAGCATCACAATAACACCTAATAAGGATGAGTCACATATAAACTTACCCTTTAATGATGAGGCACCAAGCTAACACCTTGCAAAGTTGAGGCATCTCTTAAATCACTTAAGCCATCCCCTCATCTAGGTTTTTAAAAATAAAACATCTAATAAACTGTTTATTGACATTAGAAACTTGTCATTAAAAGGGGTACTGGCTAGCAATTTGGTGACAAAAATTGAAGATTGCACTGCCCTTATTTCTATCCTGCCAAATAAACATTTGTCAATAAAAATGTCTAAATACCCGTGTACAACCAACCTTTCGTTAAACTCTAAGTTTCTGCTTGTTCCAATAGCTTTTCAACACCCTGTTAGTGTGAATAGTAGTAGAGTGGTCAACAAAGTGTAAAGTCCGATTGACAGTATGATGTGTAGTCGTATATCCATAATTTCTGTTAATTTGCTAATAAGCTTTCCATTGGTCACAGTGAATTGTTTTTGCAGCGATTACTATTTAGGCAATTATAGGCAATAATATATCTGCATTGCGTGAACTTACAATCTCTATATAACCGATGGGTGGAACAGTAGATGTATCAAAAGAACAAATGCACACAAACGGGTTTGGTGGTCGCGACCTTTAGGGCGATTTTGCCTGTGAGAAAAAAAATTCATCTATTTACACTACATATTCTACTTAGTCTCGAAAGAACCTACATGTCAATTTCTGTCACTCTAGAAAAAATTACTATATTCAATAATTGCGTCACTGGGTCTCTTGTCAACAATTAAAAATAAATTTTATCTCCTTTTGTAAGGAAATCTTTGATTTATAAAAGAAGGAATCAATGCGATTTGATTCATCATGTTTATAATTCTTTCACAGTTTAGTTTGGCTTTTCTAGACATATATAAATAGATTTATTAATATACATATATAGATGAAGCGTTTTTAGTCCAATGTAATCTAATATCCCAAAGTTCGCACTTAAATTCATTCAGTAATAGTCACTTTTGCATCCCAAAGTTAATTATTTGTAATGATTCATCGATGAGTTAAAGAGTTAACCTTATTTACCAAATATGAACCCTCCATTTAGGGTTGAACACAAAGGGAATCTTAAATTAAACTGGCTGAATTGATTTTGCTTAACTCTAGAGCAACATATAATTAAAAAATAAGTATATACATAATTCATAGTTTTTAAAGCTTCATTTTAATGTTTATATGTCAGCTGCCTAGATTAAATTCTTTTAATTATATATCGTTTAAAAATATATTTTAAGGATATATAGGCTCCCCAATTAGTTTGTATTTTGGCCTTTTGAATATGAGTCATCCAAATATCTATCTTGTAAAGATAAGGTATCTTTTTTATAAGATCCAATGACATTTAATATTAAAGCAAATATGAGCCCATAGATTAACAAAACCGTTTCTCAATGAACTTTCACCTATATAAATTCTTTAAATTGAGGGTTCAACAAGTCCAGCCATAACCTGGAATCATCTTCTTATTGGCTTTATGTCAATTCCAATACGATTCTTTGTCCTGAAAATGAAACCCAGTTTGTGGATCAACAAAATATAGTGAACGGTTCACTGTTGTGTGCGTGAACATAAGTTCTTGTATGTTACTATAGGCCCTCCACTCATCACTGTGGTTAATTATTGATCCGGAAGGCAATACTGCTTGCATTATAGGCAGAATTGTGACAGCATCCCTCCCTTTTCTCTATTTTTTAAATTTATTCTATGATGGTATCGATCATTCCAAACACCAATATAGGAGTGTGAGATTCTCTGCCCCGATGATGCTTCGGTTTAAGAGGAAAACATGATTCATCGATATGCACAACTGGTTTTAGATAACAAGTTTGCAATGGATTAGCCTTAAGTTATCAAATGCACCCTTCACGGAAAACTACATTATATATATATATATATATATATATATATATATATATATATATATATATATATATATATATATGTATATATATATATATATATATATATATATATATATATATATATATATATATATTGCATGAACCGAGGATTTCTGACATTTCCAAGCATAGCCATCATTAGATTTAGAATACCTCGTCTAGTTTAATTTACCACCACAAGAAGTACATTTTCAATTTACCCTTCAGTATTCCACGTTGTCTAAATTAATTAGTAAGTGACATATTTTTAAATATATTAAATATATGGCAGAGCAGTCTTAAAAGTATCACAGTAAATAGTAATCTTCATTATGAGCATATCAGCAAAATTTTTATTCTGTAGATACCAAAACTTTTAATTATAAAATACTTAAATTTATAAAATGGTTAGCACGAATTGGCTTCACCTTCTTATTTTTCTTTAACTCTGCGTGCCCGTGGCTACTTGCTTTTTTGGAAGTTGCACTCTTTTTCTTTAATGAGATTTTTCTTTAGGAATAATTTCTTTTAGAGATGGGTTTGTATAAAGAGAGTTAAAATATTGAATCATATGAAGATCTTCCCCCAAACATGATAAAATAGTTATTTTTTCCCAAACTTGATAAAATGGTTATCTTTCCCCAAAGACTTAATTTGCTGACAGCTGATCATCATATTATCCCTAAAAATAGGAGGGTATAACCGCAAAACGATCTATGTACGTCTGAAACATCAATTACTTGAATAACTCTCAGTAATATCTTAAGAGACAAGCTCTTAGATCTCGATCACTAGCCAATACCCCTTTGCTGAATTATTAGCAGGGGAGAAGGTTATTCAGGACCACACAGAGAAGCAATATTTACTTTGGATGAATGCAGATTTGTCGGATGATACAAAGATTGGCCGGGATTTGTCGAAATGCATCGCTTCATATTTGAAGCCGTGATAGAACCACTCATGATCGAAAGAACACCTCCCCCATAGTCAAGCAAGTATTTAATACAATCTTTACAGCTCTAATGCTTTATATTTTTATGTACACACAGCTAAAGGATACATAAGTTTCCCAGTAATTGGCACTCTGAACTAGTTGTGAGGATTAAACCTCATCAGTTTATTCAAGAATTAATATTTCCAGTTTATCTCTCGGTTAATTTTTATCAACATACGAGCCATTGGGAGCATTATCTCCAGTGAAGATCCAACCATAGGGGATTGCATAACGTTCATGTTTACTTATAAAAGTGCACAAAGTACCTTTATTCAAAATACATTGGTAGAACTGTGCGTACTCATGAAGCTATGATCTAACTTGTCTGGGACCACTATCAGAACCGAAAACATTTTAAAAAGATAAAAAGATTGTGTCATTAGAACAAATTCTATGATATTTAAAGTTAAGTTGAATATTAAAGATTTTAAAATATTATTTTCCAACCAGTGCTGAAATTTACTCAATATACATGCATAATATCGTTAGGACCAAATCTGAATTCCGAAAATACATCTAATCCACTTATAATCGCATGATAACATACAACCAATCATTTTAACCCCAACAATTTATCAATAATGGCTAACAATAAAATACACATACTTAAGTTGCTCATTGTAAAAGTTGAAGAATGTGTTGAGTTGAATTCCGATTTTGAGCATTTATTTCCTTAGGATTCTGTTACTCTTTATTAAAATGGTGTAAGTTTTTCTTAAATCACTTTCTCTCACCTATTCTGATTTATGACATTACGATCTTCACAACTTTCAATAATTCTCTGACTATCCTTGGTGGGACTTTGGCAATTCTACCATTCGGCAGAAAATATAAAACAACATAAGGGTTTCAAATTTTGTTAGATGCGACCAAATAGTTTTAATGTTATTGCTAAAACTAAATAATTCCAAGGCTAAACTTGGGAGGAATTTCACTATTATATAATTTGTAAAAGAATGTAAAACAACATAAGGGTTTCAAATTTCATAAGAATCGGCCTAATAGTTAAAATGTTATTACAAAAGAATTAAAAAGCAAAACGTGGACCGACCGACATAGTGAGATTTAGAGTCGCCTGCGACTAGACTCACGCGACTAACAATATTCAGAAGGTTAATTTTCAAGAGGTAAGAAAGTAATATAATTAATTGAAGACTCCAAAAGAGAATTATGCTTTATGTTATACAATGTAATGTTAAACGATTCTTAACAGGCAATCCTTTCCCAAAGTATTTCAAGTTAAAACAATGATGACAGAAATAAAAGGCAATAAAAGCTGAAGTAATTTATTTAAATGAGGTACAATTAATCTGATCGGGTTAAAATGCTAATTAAGGAGAATTAAAGAATTAAAAGAAATAAAACTCCCCTGTATATCATGTATACTTTTGTCTTTGTTATGTTAGCTTTGACATGAGGAGCAAACTAGAAATGGACGGGGGGGGATTCAAATTCGTTGTATTACAGTAATAACACAAAATCTTCGAGACAAAGCAATATATGTATTAGAATGGGACTGTCTACTCTATTGGATACTCAGCTACATCTTAAAATAGCACACTTAAATTCAGTAGTATTTATAAATTTAACTGTAAGGAGTGTCGTGGAAGCTAATTAGAAAGCAGAGGAAAACAACTATGATTTATATAAAGCCACAATAATATTATATACAACTTTGTGTTCTCCAAAGTGTTATTTGCCAGCATATGTTTGCTTTTATCTATTTATTATTATGTACATAGAAATAATTTCAAAATATATGTAACTTTGTATAGACGTTTGCTCTTCATATAAGAGGTTACATGAACTTGATTCAATTTCCTTGAATTAATGAGGTCTTGATAATACAGGATCTCTTATTCCAATACTGGGCAAAGCCACTCCATAAAGTTTTTCATGATAACTGCCAATCGAGTGAATTTATCTCCTGTATCTTTTCCATTGCATAAGTCAAATTTATAATACTCTAGTCGTTTTAACATTTCTTCCTTTCCGCTTATTAAGCCCTTAAATTAAGGCGATTCTGAAATTGTCATACACTGACTTATGTTTGATGAGTTTAATAAATCTGAGTTTGGTGTAATATAATAGTATGACTGAAACTATTTATTCAGTATTAGTTAGAAAATTATATAAGGCATGTCATATAATAGTACTCCCCCACGCTTGGGCATAAAGACTAAACGTCACTTCGGCATCTAATTTACTCCGTAAAATACCGTTAATATAGATGGTAATACTACATTCAACTGCATGCAAAATGCCGATGTTTAAGTAACCATTCTTTTCTTGCTGGTCTTGCTTTAACAAAGAAATTAACTTTTGAAGAAGTGTAATAGTTGTCGAATATAGTGGAGATTTTTTGCTCAATAAAGTGTTTGAATATGAAATTTCCAACGCAATGGTATAAATGAGGGCATGATGAAGTAAGGATGGAAATAAGATACGTCTGTTTAAATTTCCGTGGAAAGATGCTGTCGAAACAAAAACAGACACCAGAGTAATCAGTGATGGGAACCATGCGTCTCATAAATTTTAGCTCACGAGCGTCAATAAGTATCAAAGTAGACCTGTAAATTAATATTCTAACAACTATCATGAATCCAGACCATTTATTAACAGGTTTAGAACTATGAGGGTTGATTATACCCATGCAAGTGAGTATAATAATTCGTTCGAAAATTTGTTCCCACTCGAAAGCGAAACTAAGACAACATAATATTGGATTCTTTACTTAATATCTAGATAACAATTTCAAACAAATATTCCACCTAAACAAAGACAGATATCTCTGATGGGGCCCAGATCGATAATATGATAAGATAAAATCACAAATTACAGCTTCAGAATACGACCCAGGAAATTGCAACAGTTTCGGCTGAAACGATATCTTCAAGTTCGATTTAACGTCTAAAAGGCTTGTTCATCATCCTCTCAGCTTAAGATATTCACGAAGGTAAAAGGCAATTACCACAATTATATGAGGGTTTTATACAATTTTAAAAGTGCAATAAGTGTCTATTTGAAAAAGCGAGTGACTTAAATGGTTATCAACTAATAGCAGTTAAATTTGCGTCCTTTTAAGAGGAATTTCTGGAGCACACCTTTTTTTTAAAGGAGTTTTTACAGTTTATTATAATTTGGAGAGACTTTTCTTTTCCGATTGATAGATGAAATCGCTCAGTAGTTTTTGGTTCGTTATAGTCATTGAATCTAAACATAAGCGAAATTCAAAGAGCGGAAGGAGCAACCGACTAATCATTGATACGTGTATTACTCGAAATGGAAACTAATTGAACTAGGGAGGATGCTAACGAAAAAAAGTTTCTAGATTTCGACTTTAGCCACAATTGCTTTTACTCAAGTGCGCTCAGTTTAAGAAGTAATTAGCTTTATTTAATTTTTATATTTATAATAAGTCCTATATTGGATAATTAAGACTCGATGGCAAAAATCTTGGTAAGGATATAAAAAGCAGATTTCGATGTGCAACCATTATCCTAATTAAAAGTAAGTAACAATAATCGTCAAAGGCGTACGCGATAACGTTAATTTACGGTAGCTAATAATGAACACTAAATAAGAGGGGAACACTAGAGTATCTTTGGCAATAGTCTGGTTCTCTAAATTATATTCATAAGAGATTGTATATTAATTTTATATGTCCATTTATACTATCGCGGAATACAGAAAAATGGGTGTAGGCACTGTCTGACTTTAAATCGCATGCCACTATGACAAATTGCTTCTGCTTTGATTCGGCCGTGAAACCAACGATGATACTGCCTGCTCAGAGTGAGCTTTATTTATTTACTCTTTATTTTTGAGGGTCCCAAGAAGAAAGATTAAAATTTGTTTTTTAGTAACCTACACAAAAAGAATAATTAAACGATAGGTAAAAATTCTTAAAAGAAATGATAACATAAAAGATGGAATTATTCGCTTCCAAATAATTTAGAGAGGCTGGCTATATTCTGAAAAAAATGGTTCGGGCTGTCATTTTTGCTCCTAAGAGAGGTAGCAGAAAAGAATAATAGGAAACTATTATATTAGGCAAAAGATTGGGTAGGATTGCTACACTTTCGTTCTCTTTCAGTTATAGCCGTACGTTACTTCCAGGTCGCTCGAAAATGTCATATACGATTATGACAGTGGTGTGGGAAACTGGTTACCAGTTTTCCTTAAGAGTGTCTTCCTCTCACCCCCAGAATGTAGGGAATTTTCTGAAACGGAATAGATGACAATATAGCTGCGACTGAGACTGGCTTTCTTTTCTGTTCCCCTGATAACATCCATGCCATTGTGATGTGCATCTCGATAACTGGGGAGGCCGCTGCCTCGAGCACATCATGTTTAAGGCATGTAATTTTGACCGTATCTTATATTCCCTTCATCATAATTACTTTAGGGTAGGCCAAAGTACTTTAATCGGCAATCCTCTTAGTAACTGTAGCTACTATTTTTATGCCAGAAAGAAAACGGAATGATAATTATGGTGATACTTGTAGACAGAAACCGTCACATTCATTCTGTGCTTGGACGGTGTCGTTCTGATCTGCTACATGGAGCCATTGAAGGCTATGGCAAAATTTGATGCCTCGGTAACAAATGAGAGGCTGTCACTAAACTCAGTTGCATAAACAACCAAGTGTTGGTGATAATTTCAGCCGAAAAGGGGCCAATATCTTTCTTCCATACATGCCCAGGAATTACAATGGGAAAGCTTCCATCTAGATGGCATGAGTTGGTGCCAGTAAAACTGCCTTCAGGATTCTGTGATTACACTCGCTCAAGCTGTTACCCTTTGCATTTCATGAGGTCGCATTTATGGGTCTAGTGCTAAGGGAATGAAAGATATCTCTCCAGAGGCAGGATTCGAATTGCGGACTGTGGTCCGTCCCGATGGTCGAAGGGACATCAACATTGTCACTTATTTCGCTATAAAATACTGATGGACACTTCGGGATCAATGTTTGCTAAGGAAACGGCTCTAATTTAGAGCGTGAAGCAATTCATCAAGCTTAGAATGCAGCATTGATTTATAAGTGGGGGAAAAAGCAATACGATGTTGGGGTAGATTTTTTCAAGGAATTCTTAAGCTTGGGTACATACATAGAATGAGTGAGGTAACAGTGATTTACAGCTTCTTTGAGAACTGGTTGTTTGAGCAGGTACGTTTCCTGTAACGAACGCAAGTGACACTTGGAAAGCTCATTAATGGACGAAGAAGGAGATCCAAGGTAGCAAAAAAACAACACTAGACAAGTAAATCTAAGGTATATACGGAGCCAGATTTTCTTTGGAGGTTTCTATGTAGATCCTGCAATATCCGGAATGAAGTGTTAACTTTTTTATATTCTAGTGCATCAAAATGTTCAACTAGGACATGTTGTCGCGATCTTCGTTCTGTGCGAGTGCAATGGTGTAGTGATGGATCTTTATGGAATGTGTCTGGAATTTAACCCTTAGTAGGCGAGAAAGAGAGAAACAGCATCTACCATCAGGTTGTCTTGACACTTACTCTGTTGGAAGTGTGTGGAATATGCATAATTGCGTGCATTTACGACTCTTTGTTAACTTTTTATTAGCTTAGTTTCTCCTTAGTTTAGGGGATACGATCCGTTGTGACGTGATAACAAAGAAACGTAATCTCCTAAGCCCCAGTGTTCTTTTGTGAGATGTGTGTTCCTCTCGGCACGAATATACCATCAAATAGTCATTCAGAAATGTGAAGACGAAATCGGGTCCTCTTAATATAAAATTGAGTTACAAACACTCAAAAGACTGAAATGCGTATTTTATCATTGCCATCATCCTGAACTATTAAAATTACTAAATTCAATATATGTAATAACAGTTTTGGGGATGGAACCCTGGATTACAGATATTTACTTTTATGTCTCGGCTAGGAAGACCTTTGAGAATATGGATTTCCTTGGAGATTGCCATAAAAATCTATTATATTTGACAAGAGATAGCCGATAAGTTCTTCTGGCCTTAAGACTCCTAAAATTGCTTCAGGATTTCATTCCCCTGAAGATTTGGAAATGATATATAGATGCGCTGCCCATCTGCTCTTAGAAAGCATGAGTATGCATTCGTGTATGATTCTTCAATCGCATATACCAAAGGCTGATCTTCTTGAAGTGGTTGCCTAATTCTGGCATAGTAATAAATTGACGAGCATACAGTATTCAATCCCAAAGGAAAGTTAATGCATATTCCTGTAGAGAAATATTCCGGGACACGTCAAATTGCCTATGTCGCTTAGGGTCAACCATTAGGTCAATATGGGTTATCAACTCGGCTGCGAAATAGCATATTAGACCTTGCTACAATTAGAATCGAGGTGACGTTTGTAGACTGTATTTGTTGAAGAATCTTAGCTAGTACCATGCTGATGGGTGCTCATGAATGAACGTGGAACAAGTTTTGTCGACTGGCCGAACCTCTTAACTAAAGTCGGCATTTTCTGTATTCGCTCTCAAGGTCCAAAACTAAACCGGCGGAGGCTTCTTATTTCCTCAAAAGTAACAGGGAGCAATGCACTTGGGAATCTTAGTTTTTAATGAGTGGTTTTAATAACAGTGGATTTTCACTCCTACACCACACACACACACACACAGATTGGAGTGATATTTACTGTTTACTCTTTTTATTATTATAATTTCAAAGGCTTGGGAGAGCAAGCCAAATCTTAGTGGAAGGCATCAATGCCTTGGGGGTAAGTGCCCACCAGCCCCCCAAATGACGCCCCTGTCCCTGGAATAAAGAAAAAAATTAAAAAGGAGAATAATATTAATTGCAATGTTACGATTAAGCCTCATAATCCGATTTAACTACTTTAAATCTCTTAAAATCATGCTGTCATTGATCCCCTCCTAAAAGATGCAATTTTAGTGTATTTCGAACCCCCTTCCTATTTGTGGCTCGCTGATTGGGGTCACAGGTGGTAAGGATACAAGGTTAAATTGTCGTTCGTTGCAGGAGATATGAGAAGCACCCAAATTCATGACATTGGTGATTTGCTGTCCTTCGACCTCTCTACCGAGAACCAACCGCAGACCTAGATAATATTAAGAACGAGGTCACGTTGAATGGTGCAAGATTGTGTGAGTTGCGAGGTTGAGTGATTTAATGTTAAGTGGACTTTTCTTAACATGAAAACGAAAATTATCTAATACCTTAGTGAATTTATATAGTATGTTGAATAAGTTAAAATTGCAACAGATGAATAAAATGGATAGGAATAGTATAGGATAAGAATAGTGAAAAAAGTAAAGGATAAAGCAGGAAACCTGGTCAAACCTAAGAAATGGGATTGCAAGGGTTAATTTTTAATTCCATCTAAAAAATCGTACAAGGAGATATCATGCGCACAGCTACATACTCCAATCTAAAATGCCTGAGAGAGGGGGTGAGTTCAATCGTGTTGTTTTGATAGATGAGAAGAGAATGTAAAAAAAGAACTAGACTAGGTTTTTAGATAGAGTGAGATAAAAGAATAAGAGCTATCTAGGTAGAACTTCTGCATGAAATAGAATTCAAAATTTTAGCAGCTACTCTCTAGGCAAAATCCAACATTATGTTTATTAAAGGTTCCTGAAGAATGCGTGGAAATTAAGGAGGGTCCAAATTGATTGGAAATTGTAAGTAAATTATAGAGATAATGACGATATAGCACTAAGAGATTAGTATAAAATGGGGGATTTTAGAGATGGAGTAAATATAATATTAAAAATAGAATCGTCTGATATTTAGAGAGTATTTTAGAAAATGTGGTATTAGGACAAAACAACACCTAGACATGAATTCTTAAATTTTCCACCTGCGATGGGTCTTAGAGTAGAACATTCAGCCGTCCATTACTTGGGCAAAACCTTTACTTCCAAACGTGAATAAATATTTAGAAATACACCCAAAACAAGCAAACGATAAACGTTGCCAAGGCCATGTGTTAGCCAGGAATGCAAGTAAAATAAATAGCCTGCTGATTGGTAACCTTCGCTTGTTGAACGAGTATAGGTAAAGCATCGAATAAAATAAGGCATTCGTATAGTAAATGTTGTTGTGGTAGAATTCAATTCTGATATCCATAAGAACCAACCGAGTTGATTTGGAAAATGTCGTGTAAGAACTATAGCACTAGTAAAAGAAAATAAGGAAACCTGATTTAAAAAAGCACCATCTTTCCCTCCTGGTACCTGGCGGAGAGGCAGGCCATCTCGACCTCATTGCCCGAGACTTAAGGTAATATGTAGGTGAAAGAATACGTATTGAACACTTCTAACCTTAGTTTTCCCTATTACCAACCATACTCTACATCTCTTGACATTTTATCTAGCTATTCATCGTAGTTCTGGGAGCTGGGTGCATTTTCTAACCTGTATTTTAATCCAGGCTAGTGGAGGGAAACAACGTGAGTTCCTTATTCACTGCGATTCCGAATACAAATGAATGGAGAATGCATAGAATATGGCGGGTAGTGAGCTCCTAAACCTCAACCATACTTCTAGTTCTTAGATAGGATGTTTAAGATGGTCCTATGTTTTATGGCGCAAAAGGAGAAAAGTTTGTTCGGACTGACATTTTTTCTTCTAGCTCATTTTCTGGTGCATTGTTTGTGTAAATGATTATAGTGTGCAAAGGTTTTATCCTATGTAGACATGGTGTATACCTTCCATCTCACTGAAACGCCATAGGTTGTCCTTGGGGGTTCATTCTTTCTTTACTACACTCTATATCATTGTCACAACTGAATGAACATCCACTCCATCAATAAATGTCACGCCGCCTACAAACGTATCGAAGGGTGGAAAAAGAGCTTGTCTAACCTTTGACTAGTGGAGAGCTCACGCCCGCTTTCGACGAGTATGGCTGAAATGAGGTCACCACTTAGCCGTGCCTGATCCATAATATGGAAGTCAAGGTAATCTCACCTAAGAAGGCTGGAATTTTCCCATTAGACAAATTTTAGCTTAGCGGATTAAGCTTTAGGGCCTGATCTCACTTTAGGGTAGAGCCATCTTGGTGAGAGGGGTGCCAACGGAGATGCCCAAGACAGCTCTCCTTACAGGGCTGATCATAGTGAGGGCAGGCCTTTCGTCATCACGGTAATAGCCCAGGATGAGGTAATTCCATAGGGGTTTGGGAAGAGCTGAGAGGAGCGAAGAAAATGGTTAAAGCCATACCCTCCTGACCCTCCTGCGAAGAAAAATAAGAAATCATAAAGAGTATAAGCTCTTCTCCTCGTGGGTAGCCTCCAGGTCGAAGGCCGAGCAGCCGAACGACAAGACTGATGCTATTTCGTCAGAATTTGAATTTCACTCAGATGGAGTAGAGAAGGAAGTTTCAATCTACCGCCTTGAATTTTAATTAAGTTAAGTCTATTAGATGTCAGAAACATTCATCTTTTGCCAACCAGATGTTTTCAATTCCGCAGGTTTCAAACATTTCTTAATCATTTGCCCTCACTGATAAAGCAAGACTACCTTAGGGACAAATACTCCATCAGCGCTAGGCATTAAGAAAGCTTAATGGTAGAAAATAGAAGGTATCTCGATTTTAGATGTAAGCTTTGTAGTTAAAAGTGGTGATCTTTATTTGGGATCCAGAGTAAGTGCTCATCGGATGCTCAATATCACACCTGTGAAGGTCAACAAACAAATAACATTTACCTCTTTTAAATAGGTAGTCTTTCATGCTACTCGATGAAAATCTTAATATAAATTATAAAACAGGAACTGGGTGACCAGAAATCAGTCATATTGTAGCAAGTGGTGATGAAACAGAAGGCAGGGAGTTTTGAAACCCACTGCTATTTTCTTTATCAAATTTGACAAAACAGGATCCTGAGTGAGTGAATGCTGAATTTTATCGCTAAATCGTGAAGGCATTCGTGCATTACCCCGTTGTTATCCACGCAACTGCGGCTTGGATTACCAAAGCAACCTAAAAAAGCTCTCAGGTAAAAGCACAGCCGCTTAGGCTGATCCAGGGTTCCGAGATAGGTAGCCGTCAGTGAGTTCTACTTTCCTTGAGTCTCCATCCGGCTCGACTAAGAGCATAAAGGGTTCAAGTACTTCTCTCGCTAAAACTAGGAGACCAACTCCATGTGAGACCAATTAGAAGAAATCGAAGTGTCCGTGCACCTCCATAGATTCTAAAGATTCGGAGAAGGCGAAATACAGGAAAGAGAACGTGGGTTGTTTAACGCCTTTCTCCCCAAATTAGGGTAGCTAAAACGAAGTTGCAGCTCCCAGGCCACTGTCCAAAGCGTTTCGTTGGGCATTGTAACGTAGCTCTATTCGTATGGCCCAGGAGGTATTATCGGTCCTCTATACATCCTACCAGGTGGAGGAATTAATGCAGGAGAAGAAAAAAACACGTGCGTCAAACCCAATCTCCTCCAGTTGCCTCTGTAGGCAGTAGTGCTAAGCCTGCAGTCCTCGATAAATAGTCGTAGGAGCTATGCATTTAAACTGCCTACGGCCATTGCAAGGATGATATTTTCCTTGAACAGGACCAAGCAGTTGGTTCTAATTAGAACTGTAAGGCATTTTTCTTCAATTGAATTGTACTCGACTCTTGTGTAATTGTGATTAAGTGAAAAGCCTCATCTCGTTTCGTTCCTCTACAGCTACCTGCCTTCTGGAACTATATTCAGACCGTCAACGCTGCGCACTTATCAGGAATATTAGAATTTGCAATTCTCCTGCCCAAGTCAAGATGCTTGTCAGTTCGGCAAGTGCAAAAAGTAGATGTGATGTGCCTACCTTGTTTCTTTGTCTCTTTCTACCTCCATCCTAGCCTTTATGCACTGCTACTTCTGGACAAATGATATTCAACTATTTCTATTTAACTCTCGTCCT
Source organism: Ceratothoa steindachneri (assembly GCA_963969495.1). Lineage (NCBI taxonomy): Eukaryota > Metazoa > Arthropoda > Malacostraca > Isopoda > Cymothoidae > Ceratothoa > Ceratothoa steindachneri. The sequence continues at coordinate 52,556,657 of OZ018317.1, read as the reverse complement.
CATTTTAATTAAAAAGCGACGTCCTTAACTGTTGCTAGACGACCTAAACGGTAAACTTTCCTTAATGTGGAATAGTTCAAGTATTAGTTTTCTAAATCCACTTTATTTTCCTGTCTTGATATCCCCTCTTCCTCAGCAAATATCAAGCGAAATTAAGGTCTGAATTGCTCAGTCATCTCCAAATAGGTCAACATCTTTAACCGTTACAAGCTGCCTCCCTTATCCAGAATCTTTATGATTACGAAGCAATGTCGCCACTCTTTTAGGAAGGACATGAGTGTTTTTACTTAATTATATTGCTCATCTTACAGAGGTGCAGAGGCATGTCAGGAAGATTCGAGAGTTCTATTTGGACCTTCTTCCGGTCTTTCATTAAGGCAGAACCACAAAATTGGGACCTGGGTCCGGTCTAAGCTCATTGGTTTATGATAATTCCACATTGTGTAGTCTGAATGCTGCTTCACTAGAATAGAAAGCACGTGGCCTGTTTGCTCAAGGTAGGTGAGTGGGCTTTAAATCTCTCCGAGTAGAAATATTCAACGACTTGTTTTCTGATAATTTTTCTCTTTGTGCCCGAATTAAACACCTGGTCCAGATGATATCAGGTCCACTATCTTTCAATCCTTGGCTGGGTGAAGGATTCCATTTCTTCAAGCTCTGAACAACAGGATATTGTCTAAGCGATTCTTTCCTAAATCTGTGTGAATAAACTTCGGTTAGTTTCCTCAGAAGCGTTGATTAATGTTGAGTTTTCAGAAAAGGCGGCCTCTATTATATTATTTAATTATTTAAATCTTTGATTTTATGCTCAGAGCCCAGTAAGAGGCGGACCACCCTCCGGCACATGAGCGTTTCTTGTAGATATTTATCCGAGTCTAAATGTTGCCGTTGTGTTTTCGTTTAATTTATTTCTTATTAAATAGGATTATTATTGATCTATAATAATTTGGCCTAAAAAATACGATTGTTTAAATTTCAGCAGTTGTGCTCACACTGAAGTCTCTCAGAATAAATTAAATCCCTTAAACAAATGAGACATTGATATCCGACCTATATACCCCCACAAGTTCCTTTGTACTTTAAATTCCTAAATAAGTTTTGAAGAAGCCAATCAGTGACATCTATTTTTTTTATCCACATCTCCTTACCGAATTATTCTGATCAAAGTTCACTTGTGGCACATTTTATCTGTCTATTTCTTTCCCTCACTAAGTACAGCAATTTGTCGTTCTTGTCTAATTACCGGTTCCTTTCAGAGATCGCAATGGACCGAGCACGGTGTTCTTAAATGTCCCTAATTAAAGCTTAATTCGTGTCTCATTCTCGAATCAAACATGAATTCACCTATTAAAATCTCGAGTTTCTTTTCTCGGTACAAAATAGAAGAAAATTCAGGATCGTTAATGAGGGAAGATCGTCTTAGAAGAATGGCTATAGAGAGATCGGAAAGAAGGATAGAAAAGTTAAAAAGTGTTACCAGGGCTTCAGCCCCTTCAAATCCAGTTTGATCGGCACACATTAATATATCTCTTCCTAACTATTTTTGCCCATTCGAACTCGAAGCCACCCAGTGGCTTGTGGATGGCCCCGTTTTTTAAAATAGAGGGAGGAATACTCAACTCCAAGAATAAATTCCTCCAAGATATACCAAAATAGATAAATAGTCTCTAGGACAAAATATCTCCAAGGAAAAGACCTTAAGAGACAAATTCCTATACCTTTTTTCCCTTTTTCTTATTCAATCGGAGTGGCAAAGTTCTAACTAAACCCAATACAACCTACACTGACATAACCGAGCTTACACTTTCGCACCTTCTAAGTGTCTCGACGTCTCTATCCTAAATTAAAATAACGTGCACAGATGCAAGTGTTTGGTAACCCTAAAGTTTCTTGTCTACTTTTCTCTCCAGAGCAGCCCGCTTTCCTGCTGTATTATGTCTATCTCAGCGATGATGCACAGGTTAACGTTGACTCAAAATTTCAGGTCGCACTAGCCCAGGGTATCTCCTGCAGGGTAGATCTTTGGCAATTTGCGTCCTGTTAAAACAACTAAGCATAATCAATGTGATTTAAAGTGAATATTGATACAATCTTTGTTTCCAATTGGCCGAATGGTCACCTGTCCCTAGTATATATAAACCAAAGTAAAATCGGTGCATTGGAGCCTGTTTTTTTAAACAATTAAAGTGCACTAGCAACGAGGCCCCATCGTGCAAAAAGTTAGTTGGGGAAGATATAGAAAGTAAGTAGTGAAGGTAGTGGAAGTGACTAAGGGGAAAGAATGCGTAACTTTAGGCACTGGGGCCAGGAAGGGGTGCAATTCATCTAGGTTACACATTTAGCACAGGCATCACCCTTGCTACATCACCCATCTCCTTAAGAGGCGGTGCTATGAATTACTGTTAGCATTATGTCGAACGTATTCGGTTAGAATCTAAATTTGATCAGTATTTAACAAAAGAATGAAAAAGAATTATACTAAGTTGGAATGGTGAGAGCAGTTGCCTTAATTGAAATTTTTCCAAAGGGTTTACCGTCGAAGTTCTCAAAATAAAGCCCTGTTTCTTGCCTCAGAGAGAGAGATATTATTAGATGTATATGGAGATAAATACATCGCTGAGTATGTCTACTGATGATAAAATTGACAGCTCTCTAAATTTTCTTTGGATTTTCAAAGGATCTGAAATTAATAAAAAATTTCTATCAATAACAAATAAGCCCTGCTACAGGTAAATAATATCAATTATCCTACATATTCCTTTATTTACCTCTAAGAAGAAATTAAATGAATTTTGTCAGGTGCGGAAGGAGACATAATGTTTGTAAGGGAAAGAGGACGCCAAGAACAATATCTTCTTCTTTGTTTCCTGAATTCCTTCCCTTCCTATGCCTCCTAACTTTAACTTCACATGGAGTAAAAGTAAATAATATCAATAATCCTACATTTTCCTTTCTTTACCTCTCAGATGAAATCAAATGATTTTTTCGGATGTGGAAGGAGATCAAATGTTTGTACGGGAATTTGAACGCCAAGAAGAATATCCATTTCTTTGTTTCCTGAAATTTTATCCCTCCCTATGCCTCCTACCTTTAAGACAACGTGGAGTAAAAAAGCTCTGTATCCAAGGAGAAAAATAAAAGAAGAAAGAATTTGAATATCAGTTAATCTGAGCGCTAAAAGCTTTCACCTCGCCGATAAAATGCTAATCTCTGTAGTAGGGAAAAGAATAGCAGAAAGTTTCCAGCCACAGCGTTGTAGACGATTAAGAAAGGGGTCCGTTGATAAAAGCTAATCCCTCTCGTAGCCGGAAGCTTTCTTTCAGACGTCTCTGCCTTCCAGCAAAGGAACACAGTAAAAATGGCCGCCTATTTAATAGCGTGGGTTTTTCAAAGATCGGCAGATTGAGTTTTTGATCTCATTGCGTTTGGTTCAGATTGTGTATCTGTTTCCCCAAGTACCTGGTATTCGCGTATACCATCGAGCTTGAATCTCACCAGGCAGATCCAGCTCTTTTGTGAAGGCTTATTCTGTTCAAAGCAAAGCCCCGAAACGTTTTGTTCCCGAAGGAATGGCAAGGATTCTTCTCGTCTAATCAGAACCCCCCTTGAAGGATCTCCAGTTTTCTCGTGTGAGATTTCACGCCGAGCCGATTCAGAGTCTCGATATTTGGAGGTTGCACTTCTCTGGAGCAGAGGTGCCTTCGTCCTTTTTCAAGGAGGATCGTGAACTCGTCTTCTTGTCCCCTACCGCTTCATCCTCGTCACCATCAGGATATTCAGCCGAGAATCACGACTATTTTTCGTCTCTATTTTCTCGAGCCGACTCGTTAAAGGAGTCTCCTTCCTCGAAGACACCCTTTAAGGTAAAACGATTGCATCTCCCGTTAATCAACCCTCTTTCCGATTTTTGAATATTCCTGTATAACTGATATATAGTATCCTATTTAAAAGCTAATTAACAAGTAATTAACGTTACTCGATTGCCAATTTTCTATAGTCTGTTAGTATTATCCTTCATTATATTTCCTATATTTTGCATATGTATATATATGTTAGCTAGAGATTTATTATAAATTATATTTTTGGTTTTCAATCTTTAAATATATCTTTGAACCTCAACTTGGTAAACTCATTAAACGCTATCGGCCCCAGTATTAAAATCGCACTCTTATACCTCGTAATCAACGGATTACTTTTACGAAGTGAACGTACTTGTACATATCAAAGGACGCGTGCGTACATTTGAGGATATATGTGTATTTTACTATATATATATACATATTCTCGTGGCTTTTATCTCTTTCCTCCCTACCAATATATACATATATCTCTATATATACGTAGTGTCTGGGGAGTGACCTATTCCTCGACAATGTTATTCTCTGATGAGTCCATTGAAAATTGATCTAAGTTCTCAGTAAAAGATGGAGTTTCATTTCATGGACTTAATATAAATGGAATTAGTTTAAACACAATTGCCCATATAGATATTTAAGTTATTTTCTGCTGACTATTGAGAAAGCAATGGAAGAGAAAACTATCTACATAGAAAAAGAGGAGGAGAAGAGGTAGAACTAAATAAGTAAAAATCTGGAAGGTATATAAAGAAATCTGAAACCAAGGCCTTTAGTCAGAGACACGTGAAATTGGTCAAAGAATGGTATATAATGATCTTTTATAGCATTGTTCCTTACAATGCCAAAGTATCTATGCCATAAAAGTGAAGGGGGTTCCTCAGTTTAAGCCATGCCGTTTGTAAACCCAATATTGAAGTTAGAGGGTCTTAAAATCTATTCAAACAAAAGAGTTTGACGAGCCAAAAGAGGAGACTGCTAGGGGTGTAAAGGAACAAATATTAGAAACTCTCCTAAGAATTCCCAATTTCCTCTTCGAAAAACGCTCCCTTTGCGAAGTAGCGAACTGATCAAAATGATGACGCTTATAATTATCCGAACCACTGCCGATGACTAATATGAAGAGAAAGAGAGAAAGAATAAAAAGGAGAATCATGAAAATGATCCGAGGTGAGATACAGATTTATAACCCACTTTAACTCCTTTTAGTTATTTATATGATGTGGATTTAGTGATTCCTTGGAGATATTGTTGCATGTATTTTATAGAGCAATTCACTTCACCCTTCCTTGAGATGTCACAAAGGGGTATCTGACCCTCTATTGTGTCTCTCGCTGTGATGACTTATGCTCGATATTCGCCCGCTGAAGGGTAACGAAAATATAGTGGGAGATGGTCAGCTACACAAGCAATACCCTTATTTTGCCTGAATTTTATTAATTTTAAAAATATGGGTTAAAAAATGATGAAGAAATTATAGTATTACTCAAAGTTTCGTCACTAAATTTTATTTTAGGCATTGTCATCGTTTGGTGGTTCAATATTATGATACAGTCCAATATTAATAGTAAGGACTGATATATTTGTACATGTAATATAAGAAGACACAGCTCAAGGAGTAGGAAAAATATCCTATATCCAATCTTTTATTTGTATTGCATCCTCTTGCACATGGACTAGATGCACCAATCCTATTACCACCATGAAATGTTGAAAACATACTTTTAACTTACCTCGAGGACAGTAATACCAATAATGATGCAAACTTCTACTACTGTCCTAAAAAGAAAAATCTCAAATATTTTATTAGCCTAATTAAATGATCGAGTAAGGAATTTAACCCTTACAAAGCAGTCCGAAGAGCGTATAAGTTTCAGCCTTAAATAAACAAATTTTGAACTCATGCTAAATCATTATTTGGTGTTGTAAAAGATATAAAGTTTGTTCATTATTTTTCTAAGAAAATGTTTAGTTTTTTGTAGAGATGCAACCGGAATCAGAAAAAAATATACCATTAGATTCATGGCGAATTAGGGATGCATTTTATTGACTCTTCATTGAGAATTCTTAATACAGTTTTCTTTTATAATTGTAACAAATATGATTCAATTCCTCATAAATACTGAGTGATCAAAATGGGAATCATAGGAAAATTTGGTGTTATTTTGAACGAGATCAATTAAAATGATCAATGATTTGGGGTGACTTGAAAGTAAGTTTGAGAAAATTGGGCACTAGTCACGCTACAGAGACTTCTTTGATTCCTCTCTTAGTGTGAGTTTTGGGCCAGGAACTGCTATTAATCTCAGAAACAATGGCCAATTAAGGATAGCTTTAACCACGAACAAAGAAAATTTTAAAAAAAGTGTGGTTGATTTAAATAGGGTTCTTCCTTCTTCCTATATGAAACATGACCAATGGAACAATTTGTGAGGGTTTGCCACGAGTTGGAGAGGGTGTTCTAGTATTTGTATAGCAAGTTTCCTGATCTATCCGGCTCTAGTCTTGAATAGGGTGTATTTTATTTTGAACAGATATATGGAAACTGGTCAAGTATGAAAACTTCGAAAACTCACTTAGTGATGCTGAAAAAGATTTAAAGCATCGGCTTGAAAGTTGTTATTAAAAAATTTTGGATAATTATTAGCATACGAACTACAAATACATTTTAAGGATGATGCATGAAAAAGTTCAAGACCTAGTTAGGAAGATTATTTTTAAAGTTAATTTCTTACCTGCTCATATGGATTCATTTTCCTAATTCTAGGAGATGTAAGTGTTGAAGTAGTGCTTATAAATCTACCAATATATAAAGGAGATCCAAAGAAAGTACTAAGAAGGATATGTCAATATGATCGCACACTATTGCTGCTTGTTGCATCAAGAAATTCCACCAAATACTGATGAACATAAAAGTTGCTAATGTAGTTTGGAAGTGAGAAAGAAGAGATATTATGTTTATATTGACCTTAAAAATGTATAAAAGTACTATTTATTTGGGATTGTATTTTGGTCTTTTCTTTTTAAAAAATACAGAAGGATACAAACCTTGAGCGTTATTAATTTGTAATGGCATAATTTTATTTACATATAATTCCTCCTAAATTCATCGCCATTTTTAACGAAAACAATCCTTAAAAAATGCGTGAAAGTGAAGTAATTTCGAATTTTAAAGATTAAATTAACATAAAATTACTAAAACAATTTTTTAAACCTCCATTTTACCGAACCATGTTCTGCATATTGATGAATGGCGAACCCATAGAAATCTGGCCAATAATCAAAACTACTCTTACTAAACCCTCAACCACTTCGTCAATTCAAAGAAAGGCGTTGAAACAAAACATTTTGAATCGCCTTAACGAAGACATTAAGGTGAAAACGAACGACATGCTAGTATGCAAAGGCGAATTTCTTTCAGGTTATTTACATCATTTCACATGGGTTGAAAGAAATCAGATTAATTCATTTATGTAACACAATTTGCTATCAATTTCCTTTTTCAATAAATTAGTATGCCCTTCATCTTAACCAATTTAAAGGTCACGTATATTTATTTTTTTCTTTAAGTGATATTTATATTGGGTTTGTTATTGTTGACATGATGATATTAGAATTCTAATTCTTGACATGATCTGAATTTTTTAAGGTAAATTGATACACCCGAATCAGAAGCATCAATTACCTTCATCCACGACTCCCTAAAGCAGTTATTATCACCTAAATTCACTATTAGCCCATTTTTTCTCCTCTTATATTCCATTTTAGCCAATTCCGCAGTCTATTCCTTCTTCCTTAGTAACTACTATACGTCCTTTTTGTCCTAATTACTGTTTTCTTTGTAAAAAACTCATTCATCAAAGCTGAATTTGGGTTTGTACAGATATATCTCTCTATGTAGCAGTGCACCAGATAATGTCTTTCTTGTGAGTTCAATAAGATCAGACCGATTGTAAAGAAAAAGACACGGGGACAATAATGGAGGGCAAGAACGCCACACCCCACAAAAAAATAATTAACAGAATATACTGAAAATAGGAAAATTGGCTTTTGTTGAATTAGATATGTCTTAAAGTTTCTAGCCTTTAATTAGCCTTTAATAAAAGGTGGATAGTATAGAAGTGTAATCTCGAGAATTTTGCAAATTTTCCATTAAAATTAAAACCAGACAGATTTAAACCGAGTTGCCATCACCTCTCTTCAGGACCCTAACGCCATCAAAAAGGATTATTACTTCAGATTGTTTAGGAATAAAGAGGATAAAATATTTTTCTACAAATAACTATATGGAATCATTTATATTACTTCAATAAATATACATGTAAAATATCCCATACCACAATTTCTTTATTCCTCCATAACGAATAAACATTCCAGATCACGATTGAAATTTCGAAAAAATTCTATCTAGAAAAAAACGAAAACAAATTCTTAAATTTTCATTATGAATTTAATAAAAGTCCAGATTGAATATCCTAAAAAATAATATAGATTAAAAACAAGTAAAACGAGGAACAAATAGTTTGGAAAGCATTTAGAAGAAAATGCCGTATGAGATCATAAAATTTTAAACTAAAAGGGAGTAGACGAACTTAAACATGAGATAGGAAACGGAAGTAAAATATCTTAAATTTAATTTATAAAAATAAAATAAAATATTGTATAATGAGTCAAGTAAAAGCAGTAGAAGATCTTATAATTCAGTTTGCTGAAGAAAATACGAGTAGTAGAGCTTTACTATATATATATATATATATATATATACACTATAATACATCTTAAAATTGAATTTAAAGAAGTAGGTCGAAATGACGAAAATGGAATTACAGGAGAGCAATAGTCGCTTAAAAGTAAATTAGAGGAAAGCAGTAGAAAATTACAACAGAATTAGTCTCAAGCCATAGAAAATTTTAAAATAAATTAGCCGTGCAGTAGAATAACTTAAAAATGCGTTAGAAGAACGCAGTAAAGGATCTAAAAAAATGTAAGCAAATTAAATAGATCTTCTAAATAACTTAGAGAAAGCAAGATAATATAAAAGAATTAGGGCAAAGCAGTTAGGTGCTAAATATTAGTGGGCAAAGGACTAGAAAATCATAGAAATGAGATATGAAATGGTAGCAGATCGAAAATGATTTAGCAAATGGCACAAGACCATCGTTCATTTGAGAAGGAAATGGCAATAGACGATCATATATTGTGCGAAAAAAATAAAACAACAGATCTTTTAAATGAGATTTATAAATGGAGTCGATGATGTTGAATTTGATTTAGGTTAGAGCAGTAGGAATAACTGCAAAATGAGATAAGAAAAGGCTTTTTAAGGTGAGTTTGGAAAAAAACAGTAGAGGACCTGAAAATGAGTTAGGAAAATGTAATTCTTGAAAATAAGTTAAGAAAATATATTAATAATAATAAATTATTTTTTGAAAAAGAGGAGAAAAATCTTAAAAATGAGTTTGAGCAAAGCAATAAAATATCTCGCCATAATTTATAATTGGGTTAAGATGAGGCAAAAGATGAAACTACAAAGGAAGTGTTAAAAAATAATAGTAGATCATAAAGACTCATTATGAAAAATTAATAGTAGATGATTAAAACTAATTAAACAAATCAGAAGTTTAAAAGTTAATAATGAGATGGCAGCAGAATAATTTAACTTCACAACCTGAAATAAGGTAATTTCATAATTTTGCTCCTCTTGCCGTTTCTAACCCTAATTTACTTAGCATGTAACATGACAGGCAGAAGCATCTCGCATCAAAACTGCTACCTCCCTCCACCAACCAGCAATTCTTTAACCCGGAACACCAAACACTCTTTTTACGTTCAAGTGCTGTACAACCTATGGTCATACTGAAGAAAAAAAGAAAAACGTGTAATTAAAAGTTTTACTCCTTACTCATAAATATTTCTGTATTTCAGTCAACAAAACTACACAATGGCATCACCAAAATATGTTCTTTTTACCTCAAAATTAAAGACAGAAGCACAGCAGCGATGATATTTCCTGCTCTTACATTTCTGATGCCACGTCCATCTTATGGGTAATGCCCTTTGTCCCACCAAGTAAAACTAAGCCCTATAGCGCACAAAATAATTCACACACACATAGTAAAGAAAGACTTTCAATTTATGTCTCTAAACGCTCTTCTAACATTTTTCCCTCGCCGAATTTTAATGACTTCAAAATTGCTCAACTAAAATCCTTCACCATTTTGAGGTAAAAAAGCTTCCTATGTGGTTGCTTATGCCGTTTAATTATCCAAGCCTATCATTATTCAAAATATGTTAGAAACTCTTGAATTCAGAGAATGGAAAGCAAATAAGAATAAAAATATAAAGAGATAAAATATAATGAAACAGCGATACAGGGTAGGGACGGTATTCGTTCTCAATTTTCAACTGATAATTTTCCGCATAATAATTTGAACATAAGTTATCCGTTTTTTCTGAAAAATAATAAACATTTTTGTCTTTTTACTATAAGGTGACAGAGGAGAAGAAAAACGATGGTCGACGATGTGGCGCTATCCAAATACCGTACTTCGTCGTTAAAATCCAGATCATCAATAATCATTCCAGAATGTTGATGCGTGCCATCAAAAGGGGGATCTCACTCAGTCACTATAATCTCACTATGAACAAAAACTAAAGTGCCTGGTCAATGAGGTAAAGGCAAGCAAAAAAAAGATCAAGAAACGGAACTGAAGGAAATGAATTTACCAGAAAAAAGAATGAGGGGGGTGCACTGGACTGATTGAAGATTCCTCCTGGGTGCACTGGACTGATTGAAGATTCCTCCTGTTTTCACTGGGCGGTGTGACGACACAAAGTGGGATATTTAGGACCACGAGTCCAAAGTGTAGTGGAGCAGAATAACAGTATTAGCTACATATATTTAGGTAGAGAGTTTCAGAAGTGCTTTTATAATATGAAGTTAATGAGGCACCCAGGAAAGATGCAAAAGGAATAAATGAACTGTAGTGACATAATCTCTTGACAGACTGCCCATAAGGGCAAACTACAAAAATTTAGTCAAGAAATAGTTTCAAAAACAATAGGCACCTGGGCCACTCGGGAAGAATAAAAAATGGCGGGAACGCCTTTCGCTCAAGAGAAAGGAGGCGGACATGAATGCTTCAATATACTTTTAAAGACATTCGAGAAGATGAACAAACCCGAAAAAGGCAAGCTAATTAGAACATTATATAAAGACAACAAAGTTACTCTAATTCGAATCCTCAGCGTCTCAAATTGATACATCGTATTCTTCCACGCAAAACGCGATTTAGAAAGATTAGCCTCAGAAGACGGAGTAAAATAATTAAAAAGAATAAGACTTGCACACAGATCTTTTCCTCAAATTACAGCCAAACGGAGCCTCATATTTTGAAAAATAGTAATTTGGGGTGGATCAACACTCCATAGAAGATATAAAGAACGAAATTAAAATCGATCACCCAAGAAGATTTCTACACGAAGTAATAAGATTTAGAAAACACACACATGTTTTAAAATAATAGCACAAGGATTTCACAAGAAAATAACGAAAGATTAAGGTACATCAAAATACGGATGTATTTCAAATGTTATAAGATGGAGGACAATGCAACAAAAAGATTGTACCGAGAGAGAACAAAGGTACTCTGAATGCGGCCAACGAGGGTACTTCTGAAAGAACTGTCTCCAACCGACGGAGGATAAATGCCTTAATTGCAGAGGACGACGCCGAAAAATGGTAATGACTTGCCTAAGGAGGAAAGAGATTATTCTAAGAAAAGAAAATGAAGAAAGAAGCAAATCAAGAAATAAAAAAAATGCGTCTAACCAAGGAGTATCCTAGGCCACAGTGCAACAGATGAGGGCAAATAAACTCATTTAAGAGTATTAAATAAGTCCTCAATGGATTTTTTTGCGTGCAGATTATACAGGCACGCAAGAAAGATAGGGAAGCTAGGAACTTTATCAGATTCATTCAACATATCATTCATAAAAAATGGCATAAAGAAGAAGAGGCTCCCCCAAAATATTAAGCTCAGTATGTCTAATCCTAAACGAGGAGAGAAATCTAAATTAAGAAAAGTAAAATAGAAAAGGAAAAGGAAACATTATCACCAAGAGAAAGGAAAAGAAGGAAGGAAAACGGCCCTAAAAATCAGCATTAGAAGGATTAAATAGCAATTCTAAGCCACAAAGTGTACATCAGCAAAGATTACCCTATAAGAGGTGTAAAACACAACAAGACGTGGACAAAGCCTATTGTAATGGCCTATGCAAAGAGGCTTGCAAGAGAGAGACAAGATAAGGGAATGAAGATCCTATTGAGTAGTTAGTATTCAATGACAGAATCCGAATCGCCCCTGGCCACTATGTTATCTTACACTACAACATATATAAAGATTTTGATTGTGTAAATTGAAAGTATAAGGCTGTTTTGGCCGAAACAAGCCTGAGCCCCGTCATGCAAACAATGACGGATAACTAAAATGATTCATAGTGTCTAATAGATCACAATTCCCCCTCCAAATTATTAAAGAGGAGATGAATGATTAGCCATTGATTTATGGGTAGCATAGCAGCATCTAAAACTATATCTAGCTAGAATAAAGCTAAAATAACTTGAAGAGATATAAATCAACCCGAACACGACAAGAACTTACCCAAGAATCACAAAAAATAAAAATATAATGGCAAACCGATGAAGACTTAAAACATTTACAAATAAACACAGAACAACTGTAGTGAACTACGAAACAAGCTAAAGTCAAAATTAACCTTTGGAGAAACCCTAAGCGGTAACATGAGGACTAAAGTAAATTACGCAAAGAAACGGTTACTACAAGCAAATAAAAGCGGAAACAAACAAAAATAACTCAGGCTAAAGGTAAAAAACAGAAACATAAGAGCATGAAGGATACATATTAAACATAAATGCATCAGTGAATAAATGAAAACAAAATCAAAATTAGACGGACCGGACCACCCGTGAAATTAATTAAAAAGAATTGATAGAAAAGTCCCGCAAACTACTAAGAAGTGTACAGAACTACTGAATAGATGAAAGACCAGTCACCGATAAAATTAAGAACGAATGTTCCTACTCCACTTTAATCAATAGGTACTAATAATGGTATGTACCATTCTTTGTCTTCTATTCCAATGATTGTATGAAGAAGATCAACTTATATCAACTTCTTCTACACTACTAATTTCTCTTTTAATCCCTGTTCCATCTTCTCCTATCCCTCCACGCCACTACTCAATAACATCTTCCTTTGCCCCACCAAACCAGATGGAACTTGCGTGGAAAGAAGTAGCGGAGCCCAGAGGGGTCGCCCGGTGGGTTCATTCCCCTTTCTCACCTCCAGGCGGGGAAGAGGGAAAATTTGCGGAGGATAGTCTATTCATATTCCTCAAAAAAATGGTATTACAAGTGAGATATGTGTGAATGAATAGTTAATCAGGATGATCCAATATAAGAACATTCTCTACTCTTCTTAAAATATGAGAAAAGGAAAATTTATTTCCATAACGATGCTGAAAATGTTACTCAACGCACTAAGAAGCTAAGTTATCTGTTAAAGCTTGACATGCTGTGGTTCTTCTACGACGAGAAGATCAACTGCAATAACAACATGAGTCTATCTCTCGCAACAAAAAAACTGACCAGAGTGAAATTTCCAGCGCCGCTACTGCTACTGCCGTGTTTTAAGGGGGTTGGGAAAGCTCTGGATTTACTAGGTAGCTGCAGTGAGACTTTATTTGTGGTAGCAAGATTATGCACTATGGCTCACCACTAAAAGATCCAGTTCTTGCTGTCATAAAAAATTTTCAATCACACAGCATCTGATATTTTTCCTCTTACTTCGCCCGAATGCAACCCCCCTCGATTTGTAATTCTGGAAGGGTGGAACAAAAGAACAATCATTCCAGCCGCAATAAGAAGCATGGGCGGAGAAGCAGGATTAGCAGGGTATTTATCGAACTAAAGCAGGAGATAGTGACAAAGGCCTGTGACCGGTTACGAGGTCGTCTGCATGATATCATCGCGGCCACAGGGTGGTTCAAATAGGTAGATCCTCAGAACTTGTCAATTTAAATCGAAATTTTACAAATATATCTAAAAAAATATAAAATATTTTTTCTGAGACACTCATTATAGAAACGAATGCTGACCTCATCCCGTAGTTTAAAGCTAAAGTTAAGCCACGGAATAATCGTCCAACAAAAATTTTTTAAAAAGTAGATAGTAATGAAAAAGATGGATTTTGTGAGATTAGAAACACTTGGAAGCTATATCGTTCATGTATCATTAAAAGTAAATAACTCGGTTCATCTACCTGCCACTCCTCTGTACCTGCCTCCGCTACTGAAAGAAGACATGTCTTTTTCTGGAGTAAAAGAAAATGACCATCTCTGCATTGGAGAGGAATTAGAGGCAAGCTGAATGTTACGCAGTAAACAGTAATTCGGTCGAATAGAGATTACTTAGTCGCTACACAAATTTTACCCCTTTATAGGACAATATAGCACTTTGCAGACTAGAATTTCGCTGCATGGAGTACTTTCATGAGATTGTCGAGTTGCCATTACACCGAGGGTGGCGAAGTTTTGAGTGTTTTTATTTTGAGCATCCAACGAATCAATCCAAACATGATAACTATTGCTTGAAGTAACCACCCTTCCTTAAACAATACAGCCATTCTATCATACTAGAACGTTTTAGCCACTATACGACTTAATCTAGCCTTTTTTATGTGCGTTGTACATATACTCGATAAGCGACTTGTCCATCTAACGATGAACCAAAGTTGTTAAGTCTGACTCAGTAAGGGCCATTACCCAACTGTTTTCGAGTAACTCTTTCAGCTAAAGCATCTGTGGGAGAAGAAAAATGCACTAGTTATTACTGGCACAATCGCCAAGCTACTGCTAGTAGTAATGCAATTGATAGTCCAGATAGTGCAGTAGTTGTGAAACTAATCTCCCAGTGAGATACAACACATGGAGTGGCCCCCGCCATTTCCAGATCCAAATATTATTGAGCATTTGTAGTGCGTCTTGGAGTGACAAGTTAGAAGTCATTACTCTCCACCATCGTGACTAAAATAGCGAGAGCTAGGTTTACAAGAAGAATGGCTCAGGATTGCTCTAAATGGAGTCAGGAAGCTGTATGAAACAATTCTAAGACGCATTTACGCTGTTCAGAAAGCAAAAGAAGAATCAGCTCCGTTTAAATAAATATTTATTGAATTTAACACGTAATCCAAATATTTTGCCCAACCTCTGCATGTATATATATATATATATATATATATAGAGAGAGAGAGAGAGAGGATGGGAGAGAGAAAGAGGGATATATATATATATATATATATATATATATATATATATATATATATATATATATATATATATATATATATATATGTGTAATCATGATAAAAATAATAATATAATTTCTATTTGATTTATTTTTGCCCAAAATGTTGATATAGTAGATATGGAGGACTATTTCATCCCGTTCCGATCTTTTAATTGATTCTTTTATTCAAATGTGAATGCTACTCAGATTTGAAGCAAAATATCAGAACATTTTGACAGTAACACAAATTTGACTAGGTAATTTTAAGATTCACATGGTGTATGTGTTTTGGACATTCACTTGGCATATGTTATGTATGTGGCTTTGAGATTTATATCGTGTAGATATTATTGCAGAAAATAATCAAAAGGCTTCTTTCTTTAATTTTCAAAAATTAAATTCATTGCCTTAATCGAATTCTAAATATGATGACTATCTGACTAGCAGAGAATATTGGTTATTCAATCAACCATGTTCTTCCTAATAGTTTAATCCCAGGTAATTATGTTGCAATGACATGCTAAAAATACTTAGAAATTATAAGAGAAACAGAGATCACTATTCTTTTATTTTATCTCTATCTATCCATTCCCATTTTTATAATATAACGTCATAATATTGACACAAGAACCAACATTGATAAATAATACATGTCATGAAATGATGGACTTAATTTCTTCTCAGGGATCGCAGCATCCCATATCCCACTTAGGTCGAAAGGCGGAGAAGTAAGAAGTAAAAATGCGTTAGTCACTTAGGACTTTGAGGAAATGGAGTCAGATTCGACGAAAAAGGCTTCCTGATGCTAATCGAAGGGTGGCACAGATAACATTCCTCGGCAAATTCTGCTTCAAAAGTCTCTGTAAATGCTTTTGACACAAAACGATTGTCTTTATTTTTCCCATTCTCTGAGACAGATGAATAAATAATACTCCTGTCAAACACAGGTTTACAAAACAGGTATAAGCACTGCAAAAATTAGGGTGGATCGTGTGACAAAAGATGAAAGGATAGTTTCGGATTCTTATATTTCCTCGCCCATCTTACTTGTTGGGAGATTGGAGAGTTCAGAAATGCAAGTTATAACCCTAATTTATCCATTAGGGGTGCAATGAAGCATCTGAAATCATACTCATTTTATCTGGCTGATATTTAATGGGTGTCGTATTTGAAATATTTTTAGCATAGATTAGTCGTAGTAAAAAATATTTAATAAAAGTGTTTTTTTATGAACTCTAGAATAGCCCAACGCCATTTTGACGATGTTTCATTCTTTTTTTCCGAGCTAGTTGATTCTTTCTTCCAAATCTGACGCATGCTAAGCTCCATGCTTTTCCTCAATTATTCCGGACTTTTTCTACTTCACAGCTGTACTTTTGAGCTCATTTAGTGTCATATTGTGTTTAATTAGTGTTATATTGTGTTTAAATCTTTAAAACCTCTCTGAATCAATGAAATCAACGTTTTCGCGAAATATTTACAATTCTTTTTTCGATATTGAAAAGGTGTGTGTTGTATCTTCTGTTTTTGTTATTCTTTGAGTGGTGCTGCCTTTAAGTTAAGTGTTTCTCAGGCAATGCGCTGCCAATGTCATTTGTAGGTGGGGCGCAAGGCTGACTCCTTAGAAGATCCTCCCCCTTTATAAATGGGTGCAGATATATTAAAAGAAAGTCATTCATTATTACAATTTTAGTTTT
The DNA here is from genome assembly GCA_963969495.1 of Ceratothoa steindachneri. Taxonomy (NCBI): domain Eukaryota; kingdom Metazoa; phylum Arthropoda; class Malacostraca; order Isopoda; family Cymothoidae; genus Ceratothoa; species Ceratothoa steindachneri. The sequence continues at coordinate 52,539,738 of OZ018317.1, read as the reverse complement.
TTGTTACGCATTCATTAATTCAATAAGTCGATCATTATAATCGTCCGGGCGCTCTGCCATATTCTTGCACTACTTTGTTGTAAAATTGAATCGTGAAATTGTACTCCGAGTTTTTCCTAGTTCGGTGCAATTTAAAATAAATACGAGAGTGGTTTACATCTGTAAACATATTCTTTTATTTATTTCAGCTGGTAATTTCTTCTCGGATCAAGTACAAGGCTACTTAATGGGATATTTCTGTTGCGCACTCAAATACCTTGTTACTATTGCCGGTGGCAGCGTTATCCCTCTTCTACCAAGCTTAACCTTTTGAGTGACAACATTACCACTAACTAGGAAACCAATCCCCCTTATTGGTACGAAGGATTACCACTCAAAAGGCAAGCCCACATTAACATACAGCGGGGGTGGGAAGCATTAAAATAACAGAAAGCTCAAAGCAAGACAACCCCTCCCCACCCATAAAATCATACGAAGATAGAGTAACCCTGCATTATTCACGTCGGCTATTTTCGCTAACCTCCCCCTTTATATAAGTACTGATATTTCCAAATTGCAACTTATATCTTTTGCCTCATTCTAGTATTCTCTTGACACAGCGAACGGGTGAAGCATTTAGGGTGTCTCAGTCTTAACTTAGCTATCCTTGAAGGTACACGTTTGATTTCTCTTTTGGGATGTCTAGTCACCCCATTTAACTACCTATGGTATGTTTTCATATTTTATATTTTTTACTAAATATCTTTTTCCTTATATGGGTCCAAATCCGTGGTAACTCTTACGTAACGCTCGATAATTATGTAACTTACTATAAATGCTTCCTGTTTTTGCTTTTTTACTTAATAATATTTGCTGTTACTATTTATATTACTTTTCACATACCACAGTGTATTTTCTCTACAGAAGACAGCGCTAAAATTCCTAGAGAATTAAATAATTCCCCAGGCAGTTTCTGTTATATATGTAAATCATTTACATTACAAGAGACAGTTGACTAAAAACGTGAAGTAACTTTATGAACTATAGTTGGATGTAAAGTAGGTGACAAAGCGAAACGCTGGGCACCTCAGCTATGTTGTGTTAGGTGTACATGTTACATTTCTGCCTGGGTGAAAGTCAAATTCCTGGCCTCATGTTTGGAATACAAATGGTCTGGAGGTGCCAAAAGACAATTCAAAGGATTGCAACTTCTGCTTCACAAATATTAAAGGTGTGTTTCCAAAATGTTTTCTTTCCGTTTTTTGCAGGTGATCACAGCAGGTAATATCCACTTTTAGTCTGATTTTATTTTATTTCACTGCATATCACAACATATAAGGGCAAGAAATCTATCATATATCCATATCTTCAGTCTATTATTAGCCAAGTTCGAAGTTCAATTTCTATTCCTGTACCACAGTGGCACTCTGAACTACCAAGCGATGACACAAGCAACTCAGACGATTCAGAATCATAAGATACACCATATGTGCCAAATCTATAAACTTACAAGAAACCACACCTCATCAATCAACCGAAACTCAATGATCTAGTTCATGATCTAACACTGACTAAGCAACAGAGTTAACTCCTGGCCTTGCGTCTGAAACAATGGAACCTGTTGTATCAACATGCTCAAATTACAGTATTTAAGAAGCGTTCTGCAAATCTACAGTAATTCTTCACTCATGAAAACAATTTGACTTATTTTCATGATATCAGAGGCCTATTCAATGCACTTGAGCTGCTCTATGAATCAAATGAGTGGAGCTATTCATGATGCATCCCTTTACAGGAAAAGAGTGGTGCTGTTGCAAATTGGGAAGAATATGGTTTAAGTTCCAGTTGCTCACTTAGTGATATTAAGAGAGAGCTATGAGAACCTTGCTTTTATTCTAGACCGCATAAGTTACAAGGAGCATAAGTGGCTGATTTGTGCGGAATTGAAAGTAGTAGCCATACTTAATGGGCTACAAACTGGATTCGCCACGTTTATATGCTTTCTTTGCAAGTGGGACATTAGGGCCAGATCAGATCATTATGTACAATCCGAATGGTCACTCGGGAAAGTATGACGCCTGGATACCATAATGCATTTCATGAGCCAATAGTTAAGAAAAGAAAATCATTTTTCCACCACTGCATATAAAACTAGGTTTATTGAAGGTATTTACTAAACCACTTGAAAAGAACAAGTATGCTTCCAGTGCCTCAAAGCGATCTTCTCTTAAATAAGTGATGCCAAGATAAAAGAAGGCATATTCGTAGGCCCTCAGATTCGTCAACTTATAGCTCATTAGGATTTCGAGGCTACAATGAATGAAAAAAGTTAGCAGCCTGGCATGCATTCAAATATGTATGCAGAATACTTCTGAAAAAGAATTAGGGGTCTAGTAAAAGCGTATAGTCGACAGCCTAATCAAGTGCTACCACGTTCTCGGATGCAATATGTAACTAAAGATACACTTTCTTAATTTTCATTGGTTCTTCTTCCCAAATAATGCTCTAGATGTGAATGATAAACATGGAGAGAGGTTCCATCAAATCATAGCGTCAATGGAAAACAGGTATAAAGGAAAATGAAACTCTGCCCAACTAAGATGTCTTATAAACGAAGGAGTAAATACTAAAATGTAGGTTAAAGCATTATATAAGGCTAACACACATGCTTAATTATTATATATTCATGAATTAATTACCAAGGCCATATTTGATCTGAATTTGGGAGCGAAGTACTTTTTTTGGTATCTTGGAAATCAGTATCAATTGCCTAAGTATTATATCGGCTTTCTACAAGAAAATGTTACGTGGTGAGAAATTATTGTTTTCAAATTAGAATTCAACACACTCAACTTTATAATTTAATGCACATAAGAGCTATGATTTTTTCTTGACACTTAAATTTGTTGTAGAGTGAATTAATCTGGAAGCCACACTTCCAACAGGCCGAACCCTAATGAGCATAAATGAAATTTAGGTAATTAGGAAATATCACTTATTAAACGGGCAGGATCACTCAAGGTAGGAGTTGCTCTCAAAATCTTCTAATGATTTTTTTGGGTTGACCTGAATTAAAAATGATGAGAGAACTAACCCCCTTACAGGAAAATTTGAATAACATGGATGATTACAAATCATTAAGATCGAAAACGTTCATTGGTTTATTGCCCTTTTGATAAAATTTGTTATGAGTTAAATATTTTTGCACTAGAAAACATTTATCGGTATGACCCCGAGGTAGGAAAGCTTATAAAAAGGAAGATTTGTTGTGGTCATTAGTCAAAATACCAACTAGTGTACCGCAGAGAGAATATGCTTGAAGATGCAATTGTTATCAGGGAATTTTGTGTAGTTATCAGCATGAGGGCCTCATTCCGCTCTAAAATGATGGGCGCCATGTACATGATAAGACCTTGTAGCGATAAAATTGAAGTCGAAAAAGCTAGGTTTGGGACAAAAATTGGGAAAAAATATTAGTTGTCTTTGTGAGAGATATGAATGAACTAATAAGTGAAAAAATGAGGAGAGAATAAAGGTTGAGCTTTAGGTGCACCTGTATAGAACTAAAATTAACAGAGTTAAAGAAAACTTATATGCACCAACCCCAATGTTTCTGGACAAGGATATTCTCAATTCACATTGGTTGGACAAAGGAGACGCGAAAATGTTACTTTTAGAGAAGAAAAGAGGACGTGGAACGAAGGAAAGCATTCAACGTGCTGCAACACTAGGATTAGGAGAAATTGGGGCAGTTCTCACCGGCAAGGATGGTACAGAGTTGTAAATTATTAAAGGAAATAAAAATTTCACACGAAGATTTGGAGCTCAAAATATTCTTCGAGAAATATCTTGGCCTTCACCACTTGCAAAACGACAAATTATTGAAGGTAATGTTCTGAGTTCTTTTAGATTAATAATTTCATCATCGAGCACAGACAAAACTGTTCTAAAACTGCAATGTGAGTCTTGAAATTTATCATGTGAAGAAGTTTATGCTACTATAAGAATTATAATTGCACGAGGATTTCTCGCTAAAGGATAATGAGTAGAACATCTCTGGCAAAAATAATGAGATGTTCCATACTTCCGCAAATCAATGACCCGAATGCTTTTCAAATAAATCATGAAATCAGATTCAATATAAAATCAACACGATCTGCTCGAGTGGAAACAGATAAATTTGCTATGGTATCCAAATTTTGGGAAAGATTCATTGGCAACTGCATTGCTTACTATAAACCAAGCGGCAATATAGCAATCGATGAGCAGTTGTTCCCATATAAGACTAGGTGCCCGTTTACACAATATATTGCCAGTAAGCCTGATAAATTGGGTATCAAATTTTGGTTAGCAGCCGATGTAAAGTCTAAATACTTAGTGAATGGATATCCGTACATTGGAAAAGATCAAGCTCGTCCTCCAATCAACCTCTCTCTGAATACGTAGTTGTCCGTTTAGTAGAATCATACATGGGAAAAGGTAGAAATGGGAAGACATAACTTTTTCACGACAGAAAATCTAGCAGACGAAATACATGCAAAACGTAAGAGTATGGTAGGCACAGTATTAGTAGAGAAATTACAGAGCCCATTAGTAATCAATGCACACCCACAGTGTAACGAGGTAAACTGTTGCCATTGGGGATGATAGAAAGAAAATTCGTGAAACTGTGAAGTTTTTAACTGTACAAAATATGGTGTAGATAAAGTAGATCAAATGGATCGAAAGTATAGCACAAAATGTGCTTCACAGTAATGGCCAGTGCAAGTACTCGTATTTTACAACATTTTGGATCTAGCTGTCATCAATGCAATAGTTCTGTACAGAGAAGTTACTGGACAAAAAAATTACCCGCCGCAGATTACTGCAGCAAAACTTTAAGAATAGCGATGCTTTAGATAATAGTAGCCATGACGATTTATCGTTAAAGACATCTAGAAAGAGAAAACAATTACAAGTAGGAAGTTGCAATAAAATTAAACATCAAAACTTGTTACAAATGTAAGAGACCTGTTGTGGCAAATGTGTGAGCAAAGTGATCAAGAAAGTACTTTGCCTAAATTGTAGCAATTAGCTATCTCCTGGAAAAATTATTATATGTATAAGAATGTCTGAATCATAAAGTTATTTATCGACTGTTAATGAGAAGGAATAGCATTTCTCGAAATTTAATTAATTGCATTTATTTTTTTTATTAACATACATTTTTCCTTACTTCATAATATATTTTCGGTCAAATATTTGTATTTGTCGAAAATTAATTGCACAGCTCAGGAATTGATTGTATATTGTCACTTATCGAATATATCACTAAACAACCTCACAATAAGAGGAAACAGCCAACTCAAACCAAGAACATTGAGCGCAGAAAATAAGGATGCATTCTAATGCAGGAGATCTCGGTAAATTTCAAACTCATTTATTAACACTAGAAAGTCCGGAAAGTTGCACCACCTAGAACGACCGAGCGGTCATTTTGACCACACTTCCTTTCTTTTTCTTAATACGCTTATATTTGCATATATCTCTATTGACATATTAAAGTCATATATTCAATATAGGATAGGAAAATAATATATTTTAAATCAAATTTTAATGATAAATTCCATAAATCATTTATATAAATAAATGATTTATGGAATTTATCATTAAAATTTGATTTAAAATATATTATTTTCCTATCCTCTATTGAATATATGACTTTAATATGTCAATAGAGATATATGCAAATATAAGCGTATTAAGAAAAAGAAAGGAAGTGTGATCAAAATGACCGCTCGGTCGTTCTAGGTGGTGCAACTTTCCGGACTTTCTAGTGTTAATAAATGAGTTTGAAATTTACCGAGATCTCCTGCATTAGAATGCATCCTTATTTTCTGCGCTCAATGTTCTTGGTTTGAGTTGGCTGTTTCCTCTTATTGTGAGGTTGTTTAGTGATATATTCGATAAGTGACAATATACAATCAATTCCTGAGCTGTGCAATTAATTTTCGACAAATACAAATATTTGACCGAAAATTTGATGCTCCTGAAATTGTAATTGTCAGTCCTTTTGATGAACATTTCGCTTAAAATGACATTACTTTCCTTTCTTTCTCTTATATTTGCCCTGGTGTTATGAGGCAAGGTAGCAACTGATTTTAGTTTGCTTCTGGGGTGGCTTTTCTCCGTTTATACTGATTAAAGAATCATTATTTAGATAGATTTTTCAGGTGCAGTTAGATACTTGATTGAAAGATTCATAGGTAGATCTTATGTCGTAGGAACTGCGAATAAACCTGTTTACCAGCGAAAAGTATTTGTATTTTAAGTAGTCTCCGTTGTTCAATGTTTTTCTTCAAATAATTATTTTTACATCAGACATGGGGCTTAAATTAGATTTATACCGAGATGTTTAATGCGCTTGTTTTGTTTGATCAGATTTAAATAATCCCACCAGGCTAAATGTTAGGCACCTTGGAAGGTAGCATTCCTAATACCTCGATCTGGTTATTAATAAGGAGAATTACCAGGACGTTCTCCAAGTCCACTAAGTGTCCAATACCAAGCACTCGATCTCACTGATAAACCTCATTTTGGTGGCTTCGAATGGCGAGACAAGGCCAACGGTGTTGGTCTTGGCAGATTACAGGCACACTTCGGCCAATGACACGAAAATTTTGGCCACGTATTTTCTCCCATTTCTGAGAGAGATCACGAAGAAGGGAAACTACCCATTTCAGCAGGATGGTTTACAGGCCCACACAGCCAAGAGTGGTTGAGGTCAAACATGTACTTCTGGTCTAAGGTTTTTTGTCCGTTGCTGTCGCCTGACTTCAATTTCTCTCGACAACTGCGTGACCGGATGTCGAGGGCAAGGAGTGAAAGATACGCAACTGCAACGTAGACGAGATGATGTCCTCCATCAACTGCATGCGGGTCAGCAGCAGGAAACGACTTCGCACGCAACTTGTACGTGGCCTTCAGCTCTTGGCTGGGACGCATGATCGCCGCCGATGGCAGCGACATTGATTAATATTACCATTTAAACACATATTTATATGTTACAATATTAAAAATATGTCTTACTGCATTAGAGTCTTATTGTCTTTTGTTGAGAGCGTCAAAAGCGTGTAACAGGACTTTGAAATATCCGATAAGATCTAGGATTCGACTTGGAATGGATTGGATATTGTTCAATATATAAGAAACATTAATGTTCATTATTCTTTGAACCAAGAATGGTGCAATTAAGCCAGAGTGCATGGATGGCGTCTAGTTTGTTTGACACTGTTTGATATATTCCAATAAATTTTCGATAAGGTTAGATCGATGATTCTATGGGCAATTACAAATGAAGTGATTGTTATATTACTATTCTTAGCTTTTAAACACATTTACCTTTACTCTTCTCATCATATATGACACGGAAGATACCCTTATTCTAATTTTAACCCCACACTCCTCCTATAACAATCATTATCTTATTTTCAATTCCAAATCAGATAACAAAGGAAAAATTGTAGAATCAATTCCTCAATTGTGAAAACCCAAACTTTGAGAACTTCCTCTTATACATGTTTGTTGAACAATTAAATCTAAAATTAAATTTCCCTGTCTAAATTGATTTATATTTGAAATCATTCCCATTGTATTATTTTTAGCTGATGCATTTACCTTATTTTGTTACCCATTTCTATATACTCTTCTTAATTTATATTTTCTCAATTTAGACATTGAAAAAGCTTTATAAAATGGTAGAAGCGTTTTTTCTAATATTTTAACAATATTATTATACGTTTGGACTTCTCATATTCAACTCTAATCCTTTGAGCTTTCTACTTAGGCAGGGTACTCAAACATTAGTTCGACAAGTTTTTAACCTGAACTAAGTAAAATCAAGAATCATCAGCCATATTTACTCTTTCTTCTCGACCGGTGAAATTTATCAACCTAATTTCTCCCAAGATGCGCAATAGATTGATAATGATTCCTAAAGATACAGCTTAAGAAAGCCCCAACTAACATAAAGCGTGGCTCTTCGCTAGGTAATCGTGGATGGATCGGTGTTTTGTAAGGAAGTATTTACTTAGCAGTAACTGTTGAAAAAATTTAACTACAATGAGATAAAAAAGCTAACTCACAATCTTGATTTGATAAGTTGACTATTATAAAAGCTTTCCATAAGATTTAGTTCAATGTAGAATATTAAATAGGTTTAAGTATAAACATGAGGGTTGCATGGATGCAAAAAGAGTTATGTAAATACTTGTATACATTACTCTTATTATTATTATTATTATTATTATTATTATTATTATTATTACTAGGCAGTTATCACTTATTTGGCTTTTGCGATGGCTGAAATACCTTATTTTATATGTTTAGAAATTTATTAAACTAATAATCTCAGACAACACCAAAGTCTGGAGAACCATATCCCCAACCTAATATTACTACTAATTGCTTTTCTCCCAAGGGGAAGAAGAAGAATAAATAGAGGAAATGGAATCTGCCGCCCCAATAACAATAGAAATAGAGTTAACAGATTATATTTCGGAAATTCTAAGAATATTATATCAGGGTTTCACATATGTAAGCAACAAAATAGGTTTAAACTATTTGCTTCACCCATGAGGAAATTCTACATAAATAACGACCCGAAACAATTAGTAGTCTAAATAATAAACGTAAAAATCTATTATTGATGAAGGTGAAGTACAAGCCAAACTCGATCAGAGAATGATTTCCCGAGCGGAAGACTTTTTATAAACTGCAAAGATTGACAAATTCAATTATACTAAAAACGGAAAACGAATAATTAATAAATAGATTTAGTGCCAACAAAAATTCGTTATTATAAGATTAACAAAAGTGACTGTAAGAAGATAAAAGATGAAATAGTATAAATTAAAATCAAATATAAAGTGCGAAAATAATTTTTAAATAAATCAAATGTGAAATGCGCTTCTTGGAATATAATTTAATGTATTAATACTGAACTGAGTTAATCAATAAACGAAGGAATTTTGATATATGAAATTCTTATTATTATTTGTTTAAAATAATTTATGCTAATGCATTTAATAGTCATTTGGTTGTCTAAATGATTGCTGTAATATAGTAATTCATACCAAACTGTCGTAGAATTAAGCAGTTATCACTTATTTCTCGATTTCTTCGTTTGTTCGGGGAAAGACTACGACAGCCAAAAATAATAGTTGGAATTAAATTTCGTTATTTGCGCGGAGTTTTTTTTATTCGAATACTTTAAATATGGTTGGCCGGCATTGGTCTTCTTTAATTGGTGCAAAAATAATCTTTAATTACACAACAAAACATAAAATACAAATAATTGCACTCTCTAGTTATTAATTAATACAACAATGGAAAAATGATCGATAATTACCAATAATTACTCATGCTGAAAGAGCTGACTACTCAGAGTGCTAACCTTATAGGGTTTAGGAAGAAACTACTAATGCAATTCTAGCCTTAGGGGCACAATAATTCACTTTAGTTATCCTAGATGACTTAGAAGGAGACTACGTGACGATTCTTAGTCGCAGCGCGTTGCACCGCCTCGGCAGGGTATGAAAAGGTGTAACTATCTTACTATTTGGAGGGGTGGTTACCACAAGTAGACGGTCGGGGAAGATTCTCCAAGTAGACGCTCAAAAGGGGAAGAAAGTCCTGTAGACCCTCGAGGAGGTAAATTTATGTGGGGCTAAAAATGTGCGCTTCCTCTGGACGGGTCCCTTGATCCTAACGCCGTCGTTCCAAATAATGTCCTAGATACGGGCCGGTATGACACCGTGTTCTATCACTCGATTATATGCGCCGTCAGTGGATGATTCCACAGACGTCTTAAAAGAAACCGCTGAATACCTTCTGTATTTTCCGAGCTTGGCCTACATGGGAACAACGTAGAAACAGCTCAGCACACCGAACTCGGTTCTTCTCCTAGGTATGTTGTACCTCTTCGGGACTCTTTCTTGGCGGATTATGACATAAATTCTTCCACGATTAATTTTGGGACGGGGAATATATAGGCGTTCGCCGGAACTCCTATATTTGCTAACGGAAGCAAATAAGCCATGCCTCACCGCCTCAGCATTTATAGCTCGGTTGCTGGGTTTTCAGTGGCCAACTGAACCAAAGAAATTTTCGGCTTATCTCGCTGGAAGTTTGGGCGAAGGGCATTACTCTCCCCGATAACTCTCGTTGCACAAAACTCCTTTAAACAAAAATCTTACTCGATCTCTCTTTTTTCGACACACCTCCTTCCTTAAAATGGAACAGACAAAAGAAGTGACATCACAAATAATAGTAATTAAAGGTATACACCAAGCATACCCCCGAGAGTTCTGCGAATTAAAAACAAAATTAAATGCATATATACAATGGTTTTATAATAATTATTACACTCGCTCGTTACTACGATACTAAGGGTAATAAATAATTCAACCAGGGTATAGCTACGACTACTTATAAGCAGATTCAAAGAAAAAAAATGAAAGTTCATGGCAGACATGGCCAAGGTCAATTACTCAAGTTAAAAATCCTCAAAATATTTCAGCAGAGGCACATCAAGCTTCGGTTGCACCAGATAGGGGCAGTTATTTACAATAAGAGTCCTAACAAGGACCGAGAGTAAGTTATATCTATGTACATGGAAGAATCACAAAATAATTAAAGTAGGACTAAGATTCATTGGGGCTAAAATCAATGGGGTTGCGACTTAGGCTATCCGTTGTACAATTCTCTGAGCCTTTTAAATATATAATTTTGAATTGAAATTGATGCAAAAATAGGCTCCAACGCATCAGTCTACCGTTATTATTTTTTTATGTTTTTTAAGCATGCCAGCAGCATGTGATCTGTTTCAATGGTAAACTCTTTGCACAATATGAAAATAGGTCTTAAATTTTTATAGATTTCCCATACAATAGCGAGGGCTTCGTGCTCGATTACAGCAGAATTCCTCACCGCGGTAACAGCTTTCGGCTAGCGTATGCAATGAAAAAGCATTCGTCATTAGGTCCGTATTGGACTAACACGCAACCTATCTTGTCGTTGCTAACATCTGTCCTGATGCCAAAAGGCTCCCGAGATTAGGTAACCGTAGGATCGGGGCAGATGCAAGTTTAACTTTAAGTTAATTAAAGCTGGCAGCTGAAGACGGGGAAGAGGTGGACAGGAAAGAGGTATGGTTTAGACCTAACTGCTTCTTGGGTCGTCAACTGAATATCGTGTTCGAATTGGGTAGCACATTCAGTTCCGTCAGAGATGACATCACGGAACCGCTCGAGGGTGGCTAGGAGCTAAACCTTTCGTTGAGGAGTTAGTGTTCGCTGATCTTAAGCTCTTTTAAAGGGGCCTCCGTTATCTTGGGGGGGGGGGGAAAGGGGAAGCCTCGTATTGCTCGACGCAGGGATTTTGGACAACCTCCGGCGGAATCAGGGGAAAATTTCCTTTGAGGGCCGATTCCGCATCAATTGCTACGATGTGATGAATTCCTGCACGCCGGTGATACTTTTTGAGGAGGTTAATATGCAAATCCCTATTTCGCTTGAAGTTTTGATCAGATAGTCTACGGTGCCAGGCTTCTCAAATATCCTAAAGGTACCTTTATATCGGATCAAAGATTTTTTAGTGTCCGTCAGGAGTAATAGCAAAACTTCCTCACTAGGTTTACACCTCCGATCTTCAGGTTTTTTATTGAAGTAGCCATTATACTTGGCCAGGTTTACGTTGGAGTTTGGTAGGCCAACTCGGCGCATTCTTCCAATTTCGTACGGAGCTCCAGCAAGTAGGAATACAAACGAGGACTGTATTTCCTGGTCTAAAGAAATATTGGTAAAGAGCTCTATAAGGAAACTTCAGGTTCCACGAATATTTCTACAATATAATAATTCAAAGGGTGCGAATCCCAAAGTACGATGGAGTATCTCCTTATAAGCAAAAAGATCCACTGGCAGATAACGATGCCATTCGCTCATTTGTTCTACGTACAACTCTCGTAGAATTTTCTAGAGATTTCAGTTTACCTTCTCACACATTTCATTCCCACCCGGGTGTAAAGGAGTGGTAAATAAAGGCTTCATCATCAGAAGTTTCCCTACTTGCTCTATTAAATGAGAAGTAAATTCACGGCCGCGATTTGACAGAATTACCTTGGGTAATCCAACTCGGGGAAAATTAAAATGAGCGCCTCGGCGCATGGGACACTGTCAATCCTTTTTAGTGAGACGGCCTCGGGGAACCAGGTAGCAAAATCAACTAGGGTGAGAATGTAACTATGCCCCTCGCTAGATGGCTGGTAAATCAGACCAAATAGGGAGATAGGTACACGGGAGAAAGTTTCATAAATAATGGAGCCCTTTTGCAATGGGCCAGCTTAACTCGCCACTTAACTACTGTCTTTTGACATACGTCGCACGATCGACAGTATTGAAATATTTCTTCGACCACCCCAGGCCAATACAAATATTTAAATATCCGCTAAGCAGTCTTTTTATAACTAAAGTGACCAGTGAAAAGGCTGTCATGTGCGTCCCGGAGTATGAGATGCACATGTGAGCGCAGAACGCAAAATATCTGGGACTGAGGCGAGTCTCCCTGGGAGCAAATGCGATAGAGAAGGTTATTATTAACCAGTAGAGTGACCAATTTGCCACCTCTTATCGCTTGTGTGTTCCTTCGCGGGCTTTTGCCTACAAGGCGTTGAAAGGAATCACTTGCCCTTTGCATCTTAATAAAGTCCTCATTTACTAAGTTTCTAAAATCAAATTCTGATATTTGGGAGTTTGGGGAGTTTAGCTGACTTCGGAATCTCTTTTAACCTGAGAGCGAGTGGTCACTGATTGAGCCACCGGGATCGATTAGACCTTGGGGCTCTGCCCAATCACAATGGTTCAGAATTTTATGTTACAGGCAGAGAGTAATTCTGCTTTTAACGGGGAGTAATCGATGGTTGCTTCCGAGTAGAGGGAGACAAAGATGTCTTTCATGGAGGTATTTAAAAGTAGCAACAAGCTTGCTACACCATCCACCTCAATATCGCAGTGGTTGACATCAAAGAACTTTTCAAAATGATTTCAGGAGGAGTGGAAGTTTCTCCATCTTTAAATGCGGTTATTTTAACGGACGCCTGTTGATGAGTCGATGCTCCCGAGGTGATTGATTGAGCCTCATTTCATTTCATGTGTCCGAATTATCTTCCAATCTTCTCTCTCTTTCTCTTCTCATCCTTTTTCTGCCTTTTCTCTTTCTCTTTTTTCTCTCACAGAGCTTTCTTCTGTCTATATGTAGGTCATAAATTCTCTCCCACTTAATTCTAAAGATTCTCTTTGTGTTTTAAATATGTTAAGTGACAACATTAAGACTTGTTCACCCCTAAAAATAAACTGCACGCACTCGAGAGAATATAATAGGATTTTATTTACTCAAATTTTACCCTCGAGTAAACAGTTGTGGGGGGGAGGAAGTCAAGCAGACGAGTTTTGAGGAACCAACATAAGTACACCGAGAGCAAATGACCTTTAATAAGAGAACCTGCTCCAAACAAGGCAAATCCCACGTTGACCCTTATGAAAACCAATTAAAATACTCTGCCCCTATTTAAGATTTTCCCGGACGTTTTCCTACAACCGTAACTAATTAATTAAAAGATTTTTGTCGCTTGAAATCCTCAAACGACCACTTTAAAAGCGTTTGTTTAATCCAGACTCATGACCCATCAATACCTGAGACATGTTTAATATAATAATATATATATATATATATATATATATATATATATATATATATACATATATATATCTTAGAATAGGGCAATTATCGCCTATTTCTGGATTCCATCGTTTGTTCGGAAAAGGACTACGACAGCCCACAATAATAATTGGAATTGAATTTCGTTGAATGCGCGGGGTTTTTGTTATTCGAATACTTTAAATATGGTTGGTCGGGATTGTTCTTATTTAATTAGGCTTTGGTGGTTGGAGGAATTAAACAAGAATTTTAAAAATAATCTTTAATTACACAACAAAACATATAATACAAATAATTACACTCTCTAGTTATTAATCAAATTATTAGTGGGAAAATTATCGATAATTAACAATAATTACTCAACACGCAAGGGCTCAATACTCAATGTACTAACCCGCTAGGGTTTAGTAAGAAACTACAAATGGAATCCTATCCTTAGGAGGACAATAATTCACTTTAGTTATCCGAGATGACTCGGAAGGAGACTACGTGACGAGTCTTAGTCGTAGGGCGATGCACCGCCTCGACGAGGAAAGGAAAGCTGTAACTATCTTACTATTTTAGGGGGCTTACCACAAGTAGACGCTTGAGGAAGATTCTCCAAGTAGACGCTGAAAAGGGAAAGATTCTTCTGTAGACGCTCGAGGGGCAAAACTCATGTGGGGCCGAGACTGTGCGCTTTTTCTGGACGGTTCCTTCGTTCCTTACGCCGTCGTTCCAAATAGAATCCTAGCCGCGGGCTGGTATGTCACCGTGTTCTATCGCTCGAGCATATGCGACGTCAGTGGATGATTCCACAGACGTCTTAAAAGAGGCCGCCGAATAGGTTCTGTACTTTCCGGGCTCGTCTCACTCGGGAGAAACGGACAGACAGCTCAGCACCCTGACTTGGGTTCTTCCCAGGGGGGAGTCAATCTCGTACGTGTTTTGTGACTCTTTTTTTGTGTGGATTCTGATGGAATACTTCACACGATTATTTTTGTGACATGGACTTAATTAAGCCCTGCCTCACCACCTCGGCGGTTATTGCTCGGCGGCGGGGTTTTGATGGTCCAACCCAACCGGAGAAATTTGCGGCTAATCTCGCTGGAAGTTTGCCGACGGGCGTAGGGCATTGCTCTCCCCGATAACTAGCATTTAACACTACTCCTTTAAAGAAAATGTTACTCGAGCTCTCTTTCCTCGACAAAAAGTGAAATCAAGAAATAATGGAATAAATCCCTATACGGAGACATTATGCCGAATAATATCATGTTCGGATTACATTAACAGGATTAATGGTTTGGGTTAGTGAAGCTCTCCAGAGTAATCTCTAAATTAATTCTGATCTCGTACACTGAGGCACTCTTTCTCTCTCTCTATCTATCTCTATTCTTTCTCTCTATTGCCTTCTTTCTCTCTTTCTTCCTTCTCTACACCCTTTTCATACTATCAGAAGTAAAGGGACTTTCACGAGAGAAAAAGTGATGAACATCCAGGTGAGTTTTCTCTTCGGCTTACTCTTTTCCACCAGTCATAGGACCGGTGTGAGAGCAGCTTACGTGAAGCTTACACGCTATTTTACTGACTCTCTCTCACTTTCTTTAATCTTATGTTATTTCTTGGGTATTTTCTAAGAAAGTGTATATCATCGCACAGATTCATTTTTGTTCGTGTTACAGCAAACAATGCCGGTGTGAGAGCAACTTACGTGAAGCTTACACGCTATTTTGCTGACTCTCTCTCACTTTCTTTAATCTTATGTTATTTCTTGGGTATTTTCTAAGAAAGTGTATATCATCGCACAGATTCATTTTTGTTCGTCTTAGAGCAAACAATGCCATTTCTACCTATAAATAAAGCAGATTGATTTTAAAAAGGTTTTTCAAAACTTTTTTGCCTTCGAAAAAATAAATAATTTGCTTTTTGACACTAGAAAAATAGTATATCAGATATACCTAGTATGTTGTATTTTTCACATTACATACTTATTACTCTGTAGTTCACAAAATTAATGACCACTTTTAGTTTTCTACAAGTCCACTTCAGTAGAATATAGTAAACTTGCGAAATAGCGACCGTAGGTGGACAGATAGGAGATGACCACTTTGGTCTTCAAACCCAAACTCTTAAGCAAAAGAAGCACCAAGAAATTAATAAACACCTGTTTATCAATTCAATGAAGAAAATTATTAAATGTATTGAGTATTACACTAGATACAAACGGTAATGGGTATTTAGAAGAATGATGCACAGCTACTAGTGTAACATGCTTGTAGTATCTCATTGAAAACTGGAGATAAATGAAGGTTCCTCTCAAAATTGCGCCATTTATTGAACGTAATATTCAGAAAGGTTGAATTATGGGTAGGCTAATATATGGTATTGCATAAAAATAGCAGTAGAATTGATAAAAATACCTCAATGTTTATGACTTCATGAGGTGATTCAGTTACTCGTAAGATACTATTTTATGTCTTCAATTTATTATGTGAAAGAATTAAAGTACCAAAAAGATAGCCTTTAGCTGACGTGCTATGGACGATAATATTACTGGCAACTCCCTTAAAATATGGCAGCAGGCAAATTAAAAATGTATTAAGTGCAGAGAAAGCTAAGGTTAATGGCTTATCCACGTTCAATAAAAAAGGTAAAAAGCTACCAGGGTAATCATAGGACAAGAAACCCAAATCTTAAGCCTCAGCCACATTTGCTGCCGATTTTCATACCTTATAGCTGTCCTTCGAATAGAAAGACAACTTAAGTTTTACTCGATGAAAATGGAGATGAATTTATTGGTATCAATTTATGGTGGCTGTCGGTTGTCAAGCGAAGATGACTACGTATTCCGATGTGCGATGCACACACTCTGCCACAGAAATAACACTCAATCCCAGGGTTATTTGGCTGCTGGAATGTTTGGATTGTAGCGCTGTTGTCTTCTCGCCTCTCTGTCGTTGTGGATGGACTTTTCAAGGTTTTGACAGTCTCTTTATACACACCCAATCCTATGCTGGTCGGCCACTGGCTTTGACCTCCAGAGTCAGAGGTTCAATATTACACTTTTTCAGGGTTGCTTTTACCTGATCTTCATAGCGTTTCATTGGCCTAGCTTGTCTATGGTGTCCCAGTGGCGAGTTGCCCAAAAAGCTTTTGCCAAGGTAGTCTAGCATCACTCATGCGAATTATATGTCTAGTCCATCGCAGTTATTTGGGCAAGCATGGTCCCGATTGAGGTTGTTCTGGCGCATCAAAGGATTTCTACATGGAGAATTTTTCCCCTCCATCTTAGCTTGAGAATCTTCTGCAGATTTCCTATAGGAAATGCTTCCAATTGTCTTATATGCCTTCTGTAAGTAGTCCCTGGGTTAGCTCCGTAGAGTAGAGTAGTTATTCATACAGCGGTGTAGACTGCTATCTTCGTTTTTAGGCTGAGGTTCTTATTTTGCAAGACTCTCATACGCAGTTTTTCAAGGGTTACATAGGCTTGATTTATTCTGTTGCCGACCTCTTCCTCTATATTATACTTATACTTTCCGACAGGATGCTGCCTAGATATTTGCAACTTGTAACCTGTTTAATGTCATCAACGTTTATGTGGAAAGATAGACGTGGTTCTGAATTCTGTCGTTGCATTAGTATCTCTGTTTTATTGACATTTATTTTTAGACCTTGGGGCTCTGCCCAATCACAATGGTTCAGAATTTTATGTTACAGGCAGAGAGTAATTCTGCCTTTAACGGGGAGTAATCGATGGTTGCTTCTGAGTAGAGGGAGACAAAGATGTCTTTCATGGAGGTGTTTAAGAGTAGCAACAAGCTTGCTACACCATCCACCTCAATATCGCAGTGGTTGACATCAAAGAACTTTTCAAAATGATTTCAGTAGAAGTGGAAGTTTCTCCATCTTTAAATGCGGTTATATTAACTGACGCCTGTTGATAAGTCGATGCTTCCGAACGGATTGATTAAGCCTCATTTCATTTCATGTGCCCGAATTTTCTTCCAATCTTCTCTCTCTTTCTCTTCTCATCCTTTTTCTGCCTTTTCTCTTTCTCTTTTTTCTCTCACAGAGCTTTCTTCTGTCTTTATGTAGGTCATAAATTCTCTCCAACTTAATTCTAAAGATTCTCTTTGTGTTTTAAATATGTTAAGTGACAACATTAAGACTTGTTCACCCCTAAAAATAAACTGCACGCACTCGAGAGAATATAATAGGATTTTATTTACTCAAATTTCACCCTCGAGTAAACAGTTGTGGGGGGGAGGAAGTCGTGCAGACGAGTTTGGAAGAACCAACATAAGTACACCGAGAGCAAATGACCTTTAAGAAGAGAACTTGCTCCAAACAAGGCAACTCCCACGTTGCCCCTCATGAAAACCAATTAAAATACTCTGCCCCTATTTAAGATTTTCCCGGACGTTTTCCTACAACCGTAACTAATTAATGAAAAGATTTTGGTCGCTTGAAATCCTCAAACGACCACTTTGAAAGCGTTTGTTTAATCCAGACTCATGACCCATCAATACCGGACACATGTTTAATATAATAATATATATATATTTATACACACCCAATCCTATGCTGGTCGGCCACTGGCTTTGACCTCCAGAGTCAGGGGTTCAATATTACACTTTTTCAGGGTTGCTTTTACCTGAACTTCGTAGCGATTCATTGGCCCAGCTTGTCTATGGTGTCCCAGTGGGGAGTTGTCCAAAAAGTTTATGCCAAGGTAGTCTGGCATCACTCATGCGAATTATATGTCTAGTCCATCGCAGTTATTTGGTCAAGCATGGTCCCGATTGAGGTTGTTCTGGCGCATCAAAGGATTTCTACATGGGGAATTTTTCCCCTCCATCTTAGCTTGAGAATCTTTTGCAGATTTCCCATAGAAAATGCTTCCAATTGTCTTATATGCCTTCTGAAAGTAGACCCTGGGTTAGATCCGTAGAGTAGAGTAGTTATTCATACAGCGGTGTAGACTGCTATCTTCGTTTTTAGGCTGAGGTTCTTATTTTGCAAGACTCTCATACGCAGTTTTTCAAGGGTTACATAGGTTTGATTTATTCTGTTGCCGACCTCTCCCTCTATATTATACTTATACTTTCCGACAGGATGCTGTCTATATATTTGCAACTTGTAACCTGTTTAATGTCATCACCGTTGATGTGGAAAGATAGACGTGGTTCTGGATTCTGTCGTTGCATTAGTATCTCTGTTTTATTGACATTTATTTTTAGACGCATTTCTTTCTAAAGACTGGGATGACATGGAGGGATCTTTGTAGAGAAAGTGGTGTGTATGCAATCAGCGAACAGTCATCTGAATATTGAAGTTCCAGAATATGATTGGTGA
Organism: Ceratothoa steindachneri; assembly: GCA_963969495.1. NCBI lineage: Eukaryota > Metazoa > Arthropoda > Malacostraca > Isopoda > Cymothoidae > Ceratothoa > Ceratothoa steindachneri. Next base: position 52,520,673 of record OZ018317.1, on the reverse strand, counting down.
TACTTTTCGTGCGGGCTTGCTCTTCTTAAATTAAATAGGTTGACATCATGTCGCTACGGTATGGCAACCCTGTCCACCTGAGGAATTGCATTCTGACTGAGTAAAGAGATAGCAGATATGAAGATGTTGAATAACACTGGGGGTATGACACATCCTTGTTTGACACCAACTTTAACGCTCAAAAGTTCGTATCTTTCTTTACAATTGACCGTAATTTTGGAGGGGAGCCAAACTTTTCTAAAACGATCCATATTACCTTCCTATTTACTGTATCAAAAGTTTTTTGAAGGTCGATAAAAGCTATATAGAGGTCTGTGTTTTGCTCATTGCACTTCTGCAGTTGTCTGGCACAGAATATCATGTTACAGGTGCTTCTGTCCTTACGAAATCCACACTGTGTTTCTCGCAAGGTGCTCTCTGTTATATGGCGACATAATCTTAAAAGCATATTTCTTTTCAGAATTTTAGAGGCCACTAAAAGTAGAGAGATTCCTCTGCTATTTTCACAGAGTGCTCGATAACCCTTCTTTTTTTACACAAATACCATGTCAGATTTCATAAATTCAGCAGGATGTTCTTCGGTATTCCAGATGACCGAGATGAGCTCATGTATCTTTGAGTGCAAGAAATAGTTACCCTCTTTGTAAAGTTCAGAGAGAAGGCCAGGTGATTTATTATTTCTTAAGTATTTTATGGCGTCAAGAGTTTCTTCCAAAGTGAGCAGTTCGTGCATCTACATTGCTAGAGGTACCTGAGGAATTGCATCTAAAATGTTTAGCTCTATAGGGTTTCTATGATTTAACAGGGTTTGGAAGTATGTGCCCAGCGATTTAGAATAGCTGTTTTGTATTTTATTACATTGCCACCTTGTGATCTGACAGGGGCTAAACTGCGTTTTACAGGCCTATGGATAGTCTTCAGGCGGTTGTAGAACCCATATTGTTTGTTATTGTCAGCAAGGTGTTGCGGGTTCCTGGCATGATTCATCCACCATTCATCTTCCATATCACGAAGGTTGAGTTGAGTTTATGAAATTATCAAAAGTTAGTTTTAAATGTGCGGAACTTGGGTTTCAAAGCCAGGCATCCTAGGCCTCGTTATACTGCGTCTGCATTACTTGAATGTCTTTCGCATTTTCGCCAAACTAGTCTTTATGGTGTTGAGGTTGAAAACCTAGAGTCTCCTCTGCACACTGCTTCAGAGTAGAATTAAGAGGGATCCAAACGTCTCTAGCTCTTACAGTTGGGGGATTGTGGCCTTGCATCAAATTTACACATAATAAACTTCTGTAAGCATTCATTTCGTTTTACTTGATCTTTCAAGCTCTTGGTATTTAGCTATTTTGAGGAGCATGAGCGCTGAGCTGTGGGGCGTATTATAAGATTTAGCTTGCAGAGTAACATAGTATAATATGTTGAGCACTCTGCACCTCTCATCGCTCGTGTGAGGTAAATGTCCTTTTGGTCACTCTGCCTGGTTATAATAAAATCAATCATATGCCCATACTTGGAACGTGGGTGAGTCCAAGTGGTTTTATATTTTTTCAGAAGTTAAAATGTAGTATTAGTGATTAAAAGATTATGCTTTGAACAGAGTGTTAGCACTCTGAGACCGTTACTTTTCATTTTCCCCATTCCATGTTTTCCAATGACCTGTGGCCAAAGATGGGCTTGTTTCACTCTTGCATTGAAATCACTAAGCAATAGAATTTTGTCTTGTTTGGGTACTGAAGCTAGTGCTGAATGTAGTGATTCATAGAATGCATCTTTTTGTTCTTTAGTGAGGTCTAGTGTCGGAGCATATGCACTAATTAGCGTGGTGAAGCTGGGCTTTGCAAGAGGTATACGCCATATCATCAGTCTTGTGGATGTGCCTACTGGCGATTCCGTTATTTTGGCGAGTAATTTGTTACGTAAGGCAAAGCCAATTTCATGTATTTTCTGTTCGTATTGATCATAGCCTCTCCAGTATACTGTATATCCTTCACCAACCTCTGCTAAACTATCTTCTCCTGGTAATATGGTTTCGCTCACTGCGACAATGTCAAAATTGTATCTGTTTAGTTCATGGGCTATAATAGCTGTTCTGCGTCGATGTCTGGTTTGAGGTTTATTATCTAATAAGGCTCTGATATTCCGCTCAGCAACTCTAAGAGGTATTTTCCTTTTCTTTAGTTTACGACCACGTTCAGGGATGCTCTGGCAGACGCAGTTTTCTGAACAGATTGTTGTAAGGCTGTCTTTCTTTAAAGTAAGTACTGGTAACGGTCCTTCCCATTCCTAGGTGAGGAGTGAGGCTTCCGTTTTCTGCTGCTCGGACATGTTGAGAGCACACGAAATCTGTGCCAGCCTTTTTCACCCCTCAGCCAGCGGCGATCACCTCAACACCTCCCGCGTGCAGGAATCAAGCTCGCAGCTCCCAGTCCAATACATGGCCTTGCCACTTACACATTATCCTGTCACCGAGGGAGTTTTAATGATAAAGGGTAAATGAATGTATGAGTGTGTGAAAGGGATGATTGAGGAAGAGAGTGATCATACAGTGATCATACAAGTAGTGATCATACAGCAACCAGCCCATTTTTAACCACCAGTTGATCAAAAAACTTGCAACCTCAAATATATGAAAATTTTCTACTGGTTTAACAACTACTCTGCACTCGTTTTTGAGCAGTTTATTATCGTTGGGAAAATCTATTTGAATGAAAATTCTTCTGCATCAAAATAAAAACCTTTCCACACGCTGAATCAGCAAATACAAAGAAATAGCTAATGACTTAGGAATCACAAGGAGCTCAATGAAATAAGCTGATTAGGAAGCAATCCGACAAGGGAACTACAGAAACATTTCAAACTTACCTTTAACTTAGGCTATGAAAAAGAAACAATTAAAAGATCAATGAAATATCGGATAATAAACAATCGAGTAACTAGGAAGAGATACGTAACCTTTAGAAGATGAAAATGAGAACTCTTACAAAAATTACTTAAACACAATAAGCAAGATGGACATCTCTTATATATTGGTGAAACATCTTCAAAGAATGTTCGAAAGGAAAAAATGAATCGTCATCTAAATTTAAAAACAATAGAAGATGAAAGGGAAAACATCATATACGAGGACCAACAAATAATAGATATAGATACTGAAAGAATTCAAGAAACATATATATAAACATACAGGGGTTACACAAAATAATGGAAACATTAACTAATGCACCCATTCACACCAAAAAGATTTTAAAACTTGTTTAAAATGCATGATAATGACGTTGAACACATATTGGTCTCGATAATTCACAGGTCTTGCCATAGTCAAGTTTTTTTGGTGTAAATTAGAGCAAAAACTTGGGGATATATTACCTCTAATAAGTGTCTACGAAGGAGTTAGAGCAGGTTTCACCCGAAACCAGTTATATTCGTATAGATACAGCACAAAACTGTATGAATCGATTGGTCAGCGTATTGAATCTATTTAAACTGCTAAGGAGGAGGGGACTCAATGTCAGTAATTTAATTAATGTTTCCATTATTTTTTCCAACCCCTGTATATATATATATATATATATATATATATATATATATATATATATATATATATATATATATATATATATATATATATATATATATATATATATATATATATAGTACAAGAAAATAAGAGTTGGACGCGAATGAGCAAATGAGCCAAGAAACCGGAGGTTTTTAAAGGCAAGACAGAGGGACCTTAGAAGAATCCAGAATCGAAGGGAGCAGAGGGCGGCACAGTGAAGACGATCCTTTACCGAGAAGACAGAAATAACGCCAGGGGAAAATAGTTTCGAATTCCTGGCCGGGACTCTGCAATTTTGTCGGCGAAGAAGAAAGAAAAGCCAACGTGAGTAATGATACTACTAACACAGGAGAAGAATTAAAGAAAGCAGTTCACAACTTGAAAACTGATCATTTTGAGGCATTAAAAATGTTAAAATACATAACTAAACACAGGCTAACTCTCAATTAAATAAAATACGATACTTATTCTTAATCCTGAAATATCTCCAGAGCAGGTAGAAAATTGTCGACATATAGTTTAGTATATTTCATAGGTGATTTTCAATTGCGGTTGAATGATTTCTTGAAAGAAAACGGTCTAACACACAACTGAAAATTCCTTTATAGAAAGATAGCCTATTTATTGAATAAAGTAAGTGTCATATCTAATTCAGAAAATGGCGGAGTAAGAAGAAAGGAAAAGTAAAAGGAAGAAAATAGTCAAAGCCAAGGGTTTAAAAGGCTTGCTTAGATATCGCATGCTAATACGCATTCAAAACATTACAAAAAATGTGGCAGAAGGGATTGTGTTTCGATTTGTTATCTCTGGAATAAAAAACAAAAGAGAAATTAAATATGTGACTATATAATGGAGCAATATATCTTCTTAGAAGGGGAGAAGCATCATGAAGCAAACTGGTTTAAGTTATTGCCTAGACTCTCACCAGTATGTTCATTTTATATGTTGGATATTCATCTACCATAAAAACATGAGTGCTTTAATATTAAATTAACCGAGAACACTGCCAACCAATCACACCTCATGAAAAATTGATTAAAAATGGGAACAAAAGAGTATAAAAAATAAGTCCAAACAAGCTGATATATACGCCAAAGGCCAAATGAATATATATATATATATATATATATATATATATATATATATATATATATATATATATTATAGTAATGAAAAATATATATTAAAAGACTTGTATGGCCATAAATTTTCAAATGCCCCTTTAACATCACAGGAGATCCCGTTAATTTATCGATTTTATCAACTGCTTGCGCTATATTCTCGCTTTTTAAAGATAAAGCCAGCCCTTTTTTCTTTTATGCATAAACTGTTATTAATTTTCATAAACGACAGAGTATTCATCTCACGTAGGAGGTCCAAATAATAAATTTTGCGAGGAAGAAAGAATTTCATAAAAATTATACGTGTATTTTTTTCTTATGATAATGTGGAGGTATCCCTTTAGAATAATATTATTTCGCCACCTCCTAAGACCATACTTCGGGAGAGACAGTGTGACGTTACTCCCCCTCCCCCTTCCGACCTCACCCTCCTTTAACTCGCCGCCAGGGTTCCGTGAAATTCACAACGAGGCTAGCTCCCGACAGTCTTAGTCATCCTCCCCGCCTTCTTGGTCGGGAGATTAATTTTTAGATTCGCAGTGAACGCGTTTATGGCTCCAGCTGCTGTCGCCCGGCTGGCCCACTGATCCCTACCTTTGATACCTCCCCGTAAGGAGACGCTCGGTTCGTTGCGCGCGATAACGAAGGTTAAGAAGGTCTAAATCTATCTCCCTTTTGTTGAAGAACTCTGGGTATATATGCACCCGCTGCAGGCTGACAGACAGATGTGGTTAGACGCGACTTCCCAAAAGGAGTGCAATTCAACAAGCTCTCTCCCAAGAAGTGTGAGTGACCGTCGCAAGCCACGGAAGAGCTAGAAATCAGCCCCGTGTCTTCGGGTCAGGGAGAAGAGTCTCGTAAGTCAACGTCAGCCTTTCTCATTCGCCGCCTTCCGATCAAGTTTTGGAGAAGCCGTCCTCCGAAGTTCTTCTGGTGGGCTCTTAGAACAAGAGGCCCGTTAGCTCGCTCAAGCCTTGTGTTCCCCTTCTCCTTCTTTGAATTCCGTTTGGTGACATGCACATCTTTAATAATAGCACAAATAAATTGTAATGTTCATGAACTATTTAGAACAACAACGAGACCATTCTAACGATTAATTTATGCACAGCAAGGAAGAATAAAAATTTTAAAGTTATCAGGAAGCCGACGAGAAAACAAATCCCAGCCCGCGGGCCGGTCGTCCGTTATATAGGGCCTGACTGAAGACGTCATAAGTTTGGTGAAGCCACGAAGTAGGAGTCACGAAGTCATCAATGATGTCACCAAAATTGCTCCCATAATTGTTAAGACGACTCGGCCGATCTGCGGTTGAGTTCGGAAGGGAAACAAGTCCCTACCAGTCTCCTGTGCAAACACAAGAAATGAAAAATTATAAGAAGGCGATGGGGCATAAGGCCCAGAAAATAAGGCAATATCGCCCCTTTGCAAATTAAGGCAAAAGCTGCCGTGAAATCCGATGTTAGGAAGGCGATGAGAAGGACGATGAGTTCGGTGCGGACGGTGAAGGTGGATTCCTGAAGGATCATACGCAGGGGTTCGCCGAATGGAAGGACCCATCCAAGGGCGTAGGGAGTTGCATCGAATTAGATAGATCCATGTTTATGAGGAGGGAACCAAGGGACCCACTCGGAGGAGAGGAGACGGACCAGCAAGCACATCCGATTAGCTCGCATGCATGCAAGCTGCGCCAAAAACCTCGAGAAAGAGGCTGCCCCACAAATGAAGTTAAGGAGACCTCCCAGCTGGCCCCAATAAGGGGAAAGACTTGGGAACCTCGGAGGACCACATATGAGCGCATTCCTGGATTTTCGGAGCATTTTGGGGTGATTCAAGCGGCCCACTTACGAAGGTTGATCTATACGCCAAGATAGGTCAGGGACTTGGTCGACAGCAAGGTATATTTAGGGACGTTGACTTTGAGGGATAAAGCGTGAATGTCCTCCACCAGGAGGCGCAGGTTTCGCTGGGACCCCAGGAGGATGATGTCGTCCAAATAGGTATACGCTGTACACGGCCGAGCCTTAGGCATGGCCTGTAAGATGGGAGACATGGATTGCTGCATTATAAAATGGCTCCCACCGAACCCCATGGGCATCTCCTTAACCTGTACCGCCGGGAACCACAACTAACCCCAAACCACTCTAGAGCACAGAGATGAATCGGGATATGGTAGAACCCGTTGCACAAGTCTATTTTGACCATCCAGGCGTTCTTGTGAGGCGTACTTTAGTGCCTTACCCAGGTAAGGGAGCTGGAAAAGGAGGGTTTTATAATGTGGGGAATCGGTTAGAGGGGACATGTCGTAGACCAGCCTATTCTCGGATTTATTCTTAGGAACAAGGAAGACCCTTTGACAAGAGCGGACCTCAATAGATTCATCTAAAATCCCTGTTCTCACCAGGGTCTGGAGAATCGGTTCCATATCCAGCGCACTTTTTGAATAGTGTTTATACGCACTCAGATAAACCTTAACACCCTGGTCCGCGAAAGACCGCGTGATGTTAGAAGGGCGAGGATATCCCTAACAAACGTGCCCAGGGACAAAGTCGCGGATGCGACGCTGCAGGGGATCCGCTCTCTTGCAAGAGGATCAATGACACTACCCTGCTGACAACCCTCCACATTATCATCAAACCTCCTTACTGCCTTCGTCCGCCAAGGACTCAAGCTGAGGTTCCTGATGCGCATCCTGAACAGGATTTCCTCCAGACGTAGTGCCTTGGGCTCGGGAATTTTTTCGGGCAGAGGGGGGGGGGACTATGGATCTTTAATACCTAAAGGGCGGCACGAATACCCGGTTTCTCATCAATTAGATGTTACTGACTCTGTACCAAGGGTGGAGGGACGTGATTTTCATGGCGTTAACAGCCGCCTGGAGGCCGGGGTCGGGCTTAAGGAGCCTCTTCTAGTCATTTAATACAAAGTCATCCAAATCCTCTTGCGTTGGGGCAGGAAAAGGGATGATCCGGTGCTTAGGGGTAACTGGGGAGCCAATGATAATTAACCTGGGGGACTCGGAATCTGTGAACCATTCACCCGAGCTGTATCACCTGAACGGTGAGATGAAGGTACCCCTCTGGGCTAGGAACAGATAACAGGGATAGGGGGAAGTAGAGGTGGAAGGGAAAGGGCCAAACAGGACGTCCTGGATCACCCAATGCTCTTCCTTCTAACCTCAAAGATTTACGAGGTCGCGAACCTCCCTTCCTCTTAACCCTAGACCTGATTCTTGGTCTTCCCTGACGCCTGAGCTGTTGCTGGGGCTGGGCGTGTTGCTGGGGCCTAACTCATAGAGCATAATTCTTATAGTTCTGTATCAGTACCGTTCGGTCGTAAATTACGGGATCTATGTCAATTCCCACACCAACTGTAGCCTAAAGACTAGCTCCCTCAAGGACGTAGTTCCAATTCATCAAGGACACCAAATAATATAGACGCAATCTAGCGTTAACACGCGCTTCCTAGCGCCCAAGGAGCTGGTCCTGCAGCCTATGAAGGATTAACAGGAGCTCGATTTTTCCCTCAAATCTATTTTTTTATCGTGTTTGTTATATTCCTTAGTCAAGCAGCTGCCGCTATCCTTTCAAATCGCACTCTTAGAAACAATAACAGTTGTCACCTTGCTTGGCCTATCTTAGAGCCTGTGTGCGCATATTCTCATACACTTGGCCATACCTCAACATACAGATATTTGGGGTAAGGATTTGGGTCTTTCCTACCTGATTTTCAAGTATTAAGTTCAATTGATAGCAGCTGCATTACCAAGAATATCCAAACAACAATATATTTGGGCAATTTTCTCTTGATTAACGGGTACCAACAAATTTTTAAGCCTATTCTTGCTGGTATATCCACAGTTTTTCTAGTTCCTTAAAAGAGGATAATAGCTAAACAGTAATACTGACCTTCTTTTTTTGTGTCGTGAGACAGATTCTGCCGTTTGTTAGTTATGTATTTTTTTGTCTGAGTTTGCCCGATCTTTCCTAGGAATTTTAATAATTTGTTAGTAGAATTTATATTTGTTTGGAGGTAAGCTTCAATAGCTCTGGCAGCTTTTTCTCTTTGTGCAAAAGCCGGAATTAGCATATCCAGGATGTCTCCATTCGATCATTTTGATAAACAAGGGCAGAACCCAGGGGGAAACTGGGGAAGATTTAATTGCTTACGTCCAGGAAGAGGAACATAATGAACGTGCGGAAAGAAAAGCACTGAGAGAAGAGAAAGCAAGTAAAGCACAGAGAAAAGAGGAAGCAATAAAAGCAGAGACGAAATACGAAGCAAGAAAAATACACAGAGAAGAGGAATAAAGAAAAGCGCAGAGAGAAGCAGAAGTCGAAGAAAGAAAAACACAGAGAGAAGCAAAAATTGAAGATAGAAAAGCACAGAGAGAAGAAGAAGCAAGAAAAGCAGGAGTCAAAGAAATAAAAACAGAGAGAGAATCAGAAGCAGAAGATAAAGAAAGAATTAAGCAGCATGAGAGAGATAAGTCGTGACCAAGTGGAGATAAGCTCCATAAGATCACGAAATGAGCAGGCTCAAGTGTCCTCATTAAAACTCTCCGCATACAAAGATGAAGATTTTTGATATTATTTAAGGCACTTCGAGAAGATCTTCGAAGTCAACAATTGGGATTTAGAATCAGATGACCTTGCCCGTTTACTTCCATTATTAAATTCCCGTCTTCGCGACATATTCGTCTCGCTTCCTTCCGAGGCTACCCTTGATTATTCAACCCTAAAAGCAGAACTTCTTTCTGCCATTAACATGAATTCCGAATTTTATAGGGTTAGGTTCCGCTCCACGCGAATCCAGCTAGGCTAAACCTACAGGCAATTTGGATTTACGCTTCGTCATAATTTCTAATTCTGCCTGGATTCTGCCCAAGTATCAAATTATTGAGTCGTTAGTTGATTTCATCCTAAAGAATCAACTGATGTCGACCATCCCTCGCGAATTAAATGTCTTTATAGCGGACAGAAGAGCATCCACTTTAAAGGATGGTGTGGAAGAAGCCGACCTTCACGCCTCCAGTGACGACATCTACCCATATGGTGGTCAAGAAGAATCATCCCCCCTCCACCAAACACAAGTTTGTGTTTAACCGAAGCCTACCCAAGGGTAACAACGGCTTCATAAAAGTGCAGTTGCCAAGCAAGTTCAGGCCTCACCCGCAGAGAGAACAAAAGGACGTGATGCTCTCGTTACTTCAATTCACGCGTAGCAATTACCCGAGTAGGCCAATTGCGTTTAACGTGTGGCACCCCTGGGCACCTAAGTTACAATTGCCCCCTAAATTCTCAACTGAGGACTTCGTCGAGTCACTCGGTCGACCAAATCTCTGCTGCCCTTTCGCCTAATCCGCCACCCGCATTGTCAGCGGCGCCTGCTCTCTCTTCCCCGGATCAACAGGTAAATTTCCTGTTCAACGAGAGTTCCCTCAGTGTGCTTAAGTTTGAAAATGGTGCAGTAAATGGTTGCCGGGTGTCAACAGTAGTTAGGGATACAGTTTCCAGCAGTATATTAGTTTCTGACAAACTACTACCCCTCGTAGGTCCCCAGGAAAACAGGTTGTTGTTGGTGCACGAGTTTTTAGGTTGTGCTATCAGGTTTCCTGTGGTAGTTTGCCACATTAAGTGCTAGTACTTCCCCAGATGTGCCGACGTAGACGCAGCCCCGATGAAATTCTGCTCCATCCTTCAAAAGATCCCGAGAGTGCCCGAGTTTTTCACCCGGGTCTCAATCGCCCTAATAGAGAGGAAAACATCTACCCTATTGAACCCGTATGTCTTGTCCAAATGATGCGCGTAGAAGTAGACGATAAGTATCCTTTGCCATCTGTTCCTTCCCACCAAGTGGAGCCTCACTCCGACTTAAACGTAAACCCCAATCTCGCCCATATTGAAAGGGATCCATTCCTTGCCTTATTGGAAGGCTTTCTTCTGTAATTATTTTGTCGTTTTGGACCAAATGTCACCGCTATAGCCGGGCCTCTTAACGACATACTTAAAAGAACGTCCCTCGTACCAGTCAATTGCCCCTTTCCACGGAAGATCGCTTCCCCCAGTTAAAGGACAAGGTAATCTCTGCCCCTATCTTGAGATTACTCAATTCTAAAAAAACATTCAGTGTTTGTACCGAGGCCTCTCAGGCTGGCCTAGGTTATGCTCTCGTCCAATAAATTGACGATGTAGTGGGATATTCTGTAGGGTATGTATGCTAGCAGGAAGCTCTCACATAGTTAAAAGGCGTATGCCATCAAAGAGCTTAAACCGTTAGCCATAGTGGGGTATATACGTAAGTTTAGGATGTATGTTAAAGGCACCGACAACTCCCTAGCCGATAGCCTGAGTATGAATCATATAGAAGACCCCTTCCAACAACCTGAGTATACAGTAAATTTCATGTTTGATTCTTTTTTGTAAATACTAGTTTTCTTTTTTTCTTTTGCCTTTTTGATGTTGTATGTCCGTTTATATAGATTAAGTTATCTTTGGTTGCACATATTTTAAATCCCGTATAGTGTTAGGTATTTTATCTGGTGGTAAACATTAAATTTGTAGCTTTCTAAGTTCTCCCCTTAATGAATTTATTGTAGACATATTTTTTCGCACCAAAGTGTCATTCGGTGTAAAAAATGACTCTGGAAAGGGAGTGTCGAGGTATACCCTTAAAATAATATTATTTCCCCACCTCCTAAGCCGTACTTAGGGAGAAAAAGCGAACCTTTACTCTCCCCCCTTCCGACCTCAACCTCCTTTGACTCGCCGCCAGGTTTCCGGGAAATTCACACTGTGTCTAACTCCAGGCAGTCTCAGTCATCTCCCCCCCTTCCTCGGGGCGGGAGTTTAATTTGTAGATTCACCGTGAACGCGTTTATGGCTCCACCGCTGTCGTGCGTCTGGCCCGCTGATCCCTGCCTTTGACACCTCTCCGTAAGGAGACGCTCGGTTCGTCACACCCGATAACGAAGGTTAAGAAGGTCTTAATTTCTCTCCCTTTTGTTAAAGAACTCTGAGTATATATGCACCCACTCCAGGCTGACAGACATATTTGGTTAGACTTGAATTCCCGGAAAGAAGTGTAATTCAAAGTGTTCTCTCCCAAGAAGTGTGAGTGACGGTCGCAAACCACGAGAGAGCTGGACATCACCCCCGTGTCTTCGAGTCAGGGAGAAGAGTCTGGTGAGGCAACGTCAGCCTTTCTCATCCGCCTTCGGATCAAGGATTGGAGAAGCCGTCCTCTGAAGTTCTTCTGGTTACCTCTTAGAACAAGAAACCTGTTAGCTCGCTCAAGCCGAGTGTGGAGAAGTCATCTCCCTCGTCCCTTCGAAGTTCGATCGTTGAGCCCTGATGACAGGAGGCTTGCATCTCGCCAACACGAGTTCGGGAAAAGTAGCCCCAAACCGCTGTGGGTTTTGTGGCTAACACCCGTGAGTAATCCAGGTCATCAAGACCTCTCCTAAGTGCCCCATCTTACCCTCGAGTTTGCAAGGAAGTAAATCATTCATTACCCTCAATCTCCCAATATAACTATTCCCTAACCCGGTTATCTAATTACTATTTGAAGCTTAAGTCCGTCTCATTCATGTACCATTTATATATCCATATTTATTGTTGTCCCCTTTTATTTTGTTTATATAAAAAATTTATTTTTCATCGTGTTTGTTATATTTCTTGGTCACGCAGCTGCCGCTATCCTTTCAAATTGCACTCTTAGAAACAATACCAGTTGTCGCCTTGCTTGGCCTACCTTAGAGCCTTTGTGCGCATATTAACATAGACTTGGCCATACCTCTACAATAAGTTTTTATGAGGTTTTGCAGTCAAAAAACATTTTATTTTTTTAAAAAGGGTATGGACTCTTTGTTGTTCGCGTGCTACCCTTAAAGAACAATATTTCTTAATAATTATGTGTCCCTTTTGTTTCTTTTGATAATTTTTGAAAATCTAATTTCCCGTCTTTGGTGGCCATTTTTACCCTTCTTTATTATTGTGGGAGTGTGTTGCATATCCGCTTTAGATTTTTATTAGTTAAATTAGCAATACATCCATTGACATATTTTAGCACATTTGTTCAACAAACTTTGATTTCTCTTTGCATAAAACACAGGGTAGTTTTATTTGTTTAGAAGAGCGTTAACTTGCCATATAGAAGTTTGCTGTCTTATTTTACATATAACTAATTGCTCATCACAATAAAATTCTAAGATAAGAACGAGATATGGACAGTTCTCCTCTTTATTTCAAATAGATGAATCTTGCCGGGTTGACGGACGAATCATGACAGACTTATTAATAAATTAACCTCTTCAAGGATTTGGTAATGTAGACTGCTTGCAACATATACTGAGACGACAAGACCTAATAGTCATGGGCTTACATCTAATTTAAGGGTTATGGATTATTCCTCCAATGGTTTAAGAAAAGTTTGACTTAGAGATCTTTTGGAGTTAGAATCGGCAGTGAACAATTCCTTAAATCTGCTTTTCCACTGTGTCCAAGTATCCCTTGTATAATGACTAAAACACGTTGAACTTGGTGGTGAGTGGTTTTTATCACTCCATTTAACATTAGCACACGGGAGAGAGCAAGAATATTTGGGTGATTCATGCACTCCTTGGGAGTAGGTATTGTAGGATAGAGATGGAAGTTAAAAAGAAATACTGTGGATAGACTACTAGAGGGAGCTTTGCGTATCAAGGTTTTCTTGAGGCTATATAGTATTCTGAATTTTTTACCGATTGTAATAATTTCTCGCTAATTCTTATTGATGATGTTGATATTCGATAGAGTTAACTTAAAAGTTGTCTCGTGCAAGTAGCTGACTTTCGGCCCGTATAATTATATTGAAGTCAAGGCCACTCCGAACAAGGAAAAAAGCAAGTACAGGCGGTGGGAAATAGGAGCTGTATTGCGAAACGACAAATAGCTAATCAATAAATACAAATGAGTAAAAGAATACTAAACTAAACATCAAATACTAATATAAACAAAAGCAACAACATGCTAATAGATTATATAATTACTATAGGAGAAGAATTTAACCAAGTTAATGAGGTATGAAAAAGAATAAGGGGTAGAAACACTAGCTAGGAAGCTCCTCTCAAAAAAGAATAACTTAACACACTTTTGGGTTTTTTTTTTCCTACATAAATAATATCATGAGCCACAAATACGTGAAAAACATTGTTAACTATATATTATCAAACTAGACGCACTGAGAGCCTCATCATGAAAAACAATTGGAAGCCCATACACGAAAATAAACAAAGCACTTATCTTAATATGAGTACAAGTGCAACTTAGGAGACCATCAGCTCCTCCCACACTAATATTGGAATAAGTAAAACCAAATTATAAAGAAGAATGACATAGCACCTTAGTAACAGAGCCCCGAAAAAACACACAAGAAGAAACACGAAAACTATTGATTTTGCACCAGATCGCCGACAACTACTTTTCCTATAATCCATCCATATGCAATAAAAACAACCAAAGCTTAGTATTGAATGCAATTCGAACGGAATACTTTCAAATAGTCGAATTTGGAGCCGAACTATGAAGGATACTTCCCCTTTGCCCCCTTGAAAGGCACATTATCTCTTTGGACGTGACCGGGAATTACCCTTTGTTCCTAAGCCTAACACATTTCTAACTTGTCTCAACATGGTCACAAGTTTGTCAGTACAAATAACGGTATTTTCAATGCAGTTAGGTAAGGGTAATAATAAGGTTCCTTAATCCCCTAAAGAATTCTCTGGAGTTCCTCAATCCTTTTAATTAGTGTAACATATACGACAAAGCAACCATCCGTTTTCCCCAAACGGAAATTTCAGGAATCCATTTTATTAGCTAACGTTTAATTTAAAAGGCAAACGGAGAAAATGTTAATTTTAGCAATGGATCTTCACCCTATGTATTTTTTTTATTACCCTTTCCCAACCACATTTGTCACCAAATATTTCCCAACGCTGTCCACAATCTCTCACCGCCAACAACACCTTCCATTTCTAGAGATATAAAACCCATTCCAAACCTTCCTCATTATCATTAGAACTCATAGCTTGCTGGACAGAAGCCTTTTTTCCTCTTTGTTCGGCTGACCGAAAATTTAAGTTTTTAACGAAGTGTAAGAATATGGAGTCATTAACAGAACATGAATGGAGTTCATATGGTAAAATATGCGACTTTCTTCCACATTTCATTGACATTTTCGTTCAGAGAGTAAGGCATTTTTCTTTACTAACTTGTTTTAAAAAAGACAATGTTGTTATAATGATTCATTTTGCATTTAAATTCAAATATGCATATATTAACATCAAGATTAATAAATAGAAAAATAACATTTAATTTATAATAACTAGCTTACATAATGACATATAATATATACAATTTTGTATATAAGCTAAACAATTATATATTTTCTAATACTTAATATTTATTGAGTGTACAATATCAATTTCGTTTATATTCTAATACAAGTATTTCTTAATACGATATCTTCGTTTCTTTGATCATTATGAGAATCAAATTGCTCAATAAAAGCTCGATATGATTTACCGATTGCCATTCAAACCGTATCAGTCTCAAAAGTAACTCTGAACTCTAAATAGAATGAAGACAATAATTTTAGCCATTTTTACTAAGTTTTTACGAATATAAACATATTTTTGGAACCCTAGACATAGGCTATCAAAGTAATCCAAAACAACTCTGCAAAGAAATAATGCTATCCAATGACATTCAGGTCGATGACTGCTGTCCAGATTAATGATATAAGTTCATAGCAGTATTAAAGATTGACATAAATGAGTGTCTATCGCAAAGCAGCCATGAAAATCTCGTTTTGTAGTTTTATTTTGATTTAATAGTTCTTCTATTTCTATCACATTTATTTTATTAAAAATAAACTAGTCTATTTTGGGATTTATCTATATCGAAAATACACTAAAACTCTTCATATATAACAAGAGAGACCGGCTTTATTAATGGAGATCTAAACTATAACTGTAGTGATAATGTGCCATGCTATATAGGATTAGAGTATTCTCTAAGACAACTAGTACTCTTGTCCTGATTTAGGTTAATATAACAAGTATTTATTTATATTTTTTTAGAAATTGTTCATACGTAAGTCCAATACTCTGTTCACCTTCAATAAAGCCTATTCCGATATATATATATATATATATATATATATATATATATATATATATATATATAGAGAGAGAGAGAGAGAGAGAGAGAGAGAGAGAGAGAGAGAGAGAGAGAGAGAGAGGGAGAGAGAGAGAGAGAGAAATATAGATATATCTATATATATATATATATAACGAGTAAAAAGCCCCTGAAGCAACTGGATCTACATCGTTCTAATAGTCTAATTCAAATGGTCTTTCAACTTCATTCCCGTTAATATATATAGATAATGACGCGATTCACATTATAAGGTTTAAATTCAAAGGTGATGCATTATAGATAACAGAAAATGCTGTATTATCAACCATACCAATTACTATCATCGCGGGTATTTTTCCCATTAAGATATTATCCACAATCTTAATGATATAATAGTCACAATTGTAATATTTATCATACGAACTCGTGTTATATTATACCTAGCGTTTGATGTAAGCAACCTATTTTCCATTTCCAGATGAGTTGAGGCTGAAAGGCAGAACTTTTCTTAGATAAAGGAAACTATAATAATTATATTTTAGCTTCTAACCTGGTTTGGTTTCTAAATAGTCTAAATGAATGTGGTGCTCTGGATAACTTTATCTTTAGTGAGACTCCATTCAACAACAGCTTATCTTGTGAGAAGAAATCAGCGTGTTTTTTTCTATTCACATAAATTGTGTTTTTTTTCACTGTACTATATTTACTTTTTATACGTTCTTTACTAGAGTAATATCTTTCAATGGAAAGAAATGTGGAATCTTCTTCTTCAGTATAGGTCAAACGGGTCTCTAAATATGCACGATAGGGAAATTTATTTCCAATAGAATTTACAGATGTTTCATTTAAATAAATATCAACAATGTTGAACAAATTGAGAAGAATATTATTTTCCGGAAAAATATTCTCCCCATCTTTAAGTTCACTTCCTTCTGCTTTCACATACTGTCCTTTACTAGATATATAATATTCAACTGGGGTAAGACTGATGATTGCTCTCAATCATGGAATTTGGGGTCGGTAGTACGGTAAACAAATCTAGTTCTGTCTTCTAAGAGTTATATAACTTGCTGGAAGAAGAGCATTAATTTTTAGACGTGTGAGATTTACAGCCGATGAGAACTCTATGAGAACATCTATGTAATGTGTGCTTGTTTATATTATGAAAAAACCCATTCCTATCCTCTTCATCATCTATACTCAACTTTTTCTCTTCTTCAAATTCTTCAGTCATTTTCACTTATTTATTACATTCATTTTTTTCAGATTTCCTCTCATTATAACTGAGATTTTAACTTTCTTCTAATATATCGTCTAGTATCTTGAGTAATAGTATTTTTTGTCTTTCCCACCTGACCTTTCAAAGCTTGCTTTGCGCTTTTTCCATGCATAATATCCTGAACGGTATCGAAACGGACGGAAATGGTCTTCATTACTAGATAGCGAGCACCACTCTTTAGATATGGCGACACATTACGGAATAGAGATCCAAGACCATGTCCTCTTTGAATTCTTACCCCTGTAAATATGCGTGGGCCATTCAACATTTTTAAATATTTTTAAGGTCTTCTCCTAATGTGTAGTAGTTTTATCATCATATGACCAATAAAGAATTGAAATTTTTCCTCTTCAACCGTTCTTATATATATATATATATATATATATATATATATATATATATATATATATATATATATATATATATATATATATATATATAAATTGATCTGAAGTCCTCAGAGCTTAGATTCAGATAGTTTGGACTATCAAAGGTTATACTGAATGAACCATCATTGAAGTGAGGTGAATAATTATCATCAGCCTAGACCTGGTCTCGCCTACTACCTGATATTCTACAGTAAATATAATAGGATTTCTGATGAGATATAGAGCAGGAAAATTTATATTAAACGCTATACAATTATTTAACTGTGGCATATCATCTCTGCTAGATCTTTTGATTTTGCTGGAAAATTCTTCTGACAGATGAAATGATAGATTTTCTTTCCTTTTAACATTAAACAATGAACGTGAAGTGAACATTAACACATAATCAGGAGACATGTTCCCTTGCATTTTGTCAGATTGAATCAGTAAAGCTTGAGATGATAATTTATGTCTCATTTTTAGATTCATTTTCTGCATGAGTGCTTTTTCATTTTTATAATACCTGGCGTCTAACCATAGCTCCTCATAAACATATTCACTCCCTTTTATTTTTATTTTATTTCTTCTTGAAAATATAGTTTTCGATGCATAATTATTTACTTCCGTCATTTTTCGATAGACTGTGAACGCATGTGTAGGCTTAATAATATTTTAGATATATTCCCTGTAAATTTAAACTCACAAAGCTCTATTTCATACTCACTGTGATCTGTTATAATGGATTTGCGCAATTTAATTCTATAGGCAGATATTGATTTTTGATAAGGAAGGAAGTGTAACATAAAAACTGTTTAATTCCATATACACAAGTGACAAAAAAACCTTCCTCATCTTCTACATTTATATAATTTAACGAAAGCATGTGCTTAAGGTTGGTGGGTGATATCATATGCCTTGACGTATGAGTTAAACGAATTCGGGTAGCTCGCAATTTTACTAAATAATGCCTGTTTTTCCATGCCCTTTCGCTTTAACAATCTTTACCACTACATATGTCTTACGGAAGTCAAACTTTACTTTCTGTAATTCTTCTTCATAAATCTCAAATTCGCTATGTTCTCCATTTAAATCTTCAATATAATACAGGTTTAATATATTTGAAATTCGACAAATCTTGTAGAATTCCTCAATCCGCCCTATCTCGTATGCTTTTTAAAAATTACTGGAACCTAGTGAGATTCGAACAGAATCGCCGATCTTATATAGAAACTTCTTCTTTTAACTTCAGTTCTCTGATTCGCTATTGCAACATCACGTATAACTTTGAATGGTGTGTCCCTAATCATTCTATGTCTAAAATTATTATAAGCCCTTTGCAAAATCATCTAACAGGTCGATATAAAATATGTGAAAAGTCTTTCTTTTATAGTTCTTTGTACACGCTCCACAAGACTAGCCTTGTTTAGCGAGTGAAAATGATATACGCCGATATTATTTTCGCTTAATAAGCCTTTCATCTTCTTTCCTATAAACTGTCTTCCCTCATTAGAACATATATAACTTGGAATCTATCCGGTTTCTTCGATGAGATTTGGTATATCATTAGACACTGCCTGTTCAGTATTCATCTTTCAAGGAATTAGCCAAATATATCTAGAATTTACATAAATAAAAAAGAATATGTAACGTACACCATAATTAATACTTTCAAACTTAGATATCACAGTTAGATGATGCTGCCAACTCTCGCTTGAACCTTGTGCTATTAGGGGTTTTGGTTGAATATTTTCGCACGGGTTTCTGTAGTGTATAGATATCCAAGCCTGATAGAAGGCTTTACACCTCAGATCTTTTAGCGACCTTTTATACAGATTGGAATAGCCGATTTACCCCACCCAAAAATGTTGGCAGACTCGGAGATATATATAAGCATACAAATCAGTGGTTTATTTTTAAGTGAATATGAGGTTCGTTTAAACTCTTATATAACTATTCAATAAAAGATGGCTTAACTTAAAAATCTTGTTTTATTTTACATCTAGGTTAAAATACATAATTTCTATTAGAATTTCATGGACGACCACAACCTTATTACTTCGTACATATTTACTGATTCTTTGAATCAAAAGAGCTGTGTTAATCCGGTCAGGAAAATGGTATTCGATATGCCACGGCTGAAAGTTATCAATGTATACTTTTACTCCAACTTTATATTTTTGAAAATTACTATCAGAATTCTTTTTTACAGGATCTAGAATTTGAATAAACATATTTGTTAGGAAATTATGCTCTGATAAAAATTATTTTATCTGCGGTCAACTTAAACTTTCATCTTGCAAGTCTTGATGGCGCATGATTGTGACACTCCATCATCTGGACTTCTATGGAGAGACTGACTGATAGATAGATGTTCTATTAAATTTTCTTGACACGTAATGGTGACGTAGTCATAAAGATCCACGAGGACAAATTCTTTCATAAGTTTGATATTGATCCATCTCTTGTTGAGAAAACAATGAAACTCATCAAACGACACCTTTTTTTATATACTCAGCTTCTGGGATGGTAGTTTGAAGTTTTGGACATTCATCGAATCCATCGTTGAATGCAAGATAACAAGCATTAATCGCATTCTACAAACACTTTATCTGACGAAAACTTTGCTGAAACTCGTCTTCAAGTTTTAGAAAAGTATTGACTTCATACAGATTGTACAAAGCGTTTTTAAAGCGTGTAGAATGAACTCTTCATCCCTTTTCCAGTAAATACCGAGATGTATACTTGGAAATAGACTGTTTGTATTTACTCTCAGTAAACCTTTAGCTCTTTTACACCTTAGTTCTTCACCAGACGATCTACATAGGGAAAATGTTCCTGTTTTAACCTGTGTATTGCCCAAACATGCCAAAACTCATTCTCACTAAGGAATAGTTTATTGTTAAAGCGAATTCTTTCGTATGTATTTTCAAAGATCACTCTCACATAACCGGATTTTGTTCTAGTAATCTTCAAAAGGCTGAATATATTAATTTCATATTATTGTTGTATAATTTTTTTCATCTGGAATCGAGACAAGACTCCCTACGCCTGTGTTCGAAGGAATCTGGACAGCCCCTGATACAAAGTCCATTCGGATAGGGTTTCTTTGATGCGATTTGAATATTCATGTATTGTCTCGTTTAAAGGTGCCACTTAACCTTTTACCTTCTTTTGATTGGTCCGTCTAGTTTTCATCTTCCATCGGTAAAATTGATTAATATTTCAACCAGTTCCTTATTTTTTGTTATTGACTATAAAGAAAAGTACGAAGTATGTTTGCATGAACCACTGAACTTGAGGTAGAGGAAGCTGATGTGTGAGTAATATTTTTGAACTCTTTTCGACGTTGCGAATTTTTTATGATAGATTTAGAGAAATTACAAGACAGCAATTTTAATTTTACTTCCTCCTAGAAGGTGGGTAGTGATCTTTTCCACGTTCTTGCTAAATCATTGAGTAGTTCGATAATGTTAGATTGTTGAAGTCTTTAACCATCGATGGTAATCACCCCATCATTACCCCCAAAAAATCCTTTTTCGTCTTTTAGTGTCTGATAAATTAATCTACCTCTTCCATGAACACTAAGCTACAGTGTTTTCAATAGTTTATATGTATAAACGTTTATTTTATCCTTGTTACTCTCATTAACTTCAACGGTAGATGTGTTTGCAATCTTATCATGCTATTTAAAATAGTGTTCCAACGTGTTATGGTAAAGGATAACACGTCTATCTGGTGGGAAGTGTGAATTATTTAGTATAGTAGTTAACTTTCTCTCCGAAGATTTAAGTCTTTCTTGCGGTGGGATTAAGTTTAAGTTTACTTCTCTCTATTTTTCGGGATAAACAATAATTTTTTTCACCCTATAATGTTGGAGAAGATAGATGTTAGAACACAGAATAAGATTGGTAGAAACGATCCCCCACGTTGATTTATTATTTTTTTTCTTTAGACGTATATGACGGCTTCTGTCCTAACATATGTCCGTAGCAACCGTTTGAATCATAATATTCTTTCTTTCTGTGATGCTGTCATCAGAACATTACCTTTTATTAGATTAATACGCATTTCACATACACATTCGATAAAATCACTAACCTTGCTTCCTCTTATTGATTTTTTTCTCCTTATATGTAGCAAGTGCGGAGAACGTATGGAATGGATACGCATCTTTTCAGTCTATGGTTCATTCTTAAAGATTTACGGTTTCGATTTCGTTTGGAAATATTCCCTTTCATAAGGTAAATCGTAAAGTGTTTCTCGGACTGAAATTGCAGAGCGAATAACCATAAGGTTTAAAGAATGCTTCTTCACTTATCTTCTTTAAATTGTTCGGTTCACCTGGCATTATTTGTTCCAGCAAATATATTTTTCTGGAAGATGTCTCTTCTCTAGTTAAATAAGAGTAGATTGTGCAAGTTTAAGATGATATCGCGAATATAATAATTTTAAATAAAATAAATTTGGGGCCACTTAAATAATGGATATTCTTATGGTGTAAGGGCACTGTAAATATATCTGATATATTTGCATCTACCCTCTGCATTAAGTCATCTAAAATAAGGAGTGTATGAATTTTTCCATCTAAAGATGACATATCATACACACCTTCGTGTAATATTACATCGTTTTTAAATATATAGTAGACATTCTGCCATACAGTGTAACAACAGATAATTTTATTAAAGCGTTGAGTAAACATCTTATCTCTATTCTGGAGTATACGAAATAGGAGGTGTGTTTTTCCAATAGACGTCGGACCATTGATGAATAAAGGACATCGGGAAATAAATTTATTTTTTTTACATTACTTTCACTCATGCTTCCTATTTGTATAAGGAATGAGCCAGTTTCTTTTAAATAATTATGTAAAAAAATTTTTCTCTCTTTGAAGATCATCAAGCCCGCAAAACGAAAGCGGATCGACCGAAACAAGCCAGCCTCTTCCTTTTTACCCCACCCCTCTTCGAATGAAAATGTCCTTGGTGTGGAATTCGCGTACGTGTTTGTCACTATGTTTACACAATCAAAAAAATGATTACTCTTTCTGCAAAACAGAAGCAGATCTACCGAAATGAGCCAGCCTATTCCTCTTTACTCAACCCCTCATCTAGTCAAGCTGTCCTCGATGAAATTTTACTCAAAGCTAATTCTGCTCCAACTAGTGTGCTTAATTAAGATGATGATGATGTCGATAGTCATGACCTTATGAACATTACTTACGGTAACGTTGCACTGAACCCTGACAATGAAGATGTGAAACTTGCAATAGAATGTGAACGTTCAAGCATAAAAGATAGATCATGTAACAACAGCATTCTATTTTCAGATGGAAAAGTAAATGAACTATGTAAAACTTTGTACCATCACACGGAAAAACATCCTTTACAGCAATGAGAAAATCATTCTCGTGTAAAAATCATTTTATACCATGTAATCGTGGAGAAAACAGAAGAAACTGCTCTTGGGCGAGTAGTGCGCGAGCTTTCAATGCATATATTGAATCTACCATGGCTTCAGAAGGGTGATTATTGTTTAAATATAAGTTTTGATATTGCGGATGCAACCGGTGATACGATCTATTTACACATTTCATTCATTTAACTGCGCAAAGCGACACGATTCGATTATATGTATAATGGGACGATTCAATACAGCATTCCAGTATGAGGATATGATTGAGGTTGGAACTTTAAATCTTGTAGTTCGTATTTGTAGGATTCCTGCAGGCCACGCTATAATACCATCTAACGTTCGCTTTGATCTAAATAATATATATAGAGGATATATAAATTCTACAGGCTGGGAATTTATTTCCTGAGTCCTTGCGAAAAAAATGAAGGAGAATGTTCTTATAAAAACTTCTGGCTTCCAACAATAATTAAAGAATCTCTGGAGTTGGCAAGAAAATGTAATCTTGTACGAAGATACTGTCATTGTTGTTCAGTTCTCCTTGATATAACGCGAGCAGAGATGCAGGATCTTCCTATGTATGGCTACAGAGGATGAACATAACTTCATCGACTAACATATTCTGAAAAATTAGCCCCACTCCTATTCATTGGTCTTAAAGGTGATACATATATTAAAACAAGATACTTCATTTTAATCATGGTGTGTTTTCCTGTCTATACGTTCTATGACAACGTAACGGCCCATCAAAAAGATTGTGAAGGGGTATGCAGTCTTGGGCATTGTAATTGAGAAATAAATCGAGGGATTTTATGTAATGAGTGTGCAATCGATCCTTCTAGAGCCAATTGTGTTTTGACACGCACAAGAAGCTTCATACTGGTTTGAAGATTTGTATACGTCGTAGATCTAATCAGATATTCATGCACAGTGCAAATGGATTGAGACAACACGAGTCTGGGAAGTTGTTTTGTTATAAATGTTATACATACTATAAAAGGAGGGAACAAAACAAAGCATTTGTGCTGGGTGAAGAATTTGAAGAATTTGTTCACAAGAAATGGAATGCCGTGTATTAGGAGAGTGAAACCTATAAAAAGTGGAATCATTCATACATTTTCCTTATATATTGGTTTTTCAGATAATCTGTGAACTCTGTTTTGATAAGGGGAATGAAACATATGATAAATGTAAGAACTGTGGTCCTAGAACAAGGATTTTTGAAAGAAAAGGTGAAAACTGCTTCAAAAACCCTTTATAGAAGAGTTAATACAAATTGGAGGATCGAGGAAAAGTGTGAAAACATATGTGATGGCACATAACAATACCAAATTCGATGGTCAATTCATTTATGAAGAGCTGCTTCAATAATGAATCCAGATTTTCCATTCAAGAAACGGTGGCGAGCGAAGCCTTTCTGTTGGTGGAAGAGTATTTTTTCCCTGACGGGTTTTCACCATAAGGAGGAGAAACCATGTTTCTCTTCCATATATGCTATTGACATGGGTGCCAGAAAGAGGACTGTAATCTCATACAAGATGTTTCCATTTGTGGACTTGGGTCGTTCGATCGCTACTACCAGACAATAGAGAGTGATCGAATTCTTGGAAGCAAATACAAGGTTATCATTTGCTGGCAGTGTGAATTTGAAACCATGATGCAAACACTTACAGGACGACGTGAGGCAGTGAATGGTTTATTTAATGTAGGGAGTGCACTATTTGGAGGCTGATGTAACCTATTTATATTATACTACTCATCATCCTAAAAGCTGTGAAAATCCATTATGTCGATTGTTGCTACTTATATCCGTACTGCAGAGACAACAATCCATATCCAGTAGGTTCACCTCGACGTTGCGTATCTGTGCGAAAAATTCCTTCTATTCAAGAATTCACCAAGAGTGTGAATGAAACATTTTTCGGTATCATGAAAGTTGATGTTATCCCTCCTAATGATATGTATATTTCAATCCATAGATGGTAAACTTACTTTCACACTCTGCACCACATGCGCTCAAAAAATCTCAGGCGAGTGCGATCACTTTATATAGCATCGAATAATTTCCGGAGTTTGCACAACCACAGAACTGAAACTTGCCCTGGAAAAGATGTATAAGATTAAAAAAATCTACAAGTTTTTGGAGTTTGAAAATACAGATGGTTTGTTCGCAGAGTATATAAAATCTTTTCTAGAAAAAATAATAGAAGCTTCTGTATTCCAGCAAGGAGTTGTTAGAGAGAAGGAGAAAATGGAATACATGAAGAGGGTGAATCAGACTGAGGAGAAAAACATCCAAATAACAACCTAGAACCAAATTCTAGAAAGAGTTTTAGAGAGAAACAGTCTAACCAGGTAAGGATATCTTCCTGCGATTAGTTTTTTTTGCATTGATATATATCATTCAAAATGTAATTTTTGTAAATATTAACACATTGTACAACAAATTTCAGTCAATAATTTCTAAAACTCGAAGGCCATACTACTACTAGTCTAATAATAATACAAAATAATAAAAAAAATACAGCACATTAATACCGATCATATTTTCTTCCTTTACAGTCTCCTAGGAAAGTTCGCTCAGAAGAGTCGTGGTATGAAAACGGTCATCTGTGGTTCGGACCATGATGTAACCGACCTGATCAAAAACGACGATTACATTGTGAACTCGTTGGATGTAGTTGGCACTGCATCCATCAGGAAAGTGAGGAATGCTGAACATGTAGAAGTTGACTCCCACGTAACGAATCTTCCAATTTCAGCATTTATAACCACCATTGCTCGAATCAAACCTTATGGCCTCTTAGTCTCGTTGAGTGAACGGTTGTTGTACTGTAACATAAATAGTGCTATATTTACTGCTAGGAAAGATGGCCCAGAACCTCGACTTGGAGAATTCCTAGCTGATCTCACCGATGAGATCAAAGATTGTACGGTGCCGAAGCGTATGGAGATTCATTCTGCTCTACGAGTCCCAAATCTTATTAGGTACGTATGTAAACGACGAGTGAGGTGAAGTATATACTTGACGCTAAAGGATTAACCATTAACATTCAGAAGATGGATATAATAACCTACGATACTATGAAACGACTAGTTGTAGCCGATCATGATAGGAAGGATGCTGATAGTCATATTCCTGCACCAGTTTTGGGTTTCAGAGCGGAGCAACACGGTGGAGTGAAAGAAGTGAGAGGAAAAAGGGTTTGATAAAGACATTTTGTAAACTTTTTGAACTTCAAGGGAGTAATCAAGCCATACATTTCAAGTTTCAAAGGGATCCTACATCACATTTAAAAAGTTACTACACATTAAATCTTTGTCAGCTCTTAATAGCTCTTTATGTATTTATTTTTTTATTCATTAATAATATTTTCTGATTGATATGAATAAAATAAAGATGAAATAATACGCGTTTTACCACCAATATTTTAATGAAAGAAGGAGAATTATTTTATCCTTGATTCTTCAATCTTGATTTTCAACATATCATTGAGCTGATGGGAATATCACGAGAGAAAGCGAAATACCCTGGCTTTAGTGTCAAATACAGTGCTGTTCACTACTTTCTCACCATCATTTACCATGTTAGAATGTAATATGCAGAAAATCTTATTCTCCCATGTACTGTGACAATCAGATAGACCCCCTACAAAGAAAAACTGACCCATAAGCTCGTTTTTTAATTTTTTACCGATGATTAAATCTTCCAAATCCATAAACTGGAGATGTTCAAGTACTTCTTTTCCGTTATTGTAGTTGTAAGGTGGTTATTCTGACCCACTATAGAGAAATTCATAAGATCAATTGAAAAGTCTTGGCTAAATATATAATCCGATCCACACACATCTTGGGTTACAAAATATTTACTCAGTCTGGGTGTGATACGGTGTGGATGGAAGATCATCTTAGAACGTGTGACAGACAGAGAGGTTTAGCTACAAGTAATAAAATAGATGCCAAATAAACGGACCAATTAATGAAGTGTAAAAGGTTAAATGGGAACTCCACTGTTATGTGATATGAGAAAATACCTAAAAATTGAAAACGTGTCAAAGAACCTTTCCCCCCAATGATACTTGAAAATAATTTTACTGAAGGAAGAGGGAGCGAATTGGCGTCAAACCAATGTGTGTGTGTATGTGTGCGCAGACTCTGATTAATTAAAAAAAATCACTGACCTAGGGGTGGATGAGGGTGAGGGTCAGTTTAGCAACAACCCAGTAAGGGGGCAGGAGGGTAAACTCAGGATGCAAGGTCATGGACGTGTGTACATGTTTGAATATGGTCGTGAGTGTGTTCGAATGTGTTCACTCGAACTCCTAACTTCAATACTACTAACGTTAGCTAATACAAAAGGATTCTTGAAATTTCCTGTTGGGGGCGAAATGGATGGTTGCCTTGTATATGGAAGGCTCCTGAAGAGGGTTGAGGAATTCCAGGAGATTTCCCTAGATGATTAAGAAACCTTATTATTACGCTTACTGGCTGCATTGAGTAGAACGTTATTGTGTATTTATCCAAAAATAGAAAGGGTGAAGATCCACGGCTGAACTTTACATTTTATCCGTTTTTCTTTGAAGTTAAACGTTAGCTTATAATAAAAGCTTGTTAAAATTTCTTTTTGGGGGGAAATGAATGGTTGCCTTGTCCTATATGTACCGCTCCTGAAGAGGGTTGAGGAACTCCGAGAGACTCCTTTAGAGGATTAAGGAGCCTTATTATTACCCTAACTAAGCGCATATCTATATATATATATATATATATATTTATGAAGTCGACTTCAATGAATCCTGCATAAAAAATGGCCAGCTGAATTGCTCGGAACAGACAAAGTTTATTTGTCTAGACGTCTTTCGACCTGACAGTAGGTAATCTTCGGAGCAGAATGGTCATCGTGATATTACAGGAAAATATATTGAATATGTTAGAATATTACCGCAAGAAAAAGATCCAATCAACTAACTCGAAAAATACAAGGATAGATTTATGTTTAAAAATATTTTGAACATTATTATAAGGAAACGGACCAATCCACTACCATGAAATTACATGGATCTGTTTAAAAATATGTTCGAATACAAAACATTGATGTTGAGTATGAACGAGAGGAAAAGAAGGTTTAGGCATATTCTGATACCATGCGGGGCGTTGCAGATTCCGGCGGCAAGTCGCTGGGAGGATAGTCTCTGGCTGGAGTTCTGTATTTATTGAGAGTCTACGTTTGGAGATCATAACTGCCTCAGCCATTCGGAGTCTTCGTAGATCAGAATCACAGAAGATGATGCCCTACTTTTAGGACGAGAAACGTCTGGGCAAATAAAGTTCCGGTCAAGCTGTGTCACCTCACCTGGAGCAAGAGAACTTTTGCTATTGCACACTCACGGATAAGCAAGTCATCAATCTGACCAGCTTGATGGCTTGTGATACATTTGTCACTGAGAAAGTTACAAGGTGGACTGAAAAATGTAAAAAGTCCACTTGAACGACAATGGCAGAACGTTCGTTCGCCCCAGAGCTGATAAAAGGTTATCAGTCAACTTCACCACAGAAAGTGTAATGTTTGGCAGAGGAAGTTTTATTTTGGGTCGTGATTTGGGTTGAAGGCACTGTGACAGTTGTGCACTGTGAATGCACAAGTGTATAAGAAATTTTTGTAGTAATCTGATTTGTCTCATTATGAATTGCTTCATCTTCGAACCATCGAGGCTAAATAGTAATTAACTTGCAGGATAACCCATCCTTTCAACAGGACCAAGTGGGTAGAGACTTACTTTGACGACGAGCCCATCACTGATATGCATTCGCCTGCACAGAGGCCAGACTTGAATATCATTGAAATTGTCTGGAAGAAATTCGTCGAGAAATCTAAAGAGAAGGATCCGAAATCTGTTTAAGAACTGTGAGAAATTATTTAGGATGAAGGAACCAAGTTCACTGCGCAAAAGTGCCAACAATTGTTTCTCTTCTCTGTCAGCACGTATCAAAATATCAACAAGAATGAGGTCTTTGAAAATACGTAACACTTAGTCATTACTTGTACAAATGATTTCCACTCATAGTTTAATCTTTATTTTCTTAAGGAAATTTGTTTCCCCTGCCGTTCGGATCATTATGTACGCTTAAACTTTAGAGTAATTCGCTTATCTGCTGGTCACTTTTGTTTTATTCATACAAATTTCCACACGTTATACAGATAAGGAGTTTATAACTGTTGGTTATGGCAGATAGAAATAGGGTCGTTATTATCAGTACTACCTATCTTCACTTTTTCTATCACCAGTTTACTCTACAGATCGCTGCCACAAACATTTTTTATTGGGATGCTCTCGTTGGTTTTTACAAGAAAAATTTAGAACATTAATGCAATAACTTTGTCATATTTTATTTCATAATTTGTTTTAAATCATTTGTTAAAAATACAAGTTTACAAGCCGAACCTGAGGCAAGCCGTCCCTTACAAGAGGTGCTTGCTCTTTGTAAGCAAACCTTCGGTCTGTGGCCTATAACTTTTAATATTTTTCTAGAACATACCTCTAACAATCTACTTTTGGTATATGTTTTGGTAGATCCATGCTTATTTTAGAGGCCGAAAGACAGGAAATACTTTTAGCGGAATTCTCTAGATATACGGAAAAAACATCTCTCCCGGCTGTTATTTCATATTTCAATTTTTGCTAATAATATGCTTTTGGTTGATTCGTGTTCGTGATCAGTAGCTATATGTTCGAGCTAAATGCAAAATCTATTTTAGAAAGAACTTCATGAAACTCTTCGAATATCCGAAAACCAACAGAAAAAACATTCATGCCTTAATGTTAATGAATAGAGAACGTGCTTCTGAAGTTCACCGCTTCCCATTCCTTTTTTTTTAGAGATTTCCCCAAATTCCATATTTATATTTATTTTCAAGAAGTTTTCTCTTTCTTTAAAAATTTGAATATCTAAAGTTAAAACCATTTAAAAAAAATCACGAGCTTTCCTGTTAGACTAATTTATGACGCGTCATTTACATTCCCTGTAAATGCGCATCATTCTCGATTCGCGCACTTTTACTTTACGGGAAAGGAAAAGAAGTCGATTAAAACGAAGCTTCGCTCTGCTTCCGAGAGAAGAAGAAAACTCCTAAACTGAAGACTTTTTATTGGTTTCTGAGTAAATTCCCAGAAGGTTTAAAAATGGTGTCTCGTGAAAATGGAACTGAAAGTTAAACGATTTTAATTTAAAAAGTATTCACGATCTTTTTTATAGGTAAAAGCACTTTTGTTTTAGAAGTACATATTTTTTAACTGAAAAAGTAGAATTAAGTTTGCCTTAAAAATAGAGCAGATATAGTGATGCATGTGAAGGACGCTAAAATTACGTTTGTGGATGAGCAGTTATTTGACGAAAAACTTAACTAGTATAAGTTTTGTTCGCTGTGAACGAAAGAACTCTAGTCATATTATGCATCTTCCGCTTGAAACGATGATGAAACAAATAGCAAGCATTAGAAAATGAAAATTGAGTATAAGACAAAAACTTAGGTAGAGAAAGCGAAGATATGCAGAGCAAGGATTACCCCCAACAAACAACTCTGATTTCAAAAGAAGTGTGAGAAATTCTACCACTTTGAGAAGAAACAAAAATAAAGACTGGATAATACATGAATCAAATTCCAACGAATGCAAAAGGCAAAAAGCAAAGCGGACCAATACAACTCAAACTACATATTTTTTAAGATGCCATGGAAAAGTTAGTAGAAAAATTAAGTTTATTGAGGAAAATGGTGGAAAGAAATAGTTATTTAAATAAAATTACTTTAAGCAGTTGTTTGCTTTGTATCCAGGAAAGAATCACAATTGTTAAAAAAGGTTTAATTATGTGATGATCTAATATTTGATTATCAGTCTCATGCAATGTGTTTATCCGATAATACGTTTGAAACCATCAATTCTTTCATGCATTTTACATATATAGACTCTTGTACACTTTTAATGTATTTTGTTTTTTATTAAAGCGTTATACTTTTCAAATTCCATTTGACTACAAATTAAAAATAGAAAGAAAAGAACAATAAATTTTGATGGTCAAAATCTGAATGATTGATAAAAACAGTAAGCAGGTATAAGATTTGTTTGTAGGACGTGATACTGAAATCCAGGCTAGAACCTCATCCTCCCTTTAGATCAATGTCCATAATTACAAAATTGACAGTACTAGTCTAAATGTAAAAGAAGTTAGTTCAGTTCCTCACAAGTCATTATGGTCCAAACAATATTTTTAAAATATTAGAAGAAAACTTCATAAAAATCCAAATTTATCAGGCTGAAAGCATGAAATGCCTTAACAAATTCCTAAGTTATCTGATTTATTAGAAATGGCATCCTCACAAGATCCGCCTCCATATCATCTCTTCGATGCTAATCTGCTTCGCCGAGTAAGATTTTTTGAATGGCTTCTCTATGTATCCTCTCGTTTTTATGTGACGAGGAAATTTTTTATGGTTGGAAAAGTGAACTTTACTAATGGTTAATAAGCCTACGTCACTAAACACTTCAGCTGAATTCATCTTAGGCCTTATTATATGCAGGGAGAATTTGTTTATGTGGATCAATAGGTAGGTTGAGGTATACCCGTATAAACTAGCTCGGCGCTCAGTCTTACGCACGTACGAGCAGACAGCTGGCCACAGGCCGCTTGAATTATGCTTGGGCGATAAATAAAGAGTATGAATTACGGTTCACTGGGTTTAGATTAATGGATTGCCAAGTTGCAGTTTAAAGTACACTCAAAGGAAAAACCCCCAAATATAATTTTAATATATATGACAAAAAGTGGGCAATTTATATATATATACAAAATGGAGGACAAATTAATTATGGTAGATAATTGAATTAAGTGAAGATTAACAAGGTAATCTGGAGATGACCATACACAATCGCTTTACCTTCAAGCGCGAGCGAATTGGATGGTGGGAGGAAGACAACGGCGCAGGTCTTCAAGGATTTACTTCGAGGAGTCCTGACTCGGAGGACTTTAAGATAGAGTTGGATAACCTCGTTTAGAAGGATGAGATTTTCTCTGCTCCAGAGAGACGTAATCTCAACTCGAGACGATTCTGCTGATCGGCAGGGAGTCTCAGTCTCGAAAGACGCGAACTTGAAGGGGTGGTGAAGATGAGAGAGCCACACAACTTTTCGGGAAGAAGGGGGCTCAATAGCTTTTCTTTGAACAGGGGCCAAACTTAACGAAGGTAGAACTGCTGACGAGATCTTCAAAGACATAAGACGACGAGTTACTGGGGAGTCACGGGAAACAAATGTCACATTGAACGGAGTCAATGGCGGGCTTTTAATCTCCTCAGGAGATGGTGAGCTTTGGGTTAAATACCTAGGTAGCTGCTCTGATAGACGCCTCAGGACTTTGCGGTCCCAAAGGAATTCTTGGTGCCAGTCTAAGCAAACACATCATGATAACGCGTTGTTCCAGATGATCAAACTTACCTCGCTATATGGGGGTGGGTTAGTATGGCCGTGCACGGCGTTATCGTAGGCAAAGAGGGGACGATCGGCGTCTGAAAACAAACACAGCTGGAATGGGGGATTAGGCGAGTGACGGATTCTTTCTCGACTTTCTAAAATTCTCCCGCTTGCTCACGTGGTCTTGAAAGAATAGAGGGGTATATCTAAGGGGCTTTCTTTCACAGTGGTCCTTCGAGGGCATTCCCTCACAGGGTATATGTGGGAATGGCAGTCTCATTGGTCCGTTGTGTTACGACAATATCATTAGTAGAACTATTTACCTAAACATGATTAACGAACAAATAATTTAATAACCAGTTCTTAATTATCAGAAATAAATTCATGTGACTTTGGTACAGTTATGATGGTGTTTCATTTCTTATGCAGGTTGCAATGAAAGAAATATGATAGTAAATATTAACCGTTGCGCTGAATCATTTAATTGATTAATTCCCTAAATCTCCAGATTTAAGATCTTGCTTATTTACTTATGAGGACATTTAAATAATAAGATTTACTTTACTACAACTGCGAATGTGAACCAAATGAGAGCAAGAACATCCTATGAATTTAACTTGCTCAAGAAAACTCGACAATTAATCAAAAGAGTTGTGCAAGATGTTAGAAGTAACGACTGTGCTTGGGGAGAAGTGGAAGGCATGTGTATGAAACTGGTTGTAAAGGATAACTTTTATTTGTTATCTGCAATGAAATTCCTTTATTATTGTATTCTAATAGATTCATAGTGGCTTAAAAGTTTAGGATATTTAATTAATTCACTTGTTATGCGCAAACAGAAATTTGGTTGGCATTACTTACATAAATTCAGCCCATCTTTATTATAGCAAAAGCATTAGAAATTTTACTCTTTAGAAAATGGTTTTGATGAAATGATATCTCTTTTACAGACTAAAGAAATGAGAAATGCATAGTTATTATTATCTGTTTTTTTATTGTTTTCTTGACAACTTCTTTCACCCCTCCATTTACTATTACAGTCGTCGCCATTTTTCCCATGACGCACTTCGATACAAACTTTTTGCCCATTCAAATATGCGTCGGCATTATAAATCATATGACTTATCGATTAAAGTAAGCAGAGGTCTAATGGAGCACTAAATTCCTTTAGAATAAATACCAATCATAAGAGTGAAGAGTCCGCTAGTGGCTCGCCAAATAAATACTAGTGTAGTTCCTTTGAGAGTGCAAAGAGCATTTGAACTAAAGTTAGAGCCTAAGATATTCATCGTTTTATGACATTTATTAGATCATGGGTGAAGTATATTTGATTGATAGAGAGTCAAAGCTTAGTTATTATTCCTTTAAACAAATTAGGATTCCAAAGTTGGCGAATGAGTTACCATGTAAGAAGGTACAAGGGATTCACTTGGGTTAACCATAATGTTAATCACGGGTACACGAGTAATTATGTGAGCCTTGAGTGAGAAACAGAATAAAAGAATCGAGGAGCAATGGCGAGATCTAATGTGACGACAATGAATCGAACACCACCCAACTGAATTGTCAAATGTATATCAAGAGGTTTTGATTAGAAAATTAACAACACAATTTTACACTCTGTAGGTTCATTGTAGGATTAATATTGGAAGATGAGGTGGAAATTCGTGATACATCAATACTTGGGTGCAAACTATTAAATGATCGAGTCAGAGCAGGTTTCACCTCTTAATAGACCAAATGTAAAAATGGTTGTGATCAGGCGGGAAGCAAGCGAAAATATGGTAACACCTTTATAATAATTATAATAATCATAATGTGCATAAGCGGAGTTCACTATCCAACACCAAAATTTAGAAATTTGGGAAGTGATGCTAATGAATTTAAGTCATTGAATTGAAATACATCCAGAGGATAGTAAAATGGATAATTTTACCTTTTTATCTATGAAGACCTACCTTCATACCAGAAGAAGGGTAACTCTTGGGTGTTGAAAACTCAAAGGTTACTTAGCACTTTACTATACGTATTTTCATCATTCTTTTACAAGCCACTTGTGTAAAACGTTCTCTCGGTAATTCTGCATTATTTCATCTTCATAAAAATAAAAGATTTCTTTTTGCTCTGGGTTTTTAAAGCCTAATGGTCTTTTATTTTATTTTCCAGCTAAAATCACTACTTTACATCCCATCTTTACCATCCGTTTCAGTTTTTGCATTTATTTAAGCCTTCACTGCAGGGCCAAACAAATAATTCTAATTTTACTCTCGTCCACCAAAATTGATTAAAGGTGAAGTGAAATGGCAAACAGAGTAAGAGAAATATAGGCAAAGAGAGAGAGAGAGAGAGACGCTCCTTTTAACGGTGGTAAAACAATACCGGTAGCGAGAGTGAAAACCCGGTAATGCAATCTTGATATTGGGATCCTTAGGATAACATGCTTCAGATGAATGGCTTAGGTTAGAAAATGATGGATAGTGAGGCAACGATATCCGAACTGTTAAAATGGAAGGAGGTGTAGCTAGTTCTGAGATCCTGATACTAAGATTACCGTGTTAGGTTACAAGCCAAGCTCTCGAAATATTCGGAAGAGGAGAGATTAGGCTCAAATAAGTACAGCAATGCTAATGTATTGTTGAAGACATTCTTAGGCATCTTTAAACCAATTTACTACTCTCGTTTAATACAATTCTAACATTCTACTTCGGCCACAAAAATCCTAACTTTCTTGAGATTATTCTCTCCTAGTCAATATTACTTCTAGTTGTTCAGTCTTTACAAAATTGACAATATAATTATAAGGTGCAATTTCCCTGCCTTTGTCCGGAAGGCCAAAGTTGGATTTCGAAACAAGACTAGATCCATAAATTTCAAACTTAATTTCTTGTTGCTGCTCAATAACCTTGTTTTGATATCCTACATCATTAATTTTCCTATTTGGGTGAATTTCTAGAGTTTTCATTAAATTGTAAACAATTTTTCTCGTTTATACTTATTTTATGGTCTAATTTACGAAAATGAACCGTGATATTTTGTATAGTATTTAACTATAAGAGAGGCGATTAAATGATTTTAAAGTTAAAATACTATAAAGTTATTTGGTTTATGAAGAAATTACTCTATTTATTTAATCCCACCTAATGGTTAAAAAAAATATTAAAGAATATCATCATGAAGTCAAAGGTTTGAAATGTTTGGCTCCAGCGAGGCGAGCGTTTTATTTGTGGGACTTAGATAGTTTCAGGAGATTGAGTCTTCTCACCTAGTATTTTGCTTCTTCTACTCCATTTGATAATCTACTGTTAGTGGTATTTTCAACTACATTTACTTCACACAATATCAGATATTTTTTTGAACCAGTTTCAAAATTACTATGATGGTGGTATCATCGCCGTTTTTCGTTTTTTAGAATAATGCATAGAAGTAAGGAATTATATCAATATATAAAATATTTGTTTCATTGGAAATGGGGTTGGAGTTCCTTGCTTTGATGTGAGGCCATTTCTAATAGGAGTGGCAACATAGCTATATTCCGATATATTGCTAAAGCAGTAAATAACGATAGAATATCATACATCTTTTACCACTCTATAACAATAATAGAAAGAGCGACCTTCTCATTTTCAAATTTACCCACTGAAGATAAAGAATAGTTTGGGAATTTAAGTAGAGATACAAATAAAAGTGTGAAAAAGAGTTAAAGCGTAATTTGCGCCTCTCGGGGAATCATGCGAACAGGTTAAGTGAGTGCTCTACAATTATCTACATCAAAATTGGACTTACATTTAAAAAAAATGAGGAAAACAATAGCAAATAACCAAGGAAAGGATTGATTAGGTAAATAAGTGATGGGACAAAATTTCAGTATCACAACACCTAATATCAAAATGTACTGAAATACGAATCAGCTCTACATAGATATTTCATAAACTCTATCACAATCGAGGGTTATAAACCCTTTTTCTTTGTCTAATTATGCTTTGGATGATTTTTATTTAAAAATAGCTTGGAAATTAAAACTAATTACAAGCAGATATTTCCGCAGAAATTGTGGCGGTGGGAGTTGCTTAGAAAATTTAGGAAATGATTAGGTTAATAGACCTAAAGAAAAGGTTCAAGCCAGCCTTTATAGGCTTATTTCCCGAATATTCTACAAATACATTCTATAAGAGGTTTGAATTGGGTCTTCTTTTATTCGTTAGCCTTAGTTAAAAGAACGAGCAAAATATCCATTTGAAAACACTCGCTGGGATTGTGGCAGAAAGCGAAGTTTATAAGCTTTTTGATAATGGTTTTATGTTTATATAGTCGCTGCGAATTCAGTTAATAAAATAAAGAGAATACTTTATTCATCTTAACTAAATGGATTCGTTAGGAAACTAGAAATGTTAAAATTATAATCACCAATTTCCTTCAGATTTATAAAAGAATTATACACTAGGTTACAAAAAAAATCCCTTCTAACTCGTTTAGGTTTTTCAACTAGTTTATGACAAGTTTGAAGGAAAGAATCAGAGTATGAGATCTGTTTCCTCAAATCAGGTCAGATGTTTGTGCTAACCTAGATTTTAAAAATACAATTTTCTATCTAAAGCAAGTACATTTATGTGGCATTTTTTGTTAATTTTTTTTAATATTTCTCATTTGAAATTATTTTTAAGATTAAAAACATAGATTTCCAGCTCAATGTTTTAAATAAATGTGAAAACAATTGATTAGTATACATTGAACAGTAGATATTTATAAGAGTAAGAACATATAAATTAGATATTAGGTCATTATTTTTCACAAGTTCAGCCATAATCTTCCATTTCTTTGAACTTCTCAAATGCTCAGCGATAGAGATGTCACTCCTTTGAGTTCAACAGGAATCAGTCATTTTGGGGGGAATCTTAGCTTCCCTGATTACTGATATCCATCTATTTCTTTTCCTAATAGAATCTCTCTCCATACTCTTTGATCATTGATCACCTTCCGATCTTAAGTTTGCATCCAATATTTTTGAATGTAGTCAAGATATTAGTGATAAGTTCTCTGTTGTTCCTTGCTTTCTTGTTGCCAAGAAAGCTCTTTACGACCAAAACAAATTGCTTTATGGCTTTCAATTATACTTCGTTAATTGAGTTTTCACAAATAGAATCCCTGATGAGTTGATGGAGTTAAGGACCATCAAAGATGCCAGCTTTCAACTTCTTCATAGTCAATTCTGGAAATCTGTGGCATAAGTAAGTGAAGGAGCTACCATCCTTGTTTGGAGATTTGGTGAACTATTTGATCAAGCCAAGCTTAATGTGCAGTGGCGGAAAACCAGAGGGTTGCTTAGGATGTTTTTTGCTTTGCAAGGCACCAATTTCTCTTTAAAAAGGATGCCAACATTTTGCTAGACAACTTTTACAAGTCTACATCGCAAACTAGATCATGTAAGAGTATCTCCTTTGCAATAAATGGATGTGGATCATCGTCGTCCAAAACAACCTCTTCTTTATTTTTTTCAACACTGGTGGTATCTTCGTTAGTAAAGTAAGGAAGTTCTGTAAAGATAGTTGTTGCAAATTTATCATATTGAAATACAGGACGTCGTACTGATTAAAGATCAGGAAACTTGAGGATGGTTGATTTCTTTTTATTAACCCCAGTCAAATTACTAGCGCAGATGTAGCAGTCAGTCCCATAGTTTGTCGACTCCATGGCAATCGAAAACTTCAACTAACTATTCTTGCCATTTGTCTAACGACCTAGATAATCGGTGTAGGTCTTGCATAGGATAATAATCATGATAAGCACGTTTTATGAACTTTGCTACCTGATTCCTTGATGAACAACGTTGTATCACCGCAAATTTAGCAGAATACATCGGGCTTATGTTTGTATGATATTCTGGCTGAATCCCTTTCATTCATCTGAAAAAGAAAAATGGCTGTTATTCAAAAGTTTCCGCATGTAAACTTTTAAGCAGTCGTTTATTTAAATAAATGAAAAATAATTATGTATCACATAAATTGAAAATATCCATACATGTAAAAACGTAAAAATCCTGCGGCGATAAATAAATAAGTTGTCCAGAGTAAGCAAAGGCAATATAGTCTTTGGATTCAGCACTTCAAAATTATCGTAAATATGCTAAAATCTTAGACAACCGATTTGGTTTTAGCTAGTGTTTTCTATATATGACCTCAAAGGAGGCACAGAATAAAGTGCCAGATTCAAGCATATGCTGAGGTTTCAAAACCGCCTTTTTGAGGGGCCTCTCTTTGAGACGAGCCTGAAAGTCTCTTACCTTATAAGATAACTGACTCCCTAAATTAAGTGAGTTCAAGGCACAATTATCAAAACCACATTCAGCAAACCACAGAAAAGAAAGACGATCAAATAGTCTACCATATTTGGTTAAAAGAGACAAAGTTCAATTTGTTTGACATATATAGCAAAATAATTAAATTTTCTCACTTCTGACTATATCATTTTGGTTTTTCTATAATTCTGCATTATGTTATTTTTATTCCTTTGTATTGGTTTAATTATTATAATTATTAATGATCAGGTTAGATAGGTTCGACATGATAGGTAAGAGATGGGGAAATTGCGTGCGTACTTATGTGTTCATGTAGTTATGTCGCGTATTTGTTGCCGAGTGGTTCTATATATGTTTCGATCTTTTATAGCGCCATGATTTATGGTTTGTTACGCTTTCAAATCATATCTTTCGTTTTTTGCCTTTCTCCTTCTCTATTTCCTCATTTGCCTTTGTTTTGCATCTAGGTGTTCTTCTTCATATCACTCCTTACAATTGCATAGAGGCAAAATCTAGGTGAAAAAGTGTGTTATACCGATAGAACTTCAATAAATAAATAACACATAAGATTAAGATGTATTTTATAACTTACCGAACTGAAACAAAATAATAGACATCACTCGTTGATACAGTGGTTTGTATCGCCTCGTTTTGAATCCAAATTCGATAGCGAGCACAAATCTTCTCAACTTTTGGCCCCTAAATAATCCATAAGGTGTTTGGGAGCCCACATAGAATTGCGGCTACCACTTGCTTTTTTTTCATGTTTTCCATAAATGACTTCACGAAGGACGTCTGATGAGAAGCGTCATCACTTGAGAAGGAGCAAACGCGCCCACTCCTCTGCGGTATGCAAGTTGGTAGGAGTTATTCGCTGTAGCGCCCAATCTTAAAAAGGTGAAGATACAATCTACTCCGTCCTATTATAACGAAGTTTACGTTCGTAAATTCGTGTAGCAAACCACTTTGTAGGAATTGGTTCTAGTAGACCTAAGATGTGCTCTCTCTGCTATGGCTTCATTCATGAATTCCTCCTTATCTCTCTTCTACGTTACAAAATTCTATCAAACACCTGAATAACCTCCCCAAAAAGAGAAAGAGGGTTTTTAAGACTTTCAACGATTAATATCTCATGTTGTGTTTGTTGTCTGCCTTTTTATTAATTACAAACTAGTATTTTTTACTTTTTAAACATTTCGATAATAAATTCTACGAGTTAATTCCATTAAAGACTTTTTACAAAATTAAAAATATAGAAAAAAAAGAATTGGTTCATAAATAAAACAAAACTAACGAGACCAAAAGTGACGAAAACCTTTAACAAATCGGTTAGAAAAAAAAACGTGAAATTTAGGGAAGTGTAGATGTATGGAAGAGCACGGTACGCCTAAAGAACCTGATTAATCTAGGGCCAGGAACCAGACTTCCTTATAGGGCAAGGAATTTCTAGAAAAATATAAAGGATTTAAGTCCACTCAAGTGTAGTTCGAAAAGTAGAATGATAGAATGAAGGTTAAAAAGATACATGAATGTCGGAACAATTGGGAGAATAAAGACTTAAATTTCTCCCTCTTCTCTTGTATATGTTGGAAGAGGAATGAAGGAAAGAAAGGAAAGGAAAAGGCAAGTCTCTACCGCAACAACTGGCTAATTGCTGTGTTCTCACAAACTCGAACAAATATAAAAAAGAGCCGAGCCTACTTTGCGCTGTATCTGAAAGTCCTTTGCGATGGACCTCTTCTATGCCAAGCATGTCACTTTATCCACAAACCTAATCTAATTGTCCGAAGAACGAAATCTTTTATTTATTATTTTTTTAACTGTCACTTCTGCTGTTACAGATTCCCCTGTCCCTTTACAGGAAAAGTGATGTTCAATTAAGCACTGACATATAATATATGTAAATATATAATACAATTTAATATATTTCTTTCTATTTCCGATTGTTAACGAAGATTAATTTTAGCCTTCTTCAATACAGCTACTAGAGGTATATTTTCTTATTGTGTGAATATTATATCAGGGCAAAGCATATATGACATGAAATCCTGAATTGTGCCAAATTCTGGAAAGCGTTAATAATCTACTTTGGAATCCATATTGATGACATATAAAACTCATGGGTCCTTCATATGATATGTGAAAGCTGTCCATCTACTCTAGAAGGATAGTTGAGAGTTGCTAGAATGGCTATGTATTTTATAATTCCAAAAGTGTGGAGAGAGCAGTAAAACCACCATAATGACTGATCTTTCTGTATAATAGATGTTACAAAGTAGAAAATTTTAAAGGAATGCGAGGTCTTTAGTATCCATACATACCATAGTCTGTAGCACTTGTTTCTTATGATGATAATTTACCACTACCACATCAACTATAAAATGTAAATAGAAATGCTTCTCGGAATAATCTAAATAAATTTTACCTTTAAGGAGACTGGAGAATTAATTTCATTCCTTTTGTGGTTTAGTTGCTAAATATAGTCATTTCTTATATTTTGACAAAAGTTGTAATGGATCTTTAATGAAAAATATCAGCAAGTACCGGCCGAAAGCAAATTGCTAAAGCTTTCTTGGAAGAAATGAGGATGCATCTTCATTTTTGGAATCCAAGTGACCTTGATAAATTGATCAGGGTCTTATGTCTCACTAAGTCAGGAGTTGAACTTTTAAAAACATAGAACAATGAAGGAATGGAATTAACTAGGGCACGGTGGTAGGACATCGGTATACCAAAAATGAAAAAAATGAAATGGATTTTTCGATTAATTTTCATGGAATCTGTGTTTCTGCAAATATGTGAATGGTTTCTTTACTGCTGTTGGATTGCAGCATGAATCTGTGAAATGACAACCAGTTATTGACAGTTCAACACGAAGTCTCAAGTCAATTTTACTACAAAATGGAATCGATATTAATCTTACCATCTTACAGACTCTGTACATAAAAAAGAAAACTGAGATAATGTTAAAGAACTTCTTGATAAATTAAACCCTGCTGAAATTTAAGTGCTATGTTTATGAGGACTTCATGGTGCTTACCTTATTTCTTGTCTTCAAGGTAGATACAAAAAATATTCATATTTAAATTTCATATGGGATATCAGATTTCATGACCATCATAAATCGAAAGTTTCCTGGACTCAGCAACAGGAATTACAATTAGGAGAGTTAAATAATATTATCTAGGCTCTTGTGGAGCCTGCCAATTTTTGATAAAACAGTTTGTGACGGCATTGGGTTTTGGAGAAGAAACCT
Organism: Ceratothoa steindachneri; assembly: GCA_963969495.1. Classification (NCBI taxonomy): domain Eukaryota; kingdom Metazoa; phylum Arthropoda; class Malacostraca; order Isopoda; family Cymothoidae; genus Ceratothoa; species Ceratothoa steindachneri. The sequence goes on along the minus strand of OZ018317.1, from coordinate 52,478,755 downwards.
TTGAAGAAATCTATTTCTTCTTTCCAAGGATTTCTAAGAAATAGATCAAAGGTGGAAAATATTTGGACCTAAGGAAAGAGCAATAATGAATTCTGAGGAACCTAAAGAAGCAATAATCAAATCAGAAAGAGAAGTATGCTATACATCTAGTAAGATAGGTCATAGATTCTTAGCATATCACACAAAACTTAAACGACAAGCATGGTAATAGTTAATCCGTAAATCGCCAAAATGAAGAAAATATACGATGTAAGATGTGATACTATGAACCTGGGAGATTTTATATGGCTTTCAGTTAGAAGTTAAAAGCGTTCACACTAGAAAGAAACGATGATCAATGCAAATCTAATGTAAATAATTTTCATTATATTTTGCTCATATTTTTCCAGTTTCTTAATAGGTTGTAATATGTGAAAAACATATGTTAACTTCTCAATATACTTAAAATATTGCCATAGATTGGACTAGATATATCGCCTTAGGCGAAAATTGCTCTTATGGAGATTAAAGCTAAATCTATGGAAAAAAATACTGATATGACAAAAAACTGAGTTAATATTTAAACTCTCTGGCAAGAATACATATGAATCAATGGCAAATAGCTATACAGAAAAGCCTTTTTAAATATTAGCTACATTGTGTTATCACTCAACCCTTTGAAACAGTGTAACTAAAACATGTGTAGTGTGAGGTTGCGAGAGAAGTTACTACACAATTAGAAGATTTCTTATTTCGAATGTAAGTGGGTTTGCACTGTTTTTTCGGAATTGTTCCAAGATATTTTTATCAACATCATCATCGTCATCATTATCATCACTAACTCTATAAATTAAGAAGGGGATTTTTTTGAGTATTTGAATAAGTTCATCTTAGTTTGGTTATGACTTATGATTTTTTATCAAAGTTATTTCTAATAAATCTTTAATAGTACTAAAAAACAAAATGGTGAAGTTCAGAAATAAATATAATTATCGAAATTTTCTGAATTTTTATAAAACAAAGAATTACAAATGGCGAAGTTCTGAAAATGTACTTTTAAATATCTTCTATAACTCTATATTTTAGCAACGTGATATTTGGAGAGGAGAGAAATTTAGATTAGAGTTTCTTTTTAAAATTATTATAATTGAGGAAGTTCAGGAAATTTATAAAAAAATTAACCATAATTTTACGATGGCTGCTTTTTTTAGATTTTAAATTTTAATCTTACTAGCAAAGCGCAAGCTTCGTCCGTAGTGAGGAGTGGTGAAGCCATTTCCCGGTGTCTATATATTTTTTCTCTAATTGTATTTCTTTTTTATTTTCCGTTTGTTCTGCTTTTTTCTAATTGCACCGAGATACCCTTTGCAATCAGTGAAAACTCATATTCATTTAGGGAAATCTGATATGCTGAAAAATATATTTGCGGAGGGCATAATAATAGAACATTCATGGTGTCAACTGAACCTTGTAGGTGACTAGACCTAATCAGTCCCTTGAGTGAATTAGACTGAGAAAATGTTTTTTTTAATTTTTTACCATATGATCGCATAAATGGGTTGACCTTGCCTCGGCATGAGTCAAGGAAGACAGCAATCTGCCGAAAGGCTTGCTCTTGAATTCCGCAGTCCGAGTAAAGGCATCACCTTGGCGTCAAGTAGGACCGAGTCCCGCCGCAAAGGATCGCTTGAGTTAGGGACACTTGAGGAATAGGAAGAGCACAATATTTCTAAAGGCATTACATTCCAAGGAGGAAGAAAGACTTTTAAATCTCGCTATTATAAAAAGAAGTGAAAGTCTCCAACGGCAACCAGGCGAGGGTGAAGGGAGCGTAGATATAAAAATAAGACTCATTCTCCAATTGAGATGCTTCGCACAATTTATGAGTCGCTTAAGTGGGTCGTGCAAGGCTTAATATACATCCTCCACCATCCATGGCCCCATGATCCTCAGGGGAGAAAAGCTAGTACGCAATAAGGTTGAGGGGGATTCGTTTTCGAAGGCTAATAGAAGGAAAAACTTGTGTCTGATAATGATTCTACGTGAATTTGCGTAAGAGTGTAGTTTGTAAGTTGCATGAAAGAGTTTTAGTGTATGTTCAACCATTATCACTCTAAGTAGATGGTTTACTTAGTTATCACTCTGGTTTTGCAATCCAAACATGTATGTAGTATCTGCTTACCATGACATTCCGTAATGATATTCTAAACCTCATGGTGTTGCCGATATGGTCCCCCTCACAAACCTCACATGAACTTGGAAAATAGTAGTGAACTGATTCTTGTCATAGCCTAAATGTTTATAAACAATATACTACTGCAACCATATAAAGACCACAACAGGTTTATCATCTTTTAGATATTAGTACGAGATGAACTCTACTATCTACATCAGTTAAGCAATCACCTGATTAGAATATCTTCGTTTCATTGAGCCCATTGATGTGGAGCCAAATGAAAAACAGATTCATTCACCAAGCGTCTAGTAAGCGACCACCATATTTGGAGAGAAGAAAGTATAACCTTTCTAACTAAAACAATTCGTAGTTTTTATTCCAATTAAAGACGGTTTTATTCGATAGACAATGAAACTGTTTTGATAAAAAGCTCCTCGAAAAACATAGGTAGTGAAGGAATAGGAAAAAGAATTCAACACGCCCGGGAAGACAAATTATGTGTGCCCAAGTACTTTAAAATTATAGTTAAAGTAATACGCGAAAAATAAAAAATTTTTTTTACTAAAAATCACTGAGCGAGCAAATACCGCTTCAAAACAACATGACCGTTAAAATTAGAAAAAGCATTGAATAGTTTTGAAAACAATCCAAGAAAAATGCTTGTAATAGTATTAAGAAAAAGCATAATTAGGACCTCATAAATAAATACAATATCATTAAATGTCTTTTCCCATAATATAGAAACATTCATATGTAAAACAAGAATGTTTCCTATTTTCCACAGGCATAAATTAATTGATATCATCAAATTGCTCGTCCGAGTAAACATATCCGCAGCAATTGGAATTATATGTTCCATAATGAGGAATCTTTATTTCTTCTCTAACATAACCATAGACCCAATCATATAATACGGAAATATTCCTTGTTCCTGAAATCCTACCAGGCGCGCTCCGAATTGTGTTTATTATATCAGCCGCTTGTAAAATATCAATAAAAAGTCTTCTTTCATAAGGCAGAGCCAGATCTTATATTCTTACAGATATAACATTTTACCTGTAAAAAATATAAAGTCCGTTCAAAGCATACTAACTCTACATTACCTCTGCTACATCATAATTTAACTCCTAGGTTGGCACCTTTCTCTATCATTGTAGACTCGGTAATGATTTTTCCTACAAAGATAGATATATTTTGAGCTGAAAGATCAGGATAATGATCCTGAATTAGCTTCAAATGTGTATATAATAGAAAGTCATATGTTTCTGAATCTATGGTTATGTTCAATCCTAATATCCCATTATTTTTGTATATATTGGCAAACGTCAGAAATTTTGGTATATCGTAATGTTAAATAACCTTTTTGTGGATTTAACATCAAACCTAATCAACTTTTACCTTGCGTAAGTTTTATTCTACCACAAAGGTCCAACAAGGTCTGTGAATCCATTTCTGAGAGATCTTCTGTACATTCAGAACGAAAGCAATACGTTTAAGACAAATTAATGTCAAGAACAAATCATAACCTAAGGTAAGATACAATTGGAAAATTAAAATTAAATTCTACTTATCACAATGCATTAATGGAAATACCAAAAATACGCTAAGCAAATAAATATATATATATATATATATATATATATATATATATATATATATATATATATATTGATGGGTGTCTTTGATAACAAATGGAGATGGAGAATAGAAGAAGAAACAAGTGTTACAAGGTTTTTTATTAATGAAGTTTCGCTCCTCTGGAGCTTCCTCTCGAATAAAAATATTTATCTCTCTTTTTTAAATGTGAATATAAAATTCACAATAGTCTCCAGTTTGATTGTTTTCTGGTCAGCGTTGTTGAAATTCCGTTCCTATGCAATTGTAGACTAATGAATTCCGATATGAATCTCAGCAAATGAAGAGTTTCGATTAATCGGCGTTCGAGATAAGAAGGATTAACGATTTATTATGACCATAGTATGTATATAGAAATGAGAAATTTACAAATAAGTAAAAGAATTTATATATAAGACAAAAATAATTGGGTAAAAGTTGTCAATATACACGAAAAATAAGAGCGGAGAAGAGAAAGTTACATCTCGAAGTAGGAAGAAGGAAGCTCAAGGAACAGTAGAGTTCATCAATCATTTTTTATACTATATATAGAGATAATTTTCTATACAGCTTTGAGTTATATAACCAGAATAATACAATTTATCTTTCAAGTACATCATATATTTTAGTTCATATTTATGTATATATTTTCTTTATTGAAAATTATTTCTATATTTTACACTACTTTATCTTTTATCTTTTGTGTAGTTATATTCTATTTATATTTAAGTAACCTCGTTGTCAAATTATTTTTATTAATCCTTTTGTGTATTATTTATTTATTATTTTGAGCACTTTTGCTCTTTGAGTCTTAATTCACTTATTTTACTTTGCTTTACTTGCACAAATATTATTATTATTTCTATCACTTTATCAATATTATTATTAATATCACTCTGTTAATGCAGTTAAACGTTTTAATTTGCTTCGATCAACACCATTATCAACACTTTCTTTTATTATTATTATCAACACATAAATTTGAGCTCAACATTATTATTATCACTTTCTTTTATTATTTTTATTAACACTCATTAGCACTTTCTTTATACAAACTTTAATTTATTCACTTTTACTTTATTCTTTAACATTTTCTGTTTACGAACTTTACCCTTTCACTTTTAGGTTGTTTCCTATTAATTTAATCACTATTGTTGTTTTTCTCCTTACTTGGCTATTTGAGACGTTTTTTGGCCGTTTCTTATCACTTTAAGGTTTAGAGTGTGGACGCATGAATCCAGAATGTAGATGATGCCTTCTTCCAACAGTCCTGCTACTCACTTTGGGCAGTAGGGCCCCTTTAAGCTCCATTTGAACTTCCGCCTGAAGATCCCTTGTTACAGTTGTTCCGAGTCTACTTTTAGGGGTCTGCATATTGGGGACCGAAAGACATTGAAGGCCACGTCCTCCTCGTTGAAAAAGTGGCCTTTCTTCAGGATTTCCTCTATACTTTATCACTTCGCCCTTTTCTTCCGTTGACAGAATTTCCTTGTCCCCCTTCAGTTTTCTTTTTCTTTTTTCCTCTCTGCTTTTTCTTCTTTGGGCTTTTCTTTGTGCTTTCCTTTTTTGTATTTTTTTTCTTCTGTCGATTATTTTTCTTTTTATCTCATTTCCTTTTCTTCTTGTTTCTTTTATTCTTCTTGCTATGATGCATCGGCAAATTCGATTTTCAGGATGTCTTGGACGCTGGATTTGGCGGGAAGCACGATGTTTTATTCAACCCATTCATCAGCAGAATATGAATCAATTCTTTTCATACGTCCTGGGATTAGCTAAGTTCGCCAGGTGACCAAACATGATCATAGCCATGATTTACCGACCTTCTTTCAGCATTACCAACTTTGTTGCGGCGATTGCATCGGAGGTTTTTGGCTTTGCTGCCTCTACGTAAGTTCTTGAATTTCCATCATTTCCTCTTTTTTTGTTGGTATTTTTTCTCTTGAATTGCATTCTGCGGACGGGAAATCTGATGGCCATGGCTTTGTATTTTCCACCGCAGTTAATACATTTGGGTTTTTCTGCCTTACACGCTTTCCATCCGTGCCCGAATTGGGCACAGTTAAATCAGGTCATTTCCTTTGCCAATCAGTCTCATGTGTGATGTTCTACCATGTAGCACTTAAAGCAGCAGTCGAAAGGAAACAAGTCCTTTGTATCAATCTGCTAGGCTGATATTCTTAGGTAGACCCGCTGTATTTTTGTATTGGCTTTTTGTGCATTGTGGATGGTGGCGAACACACCTTGACGATATTCTGGGCCATGCCAAATTTCTCGATCTTCGTTATGGTGACCCACTTGTGTTTGGCCATCAGCTCTTCCCTACTCTCCTCATTGGAATTATCTGTGAAAAAGGGATAAAACCTACGTAGAATTATCGTTCTACTTCAATTATTCTCCCTTCTGTTCCACCTTTCAAGCGAAGAAAGCTGGAAGCCAATTCTTCATTCAAATCAAAACAATTAACACTTCTATTCAAATGCACAAACACATCATACTTCAGAATTTATACAAGGTCCGGAAGGGAGTGTTAGCTGCAGCTGATATCTGTGAGATTGTGTGTCATACCGGCCTCAACGCTAGAAGATGGATCTTCGCCTTAATAAATATATCTATCCCATCCATTTCCATTTCATCAATCTTAACTACCTTCTTTACGGCTCTCTCCTTACTGACCTTCTGCTGGGGACACTCTCGTTTGTTTTGGTTTCAAATGTCTTTAATAAAAATCCCTTCTCTAATCAAAGTTATTCTGCTTTCTGCACTGATTAAACTTTATTGCCTCTTCTTCGAGCAAATGAAGTTTGGCTCAAATCCTTCCCGCCAAAATAGAAGTAACATTTTATTCGAACCCACAAATCCACCACATGCATGACTCATACAATGCTGGACGCCATTTTGCAAATTTTATGAGCCACACACTTAGCAGCTGAGCCAAAAGCAGCGTGCGTTCCTGATAAAGTATTCTGTGAAAACTTAAAAAGACGCTGATATTTGTATAACCTTGTCAAAAAGCAACACTTTGAACTTTCCTGCATTCTGCCAATGAATGAGATAAGTGATGAAGTAGTAGACTTTCAATAATAAGTGCATTAGTTAACTGTTGTATTGATTCATATGTAGTATATATTTTGATCTGATTCCCTCTGTAGATATGAATAATACCAGAGGAATTCAAGATTTACAACCAAGCGAATACGTTAAGATACACTTGATGCTTTATAGTTTTGTTTGTATAAAGTTAATTTTAAAGTACCATTGATCTTTTCTAATCCTAAACAAATTTGCAACAATCTTAGGCAAACTTTTCCATGCCTTTGTCAAATACTTTGTTTACTAGCTCAAAACCATTTTTCATATTGGGCTGTCAGTGAGTAGGCTCGTTTAGTTTTGTAAAATTCTTTCTTCGTACGATCTGTTTCTAAATACAGAATTGAATTTCATCGTGCGATGATGGATTAATTCCTATAATACAATGTACTTTTGCATATAAGGAAAGCCGACGCACCATATATTCGAAAGGAGATCTTAGAAGCACATTTTTATTAGGGAAAAAGAATATCTTTCGACTTACCCAAAATATCTAGCTATGTGTCCTAAAAACCAATTTGCCGTTTGTGACCTTATGGTTTTAAAAGCTTTCGATCAATCGAGATAAAGGCCGAAATCATTTGCCATTTTGAATGTTTAAAATTTAACTACTGTACTCTCTTGAAGGGCTTTCTTGTCCAATATGCATTAAGTTAATCTTGTATACATTAATTACTCTCTAGCTCTAAGTTTCTTTTCATTAGTAACTTTCAAAATTATATAAAATGAATTCACATTAAAATATATACAGGGTGGGGCAGAGAGGACGGACGTTTTTTAAATGTCTATTACTCAGCCCCAGGGAAAGGAACATATGTCTCGCAGGTATAAATTCTCTTCGTGGTATCTTAGCATTTTTTTTTATTTTCAAGTGTCTTAGCTTATTTTTTTCTTTTCTTTTCAGGTCAAGCCATGGCGCTGTGAACGATAGAGCATCGAGTATTTGCCTATGACAGTTACGTAAAGAATAACGGGTCTGTTACAGAAGTTCAGCGTAAATTTCGGCGCCAATTCAACATTCACCGCAATGAAGCTGTTACCACCCGAAACACAATCTGCCCAGGGTTAATCCACTTCGTACAGGAGGTACACTAATGAATAGGAGACAGGTGGGGGCCCCACGAACGGTACGGACTCCGGAAAATGTGGAACGTGTTAGACAAGCTTTGATGCGGAGTCTGAATAGCTCTGCTCGTAGGCATTCCTGTGAACTAGGCATCGGTATTCGATCGGTAAGAAGCATTTTGCATGAAAACCTGCATTTCTACCACTGTTAATCGGTTATTGGGCAATAGTTGCCACCGTGGGACTATTAACAGCGGCTTAAGTTCCACGTTAGATGGAAACAATTTTTGAGGCAAATGAGAACTTCATTTTGTTAATAAGTGATGAAGCTCATTTTCATCTCAATGGCATGGTGAATCAACAGAACTGTCGTTATTGGGTTCTTCAAAATCCAAAAAAACTGCATGGAAGAACACTGCACAGCACAAAAGTGACAGTTTGGTATGCTGTTGGAAAAGTTGCCGTCATTGGTCCTTACTTTTTTGAAGACAATAATGGAAATGCTTTTACTGTGAACTCAGAGCGTTACATCGAGATGATAAACAACTTCTTTGCGCTTGAATTACCAAGAAAACGTATGCTTATCCGACGCTTGTGCTTTCAGCAGGATGTAGCGACGGCCCACACAGGCAGAGCATCAATGGACGTTCTTCGCCGTCTCTTCCGTAACCGCCTCATTTATAGGTTTGCTGACACTACTTGGCCCCCTCGGTCCCCAGTTTTTTATTATTTCTTGTGAAGAAACCTCAAAGCACATGTGTATGAGAATCAGTCCCGTATATTGGATGATTTAAAGGAAACTATTCGCGTGGAAGTCGCCAAAATCAACAGAGCAATGTGGAGAGAGTGGAGGGCAACTTCCAATAACGCCTTTAAAAATGCATCAATTAAAACGGACACTACATGATGGATGTTGTTTGCCACACTTGATTTTGTCAAAGGCTAATTTAATACGTTTTTCAAAAACGTCCCTCTTCTCTGCTCCACCATGTATAAATAATTTACACACGTTTAACCTCTTTTTTGAAATGGTGTTCAAATAGGTCGAAAGAGATAAACTACATCTAAAACTTTATATTGTTCAAACTTTGTGTTCAATTCGTAAAAAAAATCAAGCAAATGAAAATAATATGAACCAATCAAAAGCTGCGCTTTGTATATTTTGAGTTATATAATTAAAGAAAACATAGTTAATTAAAAAGTGGGGGAGTGCGCAAGTCTCCCCTCAATCTGACCTCTCCCAATTTTTAGCAAGAAATAGCTCTTTTCGGGAGAGGTTTTTTTACAAATTTTAAGAGCCCATTTGGCGACTGCCAACTAGGGCGAAATTCACTATAATTATTGAACTCTCTTGGTAGATGAGGGGAACAGCAAAGACATTATCAAATCTCCTTCATTGATTCGAGACATGATAAATTGAGGTGTCTGATCAGCTCTGGCGCCAGGTATTAAGTTGTTACCGACAGTTCTCGATCTAAAACCTCTCAAATAGAATTTGAAACATATGCGCTATGCAAACAATTTCAATTACTTTGTCCCTTTCTTAATAGCCATTGCATTTAACTGATAATATATTTAAATTAATGTGCATCAGCTATGGTGCACACAAATTAGTATTACCCGTAAAAGAGAGTGATACGATAGTTTCTGAAGGACAGTAAGTGTTAGATTGGATACGTTGTCACTTCAAGGCTGGTAAAATTACTGAATCTGGCCGGCTTTGTGTTCACTTTGCACTCGTGATCAACCGCAGTTGTTCTTTCTTGGTGGGAATGAGCGAATTTAACCTATTTCAGGCACTAATCACCTTATTACAATAGTTTTTCAACTTTGCCTTGATCCTGGCCATTTTGTTTCAGATATTAAAAAAAAATGCTAAATGTACTGTTTAATTACAAGTGTTCAATCACGTGAACGATCGGAAGACATTGACAAGTTGTGGTAGGTATCAAGCATTACCGTTGCAAACTATCTTGTATGAACTAATAAACAGATCTGCACTTCTAGAAATAATAACTCAAGATTATTTTTACAGAATATTTTAGAAAAGAGTAAATTACCGGACTTGCTAAAATAGCGATTCTAAAGGATTTTGCATTTATTTATAATATTTTTATTAATAAGAAAATTACCTCGAATTAAAATTTTTCTTTTCTTCGTGAAAATATTCATTCTATTCATACGATTATTGCAAGATTTTCTTTATCTTTCATTAGTATTAAAACCATTTATGCATTTTATCCCTCCCCTTCTCCCCCGCAATCATGAAAGGAGTTCGATAGGTGGGGATGTGTTAGAGAATGGAAGGAGAAACGTTCCTATATAGAATATAGTTCGCCTGAAGGAAACTATAGCCTTTAATGCGCGAACAAAGATCCATTACTTTGAGGTTAATAACGTAAAAAATGCCTAGGTCTATCTCAAATGACGAACATTGCAACGAAGATTTGGTAACTGAAGGCGGCCAAAATCCAATTGAAGTCGCTTCGGTTGAAAACAAATCCTTGATTCCATTCATAACCAGGCGCTGCCTTTAAATGTCTCTTGCATTCTTGCTATTCTACCAAATGAGTAGAAATGTAGTGTCTTTTAATAAGGAAATACAGTTAAAAGCACGATGTAGTTAAATAACACTGGGTAACAAAATTTGACTTCTTTCTTTTGCCTGGGTTAAAAGTGTATTTATCAGTTGTTTGTTGCTCTATTAAATAAAAAGAGTCAATTTTAATCCCTAAACTTTACTTTTGGGGTTCGGACATTGAATTTTTAAATTAGCCGATTTATGCTAAATATTATTATTTTGATGCAAATTAAAATGTATAAAAAGTTTCAAGGGTTATATTTTTTTTAGTTAAGGTATAAAAATGATATAATGTATTTACAAAGTTATAGAAACAGTAATACGGTAGTAATAGCTATTATTTCCCTTATGTTGTTTTTTTTTGCGACCTAGACAGCTTTAGAAGTTTTCTTACATTCCACAAAGATTTTCCACTAATTTGATGAATAATAAACTTATAGAGCTTTCTAGAACGTTTGAGAATTTTTTTAAATGTTTGAAAAATTTCTAGAACATTCTAACTACGTAGGTGACTTTATAAATACAAAGAATGTCGACTCAACAGATCATGTTAACTCTAGCTGTCACAGCGCAAACATCGTCACACGTCATTGATATAAGCATTCGTCACACATGGCACACCGAGGTTGTAAGCATTCAACAGACGCATTTTGCTATGTCTGCGGCTGATTTATCAAGAAAAGAGCGAAATGGTACTTTGTAGAGAGATATGCTAAAATGTGTGAGGCCTAGAAGGCATATTTTGGCATGCCAGTTGGAGATCAAGACAAAGCTAGGGCACCTCATATCACCTGCAAGCTCTGCAAAAATTTGGAAGTTAAAATATATATATATTTATATATATATATGAATGCACATATATATATATATATATATATTTAAATTATATTTTTTGATTTATTTAGATATTGCAGTTTTTATTCTATTGAACATTTCTAATAACACTACGTGAAAAGTATTTGTATATTTATACTTGTTTTCATTTTGTTTTTCTACAGGATGGTAGAGAGGGGAAAAAGCAGCTATAAAGTTCCCCATCACAGGAATTTGCAAGAAGCCAAATGACCACTGAAGTAATTGTTTCCTCTCCATGGAGAACCCTTTCAAACCTCGAGCAGGCAAAAATGCACCTGTTATCATATTTCCATACCTTGAGTCATCTATTTTACTAGTAAAACACAGTTCTGAGCTCCACTTACTCAATCATCCACAAGGAGTCAAGCATTTTTTAGAAGAGAAAAGCAGCTCAGAAGAGGATGAACTCATTGATCCAGATTACAGAAGTGCTACCACAACCAAGAAGATTTTAAGGACCTTATCCGAGATCTTGGGAAAACAAAGTAGAATGCCCTGGTTTTAACTTCGAAACTCAAGCATTGGGATTTGTTAGATAACTGTGCAAATATCAGGTTAGAGAAAGCGTCACTAGTGTTTTTCAAGCTTTTTCACACCTCAAGATGAGATTTGCTTTTGTCTTAATGTGACCGGTCTGTTTGAGGTAATCGGAATCACCTATTGCCCCAGCGATTCGCGCCTCTTCATTGACAGCTCATCCAGGAGCCTCAAAGCAGTGCTGATTTATTACGTAAACATGTATTCTTCTTTGTCCCTTGCTCACGCATTCCAGCTTGAATAGGAATGCAGCAGTGTCAAAACTTTGCTAGATACATTGAAATATGAAAAGTACGGTTGCGAGATTATCGGAGACTTCAAAATGGTGGCCTTCTTGATGTATCTCCAAGGTGGCTTTACCAAGTCTCCTTGCCTTTAGAACACTAGGCACACCGTGGCACACTACCATCAGCTGGTTTGGGCACAGCAGACCGAGTTACGTGTGAGGAGAATTGTCAAATAGGAGCCTTTTTCGGCCCCCCTAAAAGTATTGTTTCCTTCTCTGCGCTTAAAATTGGGCCTTATGAAACAATTCGTCAGAGCTCTAGATAAGGAGTCTACAGCTCTTAAGTATCTCCAAGATATCTTTCCTATGATATCTGCGGCAAAGTTGGAAGCCGGAGTCTTCGTCGGTCGACAAATAAAAACAATCATGGAGTGCAAGAAGTTTCCCGAGAAGCTCACTAGGACAGAAAAAAGCAGCGTGAAATATCTTTAACGCAGTGATTCTGGGTTCCTAAGTAATCGCAAAGCCGAAAATCATGTAGAACTTAGTGAGAAACTACGGTATGATGGGTTGCAAGATGTCCTTAAAAGTCAATATTCTTGACGCTAGTCTTAATAAATTTAAGGAGAACATGAGAGCGTACTCCGAGGAGCATGGCGAGTGCTTTTATCAGGTTCTACTGGACTTTGAACACCGCTAACATAATATAGAATAAAAATCTGATGGAAGACCATTTGTGGGCTGATTCGCGAAAGTAATTTACAGTATAAGCGTAAATCACGGAAAAACTACTGTAGCAACTGTCTCAGTCCATGTGTTCCCCATTTCCATCTGACCGTTGTACAAAGATAGGTACACGTACAAATCTCAAAGAATACAAAAAGACGTTCAGTTTCTACGCCATATACGTCACATCACGTGATGTTTATTAGACAATGCCTCTTACGCACTTTTCAAAGAGATCGCGCGATTTCTCTGAGCCAATAGCAGACTAATAGTGCTTTGAGACCTTGAACTGGGCAGATGCACAAAATAAATGTTGTTCAAATTAATCACTTTTTACCCCAAATACTAACTGCTGGTAAACTTAACAACTTTATTTTTGTACTTGCAGTTCCCCCAACCATTCGTGAACCTTATATAACCTTTTATAACTTATATAACCTTCTATAACTTATATAATATTCTATAACTTATAAACCTTCTATAACTTATATACCCTTTTATAACGTAAATGACCTTATTTAACCTCATTTAACCTTATTTATACTTATTTACATAAATATTTTAATATATATATATATATATATATATATATATATATATATATATATATATATACTCCTATTACCGTGCATATTTACCTAAAACTATATTTCATTATGTATATATATATATATATATATATATATATATATATATACACGAGTATCTCCTTTTGAGATCCGAATCTACATATTGCGTTCAGTCATTGTTATAAATTTCCTAATCAATCAATAACCCCTTCTTATTGAATTAGTATTATTCTAAATTTTGCATCCACAGTAATTGTTAAAGATTAATAAAGTGATCTTTATGAGCTTCGGCGTTATTGTACTTTTTGCCTTAACGTATTTCCAACTCTATTTACGCAGAGTAGGTTAGCTATCCTATCAAAGTATTCTTCATTAATACTCTGACGTAAAACATGGTGCCCTCGACCCTATCTATTGATTCAATTTTATTCAATCTCCAATAAAAGCGAATATCCACGGAAATACGAGTATATATATATATATATATATATATATATATATATATATATATATATATATATATATATATATATATATATATATATATATATATGTATATATATATATATATATTAAAATATCTATGCAAATAAGTATAAATAAGGTTAAATAATGTTAAATAAGCTTATATAAGTTATAGAAAGTTATATTCTCACTTATGTAATTCTATAATAAATAAATGTTTTTTTTGTATCATTTCGCTTTGTATGCAAATGAAAGATCAAATTCGTCACTTCCTTCCTAAGGGAATAGATAAATTTTTTATATAAATATCATTATCCTAAAAATAAAAGTAAAGTTTGATATAAATAAGCGTATTTTCATGTATTCTAGAAGCAAGAAAATATAAAATAACAGTTGCTACCCGAACACGAAAATCGTATTAGTGGAATTAGAGAAAAGGAAGATGTGTAGAAGAGAAAATACTGTGTTGGTGTAAATAAGGCCTATTTGCTACTTATGCAGGAGTCGGCATCCTTCCCTGAACCCGTCGCTCCCATTTTTCACGAAAAAATTTAGCCCCCCATTTCAAAAGGTTGAGCCAGAAGTAATGTAAATCGATGCTCTCTTAAGAAAACGAGGATGAGAATTGAGGAGAAAAAAGTGAATTCTAATGAAAATTATTCTAGAGATTATTCCTCGTTCCATCATGTCAATGGAACGGAATAAAATAGAAACACAAACTTAAGTTTCAATTCTGTTTCATTTTATATGCAGCATCGAAACAACTGATAACTACATTTCTTCATAAATCCGAATTAAATATTTAAAATACTTGCCATATTTTCTTATATAATTTATTATGTATATATATATATATATATATATATATATATATATATATATCCAAAAATTAGCTACAAAAATTTTATCACTTGCTTACATAGTTTCATTGCATATTTTTGGCAATTATTTTCATGATCAAAAGTTGGATCTAACTCGCCTGCCAATTTGGGGCTTAACATTTGTTCTTTTCATTTAAATTTCCTAAATCTCTTTCAGAATGCGACTGGAAGATAAAATTCTTGCAAAATTTATAATTTTCTAAGTGGTCGATTTTTTGGTTATTCTGACTATGAACTATCTTAATATTACGGGTCTTAGAATAACTTTTTTTAGATTAAAATAAAAATCCAACCATTAGATGAATCATGAATTACTCCGAATGGGCCTTCTGCATCGAAAGCTACATCGTAGTTTCGAACCAGCCTCGTTTAAAGGACTCAGACCTAATATAAAAAAAGACCCAATACATACCAAAAACACCCATAAACTCTTCCTGTCTCTCTAGATGGCACTGACGTGGAAATTGAGGATATTCTAACTTTCTTTCATACAATATTCTGTTTCCGAATATTTAGAATCGGTCGTCCTTCGAAAAGGTTATATATATATATATATATATATATATATATATATATATATATATATATATATATATATATATATATATATATCTTCTACACATTTTTGCTTCTTCTACCTCCATAACTTTATATACAGATTTCTCCTCACCAAATTTTTCAGGTAGATCCCTTCTTCGTGTTTTTGGCTTTAAATTTAATTAAAAATTATTTCTCTTTGGACTATAGTTATTTATTTAAGTAGATTAATTCTCTCACAAGTGTTTATGATCCTTTCGTTTGTTCAGGTTATTCTAAAATTTGAGCTATATTCCCAGTTATCAGATTTTTTTCCGTTTTATCTTCCTAATTTACTCTTAACCTATTTTTCTTTTGTATCCTTCTGTATTGTTATTATTTCCCATATTTGCTTTCAATTTCACCTTAGAGATATTTTTCTTCCATATTTGTTTTTCTCATTTTAAGTTAAAAAAGAAACAAGTTTTCGTGTTTTTAAAGTGACACGCGACTCCCGACCAGAAACTCATGGGGCAAGGAAACTAGAGGGTCCTGATCCAATAGACTTGTGGCAAAAGTACCTGATTTAGCACTAGGTGCACCACCTCGTGGTCAAATTATATCATATTTGAACTTAATTAACCCAATTACCTCTAGTAACATTGGTTTTAGCTTGCTACATTGAGCTTGCAACTCGTTGCTTACAGAAGATGAACACAGCACGAAATTTCCATGACCCATAGACCTGCTTGCTTTACTGCAGTCAAAAAAAACCCAATATTTCGATGTGTTTATCTCTCAACATTTTTAAAGCTGTCGAATCCTGAGTTCTTCTAACTCTTCAACCCCGTAATTGCTCAAAATCTTAACCTACTTTTTTGCTTACAAACTGAATCCTTGTTTTGCCTCCTTAAGTTCGGAGTCTCTTCTTTTGCTATGTTTATTTTTGTGGAATCCGATGTCTCTGTATTTAAGAAGTTAAGGTTCGTCTTTTATTTTATAATATCTCATTATAAAGTAAGTCTCAAGTAACCATTAAAGGTCATACGATTTTATTTGTTTTCTAAATCAAAATAGCTTTTACTTGTTTAAGAAATCTTGTAACGATCAAATACTAGTCAAAATTTGTCCCTTGAATAAAACTCCAAAACCTTCTATGGAATAGAAGTATTTGTTTTATGATTTTTATCATTTTAAATAGATTTTGTTTCCAAGTCCAAATAAGATGAATCGATAGATAAGCTGATAATTTAATGATTTTTAATAAAGATAATAGACGTGCCCTTTCAGAAACATCGTCCAATCTTGAAGATAGATAGATTAGTTTAGTGAGAATAAGCTATCAATAACAAACTATTATTTTGGAATCAAGGGGTAAAATACAAGGGACGATAAATAAGTTTTGCGAATCGTTGGGCAATACAGAGGAAGGGAGATGGCCGTTTGTGGGGGTGTTAGGACAAGTTACGACAAGTCAAGACCTGTAGCCCCACGCTCCTGCCTCGTCTATTTAAGAAGCAGGAGCTGATCGCAGATCGTCAGTCACAAATCTCTCAACAATAGAGAAGGTTGAGCACCGCGGGGTGATCAAATTTTTGACCAAGGAAGGCAAGAATGCAAAAGAAATTCATGAACGCATGGTTGCAGTGTAAAACAACACCACCCTTTCCTTTGCAACCATTGATCGCTGGAATAGTGAGTTTCCGCCATGGTCGTGAGTCCCTTGAAGATGACTACCGTCCAGGACGCCCGTCAGACATGACCAACGAGGAAAATGTGGTTCGTGTCGAGAGGATTATCCTCGAAAATTCGCGGGTGAAGCTCGAAGAATTCGAGCGAGAACTTAGAATATCACATGGAAGTGTTATCAAAATTATTCACCAAAATTTGGCTATGACCAAGGTCTCTGTCCGTTGGCTCCCTAGAAATTTCACGCCTCATGATCAACCTCAACGTCATCGAAGTCTACAAGGCTAAAGTTGCACAAGCTGCCCTGCGCGAGTGCGGATTCGAGGAGCTAAACTATCCGTCCTACAGTTCAGATCTGGCCTCTAGCGACTACTTTTTATTCAACCAGCTTAAGGTTGCACTGCGTGGAAGCCGATTTAGGGACGATGAAGATGTCCACCTCGCCGTCCAGGAGTGGATTGAACAGCAGTCGGGAGATTTGTGGTTGTCGGGAATTCGAAGATTCACGGACAAGTAGCGCAAGTGCATTGAAATCGAGGGTAGTTATATTGAAAAATAATAAAACACTTTTCCTCATATCTCGTTTCATTATATCCGAATTGCAAAACTTATTGAGCGCCCCTCCTATATTAAACATGGATGTTTTTGAAGAAATATTTATTTCTGATAATCATAAAAATAATGAATTGTTAATGGCAATTCTGTAAGTAATCTTAGAAGAAAAAAATCTTGAAGTGATTTTACATAAAACTCAGCTCAATAAATACAATTTAACTATATCTCTTATTAATTAAAATATAAATAAACCCATAATTAATGCTTAAGAATTGGATAAAATATATTACTTTAATCATTGATTTAATTTCCGGAAGGTTCTAGCAATAGTTGACCTGCTTCTTGTAACGTTTCAACTACATGTTTGTAAAATTAAGTTACATTTGAGATCCCACAGATCTTTAATGATGTTTTTCCCTCTTTTCTTACACAAATCTTCACTTTTTTCAGGTGCTTCGCTAAACTCATAAAGGATAGTACTCTGTAGGAGCTGAGTCAGATGAAAATAAAGAATGGTTCATTAGTTACCAATCGATATTTTTATGGTCAAATATGTTATGTTTAAGGATATAATTTAACACGTTGTGTTATTTAAAAGTCACTATTCTTCTTTTGATTAATGCTGGCCTTTTTTCTTAAAGTGCTCAATGTGGACGGTCAAACTGAGCAGAGTAAACCTCTTGTGCGCTAGTTTCCCCTGAAGTAAGAAGTTCAAATTGTATTATTCTATTCATATCCTTCCAAATTTACAAGTGAATCTTGAGTAAATTTTCCATAGGATTAGTTCTTTGTCTAGATCGTTTAAAATTATTGCACACAACACACTTTTTTGTCACCTGTAACAATTCAACCAAATTTCCGCAAAGAAGGAAAGCAACCTCTGAGGGGTTTCAGCATAAACACATAGTCGAGCTCTGTGAAGGCCTACCAATGGTGTTTACGAAACTGCTGCATCAGGAAGGGAGCACCTAAGAAGCCCAGTGGAAGACGGGTAGAGTAAAACTACTGGGAGCACATGCTGAAGCCGAAGTGCCTTTAGGCCTTCCGGTAAAGCAGAAGATGGTTAAATTCATCCTTTATGTCCAATTTTCAGGCCATATTGCAGGATAAAGCAGCTTGGATGACCTTCATGATGTACGGAAGTTGGAAAGATAGTGCCTTAAAGGCTTATGGTGCTGAAAAAAAATTTAAAACGACCCTGGGTGAGCCTCGCGCTTCGGGACCAATGAGATAGGGTAAGCGGAGGGAATCAGTGATAAAGACCTCTTACCAAGTGTTGCTAAACGACGGGCGCCATGTCCTCATTCGAATACAGAGGAGTACTGATAAAAGGAGAGGAGGTAAATAGTAACCTCGTCCTTGTGATGGAGTACGGGATGTTGTTTACTGGCGGCACCAGGATATCGCGTGGGGACTGGTAAAATCAATACTTTCGCCCGTCGCTTATTGATTCCTGTCTTTGGTGCCATCCCGGTGAACACAGGCCTTGTTGCCTCTTGGCCATGATGAAAAGTCTGAGGAGGTTATCCTCTTCGGCAGAAGTAAGTGAGGGAGAACACGGTGTTGGGAAAGGGGCAGTGGCATGGCGAACCGTGGGGATGCCAAGACTTGCAAGAGTAATTTGGGAGATGATTTAAGGTGCGTGTGGACGAGGTTCCTCCATCTGAAATGCACCTATATCGCAACCAGCTTCCTTAAAGAAGCCTCGATCGACGTCCAAGCGATAGTCTTTTGCCATCTAACCCAATTGCGGCGGCGCCATTTCGATGATTTCTAGAACCTGAATCCACACCCTCGTGAAATAGCTCTAAATCGGAAAGATATATTATTCAAAAGGTAACCTATAAATTATAGGTAATTTTCGTTTCTCTTCTGTTAACTCACATAATTCTTAGATTATATGCGATAATATATTTAAAACAAAGATTCCTCGCTGCCTTGTGTGGCATAGTATTCTTGCAATCTCCTTTATTTTCCACAATAAGCTACTTACTAGAGAACGCGCTTCATACTCATCCATGTTATCAACTTTACTCCTACACATCGGTATTTGTATAAGTGACGAAGTTACTTTTTGTGTGAAATGAAGAAAATAGTGTTTAAATGAGAAATAAGTAATATATTTGCCAAGAGATGTAGGATACCTAACTATAAGGTTAATCGCTGTTATTTTTATATTCATTTGGTATAAAATTTATGTAATTCTCTATGATTATTTATTGTGTATAACATATTAGATATATTTATTAATGGGTAAAATAAATATGCAAGTTGTCTTTTTTTATTTTGTATTCAATTAATTTCTATAAATAACACAAAGACACTTTCTTGGGTTTTGGGGGCGATGCGCCTGCATGGGCAAACATTAAAATGTTAATTTACTACTTTACTCGACTAACGTACAGGTGGCGTCAACTCTCGGCAGTTCTGCTTAGACCTAGACAAGAGCTGGTTTATTCGCTTTTTACTCGGCAAGAGTTTAATTTGCAATGCCTCCCTCTCCACATGAGTATCGCTAGTGCTAAACCGTGTTTTTATTAGCCTACGATGAATACAACCTTGTGTCTTTTGTGAAGCTACTCTTTTAGGAAATTCTGCGGGAGAAGAAAGGTGTATCTCTCAGAATACAATTGTTCAAGATCGCTCGTAGGACTCCTGCTGAGGTCGTTAGGGACCTCCACTATTTTTCGACCTCCATTTCACTACTCACTCTCGATGGAACTTTCTGTATTTCATCAAGCAGCCACCATCGCCGTCACCATGAAAGCTTGAGGCACATCACGTGAGAGAGCCCAGCTGCAGCGGATTCGGTGCTGCAACGCCAACCTTTCAAAGGAATTCAAGTAAGTTGGCAGAGCCTAACGTTAAGTCGAGTTTCTTGCGATAAATTAACTTAAGATCGTATTCATAGCCGCACATAGGAATCTTTACCCCCGATTCTCTGGGAGTTTGGATCATTCAAGTAGCGCCCTTTATTTAGCTTTGTATATAAATTAAGCTATTCTTTAGTGGTTGCATTTGTACTCAAATTGAAATTAGATTAGCCTCTTTGTTATTTTAGAGTTTAAGTTGCCTCAAACACGCCCCAACAAAGGATCGCCCGACGTTTGGCGCCTGCCTTTTCATTCCGCCATAGTTTAGCCCCTGATTTATTTATTGTAAATTTACCGGTTAGAAAATCAACTATTTTAATCGCCTAGAAGCGATTTTGGATAAGAATAACTTGATAATAGAGAAGGGGATTCCTTTTTTCCAATCTCTTTCCGTTGACTTTGGCATCCCCACCAGGATGGTTTTGTAAGACATGAATAGGCACGTCATGGCAAAAGATCCAGCATGTTGTCTGGTGCTCAACCACACGTTTGATTAATTTGTTCTCTTTAGGTTCCTTAGGAACTCAAACTTATCTTGATCGAGAATTTTAGCTTCCTTTCTCTGTGAATTTTATGTTACTATGTATTTTCACATCTCTATAATATATCATTGGAAAGTTGCATACTAGGGCACTCAATCATTCGCAATTTGGCCTCGCTTGGATTCTACAATGGCATTATAGCGAATATTACACTTATGAATTGCGATTCTTTTTCAAAAGTGGCTCATGCTTTGGCACTTGGTTGGACTGGCCACAGGAATTGCACGAAGTTATTGAGTTTCGCCCGGATGTTATTCTGATTATTTTAGGGAGTAACTTTGTTCTTACGAATAATTTCGTCAAAGATTTAATAAGAAACGCCTAAACATTTTACGAGAATTAACTTATATGAAGATATAATTGTGCAGTGTCAAATTGAATTGAGATTTCACGATCTGTTTGATTTCTGAGGAAATCCGCCACGTGCCATATATGGATCGCTCCGCAAAAAAGTAAACAAAGCATTACTAAATTGTTCACTTCAGCAATGATTTTTGTATGATAGGTAGTCGTGGTCGTTTAGACGATGAGACACTTTACAAACCGCACAAAGTTTATGTTAACAACGAGGGCTCTACTCGTTACAGATCGAATATTCGCCATACCCTTCTGTACATTGCTGGGAGTGAGTGGAGTAAATATGGCTTTCGATCTTTCTGTTGCCGATGATCTCCCCCTCATGTACAAAGCGAAACTTAACGAAAAATCTCAATCGAAGCAAGTAAATAGTTTAAATAGTTTCATTAATAAGCGCGGGGCATTTCGAGCTATAACTAATTTGGATTCGGTTTTAAATGTTGTAAGCGTAGGCGACATTGCAGAGATCACTATTCTGAAAACTAAAATTAATCACATCCAAGAGAAAATACAAAATGGAATTCCGAAATTTAGGACGGCATGTTTAATTTGAAGCTTTGGGATCGAAAAACGCATGTTACAGAAATGCAATTATGCGATGCTTTTTTGGATAAGTTAGTGTCAGCAATTGTTAAGTTGGAAATTAAGTTTAACAGTTTAAATGCAACAATGGCTTCTACTTATAGGGCCTAAGTGTTGCAGGCTTCAACCCAAGCATGTGATTGATGTCACGGGGATTCAAACATTCCGAGGGTTTGTCTTGCTCGATTTGATTCCAACCCATTGCATTCCCCAAAATATATTACTCAGTTCAATACACTTATGAGCAAATAAAATTTGACTAAGTACGAGGAATTTCTCTTGTTATTTGAGCACATTGATGGTAAAGCAATATCCTGCGTGAAATCAGTCAGGAACTACAATATGACGTATTCACAAGTGATAAAAAAGCTTGACAAAGCGTTTGGCGATAAAGAGATACAAAAGGACACGGCCATCGCTCCACTTACAGAATTAAAGCTTGAAACTTCCGATATTTATAGTTAGGCCAAAGACAAGACAGAACTAAAAGAACGCATCAATACTCTCGACATTAAATTGGAAGATTTAATTCACTACTTCGTTTGGAATAGCTTGAACAATGAATATCGAGAAAGATTAAGGGCCTTAACTGAGAACAGTAGACTGAACGTAGCTCAAATCTAGATATATATTTATAAAGCCGAAAGAAGAACTTTGCAGCATGCTCAGGCTATTTCGACCTCAAAACCGTTGCATTTTCCGCCACCCTGAGCTCGTCCCCATCTGACTTGAAAAAATACTCTAAAAGTTATCAACTGTGTGATTGCAACCACAAGTTCGGTACGTGCTCTGCTTACTTCTTGCTTGAGTCTCGTGTAAAGTGCCTCAAAGCACAAAAGCGTTGGACAAAATGCTCTGGAATTCACGAGACTTCTGCATGCAAATTTAAGTTCGGTTATCCCTATAGCAAGTGCAAATAATCACCGCATCTTTCTTAGCTTTGCGCTAAACAAAAGCATCAAACTCAACCAAAAGCAAAATCTAATGATAAACCTGCAGAAGACAGTGCCTTTCCGACAATACAGTTGACGGAATCGCTAATTAAGGTAACCGGTAACCTTGTCAATCTCATCGAAAGACTGTCCGAGTGATGTCCTTCTTCCGTCGTTTACGTACACGATCGCGACCAGCGCTGGTCAAGTTCTTGAAGAACGAGCATGGTTGGATAATTGCTCCCAAGATTCATTGATCAATTCGGCTGCTGAAAGCGCGGGCTTAGAGTTTGTCAAGTACATTAACATTACCATCGCAGGCTTCAATTCGAAAAAGTCTTTTAAAATGAAAGAGGTGAAAGTTCCTATTTGGATGGGTAGCGAAAAACGTTAAATTGAAGGCATTTGTGTTCCGAAAGTTGACATAGAGTTGAAACTTAAACGTATTTCTGAGGTAGACTCGAAGTTCAAAAAGAAAGGGTACCAATTTGCGGAGAAAAAACTCGGTGATTCAGACCACGTTGGAAGCGCAAAAATACTCTTAGGTAGCGATGATCTGGCATATCTACCTATTGCGAGTCACCCATTCGGGCACGCTTATGAAAAAAACGTGTCAGTTCATATGAAGAGTCCCTTAGGTATTTAAATTGAAGGGAAAGTTCCTTAGCTCCTAGGAAACGTTGAGTGCCTTAAAGACGCTGGTACTGACTACCAAGCATCAATTTGACTATCACAGTCGTTCACCGCGCAGTTGGTTATTAATCATTAAACGATTATCTTAAACAAGTCTATCGACATTGCAAAAGATGAAAGTCTTAATCAAATTCTAATGCACTGCTTAAAAGTGTATGACGAACGATAAGAAAAATTCACTCATCTCGATCGGTTTTGTTTGACAAAACTTTGCACGATATTAAGCGTGACGAACAGGTCGCATTATCGCCCCAGCACTTTGGAACAAGAATTTAAATAGACTAACCTTCACTTACTCTTAAGCAAAAAAGACTTTTGACTCAACCTTGTCCAATTTGAAACTGAAAGTTCCTTCGCTCTTAGGAAACGTTGAGTGCCTTAAAGACGCTGGTACTGACTACCAAGCATCAATTTGACTATCACAGTCGTTCACTGCGCAGTTGTTCATTAATGATGAAACGATTATCTTAGAAAAGTCTATCGACATTGCAAAAGATAAAAGTTTCAATCAAATTCTAATGCACTGCTTAAAAGTGTATGACGAACGATAAGAAAAATTCACTCATCTCGATCGGTTTTGTTTGACAAAACTTTGCACGATATTAAGTGTGACGAACAGGTCGCATTATCGTTCCAGCACTTTGGAACAAGAATTTGAATAGACTAACCTTCACTTACTCTTTAGCAAAAAAGACTCTTGACTCAACCTTGTCCAAGTTGAAACGAAAGTTCCTTTGCTCTTAGGAAACGTTGAGTGCCTTAAAGACGCTGGTACTGACTACCAAGCATCAATTTGATTATCACAGTCGTTCACCGCGCAGTTGTTCATTAATCATGAAACGATTATCTTAAACAAGTCTATCGACATTGCAAAAGATGAAAGTCTCAATCAAATTAAAATGTACTGCTTAAAAGTGTATGACTAACGATAAGAAAAATTCACTCATCTCGATCGGTTTTGTTTGACAAAACTTTGCACGATATTAAGGGTGACGAACAAATCGCATTATCGCCCCAGCACTTTGGAACAAGAATTTAAATAGACTAACCTTCACTTACTCTTTAGCAAAAAGGACTCTTGACTCAACCTTGTCCAAGTTGAAACGAAACGACGATGCGCACAAAGACTATGACGACATCCTTCGAAAGCAGTTAGCAGATGGAATCATTGAAAAAGTCGAGAACCCTGATGCCTTTGTGAAATCGAATTCGAATGTCTCGTTAATTCGTCATTCTGCTGTAATCAGAGAGTCGTGTGAAACCACTAAGACTCGAATAGTCTTTTTGAGTAATTTGTGCGAAAAGCGAAATGGTCACTACGCCATGAACAAGTGTCAATGCCAAGAGCCAATTTAAATTTGCCATTGTTTGACTCTTTGCTTTTGTTAAGGTTTAAAAAATACTTTTGGACCTTTGACTTTTGCAAGGCTTTTGTTCAAAATAAGCTTTGCAAATCCAACGCTACCAAGTTAGTGTTTATGTGGTTCAGAAACATTTCTGAAGGCTAATTTAGTGTGAAAATCGATCGATTTCGTCGTTTCCCTTTTGGTCTTCGATTTAGTCAGAATATTCTGCTACCTTCTCTTTATTATATGCTGCTGTACAACACAATCCAAGACCAAGAATCGGTCAAAGCTTTGAAAAACGAATATATGCCTTATGTTACATGGAGGACTTAAGCTATTCTTCGTCAAACGCTTCTCATATGGAATTTTGTTCCAAGAAAACATTTTAAATTTTCAAGGAATATATATTCAACCTACGGGAAGTTTTACACCAATCTTCCGTCCCTTCAAGAAAAGATTGATAAGAAATTTGGAATCACGATTGAGGAAGTTACTGAATTTTTCGGTATTCTTTGGAATCGCATGTCGGATGAAATAAATCCAGTTGCAAATAACCCACGTACAGTTCTGAAAACAGTCAATTCATAATTGACATCAACGGAGTCTACACTCTTTTGTTGATTCGAGCACGACCTTTCCTTTAGAGATTGCAGACTGATCCTGCACTCAAATGGGACACAATAATCAGCGATAGCTTACAGAGAGAATGGCGCTTAATCCGTGCTAAGGTAAACGGCCACCAAGAATTCCGCGATGCATTGGCTCTCGTGAAGACAATTACGAGTATGTTTTGCTAGGTTTTTCTAACGCAACCAAACTCTGTTTAGGAAGGAATTTGTACCTTTTGAACATAACTAAAAGCGAACTCTCCTTCATTTAGTCAAAGAACAAGCTCTGTGGAAAGGCCCTCTTAAATAAGTCAATACCTGTTCTAGAACTCGCAGCGTTACCATTATGTGTAGAAGTCGTTGCCTCCGTTTACCAATCGCTAACGAATGCTGTGGAACCAATTTCAGTAGTCGATGTAGAAATTTGCAGCGCCTTAAATATTTTACTTAGTTTATTAAAGTCTGAAACTTTTAATCAAGGAAAATTGAACAAAAGTCAGTTATTGTGAATAATCGCGTAAATAGTATAGTTTGCACATGTGAAGAAATTCCAATGACATTTCGTCACATAAGCGGATGTTCTAACCCAGCCAACTTTACAAGTAGGTTAACCTCCAGCGCTGTCTTACCAAGGTCTAGTTTTCATTGCGGGTCTCAAACGGAATTTCTACGAAGTGATTTAGAATCCTTTACAGTCTGCAAGGAACGCAAATTAACGAATGTCTTCGCTATCAATCATCCGAAATCTAAAGAATGCATTATCAACTTAGACAAATATTCGTCATTCAAATTCAAGTGTGCAACACTGGTTTTATCTCTAGTAAAAGTTTTTATTTGTAATTTCATTGCGAAGCATGCTCGACAATATTTGTCTAAGTGCAATTATGAGAAAGAGACTTGCTTTACGAAAATAAATTGTACTTGATCAAGAAATGGCAGGTTAAGCTTATTCGTCAGGGCTTACATTTTTTGAAGGGACAGTCTCAAAGCCAGTCCCGATCGCAACGCATCTCAATTGGTTCATTGACAAGGATGGTTTAATCAGAGTCAAAAGCAAAATGCCTGTGATTGAAACAGAAAATTCTCTCAGTTGTTCTATTTTAATGCCAAAAGCTTGCAATATAACGAAATCACTCATATTTGATGCTCACAAAGCGACTCAACATGCGCAATTATTCAAAATAATATAAATTTTGAGAGAATCATTCTATATTTCTTCGATATAGTCTATTGTTAGAAAAATCGTTCAAAATTGTGTGTTCTGTAGAAAATTGCATGGACACGCCATCAAAACAAATGTCAACAAGAATAGAGATTTTACAATCAATCCTGGAAAAAGACCATATAATAGGCTAATGATTGACTTTATTGTTGATTAAAAGGTCAAAATTGGAGATAAGAAAAGTAAATGGCACATTCTAATAATCACTTATCTATTTACTCAAGCAATAAATCTCATTCCGTGTGGATCTCTATACACATGTTCGTTTTTACGTGCTTTGCAAATTGCACATTTTTGAATTTGGTGCTATCTCAACCATAGTATCGAACAATCAGCCAAGTTTCAAAAGAGGTTTAAAGCATGTCTCAAAAAAGCTTGAGATTGCTGGTTTCGAAACTTTTGAAAGAGCATAATATAAAAAGTTTTCGGTTTATGCCTTACCCGGCTTTAACCTCCTTTCTCGGGGGAGCTGTTGAGCCCCTAGTGAGACAAACAAAAAATATTTTGTACTCGTCAATAGGTAACAGAGTCGTTGAATTTGACGACTTCATTTTTGCTCTGGCAGAAGCTAAAGCATTAGTTAATAAGAGATCAATTAGATTTAAGGTTTTCTTAAGCTCAAATGCTGTCGATCCGGACGTTTCGTTCGCACTCACGCCAAGATTTTTTTGCGAGGTTACCCTGTAGCCGTTCTCAACGTTTTGCATTTGCTTTCACTTGAAGAGATAGACGACCGCTCCCGGCAACCGAACGATTGTAATTTTGTATGATAGGTTTAAAGATTTCAGTAAAATTTGAAACAATCTTTTTGCCACGTATGTGAAAGAGTTATCACGGAACTAAAAACAAAAGCAACTAACCGTCTGAACCAGTATAAAAATCAAGCTCGAAGTGAATTAAAAGTCGGAGATATCACTGCCCTTGAACAAAATATGATTAAACCTGTAAATTATCTTTATGGCATCGTCACCGATTCCTAAAGTAATTTTACTGATGAAACTAATGCGATAGTCATTAAAAAATCAAACCTAGAGATGGTAAAGAAAAATCCATCTGATGTAATTCCTATGGTATTTTGCGACAAAACCGAAAATTTATCAATTCAAACTGACCCCGATGTTGAGGTAAATTCGCCTCTCAATAATTTGAGACCGTCGCGAAAGACAAAATCTCAGGCCCTAATTGCTAATAAGCAACTATCTACCTAAAACCTTATGTAAATATTTTTATTTGTATATTTGGATTTGTTTCTTGATATATATATATATTTTTTTTTTGGGGGGGGGGGTTATGATTGTTTAAATTCATATATTTTTCTAGAATTTTGTTTGATTATTTTGATGAACTATTTTTAATTATGCTTACTTCTATGTTTCACTTTGATACTATTGATTATTTTTTCTGAAGAAACATTCTAAAAATTAATGTTCCTCCAGTTTCCGCCACCTAGTGTACAATATAGTAGATATATTGTCAATATTTATTAATGAGTAAAATGCATAATCAATTTGTCTTAGTGTATTTTATATTTAATTAATTTCTATAAGTAACTCACAAAGACCCTTTCTTAGGATTTTGGGGCGATACCCTTGTGGGAAAAGCCTTAGAATGTTAATTTACTACCTTACTCGACTAGCGTACAGGTCGCGTCAACTCTTGGCAGTGCTGTTCAGTCCTCAACAAGAGCAGGTTGATTCGCTTTTAACTCCGCAAGAGTTTAATTTGCAATGTTTCTCTCTCCACATGAGCATCGCTAGTGCTAAACCGTTTTTTTATTAGCCTATGATGAATACAACCTTGTGTCTTTTGTGAAGCTACTTTTTTAGGAAATTCTGCTGAAGAAGAAATGTGTATCTCTCAGAATTCAATTGTTCAAGCTCGCCCTAAGGACTCCTACTCAGGTCGGTAGGGTCCTTGACTATTTTTCAACCTACATTCTACTACTCACTCTCGATGGAACTTGCTGTATTTCATCAAACAACCGCCATCACCTTTATCATGAGAGCTTGAGGCACACCACGTGAGAGAGCCTAGCTACTCCGGATTTGTTGCTGCAACGTCAACCATTCAACGGAATCCAAGTAAGTTGGCAGAGCCTAACTTTAAGTTGAGTTTCTTGCAATAAATTATTAGAGATCGTTTTCATAGCCGCACAAGAGCATCTTTACCTACGATTCTCACGGGAACTAGTTTCGATCATTCGAGTAGCGCTCTTGAGTTTCCTTTGTTTAAAAATCAAGGTATACTTTGGTGGTTGCATTTGCATTCAAATTGAAATAAGATTAGCCTCTTTGTTATTTTTTAGTTTCAGTTGGCTCAAACGCGCCCTCACAAAGGATCCCCCGACGTTGGTGCCTGTCTTTTCATTTATTTATTTATTTAAAGTAAATTTACCGCTTAGAGAATCAACTATTTTAATCGCCTAGAAACGATTTTGGATAGGAATAGCTTGATAATGGCGAACACAAGGAGGAGTTTCCCTTTCTCATCTCTTTCCGTTGCTTATATTGGCATTCACTCTGTTATCAATTTTTAAATTTTATTTTTGTTTTAAATATTTTTTCAGTTGCTTTTTTCAAGTTCTTTTCTTAATTCTCTTTTCTCTTTTACTTTTGTCATTTTGTTAGCTGTGTTTTTTAGGAGGGTTAATGACTTCTGATCTCTATTCCGTGTAGCAATGCTAGTGTTTACTATAGTGTAGTTCGGAAAAACTGTGTCATATGGTTATTGGTTCTCACGCATGTATGTAGTTGATATTCATTAATGATTGGAAACCTATCATGCCTTCTACCTCTTCATTTTCTTCAATGAGTGGGGTTATATCTTCTAGTTGAGCGCAATTCCTTTTTATATATGTTTCCTGTTCTCTTTTATATGTAAATGATTCGTGGTTTGATAATTGCTGACTTATTGATATCCAGCCCCCTTTTCCTCTAGCTCCATCAGGTTCCTATTGTGACAATCGAAAGGCGCTTCTGCATGTTTTGCTCTGCTACTTTCGAGGTGCAGTAGGAAGTAGGTACTGTGTAGGTGATCAATGCTTTGACCAGTTTCATGGAGAGTTTTCTTTGTTCATTTTAATGAGGTTCCAGAACCTATATATATTTCCTGCTGCCAGGTAATTTTGTTGTTTGACGTGCATAATGGTATAATTTGGGACTGTCTTCCTTTGATATGAAAATGTAGGATGCTCTTTTGACAGTTATCCACTGTTCAACAGGAATTTCTCTTTTCAATGTGTGCCCAAATCGAGCATAATCTGTATTGTGGGTTGCCTCAAAAGTGAACAAATTCTCATCCGTCTAAATAAGTGGAGGTCACCAGTCGTCGGGGGGCCTATGGAAGAGCAGCTTTACTCTTTTCCTATCTTATTTTGCGTTGATTATGTAAGAAAATGTCTTTTAGCTATCTTCTCTAAACGAATTTTCAGATCATCTCTCAGCACTTTTGTACGATCATCTTGCTCACGTTAGCCTTTTTAGCAAGATTTCTGACATTGCTCATGTGATTTTTCGTAATCATGTTCATTGTGATATTTTTTAGATATGTAGATATATTTAAAATTAATTTAAAAAATAAGTCTACACTTCTTGTTTACACGTTCTTGATAGACAGGCCCATCTCGTTGGCTCTGTCTAGCAGCCAGTATATGAGAAGGAACATTTTCATTCCCAATTCGCGAAGGAGAAACTCGCTAACCGTGTCAAGCTATCCATCTAGAACGATCGTGTGCAAATCGCTTTCACAAAGAAGGTTATGAAATATAATAAAGCAGGATTTTTTATTTCACTTATCTCACAACTCCTATTAATCGAAGATTTTTTCAATATTTCAATACTTATACTTCCTTTTATATTTTGTTGCAAACATGTAAAAAATAAAATGTAAATGGCACCCAAATACCACTAGTTTTGCCGCAAAGGTGCTAGAGTGAAAAGAGTGGGTATTCTTTTTAGCTTATGATGTGATGTCTTTATTAATATTGGGATTGATATTATATGTCAGTGATGCACAGTGGGTGTTTTGATATGTGGATATTAAATATTAAGTGGGAGGGTGCTTTTGTGTTTTTAATTCTACGATACCCAAAGAAATAGTAAAATATATTTTAATCAATGCAATAGCCTGCATTAATTTATTTACATAACCAATATACGAGCTGGTTGAGACTTAAATTAGGTGACATCATCTAATTCATCCTCTATACTAACCTCTCCCCAGCATTTGAAATTATATGTTTATCAATATTAGTTTATGATTTATCACCATCTTTATTATATTCAGTAATGGGATAATTAATCTGGCTAGATTATACTAATTAGAGGCCGCTAAATTAAATAGCAACAAATAATTCCGTCATCAAGTAAACATATCCGGCATAATAGAATTCATGTCTCTATCCTCAATACTTTGCAGGAATCATCACCAAAAAGCTGACTTTCCATAATAGTTAAGCCCGACCTAAATTCATCGAGGATCATCTCTTTAGCTAGAACAGGACAAAATCTATTTGAAACAACTTAAATCCAGATTATCTCCTTTTATGTTTTAACCACTCTATAATATGTGCTCAGAATCGATAAATATTGCCTCTCCAAAATACTGTTTTAATTTCAAAGATATGTATCATATGCATCATCCATATAAATTATGTATATTGGAAAAAAGTCATAAGTTCTCTTTCACTGTCCTCACTTTGAGTTAGTCAGTTGCTTTATGATATTGTCAATAATGTATGAAGATACCGCAATTCGCCATATTAGAGAAAGTAAATAAGAAAGTCAGAAACCTTACCAGGATCTGTATCCAGCATGAAATCCAATAAATCATTTCATAGCTTAAGGCAGGCCCATCTCCAACAAAATATCCTCGAAATCCCTCAATAGTCATTTCAGATAACTTTTATTTTATGAACCCCGTAAGGGGAACGGCAATGTTATGTTTGCCGATATGCCGACGACGGGAATTAGCCCCCTGTCCTGCCCCAGCTTAGCCTTTCATCCATTATCCGCTAACATCTAATTCTTTTTTCTTCTTTTCCGTACCAACTCTTCTCATCTCTTTTAACGTAAAGGAATACCCTGCCTAGCTCCCTATGCATTATACCTAAATCGGGCTGAAATCTTCCCACCACGTGTTTTCGCAACGAAGCTCTGGGGCATTGGTGCTATACCCCGGTATTTTTATGTAACCTATCCTGTACGAATGTCTGTTTCTCTACCTTTTCATTTCCCACATTTGACGCTGCATATGAATCGCTTCGGTTAAGGTTGCTTTTTTTGGAGAACGATGCCCGACACTAAGTCGGATCTACCGCTGCGACCTATCTACCACAACATCAGTAATTTTAATATTGGAGTATCCCTGTTGGGGTCAAAGTAGAGCATTCGGGGGCAGGACAACTGAGTTTCAACGAGATCATGAACGACTGTCACCCTCATTTCAACATTCAATATTGATGGTCGGGGGCCCCTCTTACCACCATCAAGCAATCAAAAGGTTCCTTTTTTATCATTTGCAATCCTTTAAGTTTCTCATAAAGGAAAGGATGTTTGCCCCGCTCTAATAGAGAAAGGTTCGAAGGTTTCTCCTCTAAAATAGAAAAGTTCAGAGGTTCCCCCTTAAAAAACCCTTATGCAGAGTTTGATATACCTTCTCAAGAAGCCGCCATGACACTTCAGGCAGAGAGGGTGATTTTCCCTTTCCAATTCTCACAGAGTTGGTGGTTTTCTCCCTACTTCCTTCTGAGGAGTTACCTTCAAGCCACTCTCCTTCTGTGGTTTGTCCTACCGGAACTACAGGGGTCCTCAAGCACTCACAATGACAAAAGAGATACACAACTTCCACCTAATACACATTTACGAGCCAATTACAGAGTCGAATCTTGCTGAAGCCACTCCATTTATCCTTGGGTTTATTTGCGGGGGTGAAAAGAAGCGAGGTCTCTCTCTGGTATCTTCTCTAAAGAAGAAATCGAAAAGGTCTTAGGGTTCTTCTCCGCGGAACTCGTGAGACGGATGAGTTTGCTGCATTTACGGCAAGCCTCCAGGAAAAGAGCACCACGTTCATCCCCAGGGAGCCCGCGGTGGGCGGGCACAATTCCCCAAAAGTCGTAATTGCAGTGAACAGAGCATCCATTTCGTTGGGGCTCCTAAATTTGAGCCCACTGTCTTCAATAGGAAGAGCTTGCACTTCCAGGAAGACCTTCGTTATATAGCCTATAGCCTATCTGGCTCTAGCAATGGGACTTTGAGGTTAACAAAATTAAAAGGCTTCCAGTAGATATCTACTAGTAATTCACTCTTGGTCTAAGCTTTTTCAGATCCAGTCTTATTTTCTATACCAAAAAGTAAGAAAATCTTTTATTGGAATTCTTTTGATAATGAAACACAAAGAGCATAGCTGTTTCTTTTTTAAGTTTGCTTTAGATATTTTCTGAACTTAACGATTTTGAATTATATGGAATTGAAAACATTATAAAATATCAGATAATCATATTTATTTTTTCTAAACACTTAGAACTTGATAACTAGCCCTTTCTGGCTGTTTTCGAATAGTATTGAAAATATTAGAAAGAACTTCGGTAAAAGCTGCAAATATACCTAAGTGACTTACAAACCTAAAATTCAGTGAAGAAAAAATTCATTCCTAACAGATAGTATTAGAAATAATACACATAAAAAAATTTGGAGTAATCTCTAAAATTCTGTGAAAAGAAAAAAATATTTATTTATGTGTATCATGAGAAAAAATTAGTGATAACCAGGTTTCTAGAACTGAGTACATTTGGTTGCACATGCTTTTCAGCTAAATAAATGATTACTTCGTTACAACTTTTATTTAAACAGTGTCTATGTAAATGAAAAGCAACTTTCCGACTTATTTTTTAGAATGAGATAAATTTGAAATAGACGTAAAATTGGAGCGAGAATCTTAGTATTAAATACCGTTGCATAAATTTAAACGATATCAGTGGCAAAGGTTTACCAGCAAGGAGTTGAAAGCTGGAGATTCTTTGAGTGGAGATAAGAGAAAAATTGTCCCTTTGCTCTCCAATATTTTTAGATATTCTTTTCTTAATTCGGGAATCCTTGCCCTTTGTATGTAAATATATTTTAGGATAAGATCAGTTTAGAATGTTGCCCCAGATCAGAGAAGGCTGGGAGTGTTTTTATGTTTGATAGAGGGAATTGAAGAAGCGAAATTGTGGGTAAATTATATTGATTTTGAAATATCACTGCGTAAGATCAAACATCGGAAGTTATGTTTGTATACAAGTGAGCTATACAATGAGAAAGTCATCCCATGTATGGATGACACCAGAGAAGATATTAGCCCAACCTTTTCCAAATAGTGGCTATGTTTGCCCTATGAATTCGCCAGTTCTGAACGCCATTGATTTTAAGTGTGGTCGATGCACATCTACAGGTCAGTACTAAATCTTACCAGTCTAGGAGTTCTTAAGTACAAACTGGAAAAATGCTGTGAGTAAATTTTTCGAGTTGTCGCTGATGCATAAGGCCATCCAATTTAATATTAGTTACATCGATGTATAGCAAATATTTTTTTATTCATTTTGCCTCACTATTATTTAATATTCCGTTGTGTTCTGAAAATATTAGAATTAATACCATCCTAGACTTCGTGATTAAACCCTCTATAATGAACTCTACATAACTAAAAATATAATCATTAATGAATCCACTTCGCAAACATGCTGATACGAGTTACGTTTAAAATGAATTTAAAATAATATATATATATATATATATATATATATATATATATATATATATATATATATATATATATATGTATATATATATATGTATATATATATATATGTATATATATATATATATTTATAAACATGTATATATATATATATATATATTATGAATGAATCAAACTTGATCTGAATAAAAGAAATTTGTTTTAAAAGTAATACTCGATAAAATTGTAAGGGTTAGGCGAAAAATAAAAAATGAAAGGTAGGTAAAATCAAATAACCAGGAATCCGAAAGGAAAACAAAAAGCAAAGCAAACAGTTCAATATAAATTAAAATACAAATATACGATCAATGAATGAGAGTAAACTAGGAAACGAAAGTTTAAAACTTAATAAATCAATAGTGAAGCAAACAAAATAAGCATAAAAAAACGTGAAACTAAGGAAAAACCTTTAGATATAAGATGATTTAGATACCACAGGGACAAATATTTAAAATAAACACAAAGAATAAAAATGAAACTGAGAACTTTTAGAAAGAAACTAACCGTCGTGTGTTGATGCTGATGATATCGACTGATTACTATGATCGGGACTAGCCATGAATAAAGGGAAGGCAATTTAGCTAGTTGTATGTTTCTTTATGTGACTATATAGTGAACAAGTTGAGGGAGGAGGAATAAGCATTCAATTCTGGATTTACTTGTTTAATGAAAAGTGTTTCTAGAATTTTTAAATCCAGAGAAGAGGAAGCTGTATTAAGTTTTAAACTTTAGTTTCCTAATTTACTCGAATTCATTGATCGTTTAAATTACCTTTACCCCCTGTAGTTAACTGTTTTTATATATTTTTCACTATTATATATATATATATATATATATATATATATATATATATATATATATATATATATATATATATATATACAATCGAGAAGCGATGGCTACTATAAGTGAATTATATTTACTCTTCAGTTAGTGCGAATCGTGAATCTGTATTACAAAGAAGACGAATCAACACGTCAATTTTAAATGGTAAAAAAGTGTCATCTTACTCATAATACAACGTTTACAGTCTTAGTTCAAATAGATTTAATAGATTGCAGTTAATTTACTTATCTTTAATCGTCTTAAATATGTATTAGTTTAGATAGAAGATTGATACCTTCTTGGTTTTATTTTGTTTATATCTGATTAATTAATTATTATATTTTATCTATTAATTATTAAAAAATAACCACTCTTACTCATATTTTACCCCAAATTTAAGCATATCAAATTTTATTCAATTTTCACACATTCACAAAAACACACATATCTGGTGATTTGTGTTACTTATAAACTTACTGAATTGCCACACTAACGTGAATGGACTAGATTTACATGAATGAAACCACACACTCATTCGAGCTCATTTGGCTGATTGCCAAAACATATTCATCCCAACGCCGTCTACTTTATTTTGAATATCGCAGAGCACGAAGGAATCATCCAACCCCTTTATAACTATTTAATCCCTGGAATAAAATGAATCTGGTATTTCTATTCTATTACGTACGGAAATGCAAATCCGCCAAATAATTATTCACCTCTTATTTGCCCTATATAAATAATTCTTATCATCTAACTTTCAAAGGCCTAAAAATACCCTATTAACCTTCCTTATATGGATTGTAATTCATTTTCATCTCCTTTTTATATTTGTATTTAGTCACGAAGACTCAGATGGGCAGCCTTCGCCACTTTCATTCCCTTCTTATATTAAAAGCATCTTGTAAGTTTCGATATAGACATTAATTATGTAAATTTCCAACCAAAGTTGATAGGTGTATCTTGTTTCTCTGCTTATAAAAGTTAGATTCATGCCACAGAACCCATGAGAAATTTAAGAATACAGAATTCTATTATCTTTTTTTAATCTCCATTCTTCCCTATTAACGACAATTTATTTATTATTTATTTATTTATAGCGGAAACTATGCTCTTCTATTAAATCAACTATTCTCCTCTCGGAGGTAAATCACAGTCGTTATTAGAGTTCTAATCCGTCTAACTCATGACTCAGAGAAGCACGAGAGAAAAAGATTATTTAGACTTGTCACCTCAGTCTGATTATAAAAGTATTTATTTAGTTATTTAAAATAAAGTGTAGGATTTAGTTAGGCTGCCTAAAAGATGAACGAACTCAAAATTAAGTTGGTAAAGATGATTTCTAACGACAGTTTGCTTATTTTTAGGTGATAGATAAAATTTAATTCATGAATAGAGAATATATTTAAATAAATACCATAAAAATATAATATCGCTATCAGATGATAAACCATTTGATAAAAAATTAATTGAATCTATATTCAGCGGCAAATGGCAGTTTTTGATTAATAGCGGAACTAATTGAACCATTTGAACAAGAACCGTCCAATTTTTGCCAAAATGAAAAATGGTGTCCCAGTATTTGTCATTTGAATACCAAAGGATCCAAAAAATCAATAAAAAAGAGGTTAAAAAGTAAACTATGTATTTTATTTCTAACAGGAGACGTTAAGTTAATAATCAATTATTAGTTATGAATATACAATGTATTAAACAATAAGCACACAAAGGGCATGAAATAAATTCTTTATTCTATCAAACATAAATTCATGTAGAATGGAATGTAAGAAAGCTTTTTAATATTGCAATCTTGTGTTTATTCCAGCAAGATTCTTCAGGGTCGGTTTGGACTCTTGATTATTTCTTTCTAAAATTGAGCGAAAGATTTGTTGCTTTCTAAAGGTATCCAATTCTAATTCAGTACGCATTACATCCGATAAAAATGGAGTGTGCTAGCATAATTTTATTTATTTAAAGTTTCGTTGTGCAATACCTAACTATTTTAATTGAGTTCTTTTCCAATTCACTTATATAAACAAGAGTGGCATTAATTTTGACTAATTAAAGAATAATAATCCATGCAAGAATTGCTACAGCTTTTTTTTCTAAGGCTCAAGCAGTTGTTAAGCAGGAAGCATCGCATCTCTTAATTTTATTTTTTTTCTCCTCATAAATTCCTGAATATTTAAATTACATCTTCATTTTCCATTCATCATGCTTTTGATATACTCTTTTAGCTTCTTCCAATAACATTATACAAATTGAAGCTGGCGGAGGATCTTCAACTACATGTTAGTTTATATTGTCTTCGAAGGTTGAGCGATTCATAATATGAAAGGCCTATCCAATAAATACAGAAAAATTAAAACTAATAAATCAACCATATACATTAATAAATCAAGTGTCTATAGCTACTATCGCAAAGACCAAAATCTATTTTATGGTCTTGATTCGCTTGAAAAGAAAAGCAACTTAAAAACAAGCTAATAGGGATAAGAGAAGCTAAGGTTCTTGGGGATTGATTATCTCTACAATGTTACTAAAATGAGAGGAAAAATGAAATTCAACTTGGTTGAAGGAAAAAACCCGACTAAGGAAAAGAAAAAACTACCCGGGGTGTTTTGAACCTGTCCTAGCTTGTGAAGCTCCCCGTCAAAAAGTGTTTTTCATATGGAAATTGGTGGAAGCTGGCTATAGGCATTTCCCAGAGACATATACAAACTTACACCGGATTTTTGGTGCCATCAAGAAAACTTTAATCTACGATTTCACCTGCTTCATTGGGGATGGAGGGAGGGGAAAATTTTCCAATGTGTCACGTCAAATATTTTCTCCTTCCGACGTAGCAACTTACTTGCGAATATAATTCTTCTGCAAGCAGGTGAAGAGCCAAGATTCTTTAATTTAGGAAGGAATTGAATTGCTACGCCAAGAAGAAAAGGATAAGACTACGTCGTCCAAAGATTTCTTCATATTTCCCTGGTATTCATAATAATGGTCCTCTGTTAGTCATGCTGCACGCATAACATTGCCGCATTTCGAAACTACAACTCTACTGTTCGGTAAGATTTCTCCACGAGTTTCTCCTTTCTTCACCCAACTCTCAATGTCATTCATTATACTCTTCACGTTTACCCACTTTAACACACGCTGAAAAAAAATAATTATCATTTGACATATATTTACATATATATAAATGAGTGTTTTCACAGTCCCTAATGTGAAGTAAATAAATCTATTGAAATTATGGCGAATATTTTTGCTTAGGAATTTCCAATTAAGTGCATAATTCCAGCATTAAATATTACTTCGTTATTTCGCATATTTAAGTGATTACGTTCATATAAGTATTTTTTTAATAAAACTAAAAATACAATCTAATTATCTAAATTCTTGTAACCTTCCTGAGTAAAGACTATTTATTTAACATCTTCAAAATTTAGCTAGAATCTCAATGACATCGTTAGTTTTTGAGGCGAACCAAATCGAAGGCAAATGAGTAATACTGCCCGATAAACAAGTGCCAGTAGTGGTAACAACAATTTTCAATTGGTTTCACAAACAGAGGTAAATAAACAGAGTACCGCGAGTAAAATAATCCTGCATTACTACAACAGAAAAACAAATATTTAACCTGGAACGGAATCGTACATAATAACATGTGATATTATAGGAGCTTAAATAACATTTGCGACATGTAGGATATTGAAGACAACAATGTTTAGGTACCATTTCATCAAAAAATTATACAATTAGAGCAAACAGGTTTGATGCCGTTCATGACATTTGTAACAAGTTAAATTATATGATTTTGTTGTAATCGAGTTGTGTGATTGCTTCTGATATTTATCAAGGCCATCAACCACAGTTCTAGCCTGGAAAACGCGAGTGATGTAATCTTGCACCCCGTCTTTCTTGAAAGCTTCATGAGGTCTAGGATGAACACGATATAGGGTATCCCTCACATACCGGTAGAAACGTGTTTTTTCTGACCAGAAAACGAATTACCAGCCATCCATCGTCTACGGTCCTTCTTGATCACTGTATACGGTACCTTTCGGGGCAAAAGTAATCAAATGACTAGTAGGGCCATTGTTCTCCATATGTACATGTATTCTTTTAAGTATTCTTCTAGTTATGATTGCTAAAGGTGCGGTGCTGACGTCTTGCATCAATTCCTGCATTTAAAAGTAACAATTTTTAACAACATCCGTGAAACACTCTGGTGGTTCAGCTCCGCCATGATTGTGTTTCGGCCAAAATTCTGACATTAATTTCATCTAGATCGAATTTTTGGCCTTTCAGTCAGATCCATATAACCGTACCCAAAAACACACTAGCGAATTTCGAATCATTCTTCACAGGATTCCTTCATAAGAACCCAAATACAATTACTCCTTTTCGCTCTCAGAGTATACTAGACAGATACTGCCGCCTATCATCTCTGAAAAATATGACTACATGAATCCATTCACAAATTTATAAGGTCGACATTCTTTGGATTTTCTCTCGTTAAATAGTAATTACACGCTTCTGTATTTTAAACTATTTTAAACAGGCCGCGTAACTAATATTTTCTACTATGAGCTTATTTTATACTGTTACCTTAGCTCCACTAAAGCAGTGTGACCAAAATTGCGTAATATACATAAGTATTCCCTTTTAACGCATTTTGCTTTAGATATAAATATTTGCCAACTACAGTAACAAGCTCCAATGATACACATATAATAGCGAGCAAAATAAGAGAAAGATTTTCTTTTAATAAAATGTTTGCCAAAATATAATAAGTAGGTAAACTAAATTTCTATAGTATATAAAAGCATGCATTTAATATAATTTATGAAGATTAACGTTCTTTCGTCGCTAAAATGAATTCTCTCCCAATCTTCCTCTTTCCAAACAACATCAGTTTTATCATATTCGAACTTCCAATTCTAGATCTTTCTACTGAGGATTTATTTGGTTGCTGGAAAAGGAGCTTTTAAACATCATTCATTTATGAGACGTGACACTGTAAAACAGGTTATTTCTTTGCCATTATTGGTCTTAATCTGTAGAGAATTTCCTACTGCAGTTTTGATTGAACAACTCATATAGAAGCGCCTAATAGCAATGTTTTCTCGCAGGTGGTTATATGGAGTTCACCAACTTTTGCTGGAAGTTTTAGGGCTATTTTTATTCTGTACGATTAGAATGCGCGATATCACACTATTTGACCTTACTAGTTCTCTTGATATCGCAGAGAAGGTCGTCTCCAAAGTTTACAAACAAACCATTCTCTGACGGAGCTCAGAAGTCACTTTCAC
Organism: Ceratothoa steindachneri; assembly: GCA_963969495.1. NCBI lineage: Eukaryota > Metazoa > Arthropoda > Malacostraca > Isopoda > Cymothoidae > Ceratothoa > Ceratothoa steindachneri. The sequence goes on along the minus strand of OZ018317.1, from coordinate 52,438,172 downwards.
GTGTAATGGCACCTCTGCAGAATAAATATCATTCAATGGCATTTTCACAGTTCTTGAATAGTGAGCAAAATGTTGCCAGATGATTTCAAGAAATTTCTAGAATCCTCCTGAAAAAAACGTTATCTTATTTACATCTTTGAATATTTTATTTTGTTAGTTTATTTTGCATAATTTATTTAATATACGAATATATCATATTAAGTCTCCCTTAAATATATTAAATACATGCCACATGCCTTTATGTACCATGGGAATTCTATTTTTCTACTTATATTTGGGAAAATATTTTATTAAAAGTAATCGTTATCTTATTTTGATCGTAGTGTACATACACGCGTTGTATTGTGCGCAAATATACAAGCACATTCATGAAAGGACACTATCATACCAATGCAATCATAAACAAGCCAAACAACATTCACTTCATCCAAATAGGCGTAATTTTACAACTTGAAATTAAAGCACGCACGGCGCTCTCCTTGAATGCACACTTCTTTTTTTGCAATTTAAATACGGTTTAAGGCGACGATTCTAAGATATATAGGCTCAATAGATAAGCAATATCAATAAGTGTACAGGAAAGATTTTTGCTCCTAGGGCTGGCACCATCTTTTACCTCCTCTTGGTCGATTTTATAATGTAAAGATTGTGTTGTGGCAGCTACGGCGAGAGTTCCGGTGAATGAGGCTTCTTTTAAAAGACAAGATAGATTTGTATCTGGGCTGCTTGAAGCTAGTGGATTATTGCTGATTTGCTATAGTTTACATTCATCCATTTAATTGACTTGCAATGAAATGAAATAAGATGGTATGAAAGCGATAACATTTGGCCACCGTCAAATATTTTGCTCTGCTATTCAACTAACTGATGCTGTACTATACTAAATAGAGCACGTTGATTCCGATTCTGAACTGATAAATGGTCTAGTATGTTAGGATTTTGAGGTTTTGCGTATAAATATATATTAATGGTATATTTAAATTACAGAGAAATAATTATTAGACTAATAATATATTAATAATTTTTATATTATAGTTATGTCCAAAACACTAAAGAAAATTATTAAAAGAGAATGCCAATGATAGGCTAAGCTGAACTCTATGCCAGTCTTAAGAAACCCAAATGTGTACCGACAGTTGAGTAAAGATGATAAGTTACATAAATAGCTTAAATCAGAGTTAAACTTATAGCCCATCCTAGTGCTGGTAAGGCAAAACAAAGAAAATATAGAAAATAATATATTAAGGTTATAAATGAATATATGAAATCAGGAATATCATATTTACAGTTTATACAATAAATAAAATCTTAATAGTACTTATCACACATGAGAGAGAGGTCTGGGTACATAGGTGCCAAACTTAACAACTATAAAGGACTTACGTAGCAGTAGTAGTGCACTGAATAATAACACCCCAAAATAGAGCACATAAATTCAACAGTTACAAAAAATCTAGAGCAAATTAATTTCAGTAGGAGCGCGTTAAGTGGTTGGAGGTGAACTCTGATTTAAGCAATTTATGTAACTTATCATCAGTACTTAACTGTCGGTACACATTTCGGTTTCTTAAGACTGGCATAGAATCCAGCTTAGCCTATAATTGGCATTCTCGCTTATTAATTTTCTTTACTGTTGTGGGATTTAACCCTGCCCGTCACATTAAGTGGGGGCCTGTCCGGAATTCGCTTGCTAACGTTTGTGTACTTTTGTGTTGTTATTGAATCAGTGTTCATTAAAACTAATTTTTCACGTTTTAAGTAATTGTCTTATTTTTTGGTAATTCCATTGTATTTTTACTTATAAGTCACTTGCTTCAATCCATTTTTGTGAGATTATTGATTGTAACTATATCCTTTAATTATGGAGTTTACTATTGATGAATTCACTAGTAAACCCACACTAGATATTTTTGCTAGAAGTCACATTAAAGAGTCTGTCGGACTGGATCGCTTTAGCTGCTCATTATGAAACTGCTCACCAGTCTAGCATGGCAAAGGCAGAGGTGAAGAAGGGTGTGATTGACTACCTAGTAAAAGAAGATTTACTAACTGTTGATGCATATAGTATCTGTGCTGAAGATAGTGGTGTTGCTTCATTGATAATGTTGGAAAGATAAAATATGAGGAAAGAGAGAGAGAAAAAGAAAACATGAGCTTTGCTATACAGAGATTGAGGAATGAAAATCGGAATAAGAGAGGAATAAATGGTCAAAAACCTATGTCTGAATTGGGTTGTTTACTTAAGTTCATGCCCAAGTTTGATGAGACTGATGTTAAGATTTTTTTCATAATTTTTGAACGTGTAGCCACTCAACTTAAATGGCAAGGAAATCAGTGGGGTTTCTTTGTTCAGACAGCCTTTGTTGGTAAAGCCACGCTGATTTACGCTAACTTCCCTAATGAACAATTAGAGTATGATAGCGTAAAGCAAGCTATCTTAGAAGCCTATGATCAAGTACCTGAGACCTATAGACAAAAATTCCTCAAACTCCAGATACGCCTGCTTCTCAGAAGGAGGAGAAGCAGGTGTATCTAAAGTTTGCGAAGGAGAAGGAAAGTCTACTCAATGCTTGGCTCAGAGCTAGCAAAGTTTCAACTTTTGAAGAACTCCGTCAACTGATGGTGGTTGAGGAAATTCTACGCAAAGTCCCATATTCCATTAAGTTATATTTGCAAGAGAGAAAGGTTAACACTGTAAACAAGGCTGTCACTCTAGCTAAAAACTATAGGTTGACTCATAGTAATTTTAATTCCAGACAAAAGCAGAAGGGAACTAGTCCTTCCAGTTCATATAGTAACCGTTTCCAGGGTGGCGGAGAACCACAATATTCAGGTGGTGGATATGGCTCTGGTGGCTCTCAGAAAACCACTTAGACTGCACCAAGAAGTACTGGTAAGACTGTAACCCCTACCTCATCCAAATCCACTAGAACATGTGCATATTGTAAGCAACTAGGACATTACATCAGGGATTGTCCCAAGCTTATAGACAAGGATAGATGTCCAGAACAATTTCTAGCTACTTCTAGCATTCCTACCTCATTGCCTACTATTGAACCAGCTACTTCTAATTCTAAGCAGACTCTACTGAGTGCCTGTCCTAATAAACCTAATGTAACTCAAGACAGAGTTGTAGCTGGTAGTGACCCTTCTAGCTGTTTTAGTGATTCTAGCGATCAGTTTCTACCTTCTCGCTCAGTAGGGGCAGTTTCCTCTTCTGAATTATCCATAAGTATCTCATTCAAATTCTTAGAGACACAGGAGCCTCTCACAGCCACATGTTCAAGGGTATGTTGCCTGATTTAGAGGATTTTTATTCGGGTCAAAGTGTTCTCATTCAAGGGGTTAGTTGTGTATTGTTGTCCCTCTGGCTAGGGTTTACCTGACCACTGATTTAGTTAGTGGGTCCTTAATTGTGGGTGTTCAAGAGTCGCTGCATGTGCAAGGTGTGAACCTTTTGTTAGGGAATGATATTGCAGGTAGTAAAGTGGTGCCTGATCCTATAGTAGCTTCATCTGCCTCATCCAGTAACAATACAGAGCAATTGGAGAAGGATTATCCTCACTTGTTCCCTTCTTGTGTAGTAACAAGGAGTATTACTGCTCAACAAAGTAAGCTTAATGATAGCACAGATTCTGATGATATTGATATCGATGTTTTTTACCTGTTTTCTGATAAAGACTCTCCTCAGATGTTAGCTTCCCCAGAGGAACTGAGTAATGTACCCATTGATCGCGACACTCTCAAAGAAGCTCAAATACAAGACTCTACCTTAGCACCTTTCTTTCACAGGACAGTGGAGGATTCTGATGTTTCCAGGTTTTCTCTTTGTTTTTTTGTTAGGAATACTATCCTGATGAGGAAGTATAAACCTCCTAACGTAACTGCTGATGAAACATGGCATGAATGACATCAAGTTGTAATACCTGTGAAATTCTGCTCTATTTTTCTTTCAGTAGCCCATGATACCAGTAGTGGACATTTAGGTGTTAACAAAACCTACCATGAGATCTGTAGAGACTACTTCTGGCCTAAAATGAAAGTCTGTTGCCTACTATTGTAAGACCTGTGATAAATGTCAAATGGCTGGAAAACATAATCAGCCAATCCCACCAACACCATGGACTCCTATTCCTGTCACAGGTGAGCCATTCAGTAAGGACATTATAGGCTGTGTTGGTCCCTTGTCTAAGACCTGTAGTGACAATAAGTATTTGCTTACCGTTATGTGTTCCACTACCAGGTATCCTGATGTTTTTCCTTATAAAAGAATAACTTTCAAGAATGTTGTTAAAGCATTAAGCAGGTTTTTTACTCAGTATGGAATTCCTCGGGTGGTACAGTCAGATCTTCGTAGCAACTTTACTTCTAACCTTTTCAAACAGACCATGGATGAGTTGGGAGTTCACCAGTACCACTTTACTGCCTGAAGACCCGAGTCCTAGGGTGCATTGGAACGTCTACATCAAACCATAAAGTCTATGCTGACTAAGGAATTGTATGAAACATAATGCAGACTGGGATGAAGGTATTCATTTTGTGTTATATGCTGTAAGGAGTCGTGTGCAGGATTTCCTTGGGTTCACCCATTTGAATTGGTTTATGGACATAAAGTTAGAGGTCCCCTTAACGTTCTTAAGGAATCATGGTTAGGTGATCCCTCTAATAAGCCTCTTCTTACCTATGTACATCAATTCAAACAGCGATTTAAGTCTGCTGTGAATCATACCATGAGTAACTTGAAAGATGCCCAAATTAAGATGAAAAACAATTTTGACAAGAAGGCTATTTCTAGAGAATTTAAACTAAGAGATCATGTGTTAGTTTTTTTGCCCATTCCTAAGAGGCCCTTTCAAAGTAAATTTCATGGACCTTATGTTACAAAGAAAAAAGAGGTAATGTGAATTATGTAATCAAAACTCATGATAGGAGAAAGTTAGACAGGTTGGTCCATGTGAATCATCTTAAGCCTTATCATGTAAGAAGTTCAGATAATGACTTCCCTGTGATTAATGTCACTTTGGTGCCTAATCCTGTAAATTCTAATGAGCACGATGACATTTCATTGCCTTCTGACAATAAACTTCAGAACTCTGATATCATGTTTAATCCGAGCTTAAAATTCTAGCACTTGCCGTCTGACATGTATCGCGAGGTGGTGACGTTGTTCTCTGAGTATCCACAGCTGTTCAGTGACATTCTTCAACGGTGCCCATTGGTGGCGCATGATGTGGTACTGGTAGATGGTGCTGGACCCATTAAGCAGCATCCTTATTGAGTCAGCCCATGGAAGATGGATGCGATAAAGAAGGAGGTTCGTCTCCAATTTTGCTGACCTCGCTGCACCTCTGACTGACATTGTGTGTCCCAAGAAAAAGTTTGTATGGACTCAAGTGTGTCAAGATGAATTTAGGAAGATACGTGCCCTTCTTACCAATGTCGCCATTCTGAAGTCTCCCCGGTATGATCGACCATTCATCATTCAGGTCGACGCTAGCGATTCTATCGTGGGTGCAGTGTTATTGCGACATAGCGATCATGCATTGCATCCAGTATGTTATACTTCTTGTAAGTTTAGGCCCTATCAAAGGAACTACAGTCATATTAAAAAAGAATGTTATGCTTTATTATTTGCTATAGACAAATTCAATGTATATACAAATGGTTCAGGGCTTCCTATTGATGTCTATACTGACCATAATCCCCTCAAATTCCTACATAAGATAAAAATTCTAACCAACGTCTAATAGGATGGTCTTTAGCATTGCAACCATATAAGATAAATATTCATCACATAAAGGGGAAAAATAATATTATTGCATATATGCTATCCAGAAATTGAGTTCAGTTAATTCTTAAGTTTAAGTTAGATTTAGTTAATTGATTTATTGCATTTACTTATAAATCTCTCAATGGGGGAGGTGTTATGTATAGTACTAGTTATGTAAAATTATGTAATTTTCTATATATTTGTAATGTATTTGTAATGTATATTTGTAATGTATATTTTTAACGCCTAATATATATATATATATATATATATATATATATATATTTGTAATGTATTTGTAATGTATTTGTAATGTATATTTGTAATCTATATTTGTAACGTTTAATATATTTTTTTGTTTTGCCTTACCAATACTAGGCTGTGCTATAAGTTGAACTCTGATTTAAGCTACTTAACTGTCGGTACACATTTGGGGTTTTTAGGACTGGCATAGAGTCCAGCTTAGCCTATAATTAGCGTTCTCGAATCTTCGTGTTAATAACGAAGTTCTTATTAATCTTCTTTAGTGTTGTGCGACTTAAACCACATAAATGGGAAATATTTAAATTAAAGACAAATAATTATTATACTAATAATATATTAGTAATGTATATATTATAGTTATGCCCAAGGCAAACAATAGAATATAATAGTTCATAGTATATTCATATTGAAAAAATAACTATTCACATTATTTTAATACTCTCAACTCGGCGATGTTTGAGAGACCTGCTCTGCGTAAAAGCGTCATGCTCGTCTCTCATTGAAGGAACCATCAATATTCACCCATCATATTTGGAGTGAACCAGCTTGATAGAATTATTTCATGAGAGATATGTCCTGGTGAAGCCTCTCATCATACTCTTGGCTAACGTCACCCCGTAAGCGGCGCGACGATTTGGCATCCTGGCCGCCGTGCTTACGGGACTCAGCACCCCGTCCGCCCCCAGCTTAGTCTCTTCTTCTTGCTTAAAACACTTGTTTCCTCGCTTTTCATACAACCTCTTGCACAACTTTCTCTGGTCAGCCTCTAATTTCACAGGGTAGAGGCTGACCTTCTTCTCAAGCCAACCGCCCCAGATCGGGGCTGAGGGGGAAGGGACAACGTTCCCTAACCCCTGAGCTCCGGTTTGGAATGAGTTTTTTTAACAACCTGCTTCACCCACACCCATACCTTCCTCACATCCCTTTTCCTCTCCTCTTCACAATCTATCCGTTTACGACGTGTTCCAGGTGGAGCCGCCATGCCGATGGACTGCCAGGCAACCAGGTGGGAGGGCTGGTGCCAAATGGCGGCGCCTAGCTCTGACAGTCCTGTAAGCACCTCTTGCAGTGCAGGCAACTGCGAGAGGTGATAAGCGGTTGCATCCCGTAATAAAAAGAGGGTCACTATGCCCAATGATGAGTCTAAAAATAACCCCATTCAATTCCCCCTTAACAAACGACGGAGCCACCCTCGGGCAGCTCCAGTGAAAAAATAGAGATACCCCGTCCCTGTGCTTGCGCAGGGGACCCTCCACATTTCTCTAACCGGAGAGGAGGCTTACTCCTCTCCTTCGCCTACGGGTGCAGGGACTCCCCCTCCCCCCCTTCTCTGGAGGTGCTTTCGGGCACCTCCCTTTTCCAGCAGCAGTCCCCTCTTTTCTTTCCAAGGGGACTGCCAAGAAAGCCAGCAGGCAGCCGATCCCCATCGAAGCGGCTTGGTAGGGCGAACCCCCCCAGCAGGAAGAGGGAAGCCTGGCCCCTTTGGTCGCTTCCCTCAAAAGACCTTGCCAGGATGAAGGCCTGTGCCTCCCTAGACAAGACTGGGGACGCTGCCAAGGATAGCTGCGATGTCCTGGAAGGGGATAGCCAACTGGAGGCCCCTACTGTGATAGACGTAGTCCTTGAGAAAACTCAGCCTTAGACGGCAGGGCCTTCCATTAAATGGAATCCGGGCTTGTCGCCAAAAATCGAACCCAAATCCGCCCCTATGCAAGGATCTTATCAAAGGCTAGGTTTTCCGAAGCAGTTAAAGGAGGGGACGAATCTCCTCCAACAGGTGCCCCTACGACTACCAAGACCTTCTCCATTTCGGGAAAGGACCTGGCTAAGGCAGGTTCATCTAACCAGGAAGCTTCTGCCGCCAGGGGTGAGAAGCGAGTTCCTTCCCTGCCCTCCTCTGCAAAACAAAAAAAGACCAAAAAGACCAAAAAGACAAAGAAGACTTGGGGCTCCTCACAATCGGCAGGGGCTGCAAGGACGGATGGGTCTGCTGCCACTTTAGCAAGCAACCAAGCCAAGATCGGCACATCCGGCCTCTCTGCGCCCACTGGTGCAGAGCCCTCGAATATGACAAAGACTAAAAGTTCGCAGGATGGATCCTCGATTACATTGGAGCGCCGATTCAGAGGTTACCTGGCGTTTTCGAGCCCGCTCACTCCAACGGCTTCCTCTTCATTGGATCCGATGAGGGCAGCATGTTGGCCAAGGGCAACATGATCCATCAACGGAGAGGATTAGCTAGTGTAATTGGTAGAGAGAAGAAGGTGACCCGTTTCTCGGACGGGAGCCTTCTGGCGAATGCGGCGAATCCCGCCGAGGTGGCCAAGATAAGTGCCCTTCGGACACTTCATGGCACCCCGGTGAGTGTGACGCCGCACTCTACAATGAACTTTATGAAAGGAGTAGTTTATGCGAGGGAACTTGTTGGCTACTCCATAGAGGACATCAACCTACGAGCTGGCCAACCATAGGGCGGTCAAGGTCGAACGTGTGATGAGAAAACACGGAGGGGCCTCAAGACCCACCCCTACACTCTTCGTCACGTTCGACTGTGACAAGCTGCCTGAGTAAGTGCGTGCCGGTTGGTACCGCTACCAGGTGAAGGCATTTGTGCCATTGCCGCGGCGGGGCTATTACTGTCACCGCTTCGGCCATACGAATCGTTCTTGTAGACGCGCAAAGTCGGGGTCACCCGAAGTCTGTGTAAGTTACTCGCAAGGCCGCACACGATAAGTCTAAATCATGTGTGGCCAAGTGTGTCAATTGTGGAGAGCCGCATCCCACTTCTTCGAAGCAATGTGGTGCTTAACTCCTTGAGAAAGAAATCCTGGCCATTTAGGCCCAGAATCAACTCTCATTCCGCGAGGCTAAGGCCTTGGTCCTGGCGCGCCCGGCTCTGCCTGGGACGTCATATGCCCCAATAGTTAGAAAGGCACCCTATGCTCTTGGCTATACATGAGCAGGTTTGTTTCCGCGCCAATTCAGAGCCCTTCTGCGGGCTCTACTCAACCCGCGCGCTTCCCTGGTAAAGCTGGTGGCCAAAAGGGTTCATCCCAGCGACGGCCTTTCGCCGCGTCTTTGCACGGTTGCCAAGGATCTTTCTCTTGCTTGGAGATCTAAACGACAGGCTTGCTCTATGGGGATATTACTCAGTAAATCCCAGGAGACAAGTCCTTCCTGATCTGATCGAAGAGCTTGAGATGTGTGTCCTAAACGTGGATGACTTTACGCATCACTGTCCGAGAACCGGTTCATTTTCTTGCCTTGACCTATCTTTGTGCTCTTCGGATGCACAGACGGGTTTTGATTGGGAAGTGGTTGATGACCTTCATGATAGTGATCACTTTTCCATTCAATTATCATTTTCAGAGCAACTGCCGCCTGAAAGCCCACCTAGGTGGTGCTTGGCGGGCGCGCGGTGTTCTGCATTTCTGGAATTGACTAAATTCTCTATCTCAGTCCAGGAGTTTAGGTCGGTAGATGAGGCCAATGAGTGGGTTGCTCTCCGCTCTTGCCTCATGCGCGGATACCGCCCATGGCTTGGCGATGTTCCGTACGCCATGATTCGACACCTAGGTGAGCAAGGCATGGCCTTTCTGTTAGATTTGTTCAAAAGGATCTGGGTGGCAGGTCTTCTCCCAGATTCCTGGTGGATCGGTACTGTGCTTGCCTTTTGCAAGCCGGGGAGAGACCACTCTAATTTGACCGGTTTCCGCCCAATCTCTCTAACCTCTTGCGTGTGCAAGTTGATGGAGAAATTAGTAAATGTCAGACTAGCCATGGGTCCTGGGCAGTGGAGGCCATCTGTTTTCTTCAGAGTGCGGCTCCGCAAGTTCCACTCCACGTCGAATGGTCTGCTCCGACTGGAAGATGCCGTCTGCGAAGCTTTCCTTCGTTGGCAACACTAGGCCACAGTCTTTTTCGATCTAAAGAAGGACTTTGATACCGCATTGCGATACGGTATCATAGAGACTCTCCAAAAAGATGGGGGTGAGCGGACGCCTCCCAGTCTTAATATATGAATTTTAGTGAGATCGTCGTTTCCGCGTACACGTGGGGGAGCTCTTTCCTGCCCAAATGAGCAGGAAAAGGAGGGTGGCAGTGAAGTGTCCTCATTGTGACACTCTTTGCCCTGAGAATCAACGGCATCACCTCAGTGCTGCCGAACGATGTTTTCGCTACGTTATACGTGGACGACCTTTCAAACTCTTTTTGCACGGCCCAGATGCCAGCTCTGGAGAGTGGACTCCAACAGGCATTAAACTGCGTCTCTCACTATGCCGAAGCACACAGGTTTCGGTTTTCTTTGGCCAAGACTAAGGTGGTGCACTTATGCCTGAATCCACGGATCCACCCCAACCCAAATTTGTTTTTTAATGGGGTGTCTCTGGATGTGTTGAGTCGCACAGTTTCCTTGGTCTTGTATTCGACTAACGCCTCACCTGGGAGGCTCATTTGGCAGCCTTAGGGTCTCTTATACCCGCGCCATGGATATTCTCAGTTTCTTAAATTTAAGCCCTTTGGGCGCTGATAGGGCTACTGCGCTACTTTTATCGAGCCTTTGTTCGTTCGAAGCTCGACTAGGGATGCGAGTTTTATGCATCCGCAGCCGAGCGTTTATTGCGGAAGGTGAATTTGATCTACCACCCCAGCCTTCACCTTGCGACCGGTGCCTTCCGCACTTCCCCCATTGAGAGCCTGTTGTCGATGCTGGGAAGATGCCACTCACTCTGCGCCGCGTGCAGTGCATTACTCGCCTGTACCTTCGAGCCCGGCGCCTCCCTGAGTCGCCAACAGCTTTCACTGCAGCCGCAGCTGATCTAGACGGTGCCTATGCCACCCAGAGACGCCCGGCATACCCTAAGCTTTTTGGGTTTAAGGCCAGGAAACTCATTCGAGAGCTAGATATAGCTGTCGGGCTGGTCGCGCCCCTGGTTCTGCCCAGGACGCCACCCACGATGGTACTACATTTGGCTATTTGTCACCACGCCTCTGCTCCCAAAGCTTGTACAGCGCCGGGGGTATTGCGTTCAAACTTTTTGGAGCACACCTCGAGTCACGCTGAAACCGCGCCAGTGTATACGGATAACTCCAAGTCCCAAGAAGGAGGCGGCTTCCACGCCGTATCCCCTCAGTTTTAATTCAGCGGGGCTCTGCCAGGCGCTGCGTCTGTCTTTCCGGCCAAGCTGGTGGCAATACACCACTCGGTACGGAAGATTACGCGACGTGCCTGGTTTGGAGACCCGATTGTGAAATATAGCGACCCACAAAGCGCCCTGAGTGCTATCGGGGCTTTGGAATTTCCGCATCCCCTGGTTCGCGATAGCCGTGACGCCACGGTTTTGGCGAGCCGGGCGGATGTTGAGATTATCTTCTGCTGGGTTCTTGGATATGTAGGAATCGCGAGGAATGAGCGCGCCGATGATTGCGCCAAAGAGTCCGCGAGGACTCTGCGACCGGAGCAGCGTTTCGCTCTTCCTCACACTGACTATAGGGCAGGAATACGGGAAGCTCTTCGGACTGCTTGGCAAAGAAGATGGGAGACGGTCAAAGGCAACTTAAAGTTGCGTGCCATTGCGCTGTGACTGTTTCCATGGACCTATCCCCCAATTCCGCGACGGCTTCAGGTCGTTTTCTGTCGTCTCCGAATCAGATACACTTGTGTGACGCATCGCTATTTGATGGAGCGCTCGCCTGCGCCCTATTGTGACGACTGCGTCGTCCCCCAGACTGTTCTGCACATTCTTGTCAAATGTCCCAGTCTAGGTGATCTTCGCGCACGTTACCTGTCCCAGTCCCGGGATGGGCGGGGTCGCAACCGCCTGCCCCTTGTACTCGGGACGGATTCGTGCACTTTGACTTGTTTCCCTTTTGACTTTTGGGGCCAGGCCGGGCTTCTTCCCTTTATTTAAGTAGTTTTTATTTTGTTTTTTGTTTGTTCTTTTTGTAGGTTGCACGCTCCTGCACCGGAAAGAGGAGGATCTCCCCCCGATGCCGGAGATCAATTACTAATTGTTAAGTTTTTCCAATATTTATTATTGTTATTTTTTTATAATTTCATTTTAAAGTAGCATAGTTTTAGGCTGTCGTATTTCCGGCGACTTATGCTCAAGTGGGTAGTCTCGAGATGGGCTCGAAAAAAACAAAAAAAAAATTGGCTTACGTCAGAAAATTGGTTGGAAACCTCGATTTGGTGATAAAAAAGTGCATTTTAAGGGACATCCAGCATATTATTATTTCATACGATGTTGTTTATTATGCCAGCATGTTTTCAGCTTAGTGATTTCCAAGAAAGATCGGTACAACTAACCAAAATGACTTCAATGCCATCAGCTTCAATGGATTCAGATTGCTTCTCAATTTGCTATAAGGCATCAATTCACTGGCCTAGATTCAAAGAAAAATGCCTGTTTTTTGCTTTGCTTCAAATTTCTCTCCACCAAATTTTACTTCTAGTAAAATCAACAACCATTGTGTGTCATTATTTTGATAATTTTTTAATAAGCTTAGGTTTGTTGTTTACACATATATTTTCTTCTAGCTGAAACATAGGAGAAAGGATATCACCTATAAAACACAATATTATTCCACTTTAAGTAATTAATTTCTTTTTGTGTGAGCTCCATCAATATATTAGTTTCTTTGACAATGGAAACATGATCTACAGAAATGGAAAGATTTTCCTTACCATAATTTAACAACATAGCTTTCATGCTAATATTACTTGACTATAAATAATTGCTAATCGTTATATAGGTATTTGTATCCTATATTTTTCATGAGTGCGTTGACAAACAGAAGTAATATTATTTTCGTGGTTGGAAAACTTAGCTAAACCTTCCAGGCGAGAATGGAAACCTTTGTACTTTCTTTTAGCAGATTCCTTTTTAATTATCTGGACGCCAAAGCGTCTAACTTCTTCTTTAACAATGTTATGTATCCAACTAAATCGTTCAACTCTTCTTGATTGAGCAAACTTGGATCATTTTTCATAGAATCAATTACATAATATTCATCTATAAGAGAATCAGGGGGTTCATAGTCAGAAATGTTAAGGTTTACAAGTGAATCAAGAATCGAAGAACTGGGAGAGGGTTATCGAACTCATGTCAGACCAGCTTTAGCACCGACTTAGAATTTGCATACAAAATCTCTCTTTGTTTTTCTTTGAGAAAGCATATAATTACTCATGCAAAAAGAGCAATCAAAGCCATAATTGGATAGTTTTCGCCATACCTATAGATAAACAAAAGACATATCATTCTGTTTTCTATTTAACCACTGTGTAACAAACAGTTCAGTATATATGAGGGTCCCCATCTTTACACCTTAATGAATATTTCTAAACACTTTATAATTTGGTATCCTAGTTGTCACGCGGAGCAAATTTTCCACAGATATAACCAACGATGTCTAATTGATTAAGACACACTCTCCTATTTATAACCTAAGAAAATGAACACAGAGGAAGAGATAGACTTAACACACTTGACGGCAGAGCAAACAACACTGAGAATTAGCGCAGATTAACTGATTATTATTTAGGGCTTTCACATAAAACAGCCACATATGTTGCTAAAATAAATAAAAAACTTTCCCTTTGTTCGTTTTATTCATGAGGGCGGAAAATATACTAGCCTCATTCATTATTAAAAGAAGTAAAACAACTTATTGAAGATTTATATAGTGATGAAGATAAAGATTTTCCAGGCTCATTTTCATCATCAAAAGTGGAGAATGTGGATGATGATGACTGAAAAGATATGGAAGAAGAAAATGATGATGATTCAACCGGCTCTGGATGGAAAAAGGGGTCCGATTTTTTTTCCATTTACAGATCCATTTATTGATAGAAATGCAGGAATAACTAATTAATTTAAGCTCGAATCAGATGCAAAAGAGAGAGAATCTTCTACCTTACTTTTTGATGAAGAAAGTGCAAATTTATTGTGCAATATATGAATAACTATTATGAATTCATTTCATCCTTGGACATAGAAGACTAAAATAGATATTCGCATAAATAAAAGTGGCGGAGTCCAAATTTAGATCAACTGTAAGTATACATTTTTCGCTTTCACAAAAAAACCATGGCTTTTTAGATTATTCTCCGTAAGGGGCGTGGCGATTTGCCATCCTGGCCGCCGTGCTGACGGGACTCAGCGCCCCGTCCGACTCGGGTTTAGACGCTTCTGTTCCTTCAGAACACTTGTGTTTCTTCGCTTTTCATACAACCTCTCCCACAACTTTCTCTGATCACTCTCTAATTTCACAGGGTAGATGCTAACCTTTTCTCAGCCAACCGTCCCGAATCGGTGCTGGGGGGGGCGGGGAGGAGACAACGTTCCCTAACCCTTGAGCTCCGGTCCGGGATAGTGTTTTTTTAACAACCTGCTTCATCCCCATCCATACCTTCCTCGCATCCCTTTTCCTTCTCACTTCACCATATATCTTTGATTTTACACCGTGCCTAAGGTGGAGCCGCCATGCTAAAGGGCTGCCAGGTCACCAGGTGGGAGGAGTAGCCTTAAATGGCGGCAGCTGGCTTTGCCAGGCCCGTATGCACCCCTTGCAGAGCGGGCTATTGCAAGGGGTGATGTGCTATTGCATCCCGTAATAAAAATAGGGTCCCCTTAATTCCCCCTGTACCAACGATGGAGCCGCCCTTGGGCAGCGCCACCCCAAAAAATGGAGGTGCCCCACCCCCTGTGCTTGCGCAGGGGACCCTCCATAATTCTTTCACCGGAGAGGACGCTTACTCCTTTCCTACGACTACTGGTGTATGGGACTCCCACTCAGCCCCTTCTCTGGAGGTGCTTTCGGGCACCTCCATATTTCCAGCGGCAGTCCCTCCTTTTCTTTACAAGGGGACTGCCAAGAAAGCAGCACATTGCCGACCGCCCCTCATTGAGGCTGCTCAGGAGAGCAAACCCCCTTAGCTGGGAGAGAGAAGCCAGGCCCCTTTGGTCGCTTCTCTCAAAGTACCTGCTCAAAAGAATACTCAACCTTGCCGGGGTTAAGGCCTGTGCCTTCCCACACATGACTGGTGACGCTGCCAACGGAACCTGCGATGTCCTGAGAGGGGATGGCCATCTGAAGGCCCCTCCTGAGATAGAAATGGTCCTTGAGGCCACCCAGCCTCAGACGGTATGGCTTTCTATGTGGGGAAATCTGGACTTGGCACCGAGCACTGAACCCGAATCCGCTCCTAGACAAGGTCCTCCTCAAATGGCTAGGGTTTCCGAGGCAGTACAAGGAGGGGAGGGATCTCCTCTGATCGGTGCCCTTACGAGTGCCAGAACCTTCTCCATTTTGGAGAAGGACCCAGCTGAAGCCAGTCCATCTGGCCTGGGGGCTGCTTGTGGAGAGTTGAGACGCGGGTTCATTCCCCGCACTCCTCTGCAAAAAGGAAAAATAACAAGAAAAAGACAAAGAAGACTCGGGGCCCCTCTCCATCCGCGGGGGCTGTGGGGACGGATGGTTCTGCTGCTACGGTAAGCGGTCAATCCAAGATCGGCACATCCAGGCCCTCTTTTACCCCGGGTGCGGATCCCCCGACTATGACGAAGACCAAAAGTACACAGGGCGGAACCTCGATGACATCGGGGCCCCTCATTCAGAGGCTACCTGGTGTTTACGAGCCCGCTTGCATCAAACGCTTCCTCGGCATTCGCTCCACTGATGGCACCATGTTAGCAAAGGGTAGCATGATCCATTAGAGGAGAGCATTAGCTAGTGTATTTGATAGAGAGCCGAAGGTGACCCATTTCTCGACGTGGAGCCTTTTGGCGAATGCGGCGAATCCCGCCAAGGCGGCAAAGATAAGTACTCTCATCCCGCGAGGCTCAGGAATTGATCCTGGCGCGCCCGGCTCTGCCTGGGATGTCCTCTGCCTTAACAGCTAGAAAGCTACCCTCTGCTCCTGGCCCATCTAGGCCACCCTGCACGGTTGTTTTCGCTCCCATTTGGAGACCTTCTGCGGGCTAGACTCAAACCGGGCGCTCCCCTGGTAAAGCTGGAGGCCAAAAGGGTCATCCCAGTCCCGGCTAAAACCAGGGCTTCCCCTTCTTCCTAGCCAGATGGACTCTAAAAAAAATTCTCCCCTCTTCTCCCAGAGTGACCGTTTCCGTAAGGTGAAACGGCCACGCGCCTCCACCGAGTCATTAGACTCACAGGAGGTAACACTCCTGAAGTTGGTCGCCAGGTCAACTTCCGGGGTTCTAAAGATGCAACCCGAAAGGAGGAGAGCCACAAAGGAGCTTTGGCTCCTTTGCCTACGCCTAGTGGTGGGCTGAGTGGCACGGAGACGGTGGTTCCTCGAAAACAGGGCCCCCCGACACCGAAGCCGCAACGCCCGCCTAAGGTTTCAAGGCGGAGGAAGAAAAAGACTCGCACGGCGAGACCAACCTCCCCCAATAAGACCTCTGCGGCCACAGCGCCGTGAGCGCTTTATCCGGCCAACAGCGCCAGTGGTCCTGCCTACGTGGTGCGTACGGCCATTCTCGTGACAGTCTTCTTTTCTAAGAGGGCCCCTGCGTCTCCTCCGAGCTAAGCCTGGAGGGCATATTCCTTCATTGGCTTTGCCATGGACTCCGGGCCAGCTGGGAAGAGCCGTGGCTGCTCGTCTCGTCCCGTTCCCAGTTAGCTATTTTCCTGCATGAGACCATGCTAGGCGCGTGCCCTCTGCCTGCCCTCCCAAGGAATATGGGTCTTACGACCACACCACTGCGGAATTACACCCGGCATGATGTCTCCCTTCTTCCTTTCACTTTAGATACCTCCTTTCAGGCTGTGGCTGTGCAGCTTCGCCTGGATAGGAGCTATAATATAATTTATGCGTACATTCTACCGTCAGCTGACTTCGACGTGGGGGACTTCCGCCGCATCGTGGCACGGTTGCCGAGGCCCTATCTCTTGCTTGAAGATCTGAAGGGCAGGCATCCTCTCTGGGCATATTACTCAATAAATCCCAGGGGACACGTCGTGTCCGATCTGATCGAAGAGCTGAAATAGGGGTCCTAAATGTGGATGAGTTTACGCATCACTGCCCTTGAACCGCTTCATTTTCTTGCCTGTACCTATCCTTGTGCTCTTAGGATGCACGGCTTAATTTTGATTTGGAAGTGGTCAATGACGACCTCCATGGTAGTGATCACTTTCCAATTCAAATATCATTTTTAGGGCAACTGCCGCCTGAGAGACCACCTCGGCGGTGCTTGGCGCGGGTGTGGTGGCCTGTATTTCAGTTGATGAGTTTAGGTGGCTAGATGAGGCCGTTGAGTTCTTCTCCAGAACCTCATCACCGCGGGCCTGACTACTATTCCTAGATTGTCTTGCCGTTTTGCACGCCGACCACTCGCATTGTAGTCGGCCAAGTGTGAGACAGCCCTCGAACATGAGGCGTTATGCCTACATGCGCTCTAAGCACCGCTCGAACGATTTCACTGTTGGTGAATTTCGTCGGGCTAGGGCTAGGTTCCAGTATATTTCGAAGCACGCCCGCTGCTCTCCTTGGTTGGCATACGCGGCTTCACTTAACGGGAAGACTCCTCTAGCAGAGGTGTGAAAGCAAGTCAAAAGGATTCGGGGCAAGTTCTCCAAGGACTCCCCTCCCGTTCTCCAGGAGAATGTCACCGCATTCTCGAACCCCGCGTCCGTGGCGGAACCCTTCGCGACCGCTTTCTCCCCTTTTTCTACCCGGAATGCTGCTCCGCCAGCATTCAATGCAATAGTGATGTCACGGAATACCATCGTTTGGAATTTGCCTGCAAAGGCGGAGAAACCTTCAACGATAGGTTTATTGTCAGTGAGTTGCGCTCCGCTCTTGCTTCGTGCTCGGACAATACCCATGGTCCGGACGATGTCCGTACGTCATGCTTCGACATCTGGGTGAGCGAGGCATTGCCTTTCTTTTAGAATTGTTCAACAGGATCTGGGTGGAGGGTCTTCTCCCAGATTCATGGCGAATCGCTAATGTGCTTGCCTTTCGAAAACCCGGGACAGATCACTCTACTCCGACCGGTTTCTGCCCAATCTCTCTAACTTCATGCGTGTGAAAGTTGATGGAGAAATTGGTATATGTTAGATTGGCCTTTTTCCTAGAGAGCTGAGGCCATCTGTCTTGTGCACAGTGCGGCTTTTACAAGTTTCACTCCACGTCGGATGCTCTACTCCGACTGGAAAGTGCCGTCTGCGAGGCCTCCCTTCGTAGAAAGCACTACCCCACGGTGTTTTTCGATCTGGAGAAGGCCTATCATACTGCATGGCGATACGGTATCATGGAGACTCTCCAAACGATTTGGGCAAGGGGACGCCTCCAAAGTTTATATCTGAATTTTTCGAGATCGTCGATTTCGCGTACGGGTGGGGGGAGCCCTCTCGGGCCCAAAGGAGAAGTAAGAATGTGTCCCGCAGGGAAGTTTCCTCAGTGTCATACTTTTTGCTCTGAGCATGAAAGGCATCACTTCGGTGCTGCCGGAAGATGTTCTCGCTACGCTCTACGTGGATTACCTTACGATCTCTTTTGGCACGGCCCAGATGCCAACTCTGGAGCGTCGACTCCAACAGGCATTGAAACGCGTCTCTCGGTCTGCCGAAGCGAAATGGTTTCGGTTTTCTTTGGCCAAGACTAAGAGGGTGCACTTCTGTCGCCATCCTCGGCTCCACCCCGACCCAGATTTGTTTTTTAATGGGGTGCCTTTAGATGTGTTGAGTCGCACCGTTTCCTTGGTCTTGTATTTGACCGAAGCCTCACCTGGGAGGCTCATATTTGCAGGCGTTTGGGGCGCTGATAGGCTTACTGCCCTACTTTTTTCGATCCTTTGTTCGTTCGAAGCTCGACTAGGGATGCGAGTTTTATGCATCCGCAGCCAAGCGTTTATTTCGAAAGGTAGATTCGATCAACCATCCCGGCCTTCACCTTGCGACCGGTGCCTTCTGCACTTCCCCAATTGAGAGCCTGTTGGTCGATGCTGGGAAGATGCTACTTGCTCTGCGCCGCGTCCAGTGCATCACTCTCCTGTACGCGCGAGCCCGGTGCCTTTTTCAGTCGCCAACAGCTTTCACTGCAGCCGCAGCTGATCTCGACGGTGCCTATGCCACCAAGAGACGCCCAGCATACCCTTTGGGTTTAGGGCTAGGAAACTCCTTTGAGAGCTAGATATAGCTCTCGGGCCGGTCGCGTCCCTGGTTCTACCCAGGAAGCCACCCTGGAGGGTACCACATTTAGTTATTTTTCGCCACGCCTCTGCTCTCAAAGCTTGTACAGCACCGGGATTATTGCGTTTGAACTTTTTGAAACACACCTCGTGTCACGCTGGAACCGTGCCAGTGTATACGGATGTCTCCAAGTCCCAAGAAGGGGTCGTCTTCCACGCCTTATCCCCTCTGTTTGAAGTCAGCGATGCTTTGCCAGGCGCTGCGTCTGTCTTCACGGACGAGCTGGTTGCAATACACCACTCGGTACGGAAGATTACGCGACGTGCCCGGTTCGGAGACCAGATTGTGATCTATGGCGACTCACAAAGCGCCTTGAGTGCTCTTGGGGCATTGGAATCTCCGCATCCTCTGGTTCGCGATATACGTGACCCCTCGCTTTTGGCGAGCCGGGTGGATTTCGAGATTATCTTCTGCTGGGTTCCTGGAGATGTAGGAATTGGGGTGAATGAGTGCGCCGATGAGTGTGCCAAAGAGTCCGCGATTACTCTTCGACCAGACCAGCGTTTCGCTCTTCCTCTCACCAACTACATGGCAGGAATACGGGCAGCTCTTCGGACTGCTTGGCAAAGAAGATGGGAGACGGTCAAAGGGAACTTAAAGTTGCGTGCCATTGCGCCGCGGCTGTTCCCATGGACCTATCCCGCAATTCCGCGATGGCTTCAGGTCGCTTTCTGTCGTCTCCGAATCGGACACACTCGTGTGACGCATCGCTATGATGGTGCGATCGCCTGCGCCTTATTGTGACGACCACGTAGTACCCCAGACTGTTCGGAAGATTCTTGTCGAATGTCCTAGTCTAGGTGATCTTTGCGCACGTTACCAGTCCCGTTACCGGGATAGGCGGGGTCGCTACCACCTGTTCCTTGTACTTGGGACGAGTGCGTGCGCTTAGACTGGTGGACTTTTTGACTTTAGTGGAGGGGAGGTCAGCCTTCTCCCTATTATTTAACCTGGGTTTTTTTGTTGTTTTTGTTGTTTTTTCCCTTATAGGTTGCACGCTCTTGTGCCGGAGGGAACTCTCCCCGACGCAGGAACTTGCTTACTACTCATTTCCTTTTTCCTTTTTTAATTTATGGTGTTGTTTGGGTTGTCTTTGTTGGTTTTTTTTTGTGTTTTATTGCATTAGATTTTAAATTAGCCTAGTAATAGGCAGCTTTGAATACGGCAACTAATGCCTAAGTAGGCAGTCGCACAATGAGCTCTTAAAAAAACAAAAAATATCAGATTGTTGGCTATACGATCCTTGATAGTCACTCCTGTTTCTCTTAAAAACATGTTTCAAGATCGGTATCGCAACATTCTGAGGTATTTATGTTTTGCAAATATGATGAGCCGGATTCTCACGATAGATCATGGAAGATACTTTACATTTTAAGAATGTGAGGAATAAAGTCAGATGATTGTTCAAGCCATTTTAGAGGGAAGCAATTGATGAATCACTCATTATTTTCATTGAACGACAACGATCTGTGAATGTGAAACTGGTCTTGTGCAAGTTATTTTAGTTCATTCAGCAAGTGACATATTTACTTCAAAGAATTGATCCTTGAGGTTTTAAAGCACAGTAGTTGATGCATTATTTTAAAAAGGCTAAATATTTTACACAGATAATTACTACACAAGGCCATCTCTTTGTTATTATTTGTGTGACAATAAAACTTGGTTTAGTGTAGTTGTGAAAGTAAATATAAAGAACATGCTGAAACTTCACAAACTAAAACAAGCGTCAAATTGAAAAGCTAAAAAATGACCATTTATTGGCGATTCAATGGCAGTATAAAGGTCCAGTGAAAATGCTCACCAATAATAATGCAGGCTGAATGGTAGAGTCATATAAAATTAAACACAAAATCAAGCAAAGGGCTTATAAACCTGATGTAGCTGATAAGAGTCACATGCAAATTGTGTGATTTGATTGCCTCTGAAAAGGTTTCAAATGGCATAAGAAACTGTTTTTTTATTGACTTGATATAATAATGTTGAATAACTACAATCTATCTTAAGTGAGAACTAGTGAAAAGACTTCTTCCCGGAAGTTTTCTTATCAAGGTATTATCAAACTGCTGGAGAAACATGGAAAAAATAAGCCATACTCTGAGCGCAAGAATGTCACGGGGTCATTCAGATAGACTCAACGCTGACGCAGTGATTTCCTTCATTTTTTACCGTATTTTCCCCCAACTAGTAGTAGGAAAAGAAGAGAAATACATTGGTATGTCTTCATGTACATATAACTCTAAACGAGAGAAAATGCGTAGACTTGTTACAACTGATTGCACAGAATGTTCAATTGCCCTCTGCTTTGAATTTTTCGAAGGGTAACATACTCCTCAATATTATTAAATTTACAAAAGTAAAATTTCCTTTAGTTTCCTTTCCATAATCTAGAAAAATTAAAATATTATTTTCATAGGGTTTTCGTTCACGCTCGCGTGACCGGTACCCACTGCTTAAATGTTAATTTATATATGTACTCCTATTTATTGAGGTACAGGATAATTTTCATATAACACCCAAAGAAAGAGTCCATGGGTGTTCTATCCGGGAAACGGAGTGGTCCAAGTAATCGGGCAACCTCTTTCTGTCCAACGAAGTATAGATTTTTTATTTGAAAATTCACGAAAATTTTGCCCCAATGAAAGGTGGTCTATCTTGCTGAAAGAGAACATTTAGCTAGACTTTTCTATTTTTAGCACAATTTATTCTGTTAAAAGGTTGATGTATGTATGAGCGGTTGCTGTTTTGGGAATTTTGGGGGAGCAGGAAAATGGACACCCAACTTAATTACACATTCAAAATTGGACCGTCACTTTCCAATTCTTTAATAATATGTTGTTGGAGGGGGAGTAGCTACATCATTTAAATTTTTGTATAATGTTTTTTAAGCTCTTTAGATATATGTAAGGTTGCTCATCTGTAAAGTAAATGGGATGAAAGAATTAATCATCTTCGATTCTTTTAAGCATGTTAACAGCAAATTCTCTTCATCTCTAACCCAAAATTTAGGCATATCAAGTTTAATGCAATTTTCACACATTCACAGAAACACACATATCCGGTGATGTGTGTTACTTATAAACTTACTGAATTGTCACACTAACGCGAATGGACTAGATTTACATGAATGAAACCGCACACTCATTCGAGCTCATTTGCTGATTATCACAAACATATTTATCCCAACGCCGTCAACTTTATTTTGAATGGCACAGACACGAAGGAATCCTCCAACCTCTTAATAACTATTCAATCCCTGGAATAAAATGAATCTAGTATTTCTATTTTATGACGTACGTAAATGCAAATCCGCCGAATAATCATTCAGCTCTTCTTTACTCTATATAAAAAATTCTTATCATCTAACTTTCAAAGGCCTAAAAGTACCCTTTTATCCTTCCTTATATGGATTGTAATTCATTTTAATTTACTTTTTATATTTCCATTTAGTCACGAACTATTAAACACACAATCTTAATCAAATATAATATTAAAGAATGAGGAATAAGGAATAATATTATAAGAAAAATATGATTAGAAAGGATAATGAAGCTAGATGTTACCACATTTGGTCAAAAATTAAGATCTCAGAAAAATTATGAAAATAAAAAAATACAATATATGGTCAATATTTATACAAATTTATGAAAAAAAGAGTTTAAATAATTAAAATATGAAATACTATTTTATATAATGAATTGTTTAGAATATATAAATTGTATAGATATATTAATAGCTCTTTTGAGTTATATTTTATTTCTGCCAAAATATTTTAGAAATTTATTCATTTGAATGTCTAATTTAAAATAATCTTTAAATATTTAAAAGCTCATAGTAAATGAGTTTGCAATTGACAATATTTTACTTTAAGATACTGAAATTTACGAAAAGGCAAAACCATTTCGGTTACAAAAGCACATTGTACAAGTCTTCAACACTTGCCCCATGAATTGCAGAGATTAGCTATAAATATAGGTCTAATGAAAGGATGCTTTTCTGGTATTAAAACAAGGTCTCTTGACTAAAGTAGTGTGCTCTAACTTATTCTGATTTATGACCTTAGGACCATCAAAACATTTAATAATTCCCGGACTAATCTTGGGAGGAGTTTAGCAATTATATCATTCTAGAGAGAATGTAAAACAACATAAGTATTTTAAATTTCTTTAGAATCTGCCGAATAGTTACAATGTTATCACCAAATCCTCGTAAATAAAGCAAAACGGAGACTGACGTACCAACCGACTGACAGACCTACATAGTGAGATATAGAGTCGCACGCGACTCAAAAATATTGTTATAGGTATATTCCATATAAATTATCACTTGATTCGAGCCGAGTGGTAAATATTAATTCGTAAGGTTCTAGTTGATTTTAAGAATAGATGAGAGCTTGGATGCAAATTACTTTAGTAAACTCAGTAAAGTCGAAAATTGAAGCAAATGTGAATTTTCTGATCCCAATTAATATTGCTAATGTTGAGCTCTTGAGGAGCCAGGTCTGGTAAAGCCAATAGGGCCATTCCTGGCTGAATTCTAAAACTTGGCGCAATTATTTTTTCAATAAAGTTTCATTGTAACCATTTTGATAGGAATATTTTAGCAATATAATAATAGGGTAATATAATATAATAAAGAAACTGTCATAGATAAAAAGATTAAATTACATTATTTTAAATTTACAAAAGGATTTTGACATCATGTAAATTGAATGGACTAGAATCACTTGATATCTTTGGAAACTACTAAACACTTTTTCATTGAGATCTAGAGTGTAGTTCAGGAAATCGTTTTAGGTTTTAAAATAAAATATATATTTCTAAAGTTTATTGGCGAAACTCAACAACAATGTGTTGCAAAAGTGTGTTTCGTCCTTATGTCCAAAGATAACATTTATTTAATACCATACATTAATAAATTTACCTCCTCTACTCTAGGTTAAATTAGGTCATATAAAATTTAAAACAATATCCCTCAAAAGTACATTAAGATGGATCCAATAGCAAGAATTTAACGAATTGGTTCATATCACGACTTTCCCGCTGGAGCAGGGAATCAATAATTCTAAGTGTTCCAATTAATCGAATTTGCTAGCTCTTAATGAAAGAAAATGAGTAAATATAATCACGCTATTCGCAGCGTATTAAAGCGATCAGGGAGAAAAGATCTTTATACAAAATCAATAAAATAGAAGATTCAAAATTTAAATTGTTACAGTAATGAACAATTCATTACCTCAAATGTATTAATAGTTGAGATCTGATTTCAATTAAGATTTGCAGTAATCCTTTGTTCTGTAGCATGATAATTTACCATACAGAAGATTAAGGAAAATATAATTACTGTTGGAAAATTGAGACTTAGCAAAACTGGGAGAGAAATAACTAATTTCGAAATTCAATAATTTTCCCCCTCCAACTTTTCTCCCTTTGAAAAGAAAAAATATGGAGAATTGAAAACAAAGCAATTCTTCCCCTAAAGATAAGAATTATGGACACTTCATAATTTATTCCACTAGTGAAGTACTTAAACTTCCTTTGAATACAGAAGTTGGCCTTAAATAAAACGAATTCTTCCAAAATTGCACGCCTTATTGTTTGAAAAATTCGTTTGTTATAAAAATGCAATTTGAAGGTTTCATAAAAGTGAAAAATAGTGCGTAGGAGTTTCAGAAGACAGCATTATTGTAATTTCAAATTCAGTGTATAAATGCATACTATAAAGGGATATTCGGTTAATTATTTTCAGAAAAAAAGCAATATTACATAAGGCTTAGAAGAAAACCAAAGAAATTTTTTCTCCTACAAAATGATGAAATAATATTCAATGTGACAACTTTCGGTTCAATGATACGAAGAACTCTGGTTATGAACTCAGCGTAAGTGGCAGTCAGTTCATATTAGCTAAGTGGATTAGCTAATATTTCCTGTCATAATTTTTCCAGATTCACTTCAAACTTCGACACATAGATGAGAGTTGTTCCTGAATTTCTTTTCAAATAGCAACTCTACCCCAAATCCCACTAGAAGCAGAATTGGAGAACTTGGAGACCAAACTTCTTTTGAACAAAGAGCTCAAAATTTGTCTAGTATTGTTTTAATTTTGTGGGCTGTTTGATCTTGCTCCTTCTTATAACTCAGTTAGAGCGCTATTTCCTATTCTGATTTCAGCCATTGAATAACTTTCAAATAAACATGCTCATTTATTTTACCCATCTTCATTGAAGATAATTTGGGGGACCCATTTATGTTATGCCCTCTGACAACATTACCGAAGTTGGACTCTGGACTCCTTAAAGATTCTGCTTTTCAACCGGAATATCATTTTTGTTTTTGCCGTTGTAGAACCTGCTAAGCTCTTTTAACTCTCTTGTTATATTGGCTTCTAGAGCATATGAACTTTAGTTGTCTCGAATGCATGATGTTTTAGATCATTTTTTGCAATTTTTGTTTGTTTAAATATCTTACATGGTCGTTTGACACTCCTAAGTGCATTTTTCCTAATCTTGTTTTTCGAGTTCGTGATGTGAGCTTGGATCCTCATTGATCGGGTCGATTTAGTTTTGACTCTTTGGAAAGAGCTGTCTCTCACTTTAGGCGGTTTAATATCTAAAAACCCCACATTTTCCTACCTCTGTTTCAATATTTTGAAAATATCGGGCACTGCCTTCCCTCTTCTATAGTTATTCAATTGGATTCATAAAACTTAATAAATCATAAATGAATCAACAGGAAGGTAATTAATAAATATTCTATATATATTTAAAAGGATATGTAAAAACAGACTACACTTCTTTTTTCCGGAAACTCTCTATAAAAAAATTCGACCAAAAGTAGCGAAAGAAATATGAAATACGAAGAGAATGAAATTTTGATCATGAAATATTCTAACAAAGAAAATGATTTGTGAACTATAGAAATTTGGAGAAAACCAAGTTATGGAAGCAATCTATGAACAATGAATTCTGACAACATATCAGAAAAAAGAATCTTCAGGCTTTAGTAGCAAATGGAGGAAATTATTCCATGAGTGATTTATGAAGCAAATACCCTTTTGGCGTTTCTCCTACGTCATTAAGTGCAACTACAGGTATAGCACGACAAAGTGACTGAAAGTTAATTACTACTAATTAGCACTTAAAAGAAGGTAACCTCTTATTTTTTTTATCTCATATATGATTTTCTTCTCTCCGATGACATTAAGGATCGTAAAAAAAAGAAAAGTACTACAACAATGGTGTCACCTGAGTTGCATAAACAGTCTGATTTTCCGTGCACCAAGACATAAAGGAGTAAATAATGGGTGTACAGAGAACAAACTCTCAAATAATATAATTTCACGAATCTTTAAATGGTCTTAAATTGAATATTTGCTCGCTCCGATCAATTTCGCTTTGTTTATTCTATATCTTAAACTTCTCTCTCCACCATATGGTAATGGCAGATATTAATGTTGCGAAGATTTAGAGGAAGTGTCAGGAGGAATATTAACTTATGATCATTCTGTTCACGTTTGTGAATGGCAATTTAATATTGTCAGTATGATTAAAGTCAATGGAGCTACAGCTGCCAGTGAAGGCCATGTGACTCTCCGATATTGCAAATGCAACGAAAATGAAGAGAAATTAGAATATTTGCAGTAGGAACTTAATAGACACACTTTGCTGGAGTCTCTTTTACCACACTCTCAATTACTTATATGTGTAGAGATCCATGTACACAAAAGTTGCGCACAGTCATCTACACGTTCTTTTCCAGACTCGCGTGTTCCGACTGGAACGACGATTGATTTCTATTTGGTTGCTTTAGCTTCCTTTGGGTCACAACAAATATCTATTCTAACAGAACTATCATTTAACCATTTTCTTCCATTTGATAATAAGAACAGTCTGTTACACTAAAATCCTTTTTTTCAAAATTTGTTATCCTTTCTTACTATAAATTCCATTTTTCACCATCTCTCTATAAAATTCCTTTGATATATAATCTCTGCTCACTCTATTTCTCGAATATACATGAACAAACATTCACTTAACACATGGCTCCTTCCCAGAAACCCCATTAGTCACGCTGACCTTCTCTACACATATAAAACAATCAGAAATTAAACACGCATTCACAAAATTCTTATCGTTCTCATTATTCACATCATACACAGTCGAATAGATGACTTCATGTTCGCCATTGTAATCCATCCACCTCGATGGATAGGATTCACAAGCTCAAGCTATTCATCGTATTAAACCTCAAGTTCAAAATAAGGGGTATTTTTCCTCAAGTTGCTTGGAGAAAAAAAATACGAACCTATTTGGTGGACACCCTCAAGGATGAACTCGAAGCCGGAACTTGCATTCAAGCGGAAGAGGAATATTTGTGCCAACCTGGAAATGGGGACCCCCGGCACAATCAAGCATCAACTCATTCTCTCACTATAAGTATCAACTACTTCTCTTACTACATATATCACTAGAGGTAAATGAATGAAGAAGGATTTTTAATGTCAAAATCTGGGTCTCTTGAGCATGGAAGCGCTTCAATGAGGTTTGTGTTCCATCGCACTCGTAAGGGTTAATTTTTTGCAACGACATCTCAGCATTCCATCAAATTATCATTTCTTTACTCCTCAAAGTTCCGTTATCGTTATAAGTTATTTCTAGAGGTCTATAATACACCCTTAACCAAATAGTATTATATATTGTCATTGTGGTACCTAAACACTTTCATTTCAATTGATTTTCATTCTTTCATTTTAGCCTTTCATTTGGACATAAGGCTGGTATGGGATTGTAACACTACTCCAAAGTAGGATTTAAACATGTAACATTTGTAAAAGGCTGAATGGCCCAAGTAACTATCTCTTTTTACCGCTACCAAAAGATTAGCGGTATAAATCTGTCTGAGTATAAGATTTCTCTAACAAGGTTATTGAGAAAATTTGATGGAATCATGTAGAGGTGTAATTCCTTAGGCTAAGTGTCGAGTGTTAGGTTCTAGGGAAGATCCAGATCCAAACACAAACTTTGATTCACTTAATCTCCTTATTTAAGATTGCAAGATGGGAAATTCTGAGCAGAAAAGACAAATTGATGCAATGTGACCTCAGCTTCTATGCTGGGAAGTTATTCAAGTAAATTGATATTAGTCTATTTGATGCAGGATTGAGTCATATGCCAAAAATTGGGAAACTACCTAATTTAGGACGACAAGAAAATTCTACTTCATCATCATCATCAATGTCCCTTAATTTATTGTTCAGGTCAACCAACTATCCCAAGTTAGATTGCCTTGAAGAGAGAACATACTCTGGAAATTCGAGCTCTTGTTTTTCATTATTTAAATTGCTTGGATGGATTCTTCCCTTGATAGATCCTCTTGTTGTTTTCTTAAAGTTTCTTTTAGAAAACCTTTTTTTTTCTGTTATTTTTACGGTAAAGGATGAGATCTGGTAAAAGAAATTTCGCTGGGGGGAAGCAATCATCCTTGCAGGGTTTGGTTAGAAATAACGTAAAATAAGTCACTATACGATTTTCTCAACTAATTTTCCAATGGGTTTGCTACAGAAGGTCTCCATCCAATCATTTGATGGCGGCCTAACATTTGATTATGACGTGGGTTCATCACATATATTAAATAAATATATTACATAAATCAACATTTAGGTTATGGCAACCTAATCATTCTTTCTCCTCTGAGATAAGATCATCCCATGGTTTATTTCAGTTATTTTCCTTTCGCAAATAACAAAGGAGAGAGGAGGAGGAGGACACTTCAGCAACACAAGTATGAAGGAGGAAGGGTTTTCACTCCTGGGAAATTAAAGTGATTAGAATCTTTCATCATAACCTAGAAAGGTAGATAAACTGGATTTTCTAATAGGTTGAAAATAAATGTTTCGTACAACTTTTATTGATAAAGAATTACAACGAAACAATGCAACAAAACAAGCATCTCAATAAACAATGTAATAACTATTATTTTCGAGCCGCAGCTTTAAACAACGAGAGATATAGATGCCTCTCGTGTAAAATTCAACTGTTTTAGTTTCAAAGAAGTCTCAAAATGAAGTTTTCAGTTTTTCATCAGGTTTGTAATGGAGAACTTCCAACCCCAACTCCAAGACTTTTTTACGGGTATGATTTGTAACGTTTGGTATGGCTTTGAAAAAGGTGCCTACATTGTCATTGTCGATATATGATGTCTACCACTTATTTCCGATCGTGGAGATCGAATTCGATACGCTGAAGCTTGTTAAACCAATCATTGTATGTGCGATCTCTTATTGTGTCCTATCCAAATGCTTGGTTGAAACGTCTTTGCTATTTGGCAGGGTTTATGTCGGAATTGTAATCAGAGATTCAAAGACTACGTTGCTGTTCATGTGAGAAAGTCATTTGATGTGCAATTTTTCAAGGTTTATATATCAATAGGGTGTCCGACTAATTTCTCTGCAGTGGCTTAGGCTTTCTTAGGGCTCACTTGAAAGTACATAGTGACCCAGTCTACCTAGGTTCTATTTTACTGTGCACTATTTTATTGTATAGATCTATAAATAAATAATCTTTCAAAAAGTTTGTGTGGGAACTATATTTCCAAACAAATAAAGAGATTCATTATAAAAATCAACCAAGACAGTAACTTGTAGCTTCAGGTCACACTCGTAAGCTTGTGATGCAAGTAAGTTGTAAAAATATTGCGCAGGTTTCCTGTGACAAAGGAGCAAATAAACTGTAAAAATTTGCCTTTTTGAAGCGAATTTAGCACAATGCCATGGCCGAAGACCGCACAAATATGTGAGAATATTTATTGACAAAGATGGAGAAATACCATAATTGGAACCATAAATTCTTTTCTTATTCCCTACAGTGGAAGGAGCTGGAGTTGATTAATTGTTCCATCGCGAGACAGGGATAAAAGTGCAAAGATTACCTTTATCATTGTTTAGCGAGTGAAATAGAACGCTGAGACGCTACGGCTTATCACCGTTTCCTCTCCTCGAGCAGGTAACTAATTTAACTTCGTGTTATTTTCGCCACGTAATTTTTCCTCCCAAGGCTTCCCTCACTCTTCCAACAAGAGCTTTGCCTCATTAGGGACCCAGTGCCCCTTCAGTTCCCCTTAACTTACATAAAGTAACTTCAAGGGCTTACCAAATATTCTGAGACCGTGATTTTAAAAAGCATCAGAGAATAAAGTGAAGGGTCTTGTGGCCGAATTTTTATCTTATCCTTTTGTCTTTCATTGATCCCTTTGAGGTAGTGGCGGGAGGAGTTAGGGAGAAAGTTTCTTAGGGCGAAGAATAAAGGGAACTCCTTATGGAGATGAATTATTTTGACTTAGACACCTGCATCTGTTTATTTTTTTCTCTCGTTCTCTCTCTCTATTTATCTCTCTATCTCTCCTTCTTTCTTTCTCTCCGAAGTTTATACGCGGTGTCCATATTGTATGTATAAAACTATAAAATTTCATTTGCTAAAAGTAGAACGATGATTACATTTATTTTCCGAGAGATTGAAGAGGCCCTATTGAATTTCAGCCTACACTTTGTTCTTTTATCCGGTTTCAACTAAATGTCCTCCTCTCTTTGGAAGTTAAGAGGCCAAAATGACGCCACAAAAGCAGGAAATGCAGCGTTTCCTGTGAATTCGAGACTAGGGTGGATCGAAAAATGGGGGATTTGAAAAAGTTTTGAAACTCACGTTCCAACCATGATTTTTTTATGAACCTTTGACAAACAATTGGATTGAAATTTCGGACTTGTAAATTAATATTTTCAGATTCCTAAACGCAATTGAAAGTTTGATAAAAAAGCAAAAATGTCGGAAACTTCTATCTATTTGTTTTCAAACTTCAAGTTGTTACATAAATATTTATGTCCTATACGGGGTATATTATTTCAATAAAACTTTAAAAAAATATATTTTAATAAAATTTACAATAAATATTTTGCTTACATTTTATTGAATATAAATAATCTATTAACTAACTACTCGATATTTTTCCTTCATTTTCTTCCCTTTGTTTCCATGCAACCTGTAGATTTTTATCATCATTACTCTGAAATAGAAGAAATTGAACAATTAATAGTCGAATATTCCAATTTTCATTATTATTCAATATCCATTTATTCAATGCAGTTATATTCTTGGCATTAATTGAGGGTATTTTTTTCCTGCTAGTAACTCTCCTTTGAGCAGTTTGATGCATCTCTCAACCGCTTGTGTGTGACAATGAAAGATAGATTTTTGAGGGAAAAAGTTTTAAAAGTTGATCATCGGAGAGCGTCCTCTTCAGCGGAGGCTCGGTCACAACAGTCTGCTGCTAATTAATTAGGCGGATGTAGTCGTCATCTTCAAAGTTTATGTCTGGGATCTTGAAAGTGCGTATTGATTTTCCTTTATAATATTTTTGTTTCTTATAAATCTTCTCCATGCGAGTTTCCGGATATGATTTTTTTCATCTTGCAGCATAGAGAGGAGAATGTTTTCCGCATGTGAAAAATAAGCATTTCTTTGAATCACTGCGGCAACTATATCTATAATCTGTTTGTTCATCCCTTGCAGTGATTTTACTGTCATGAACAGGTTGACTACTTTATCTTGCGAAGAAGAGTTAGCTTTTTTTTCAAATCAACATGGTGCATACACTTTCACAAAGAAGAAGCGTCTGAAATTGAAAGATATAATCGAAGTATCCAATTTGCCATTGTAAGCCATCGTGCATGCGACATTTTTCCAGGAATCTTACGAGCCATTTCAGCAGAAAATGTACCCTGTGAGATTAATAGAAGGAAATCAAACAGATACTTTTGATCGGTGGTCAGAGTTCCTCAAGTCAGCTCAAGGCAAATTAGTCGGAATTGGCTCGAAATCAATAATACTTAGAGTCTCACATATATCCAGTTCTTTCCCTAGAAGTCCGAAAAATCCAAAAGGCCAATGCAGTGGTATATTAAGTTTTTCTTCTAAAATTATGATCACACGTCCTTTTTTTTCTTCTAGATACGAGAATATTGCGTCGCATATAGCTTTTTCAGAACCAGTCTTCATTGTCAGGTGTCCAACGGATTGTGGACCAGGTTCTTCTATCACAGCGATTTGCTTTTCCATTATCTTCTCCTTTTGAAGTGTTTCCTCCATCGACTCAAAAACAAATGTGCTATCTTTTCTACCTTTAAAATAAATAGAATATAATGGCTTATTCGATCTAATTTCTTGCTGTAGTATAGTACGTTCTTTGACAAGCTCTCTTCTAACCTCTGACCCATCAACTACTAAAGAAGTTTCCTTTTTCTTCAATTGACGATAAGTA
Organism: Ceratothoa steindachneri; assembly: GCA_963969495.1. NCBI lineage: Eukaryota > Metazoa > Arthropoda > Malacostraca > Isopoda > Cymothoidae > Ceratothoa > Ceratothoa steindachneri. The sequence goes on along the minus strand of OZ018317.1, from coordinate 52,405,616 downwards.
TTTAAGGATTGAACTTGTTATTAAAAGCTGCAGCTCGATCAGACACACTAGTGTGGTCACATGCCAACGCAAATTCTGACAATTTTTCTCGTTTTGATGGAGTCTTGGATGTATTTTTTTTTTACATCTTTGCGTTGCACGAATATAGGAAGCTCATAGGCACGACCTTCATCAGAAGATTGTGTTGCTGTACTGGATGAAGGAAGAATCACTTCGATATTATCTTTTAAAGTAGATGGTTGATTTAAGAGACAACACTCGGGATTCTTCCTAACTGCACTCTGAATATTCTTCTTTGATTGCATTTGATCGATATTACCTATTGTTAATTTCATAGTTGTTCATTGGTCTTCCAGAAACGTTTGCATAAAAACAGTTTTCAAAGCTATCGCATTATAACATGAAATATCAAACAATTGTTCTGCATTCTTTGTAAAATCGTCACATTTCTATTTGATTGATGTCACCTTTTTGCTACTAATATTTCTCATTATAGGCAGATATTTTGAAAAATAATTTAAAATTGTTTTCCTAACTGCCTCTATTGAGACACAAGGGATCGATGCCGTTTTCCAAATAGAAATTAACTTCTCCGCTACTAATGTGATCTTTTGTTTAATTGGCGGTTCTTTTCTATTGCGGTTCTTTTCCTTTTCTCGCTCAAACAAAACATATTTTATTATCTCTTAATAAGTTTGCAACACTCATTCACCATTGGCGCTGGGTGCGCCAAACAATCAGCGTTTAATTTCATAACGCGTTCTAGGTTTAAATGCCATAATTATATATTGTTTTAATTTTTTTCTTACATATTTTTTGCTCTGAAATATAATAAAATGTGTATAAATATTTATTGTACACTATGAATAACTGTTCTTAAATCTAAATAGAAGAATGTCATCAAAACAATAGACAATGGACAGAGCCCCCTGCACACACATATATCCACTCTCAACAAGACCCTCCGCGCTACTAAAACATAATTGTCACGTACGCAGCTATAATATGTCATTGATGATCTTTTTTACTTTACAATTTCGTTTACCTGTTCTTTAAAAAATAATTATTTGTTTAGAGATATCAATTCAAAATAAAAATTTAATTTCAAGATATAATCCCGGAAATCAAAATTTAGTTGAAAATCGCATTATTTTCAATTTTCAATGACGTTGAGGAACTCTTAAAAATTATTATATCCAAAAGTCCTTTTAGGAGGCTTAATTTTACAAATAGCCTCATAAAAAAATCGTGGTGGGAAAATAAATTTCAGAAATATGATTTTTGTTCCATCCTAAATTCGAGACCAACTCCGATCTGCAGAACCAAAGAAATAACAATAAAATATGGGATGCTGCTACAACTCGTGTTATTTTCTGTGAAGGCTACAATTTCATGGAGAAAGAGATGATATATGCATGCGAGTGAAGCAAGAAAATACGAGAATATCGATTCACGATAAAAAAAAATCACGTGGAGTTAGAGATGTAGATTAACCGCATTGAAATCTACCCAGTATTTCAATTGTTAAGATGAAGAGTCCTTTGTAAATAAGTTGAAAGAATTTGAATCGCATTTCCTTTTCTTGCATGCAATTCTCATTTGACGCTGCTAATCATGTATGTCCAGCCATAATTATTAGCCTGATCTAGTCTGGGACCTGGAATAACTTTCAGAAAGAAGGTAGGCATTTATGCATATACAATGCAGATAGTGTGTAAGCTCTGAAGGCATATGAGGGAATTTGCAAGGTAGAGGAGCGTTGAGCAAAATAATGGAGGAAATCAAAGGCTTCCTCGGTTTGGCGATAAGCATTCCTCTCCGTTTGTGGAATCTCATCGTACTGGATGAAGTGGTAGTTTAATTTACTAAGAACGCGGGAGAGAAAACCATCGTAGGTTTTTCCGCCAGAGGTTTGGACAACAAAATCGTGAAGTCGTGAGAAGGCAAAGAATACGTCCCTTATATCAGAGAAAGTCAAAGAGGTACACAAATGTGATGTGTTGGTGTTTGGGGAGGGATGGGGGGTTAAAAATGAAACTGTGCAGGTGCATCTATTCTAAGAATTAATGATAAAATTCATGAAATTATGAGAATTGTAAATATGTGAAAGTAGTTCCTAGGAAAACACATGGCCTGCTGAAACCGCAAGTTTACACAATTCTTCTGAGAATCCCACATTCCGCAATTAAATTCCCTCTTGCAGGAGAGAGGAATGTATCGTGACAACCACTACATATTCTGATTTTCTGAAAAAACTTATGGTACCATGATTGCCTAAGTTATGTATCCACTTCTGCAATCACGATGGTGCTCTCTCTTGGAAGGGGCCAGCTAGGTAGATTACCAGACGTAGCGCCTAAGGAGTTATTCTGACGCTGTGTGGAAGACATCTTCAGCACTAAATGTTATGACTATCCTTCTCGCTAAAGAAGGTTCGCTATTCTCCTAGACTTACCTCTTCTCCACAAAGAAGAAGAGGGAGGGGTGAGGGAGGAGGGGCGAGTATATGTTTGACTTTTGGGCGTCAAACTTGTTTCCGTCTAGACCGAGAAACCGCAGTGGATCTTTTGGTTTATTTAGTTTTTTGGCATATAATTAATCTCAATCTTTTTGTACGCTTCGCCAACGCCAGGCACGTTCACTACAACTCTTCCTCCACAAGTGATAACTAATCCGTTTTTTTCAGGCGTAAAATTGGCGTTAAGGGCAGCCAATTTACTCTCCCCACTCGAGACCTTCTCGAACTCTTAATTGTAAGCTCTTTGGCAGAATTCTCGGGAATGCATTCATGTTGTCCAGGTTACACTTATTATTGTGCACAGTACACGCTCGACCACTTATCCCTTATCCGTTTGGGATCGTGTATTGTCACTCAGGTCTTCTACAACCATTCTACATGGAAATTTCAACATGGACCGATTAACTTTACCGACCAACCAAACAAAACCAATTTAGATGCCACATTGAAAGTTCTGACGCAGCTTCGGAGTCATTTGCAACCAAAGAGGAACCACTCTTTCTTAACTAGATGGAGTTATTGCATCTCTTACCCTCACCTTTAATCACGCATGATAATTTCTATTCCTTGCGGAACAGAGGTAAGTGTAGGAGGGCTGTATGCCCTCAAGTTTAGCTTCTTTAAATTTTATTACTTGCTTTAAAACCTCTTTTTAAAATCATTCTCGACAGAGACTTCCGTTGATTTTGTCTCCAAATAAATAAATAAGCGAACAAATAAATAATGAATAAATAACATAAATATTCATTGTATGTCGAATATACTTTGCCAGCTCCAGATTATAAAGTTAAAATGTATTGTTTTATTAATTTAGTTTTTTTACTTATTTATATACATTTCGACCTTTTTTTATTTCCTTACTCTTCTTTCCCCCTAAAGTGATGTTTGTTAAATATAATTGATTAAATTATTCAGGACAAATTAATCTAGCTGAATCAAGATATTATTCAAGCTGAAACCTTGAAAAAAGGAAAGCTAAATGTGGATATTGTATGGAAAAAATAGTAATAAAAAAACGCCATCTAAAGAAAAATTCTTTTATCAACAATTTACATACTGACATCTTTATTAACGTGAAAAGTGAGCCTGCTTTGTTTTGTAGTTAGGTTACGCATCGGCACTTCATTTCTGGAGAATTGCAAGACAGCATGAACAATCTGGAGAGTACAATACCGCGTGAACAAGCAGCCTCACATCCCCTAATTAATTATTTAAAAATATCCCATCGCCCAGCACTTCAAGAAGCACTGATCTACATTACGTTCCAGGATCTTATGTCCAAAGTATTTCATCTCCTTTTTCCTCTTATCTCTGCCTTTCTCATTACAAGTTCCTTAAAATAATTCAGAAATTTCCATAGTTTGATTCTTCGTACATCTAGTTAACTTAATTAAAATGATTTTTAGGTAAGCCCAAATTTAAGATATTATTAAAGAGTGAGGTGAGATTAAATTAAGTAAAACTTGTAATGTTTGGATGCAGAATAGGATGCAGTGTAGGATGATAATTTGGATGTTATTCGAAAGTCTCGTCAACTCGTGACCTGTGATAAATATTGCATGCTTAGCTTGAGCCTTTGAAGATCGTACTTGTTTTCCTGCCGTCTCGGATAAGCACGTGAATGATTTTAGTTGTGACAAGATGACCTTTTTGGTAAATGTTGCAATGAAATCTAAAGGAAATGGTTACGGGAATCTTGGACTAACGGGCAAAAGATAATGAGGGAGAAATACTCCGATGCAGTTCCTATGAAAAGTAAAGCTGATTGGTAACAGGCAGAGGTTACCAAAATTAAAAGATGGAGTTTGAGTAATAGCAAATAAGCATAAATATACAATCGCCAATAGACGTTAGATAGAATAGTAAAAAAGAGCTCAGACAAACAAACAATCAGACTGAATACCAGTTGATAAGAAGAGAGATAAAAAGCAAATCAGATGTGGAGTCAGATAAAAGGCTTTCAAATATTATCTTTACCAGGTGGTAAACTGAATGATAGGTGAATCTAAGCAAAACATACACACAAATAGACCAACAAATCTAACTAAGAAACGGAAAGACATTGTTATTAATTTGAAGAAGACTGAGTCAAACGTCATGGATACAAACAATCCGACAATTTAGAAACTAGGAGATAGGAATAAAACCTACGGACTCGGAAGGGGACATACAAATATCCATGCAATCAAACTGATTAACTAAAAAATATAATGACAGACAGAAGAAAATACAAAATATAAGATTGAAACAAATACAGTGGTATCTAGATAGAAATACTAACAGAAAGAGGATGAAGAAACTAGTGCAGAAATATACAGAGATGAGATGTTTTCAAAAAGCACTATAGAAACTAACAGACAGACAGAACGACAAAGACATTCAGATAATCTAATATAACAAATTAAGCCTAACTAAAAGAAAAAGAGAGACTAGTAGATATATAATAAGGAAGAACAAGACAGAAAGCCTTCTAGGAAAAGAAATCAAAGAAGCAAGATGACTGCGCTAAGTTCAGACATTTTTATTTTGTCAATAAAAAACTAAATTAAAATAATAAACACGGGTACATTTTTATTGTTACCATGGAAACAAATATCCAACTTTATATACCATTTATATTTCGCAGCCAATCTACTACCCTTTTCCCTTAAGCCTCACGCCTCCACAGTGAATACACTGACATGTGTATACAACGATATATAATTCAATCAACAGCAGCTCATATCTGGTGGATGACATAGCTCTGTATAGAACACTTAATTAACATTCACGTCTATTCGTTGTTGTGTCTATCCTAGCTACCTGATTGAAACACTCAAAGAGTGTCGTCGACACTCTTTTCTGTATCTATCCATTAGTTATTATTAGTATTCTATCCTTTCTATATTTTTTTTGCGGATCGGCATTACAATTTGAACTTTTTAACTCCCATTAATTAATATTACCTTATCTCTCTCTTTCTCTCTCTGCTATTCTGATTTTGGTCAATCATTCTTTCTCCCCCACCTTCTTGTCCAGCTCTTTTTCTATCTTTGGACCTTCCATAATCTATGATTTATTTCAACTCATTATCTGCTTTTATTTCGTTTCTCTTCACCATCACCTCTAATGTTCTTCATATTATAGGGACAAGTCCTTTTATCTTATATAAATAGACCAAATTTGGGCACAAGTTAAAGGAATTGATTTCATGTCTCTGCTGACGAAACTAGGCCTTAAGATGCATGAGCTATAAATACATTTAAGCAGATAGAACTCTTTATCTATAAAACACTCTAGCTGTTTGTGTGGCCACAAAGTTGGTCGCTCGTAACAACGGTCATTCACGCGTGCGCATAAAGTGCAGGTTGCGTGGGGTGAAACTTTTATTCTTTGTAAGTATATGATATTATATCATATTATATGGTATTAGATTACATTATATTATATTATACATTATATGTAAGGGAGAGTGCGCAACCCTCCTTAATCTGCCTTTACCACCTAAATGATAATCAATAAATAAAAAAATTATTTACAATATAGGATTACCTGCCCTTTTCTAAACTATTATTTTTGGTGTGTTAGATACCTGGCTTCGTGAATCTACTCATTATGTTTTTATGGGATTAAGTTATTCTCGACCCAGGGAGAAGGATTTGAATAATAAATTTACTAAAGATATATTGAAAATGGATAATGGATTGTGCGCCCCGTAATACCGGCCTTTCTAACTATATAGATCGGAAGAAATTATTTCGGATGAGGAATAAATGGTAGGTATTTGCAGAGTAATTTACATCAAGCACACGAATCTCAAATCAGGTTCACACTAAAAGGGCGAAAGTTAGAATCAAACAACAAGAAGTAGGATTTTGGAATGCTGATTAGCATAGGGTGAGAAGAAAGTTCAGCATTGGTAAAATATATAATAAATTGATTTAATTTAAAAAATCCAAAGGTTCTGTTGAAACTTAATTGGTATATAAGGCCCAGTTTTTATCCCCTTATTCATCAAGAGAATTATCTTATAAATGAAGGAGTAGAAACTAGCGGAACTGTAGAGAGCCTTTATTCTCCTTTTGCTCCAAACCCTTTTGACTGTTATCTCACCTGATAGAAGTGTTAAAGATTCTTTGAGATTTTGAGACTATTTCTATAAGGTATAATTTGTCTCTGAATAAGAAGAGAACTAAGAATCATGGTGGCTTTGGAATTTGCCGTGTTTCTTGAATATTCTGGTAGGAAACTCATAATGTCTCACATACTAAAACAATTAAACTATCTTATTAGGCAATAGCAAAATTCAAAACATTTATCAGTCTAAAATGTAACCATATAAGCTTTGGAAAACTTAAAAAAATTAAGGAAAGCTAGGTAACCTAATTTTAATATTGTTTCCAACTTTAACTTACTCCCTTTGCCTGCAACTCCTTGAAATGATTTTTCTTTCCCTCTTTACCTATTATATACTAGACTTAAATTCATCTATCCTTTTTATTTTTTCTCCTATCTCACTGCATATCCTTTTCCTTGGTTAAATTAAACCATTTTCTTTCTTTGAACCTCAGTTCACCTTAATTAGCATCCCCCATCAATAGCAAAAAATTCGCGTAGGTGGGACTAAATTCTTGAATCTCAGTTAATACGAATAGCTTCACTCAGATGATCATCACATCAAGAAGGATGGAAGGTCAAAACAGTCCCAAAAACAACAAAGATATAACGCAAAGCTTTGGTTAATCTCATTCGTCAGAAATGTAATTAGGTCTCGCGAGATTTATTCGATATTTTCAATAAATCTGTTGTAAAACTAACTGTATAGATATTATTTTAACGTACCTCAGAAAGATAATTATTCGGTGAAGAAATATCATGAAAACGTCCTTAAGCATAATTATTTTCATCTCTGTGTTAGCAATGAAATTTTAATTAGGCTAAACTTGATTGGGGTTACGATCTAAGCTAATAGAAGCATCCCTTTCTCTCTCTTCCTCTACAATGAATGAAGGTGAGCCAGAAAAGGTAAGGTTATTCATCGGGTAGGGATGCGATTTAGGTTCTGTCGATAATAAAATGGCTAACGTTATCTCATATAATTTTCCATGTGTCGGATCCCGCTACCAAATCACTGTTTTCACTGAGGAGGGCAAAACACTTAACATAAAATGGGCCTTATGATCTTTGTTTGCCTCCAATCCTTTCTTCTTATCTCGACAGTATCTGTGCTTCACCTCTTTCTCTTCCCGCCTTTCCTTCTACTCACTGTGTTCTGTTCGTTCATTACATCAAACATCAAAATCTGGGGAGTCAACAACAGTTATTTGAGGCAGCATCTCGAGGATCCTTTTCACTAACCCCTTTCCCTACTGAAGATCTAACACTCTGCTATTCATTTACCCCTATATTTAAAATAAATTATTTAATATATCTATCCTTGAATGCACAGGTATTCTTTGGTCCCATTATTATCACGTATTTAGACTTGTGCTATTACTTTCTCTTCTCATGCTCTTGCGCGCACTGATAAATTCGCAAATAGACCTAAATAATCTTAATTCTCCATGTTCTAGAATTGAATAAAAACCAACGCAAACAACTTAATAATAGAGGGAACGTCTTTACCTCTGCATAATTTACAATGTGTTTCGAATTGTGACATCGAGTTGCAAAAATTGATCAAACAGTTCTCTCAAAATTACGCTCAATGAAATGTTTAATGAGCTATAATTTGAGGAAACAATTCACAAACCACTCCACCTTGTTTACATTTAATATAAAGTTTTATTAAAATACTATGTACCAGTGAGTGGATGTTGTAACCAAATACTTTGCAAAGCTATTGAAGCCCAAAACATTTTCTTTCTTTTGAATATGACAGTTGATGTCATGCTGTAAAATATTAGTCACTTGTTTAAAAAAATTATGAGAATGGTCAATTATATAAGCTAGACAACCTTTTAAATGGCAAGGATATAATATTTATCCATTTAACTTGGGCTCTGATCTTTGAAGTAAAGTATACATATATAACAAAAATCACTGGATTTTCATCAACTGTTTTGCAATAAAATTTACAGATTGGTATTTATGAAGAGATAGAGTTATTTCAGGTCGTTGAAGCCACGCGTCTTTTTATTTCCAAGTGCCAAGTTTGTTGGGCTCAATAACGAAATTATCCACTTAATTGATTTTAGGCCCTTTTATTAAATTAATCATCCAAAGGAGGCCAAATTATAAACTTTCTTTGAATTAAAAGGGGTTTATTTAATTCATAATTGAAGTCATCAAGTTATCACTATTCAAAGCTTTTCAATATTTAGAAATTCTCACGTTTTATCGCCCTCCGAATAATGTACCAAAGCATAGTCCAGAAAATTTCCGTTTTGGTTTTTTGAATCGTAAAATTGGAAAAGGCTAAATTTTTTAGATTTTTCATTTCATATTTTTATTGCTCCAACTTTTTTTCAGATATTACTATGTTACCTATGGCTCGTTTTTTTGCATGTTGTTCCTTAGACCAAACAAATAGGCCTGAATAACTCAAAGAGATAGAGAGAGACCTACTCGTAGCTATAAAAATAGAAATACTTATCGAGAGAAAGAGAGCAAGAATAAAGAACCCTCTTTTTAAATTCCTTTGACTCAGCGACAGTTAGAATTCAGAAGAACAAAATCCTCATATTTTTCAAATAGATTTTTGCTTTTGTATTACATTTTCAGTTTCCATTTCTATTTACATATAACATAAGCGTAATTAGATATTATGAAGGCGTAGATTTAGCTTAAATCGGTTGAATAAATAGTTTCTCGTCATAAATCTATGCATGTGTTCGTGTGTTCTCAGTGTTTGTGCGTGTGTTTGCATTGGAAGGGCAAGTGAAAATTAAAAAAGGCAGGTTGAAGTACATAAGTGTGCAGGGACAATTTGAAATCGCTTGTATGTACGTGCAATGTTCACATAAATTAAAGAAGTCTGCACGTGAGTATAAGTAGGTGTGAATTGTGAGAGGTTATTTATAAGTGAAGACATGTAAGAATGATACGCTGTTCCATTCTTTCAAAGCTTAAGTGAAAATCGTGTCAAAAACGCCTAAAGTTACTTATTAGACGGGGAACAAATTTCTTCTCTCCATGTAATCGAGTCATGAGTAAACTTTGTGGAAAATGTTAAGAAGAATATATGAATAAAGTCGAGCAAACTCTCATTTTTCTCCATCGTCAAAAAAAGGCCATTGTTCGTATGTAACTGATAGAAAAAACTGAAAAAATTGCGTTGTCATAGGACATACAACTGTGTTGCCCTCACGTTCGAGTTAATAGAAAAACGTTTGATGAAATATAAAAATTCTTAAACTGCACTCTTATATATTTGTATATTGCAATCAAGATGCAACATTTTTTCGACAATTCTAAGCAACTTTATAGAATGTAGTAAAGTTAGAGAAAGTAAAATTAGACAGAAGACACAAGTATAGCAGCAAATTCTCTTTCTTTACTCGGGCCTGTAAAGCATACTGAGTATGCTGGAGCTGGGAGGGGACACAAGCCTTTGATGGGGATAGCAATAGAGGGCTAAAGTTTAGGAGGTATAAAGACAGTTTTAAAACCACCAGCCCAACCGGAGCCAGCAGCGTCTGTTGAAGCAATGCTGCTGCTTACTGGCTCCAACAAGAGATGGATGGAAGAAAGCGAGTTGTCGATGGCCTGCATGATTAGCCTCTAATTTGGAAATTACGTAAGAATCTTGTGTAGAATGGATCGAAAATAGAGTGAAATAATATTCTAGGAGGGATAAAGCAGAAGTAGACTCGATCTAATGTGAGACTGGGCGGTGCACTGAAGCTGGGAGAGCGTGTATTCCCTAAATGTAACAGGTGTAAGAGTTTACTGCACCTGGGCCCATTGCTGTTTAACCTGCTTGGTAATAATTAATTACAAGTGGGGTTTTTATCCTAAAGGATATCTAGGCAGAGAGATTTTAAGAATAAAGGTATTAATATTTTTAAGTTGAGTCGAAAATAAACTATTTAAACCGTAACCAGAGAAAGTAAAAAAGGGTATAAACGCTACCTTTTAAATTAGCAAAATAAAATAACATCGGGAATTTAGTCATTCAATAATTAAAGTAGAAATGTTTGTTATTGGAAGAAATGTTCTCTCAACGACCGATTCAAACTGGTCTTCTTGTGAAGAAGCGAGTGTAGGATAGGACATATTTGACGTATGGCGCACTCAAACAAGCTTATAAATCTTGTAAACTACTCTAAGAACTTCCAGAAAGATTAAACATTTATGTCAGGAAGGGGATCATGTAGCTGAAATCGAAAAGATATCCTTCGAGAGATGACTGGATAAGAACATAAAACAAGTTTATAGTGAAAAAGTAAGGATAGAAAAACACCAAATCTATGGAGAATTGGAACTAAGATCAGCCAGGACAACGCAATAGTACTTCTCCTTTTGGAACAAAATGAAGAGCCTTGAATTAAAAAGAGAAACTAATGAGTATGTGATTTCAGACCATCTTATAAGCATGAATGCATAAATTTAATGCAGGTATTCGATCTGTATTAAATCAGCAATAAGCAATTATGGAGTTAGGATGATCCGACAGTATGTTTCCATTAAATGTTAACAACATTGCAAGAGGAGATGTTCAGACTTGGAATGGGAACAAATGTAAATCAGGATTAGTAGAAGGTATTAAGCCAATTTTTTCTTTGCTGCCACCATGGTATTGTTTCATAGCTGGACCTAAATCAATTTTAAAATAGAAAAAAAATATTATTAAGTTTGTTGAAGATAATTATTAACAATAAAAATTTGGGGGATAAGGAAGAAAATAATGATACTATTTTCAAAAACATAGATAATAAAATCAGTACAAGAACAATGCGACGCTGAATTGAGATAGGAAAATTGCTACATGTCCATAGGTGACATGCCATTATGCTTAAAAATAAAAGGATTTTATCATTCTAAATTACAATATTTAAGTTAATAATAGGTCATTTTTAACCTAAGGTCAAAAAGTAGCAGATCTGAGAACATGGAACGCCAAATGTCAGGAATCAGCGGCCAACCCCATAAAACATCAGCGAAACACATTTCTGTTTTAGTTCTACTTGTGGTAATACTTATTGCTTTTGTGACCACTACCCAGAATTCTATTGGATTTAGGTCTGCCCTCTGCAATAGCCACTTCACACACACAAATGATGCCACATGCCACATTCCCAAACATCTAGGGTTGGATAAATCGCGATCATCCTGTTAACATATAACTACATTTCGAGGAGTTGTGACATGCAATTTATACATATATGAATTAAAAAACATCTCCTATGGTGCTGATGAATAGATGGTGCCCCATACCGTGCTAGATCCACCTAGAATGAATCACAATTGGTACTACACAAGCAGAGTGAAATGTTTCTCAAGAAATTAGCTCAGAAAGGTAGTCCCAGTAGTGGTGTACATCAGAAAAATTGTTACAAAAAGTAATATTTTTAAATAATTTTGATGCAAGTTATATTTAAATGGATTTACATAAATTAAGCATAAACCATCAATACAATAATCTTACTTACATACATGATAATTATTTTGATCTGAGCAGAGAACTTTAGACCATTGCCCATGTGTCTAATTATTATGAACTATGTATCTCAGTAGATGGATTTTTTCATGGCTTCTTTCTAGCCTTGCATTTTTCAGCCCTTGATCTTTAAAGACCATTCAAACCGATCTAAATGATTTTTTTGAAATAGAAGCTTCATTAAACTTCTGATCAAGTAGGGATGTTTTTTTATATTCCGTAGAGAAACCTCAATGATAGATTTGTCTTATCTAGATATTATACGACGTTTTGGACTACTTTTCAATCCCGATAGAAGGCTTGTTATATTGATATCTTTTTAGGGTGGTTTCTAGAGCTATTGAAAAGTTGAATTTCTGCTTTTTGTGATTCTCTAACTTCTTTAGTTTTAGTCATATTACTTATTTAGATTGATATTGGAGACACACTAGTTATAAATTTAAAAAGAAATCTTTAATAATTAAAAACCATTTAGTAAATTACTAAGTAATACAAACATTTGTAAAATAATTTGATTATCATAACTATTTATGAATAATATGATAAATCTATAAAGTTTGATTAAATATGTAAAATAATAAATAATTCAATGCTGTTTTATACTTATAGGCAAGTGTGTACATAGAGGACTCAAAACAGGACTTCGCAGTTGGTTGGATGAGGGAAGGGGCTTACTGTGGCGAGTAGAGTAGCAAACTCCAAGTTAGCACAAAGATATATGGGGTCCTATTGTGGGGCGCTCTCTTTGAGTATAAAGGTTTACAGTTTCGAACTATTTCTTCGTTCTTTATAGCAATATGTCCAGCCCGTTTTCAATGAAGAAATTTTATTCTGATTACTCTATCTGTCTCAAAAGTACATAATCGTTTTTATCCATGTATTTCTTCTATGATCCCTATTGGTCATTTTTAAAGTGGTTCGTTTTTAATTTCTACGAGTTACTCTTAATTTATGTGGGATTCTTTTAGGGAAGTTGGACAAATTTATTTTTCTTTAGTTAAATCTGGTAAAAGATATATATATTGACACATTAACTGCATGTATCCAAATACAGGGAGACAAGACACAATTCAAATATGCAATCTATATATATATTTGAGTATACTAACTTATTTCTGATTTAGTTGGTGTATCCATGATTTAGATATTTTCAACAGACTTTCTAATATACTTTAATAACTGAGGCATGTTAGGAGTGAATTCACTGTACAACAAATTTCAGTGTCAAGAGATAACATCGATCTCATGTGCATTTTATTTTTGAATTGAGTGTGTTGGATTCGAATTTGATAGCAAAAATTTACCAGCACGTAATATTTTCTTGTAAATTGCTGATTTAAAAATTATGCAATTTATAACAATTTCCACGATGCCAAAAATGTTTTTTGCTCCCAAATTCAGGTAAAATGTGTCCACTGTAATTAATACATGAATATACATATTATGAATTGACATGTTTGTTAGCATTATTTAATCTATTAACTTAAATTTTAGTATTTACTTCTTCGTTTGTAAGATCTGCGGCGTGTCACGGTTCAGATTTCAGAAGAAATCAGCCAGCATAGAATGGCTCCATTTTCCCTTATATCTGTTTTCCATTCAATCTATAATTTGATGGAACTTGTCTTCATGTTTATCGCAAACATTTCCTGTATTCTATGGAAAGAAGGACAGATGAAAATGAAGAAAGTGTATCTTAGTAAAATATTGCATCCGATATCATAGGATCACTTGATTAGGCTCTGACCTATAAGATCTCGCTAGGAACCCTGGTGCTTTCCCAGAATCCTTTGCATACATCTTTGAATGCAATCCATGCCACTAGCTCAGTTTCAACCATTGTCACCTCGAAGTTCTCATGAGCTATAATTGGTCAAATCTGAGAGCCTACGAATATGCCTTCTTTAATCTTGGCACCACTTATTTTAGGAGAACCTGGAATTATGGCTTGTTATGTTGCAGGGCTTTAGTAAATTGCTTTATTAAGCCTAATATCATATGCAGTGGTGTCAAAAAGATTTTCTCCTCATTAATTAGTGGTCATGAATTACATCATGCCACCTAGGCGTCAGAGTTTCAAGATATGACAATTCTCAACGTACATGATGTTTTAATTTTTTACTATTGCTCACCTGCAGAGGAAGCAATTAAACCTGGTGTTTCCAGTTTCTAGCCCATTAATTAAGGCTACTACTTACTAGTCCGTAAAAATTAGCCACTCATGGTCCTTGTAATCTATGTGGCTCAAAATAAAGGCAAGGTTGTCATATGTTTCTCATTAAATGAACGGAACTGAAATCATATTGTTCCTAATGTACAACAGAACCACTTTTATGTTGTTAAGAGATGGAGCTATGAATACCCTCCACTCATTTGGTTAATATGAGAGATCACGGGCATTGAATAGGCCTCTGATATCATAACAATAAGTAAAATTATTTTAAATATTGAAGAATTGTTCTAGATCTGCAGACGTGAGGCCAGGATTTCACTCTTTTGCTTAGTAAGTGTTAAATCACGAAATAGATCATTGATGTCCTATTCGGTGATGAGGTAGGGTTTCTTTTTTTATATTTAAGCTGAAACAAATATGGTGTATCCTAAGATTCTTAATCGTCTGAGTTACTCGTGCCATCGCTTTGGTAGTTCACAGGGCCGGCTCTGGACCAGAAATAGCACTTGAATGTCAAACCTGGTGAATAGCAGACTAAAGATTTCTTGATAGATTTCTTGGCTTTTCTGTTGCGCCCTGCAGTAAAATAAAAGAAAATCAGAGAAAAAATGGATTTTGATGGCTGTGATTACTTGGAAAAATAGTGAAACGACATCATGGTATGTATTTTGATCCTTCAAATTGATAGATCTCTTGAAAATTTATTAAATAGCAGGAAAGGACACATTGAATATCCACCTTTAATATCTGTTGAGCATAATTATCAATCCATTGAATGGTCCTTTGCTCCCACCAAAACATTGGTATGACAAAAACTAGGCCAGGCTCTTGGCCTTTTACCCAGGCAGAAAGGGAACGGGGACACCTGACACAACCTAAGTGAGTTGGCCAGCGCTTGTTCTGGTGACCCACATTCCATCTAAATTATAGCTCATAAAGATTCTTCACATGTTTAGTCAACTGCCTCTTGAATCGTCTTAATGTTACTGATCCACATATATAACAGAAACCTTCTGAGAAATCGTTTTATTCCATAGGCATTTTAGTTATGTATCCTGTAAAGAAAAATCACTACAGTATGTGAAAAAGTTCTGCTGACTAAGAGTCGCGTGCTCTCACTTTACTAATTTATGATCTTACGACCTTCAAAACTTTCAATAATTGACGGATTATCCTTAGTAGGCCTTTGACAATTATTTGATTAGAAAGAAAATATAAAACAACGTAAGGATTTCAAATTTCGTTAGTATCAGCCCAATGATTATGAAGTTATTGCGAAATAATTCCCAGGATAAATTTTGGAGGAGTTTGGCTGTTATATCTTTAGATAAGGGTTTCAAATCTCGTTACAATTAGCCAAAGAGTTATAAGATTATTGCCTAATAAGTCACTAGCTAACCTTAGGAGAACCTTGGCAATTATATCATTAGAAAGAAAATGTAAAATAACCTACAGCTCTCAAATTTCTTTAGGATCTGCCGAATAGTTATGGTGTAATGGCCAAAACAAAATAATTCCCGGGAAGACTTACGGTGGTGATGGTGTAAATGGTGTAGGCGGATCTGGTGTAGGTGGTAGTGGTGTATGCTGGCGTGGGTGTAGTTCTTGGCGGTGTAGGTAATAGGACTCGTGGCGTAGGTGGTGGAACTTGTGGCGTAGATGTTTCAGGTAGTGTACTGGTTGTGGTTAAGGTGATGGTGGTGGTGTAAGTGCTGGTGTTGTAGGTGGCCTACTGGTAGTGGTAGTGAAGGTGGTAGTGGTTGTGTAGGTGGTGGTGGTGTGAGTGCTGGTGTTGTAGGTGGTCTACTGGTAGTGGTAGTGAAGGTGGTGGTAGGAGTGGTGTAGGTGGTGGTGATGTAAGTTGTGTTGGTGGTGGTGTAAGTTGGGGTGGTGTAAAAGGTGTTGATTTTGGTGGTGTAGGTAGTAGTGGTGGTAGCTGTGGTGGTGTAAGTGTTGTGCTGTAGGTTTGTAAGGTGATGGTGGGGTATTTGGGGATGTAGGTATTGTGATGTAGGTGGTGGTGCTATAGGTGTTGTAGGTTGTTGTGGTATAGGTGTAAGTGGGGTGATGTTGAGGGTGATTGTGTAGGTATTGTTAGAGTAGCTCGTATTGTTGTATGTGTTGGTGGTGTAGTTGTTATGTGGTGTTATGTCGGTGATGGTGGTATAGGTGCTGGTGGTGTAGGTTCACTTGGTTTAGGTTCTCGTGGTTTAGGTTGTTGTCGTGTAGGTGATGGTGGTGTAGTTGGTTTTGGTGGTTATGTAGGTGCTAGTATTGTTTTGGTGGTGATCGTCGCGTAGGTATCGGTGGTGTAGTTAGTGGCGTGTGTATTGATGCTCTAGGTATTGATGGTGTAGGTATTGATGGTGTGGGTATTGATGGTGTAGGTGGTGGTGGTGGTGTGAGTGGCGGTGCAGGTGTTTGTGTAACTGGTGATTGTGTATGTGGGGTAGGTCGTAGTAATAGTGGATGTGATGATGTTGTAAGTCCTGGATAGTTGGTAATGGATCTGGTGTAGATTGTGGTAGAAATGTAGGCGGTGGTGGTGTAGGTGGTTTTGTTGTTATTAGTGTAGGTAGTGGTGGTGTATATGGTGTAGTAAGTCGCGGTGTAGGTGATGGTGTTGTATCTTGTAGTGGTGTAGGTGATGGTGGTGTAGGGTGTGCTAGTGTATTCGGTAGTGATGTATGTAGTGTTAGTGTAGTTGATGTAGGTGATGGTGTAGGTGTTGGTGCTATGGTGGTGGGGGTGTAGGTGATGGTGGTGTAGTTGGTGGTAGTTTACCTAACGTATGTGGGGTAGGTGATGGTGTTGATGTTCGTGATGTTGGTGTAGGTGGTGATACTATAGGTGTTGGTGACTAGGTCCTGTTGATGTAGGTGGTGGTTTATAGATGGTGGTCGTATAGGTGCTGGTGTTTTAGGTGGTATATGTGGTGTTTTTATGTGTTGGTGGTGTAGGTGGTGGTGTTGCAGGTGGTGTTGGTATAGGTAGTAGTCTTGTAAGTGTTGTTGTTGGTGGTGAAGGTGGTTATGTTGGCTGTGCAGGTCGTTATGGTGTAGTTCCTGGCGGTGTAGCTGGTGGTGGGGTAACTGTTGGTACTGAAGGTTGTATAATTTGTGGTGGTGTATGTGGTGTTGGTGTTGGTGGTGTTGGTGTTGGTGATGTAGGTGTTTGTTTTCTAAGTGGACGTGGTGTAGGTGTACGTGTTACAAGCGTTAATGGTTTAGATAGTGGTGGTTTAGGTGGTTTAGTCGTTAATGGTGTAGGTGGTGTTGGTGTTGTGTTGTTGGTGTAGGTTGTGTATGTGATGATTCGAAAGAGAATGTATAACAACATAATGGTTTCAAATTTGGTTAGAATCTGCCGAATAGTTAAAATGTCATTACCAAAACAAAAAATGCCGGCCAACTTAGTGAGATGTAGAGTCGCCTGCGACTAGACTCGTACCAGACTAAAAATGATATAAATAGTAACAACAACACATATTAAATAAAAAAGTAAAAATAGGAAGCATTCATAGTAAGTTACAAAATTATCAAGCGTTAAGTAAGAGTTACCACGGATTTGGACCAATATAACTAAAAAAACACTCAGCATACTTTAGTAAATTTTATAGCTTATGTTGAAAATTACCTTAGGAATACCCCACTAAAATTATATCAAAATCGGCTTAAAACTTTTAGAGTTCTCTAACATCAGCATCACCCCATTTATTAACTCTAAAATTTACTTTCAATTGTCTTGATTAGTTAGCTTGTGAACGATTTACTTTTCTTTTGATGAGTATACATATTGGTTGTGCACATTGTTTAAAAGAAGAGTAAATACTTCTATATGTGATATATATGCAGAAATAGTCACTTGAATTCTATGTTTTCCAGTAAAAGAAAACTCTTTCTATCAGCTCAAAAATGAAGACAAATGGTGCGTATATTATGCAGATTGAGTAAGAATATCATCATCTGCAATATTTTCTTATATCATAAGTTTTTTTTAGTGCTGCCAGTAGTTCGAATTCAGCTTTCTCCCCTCCGAAACCAGTAAAATATTGATAATCTGTCACTTTGATTGAGTCATCATCACTTTCCAATGAAAAATTACTATAATGTATATCTTCGTGTAAATCATTTAAGCCTTTTCGAGATTAACGGGGAGTTACAATCTTTTCAGGCATTTTTTCTATAAACTAGGCATATTTCTCTTTTATGAATGATAAATTTTTAATCTATAAAGAAAAGAAAAAAAGTTAGTGCTATCCTAGATTATAAAGTTAATTTATTTGTGGTTATTTCAGTACCAATATCAATTTCCTTAAAAGTGGATTCATACCTCACATGTACATATGATTGCATAGGTTTATTTGAAGTATTTCTAGGCCTAAGACATATAACTAAGCATATAAAAATAATGTAGAGTTATCCGTAAAAGAAGTTCAATTTAAAAATTTTATTGTAATAACAAATTTGATCTTGTAATTGGACTTTTTTATGGATACAAAAGAATGGATACATGCCACATAGAGTAAAAATACAGTTTACAGGCAACTTTAATATCAATTATTCTAAGTGTTTAATGTAATTTGGGGCAAAAGACTGTTTCACCCCTTGGCAGTCAATGTGTTAAAAACATTCTCTTTTAGGTGTAGTGGCATGTCACTTCTGAAAATGGAATGAAGCTTTCCTACCGCTCTCGTCTTTAATTTAGTTGTTGTAATGTTTTAATTTTTCTGGCTCCGACCAGGATTGTTGTTAACCTGTTCTAATATTCTTGTACTTACACTCGAATTTGATCGTCACTTCTTATTGCTTATCGTTATCAAACATTTATCATTACTTGCGCACTTTAAAAGTTCACTTTCAATCGCGATATTCAAGGTTGGTTTTCAATTCTTTCGTTGATTTTATCTTTCACTTTTTTGGTGTCATGGAAAATAATATTAATTAGTCTAGAATGGATATTTTCTGGTTTTAATTTGGTTATCTCTCATTAATTGTTATTTAATTTTGTTTCACTTTTTTCAGTTCAGAAAATGTAGGCAAGTAGTGCAAATATGTTTAGTCAGAATAGAAACAAGTCTCAATCCCTTTCCTTATTTGTTCAGGCTAAGTGATGATGGGCAGAACTTCTAGCGTACTATTTTATTTAAATGGTAGTTTTGTTATGCCTTTTCTCCGTTGTGTTTTTGAGCAGATTTAGTGTTTAATGAGTTGAAGGCTTATTGTTAGTCCATGAATGCGATCTATTTAGGCATTACGTGATTATTAATTCTTTGCAATAAATGTAGCCTAGCCTGTAGGTATATGATAACGATTACTTAGTTACATATAAAAGTAGCCTGATAATGTATCTAGTTTCCTACTTTAATTTATATCATCATTATAGGATAATGAATTATTCACCAAGAGTATTTGTTACTGCCACAACCTTTCAATCCAAGAATTTAAAAAGAAACCATCCGGTCGCACCTGATTCCCAGGACAACCACAATGAACAAAGAAAACAAAATAGCAGAACTAAACAAGGAAAACAAAATAGAAACAATAAAAAAACTCCGTCGAAGAATCGCAATGAAACACCTAAATATAGTCATACAGAACTGCGCAACGAAGCTGTGGGAAAACTTGAAAAACAAAATACAACAGAAGGAACTAAATAAAATCACCGTACCAGAAAATGAAATCCATCTGTTCAATAAAGCAATGATTCGAGAGAAGTCGTAAAAGAACAATAAATGATACTAACCCAATCTACAAGTTCAATGGATTACAAAACATGAACAAGACTAGCAAAGATGTGATCCTAAGCAGAAAAGAAAACCTAGCAGATAATTAATTTACTTAATGTGACATCCGATAATACAAATCAAATAAGTTATCCGATGAGGAATCTTGAAAATAAAGAATAATAATAAAAGCATCACTAAAAACCTACTGCAAAAAATGCGGAAGAAGTACAAAAAGCAAAAACAAGCAAAATTGCAGGGGAAACAAACACTCAAATGAGCAAAAAAAACAAAGGTCTGAATGCTGAAAATCATAATAAATTACTCCCAATATGTAAAAAGAAAGTAAAAACGAAAGTGTTATCCAGGCAACCTGGCACAAATAATTATCATCCTCGCCGTATCACTTTCATTTATCATCCTATACTCCTAATCATCCCATTATCACACTCACACCATACATAATAATTTCTAACTATCCTCTCCTTCTCCCCCACATTCTCCGCTCATGTTATCTTATCTTATCTTGGATTTTAGTTATACTAGAAAGCTGTATCACTTATTTTACAGGAAAACGATGATAGAATTATAACAGCAAATTCTATTCAACTATTTGTTTGGGCAAAATCCTTTATTTATTGCACTAGATCTAAATTATATCCGTTATACCATAAATAAGGTCAATAACTGAGAAATCTGAAAGAATTCCCGTTAAGTAAATAGCTCCCAAAGAACAAATAATATACATATACATGAAAAAATAAATTCATGCATACTCCTATATAACAGCTTCAAGCACGCACACAGATTTTATCCAGCCATGCAGACACCTTCAAAAGTTTGAAAAAGAAACATCCTCTCATTTTCCGGCGAAAATTGAACGAGGATATTTCCAATTGGTTATGAATAAGCTTGCTATTACTGGTTAATTAATAAGTCCGCAACTAGGAAGGCAATCTTCCAGCAATTCGAGCATAAATGTAGAAGAGTTTCTACGTTCATTAAAAGACGACAGGTTACTATAAGAAAGAGGAACAAGGTTTCTAGGGATATTATACGCATGATAGGAGCAACAGTATAGTGTACGCTTTGCGTCAAATATACATAGAATGTCGAAGTTGCAACTCTCTCAGCCTTGATATAATTGATCTCTCAATCTGGCTCTTTGAAGTTATCTACTGTTATAATGTTTTACTCTTAAGAGTCACAACCTAACTGAACGATGATTAATAATATAAAACAGTGTTCATACATAAAAGCTAGTAGTAGCATCAAACAGTGCCATCTTGTTCATCCATAAAGATTAAAATGGAAAATTTCATATAGATATATGAAGAAGACATGCTGGCCTTTTCACCTCACTGAAATATAAGGAGTTGAGACAAAGGAATAACTGATTATCTTCTCAGACACTTTATGAAGCCCATCCCACACCGTTGCTAAAACAACAAGAACTCCGAACGACCAAGAAAGTCTTACAGATATTAGCTGTGCTATCATTGAACTTGTAATTTGTATTATTCTAAACCATCATCGACCTAATCCTAGGTTATTCACACATTAAAATTACTTTGCCAATCATCTTTCTTTACCAAACAACGACTCAGAAAACATAACCGACGATCTCAACCTGAATCAGAAGATTGGCTTGCGGATCTAATAATTTGATACCTGAAACCTACCTCTAATTTGCCTAGTATTTCGAGTATGATAAGGCAGCCCCCTACACTTCCAAAACGCTAACAACAGACAATTTAGATCCTTATAATAGTAGACACAGTCTCGTTCTCTGCAACCCTCTGAATCCCCTAAACTTGAGTCAATTTTTTTCCGTTTAACACTAGAACGTCCAAGCGGTCAATTTGACCGCATTTCGATTTTTAAATGCACGTATCTCATATATTTTTTCCCTAACAAAATTGATATTAACTGACTTTACAGGATAAATAATGAGGTGTATTGAGCTGAAATATCTTAAAAATTACTTCAATAGCTTTTGATTTTTGACATGCTATACCTAGAACAACCTTGCGGTCAATGTGAATACATGTTTTTTTGGTACAGAGACTTGTGGGAGCATGCTAATTTCTGTTAAAACGAGGCAATGCTAATACAAAGGGTTACGTGATAGCTTCTCAGTCATTGCTTGCTGTACTGTCGTGCTGCATGAATGTCTAAAAAAAACACTTTTCCTGATTGTGAAATTCTGAATGTTTTGAGAACAATTCATCAATCTTGCTCTGAAACTGATAAATTACTCGACACTAGTCAAGAGGAGTATACTCCAAATATTATCAAAGTTCATCATCTGAGTCAGAAGATGATGCAATGCCAAAGAGTAAAAGTTTGAAAAGACGTAGAAGATTTTCAAATACTCAGGTGCACGTAGGATCTTCGTCACTGGTTACTGATGCTTTGGGTGAGTAAATATATATTCTATTCAATAGCAGCTCACACCTACGTGTGAGCTGCCAGTAAGGCAGCATCCAGTAGCTATTATAATTAATAGTAATAAACTTTATTTTATGAAAATAAGATTTATTTGTTTGTTTCTATATTTTATTCGTATACAGTTCTGAACACTTGATTTTTCATATATTTTAATACTATTATTTCAGCTTCTCTTTTGCTTTAATATAGAAATATTCTGACTTATGATTTTAGGCTGATAGAATCATTTTCATGTTACTTTCAGAGAAGGAAAGTGAACATGGAACGAATGATAGCATTCAGTAGGATTAGGAGAAATTAGAACAGTTCTCACCGGCAAGGTTTGTACAGGGTTGAAAATTATTGAAGCAAATAAAAATGGCACAAGAAGATTTGGAGCGCAAAATATTCTTTGGGAATTACTTGGGCCTACACCACTTGCAAAACGCCAAATTATTGAAGGTAATGTTCTTTTAGGTTGATGATTTCATTATCAAGCACATACAAAACTGTACTTAAACTGAAGTTCACAGACAATTGCAAGGTGACTCTTGGACTATATCATGTGAAGAAGTTTATGCTACTATAGGCATCATGATTGCATGAAGGGTTCTAGCTAAAGGACAATCAGTGGAACATCTCAGGTCAAAACAATGTGGTGTTCCATACTTCCGCAAATCAATGACACGAATGCTTTTCAAATAAATCATGAAATTCATCAGATTCGATATAAGATCAACACGATCTGCTCGATTGAAAACAGATATATTTTCTATGGTATTCCAATTTTGGGAAAGATTCATTGGCAACTGCATTGCTTACTATAAACCAAGCGCCAATATAGCAGTGGATGAGCAATTATTCCCATGTAAGACTAGGCGCCAATTCACACAATATATTGCCAGTAGGCCTGATAAGTTTGATATTAAATTTTAGTTAGCAGCTGATGTAAAGTCTAAATACTTGGTGAATGGATTCCTATACATTGAAAAAGATCAAGCTCGTCCTGCATATCAACCACTCTCTGAATACGTAGTTCTCCGTGTAGTAGAATCATATATGGGAAAAGGTATAAATGTGACGACTGATAATTTTCTGACGCCCGTGAAACTAGCTGAAAAACTACAGGCAAAAGTTCGAGTATCGTAGGTACAGTAAACCGTATTAGAAGAGAAATTTTCGAGTCCATTAAAAAAACTCGCAAAATGGTACAATTCACACATACTGAAGACCTTCAATGCACACTTACAGTGTATCAAGGTAAACCTGCCAAAAATGTACTCGTACTGAGCTCCAGATGATAGAAAGAAATTCCTCAAACTGTGAAGTTTTTAAGTTTACAAAATATGGTGTAGGTATAGTAGATCAAATGGTTCGAAAGTATACACAAAATGCGCTTCGCAGAGATGGCTAGTGCAAGTTTTTTACGACATTTTGGATCTAGCTGGCATCAATGACGTAGTTATGTACAGAGAGGTTACTAGACAGAAAATTACTCGCCGCAGATTCCTCTTACAATTAGCTGAAGAACTGCAGAAAAACTAAAAAATCGCGATGCTTTAATTAATAGTAGCGATGACGTTGAAATGTTAGAAACTGCTAGCAAGATAAAACAATGCTAAGTAGGAAGTTGCAATAAAAAAAACTTCTGCAACATGTTACATATGTAAGATACCTGTATGTGACAAATGTGCAAGCAAAGTGATCAAGAACGTACTTTGCACTAATTGTAACAATTAATTATCTATGGAAAAATTATTATATGTGTAAGAATGTTTGAATCATTAAGTATTTAACATACCTTTAATAAAAAAGAATAGCATTTCTTCAAATTTATTATTTGCATTTATTTTTTTTATTATCATACTTTTCTTAACTTTATAATTATATCCTTAAATTATGGAATGTTTTATTAAAATTTGATTTAAAATATATTATTTTTCTTACCCCATATTGCATATATGACTTTCATATGTTAACAGAGATATAAATATAAACGTATTAAAAAAAAGACAGAAAGTTTCCCTTAAAATGACCGCTCGGTCGTTCTAGGTGGTGCTACTGTCCTGACTTTCTACTGTTAATGAATTATGCCTATAAAATCATTGCTAAATTTTCTCCCTACTTGAATAACGCGGAAAGTTACATTTCTTAATAACAAGAAACTTAAAATTCCTGAAGAATGAGGTACTTCACAATCCTGAAGAAGGAGGAAATTTGTTTTCATAAACAGCAAGGAAATTCACATTACTGAAGAACGAAGAATTCACCTTTCTAAAATCCCAGGAAATTCACACTCGTAAATACTGAGAAACTTTCCATTCCATAAGTCGAAAAAATTCACGTTCATGAATAATGAGGAACTTCACATTTCGGAATAGCGATGAACTTCACATTAGTACAGAATGAGGAACTTAAAGTTCTTAAAGAACGAGTAACTCCCCATTCTTGAAATTAATGAGCCTTACGCTCCTGAAGAACAAGAAAATTCACATTCATAAATAAGGGGGAACTTAACATTTCTAAAGAACAAATGAACCTCCATTTTCGAAGAATAAGTAACTTCACATTCATGATTAACAAAAAAAATCAAATTCCTGAGGAAAGAGGAAGATTACATTACTGGAGAACGAAAAACTCCACTTTCTTTAACAGCAAAGAACTTCACTTTCGTAAGGAAGATGAAGACATCTATTTTTAATTAAACTTATGTTAAACTTAGGCTAAGCTTTATACAACGATGGATACTAATGTATTTTAGCCTTCTACTCTACATATTTTGTGTATATTTGTTTATATTTGTGACTAAGTTGTAGTACCACATTGCAAAGGGAAATAGGATTGACAATGAAGCATCACAGATGAGTGTCATATAAATACTATGAAGGATTATCATGTAAATAATAGTATCCAACATTTGATGATATAAATAATAATACACAACATTTGATAGTGTAAATAATAATATATACAATTTCTAAAAGAAATAATAATATACAATATTTGATCATGTAAACAATAATATATATATTCCTCTTGTAAAGATCGTTAAGCAAAACGAATTTTTCTAATGTATACGCACTCACACACTTAGATACTCAGACGCATATACACTTACACGCCTCTTGTGATATCTGCCCAGAACATTTTCATCAAGGTCCGGGAAAACGCCAGAGCTGTACCAATAAACTTCAAAACAGGGTGAAATCATTGAAATCGAGACTAAGATAGGAAAGATGCGGAAGTTATTTACTATCTAAGAGCAGCAAAAAAAATCTCATTCTCAAAATTTAAGATAAAGATTTTATCTTTGCCATTCCAAGCACAAATAAACATTCCATAGTGTAAGCTTCGCCCAAACCGTGTCATTTACTACCACGAGCCACGACAACTGATTTCGATACATTATATACAACTCTTGGTAGAGCTTAGAGAAGGAGTCAAAAGGTAATCAGTCAGAGAGTCAGTTATTCAGTCAAAGATAGCCGTAATACACCCGATATAAGTTCAATCAAATTCTTTGTCCCTAAGTCCACCTAGTCATCAAGCCAAGAAAGAGTCCTTGATTCCAACTTCGGAGATTCCTTTACCTGCGAGTAAACCAATCGGTCATTTACCCAGCCTAATTCACGAAAACCAAGTGAGAAGATAATTTTCCTCCCCCAACAAAATTGGAGTCAGCCTAAGGTCAGTGAGCAGTCATTGAATATCGTAAAAGCGCTACGTCGATGTTAAGCAATATTAGGAAAGGTAAGTACTTGAATGGAAAACCCCCAAGTCGACCTTTACCAGTGAAGATTTAGCCAGCCATCGTCTCACTACTAACAACTATCTATCCCCCAGTAAACTAGTAACGAATAATTTATAGGCCAACCCCCAGCACAAAACTGGTGACAGTGGACCTGTCATATAGTAATATATGTATAAAAATAGAGTAATTATGTATGACAGAATCATTGAGCATATCTTCAAATATTAAAGCCAGTGAGCTAATCTAAACTGGCTCTTTATGTTTACTTATCTTTTATCAATTTAATTTTGGTGCTACCATATATCTTTCATTCGCAGTAATAATTAAATTAAAACTTAAGGCCTTTCTTAATGATTAATCTTCTTCTTTCTTTCCTATTTTCACTATAAAGTTGCTCGGATATTGATTCTGATTTTAAATTGGGTCGGATTAAAGACGTAAGATGTGTTTAAAATGTTCTGAGTGGAAGAATGAGATCGTGGTTTAAGAACTATCTCTCCTGGAAGATTTTCTAAAATCTCTATAGGCAACAGTAATCCCTTTTTAAACAGTGCGTTTGAAAAAATCACCACAAGGTATACCTAGAATAGTAATTTGAAAAAAAAATTTCCTCAAATGTTTTTACAATATTTAGAACTGTTCGGTAACTCAACGAAAGTAAGGAAAATAAATCCTTTATAATAAGAATTATAACAATGCTCTTTTTTTCAACAACTCTTTTTTTTAAACTGAAAAGGTCATTAAAATTGATTATTTAAAAACAATATATAAGTATATATAAAATATTTTTATAACCCCTCAAAAATTACGTTTGATTTTGATCCGATCACTTTTGTACATAAACCTGAGTATAAGTAGATAAAAATGAAAAACCATGGATACGAATACATTATAAAATCAATAAAAAAATTCATAAAAGATGATAAATGTTATAAATGAAACGGTGACTATTGAGAAAATATAGTACTTTAAGGGTCTTAGCATTTTCTAAACTACTAATAGATATCCAAAAAGCAGTTCAAATAAACCTCGATATGAGCTTAGGATAATATAGCAAGCCAGTTGACAAAATACTATGTTTACCGTAATAAAAAGCACGAAAACGAATAAATAAAAAACAGGTGCCACAAACACTGAAATGGGCAAGATTTTCCTAAAAAAATTAATAGATTAAATGGAAAATTTGCTGTTCTAAAAATAGTGGTTGCATACAGTAATACATTTTTTCCAAATGATTATGCACCCTATGAGGGTAAAAATTTAACAAATTGGTGCATATCTTGACTTTCCCGCTAAAGCCTCGAAGCAATAATTCCAAGTGATAAAATTGATCGAATATGCTAGCTTTGAATGAAAGGAAATGAGGAATTTTAATGTCACTATTCACAGCGTATTACAGTACTCGTGGAAAAAAGACTCCTATACAATCTCAATAAAATAGAAGATTGAAATTTCAAATTGTTACGGGAATGAACAATTCATTATCTCGAATGTATTAATAGTTGAGATCTGTTACCAATTAAGAATTGCAGTCATCATTTGTTTATACATTAATGGTGATAATTTGTCATACAGAAGATTTAGAAAAACATGATAAGTCCTGTTGGAAAAGTGATACTTAGGTAAACCTCGAGAAAAATAATTAACTTGGCAATTCTATATTTTTCACCTTTCCAATATTTCTCCCCTTTTAATAATTTTTGGAAAAAAATATGGAAAATTTAAAACGAAGTGAGTCTTTCCCTAAAGAGCAGAATACTTGCCACTTCATCATTGATTTTATCCAGTGAAATATTTACAATTGAGTTTAATACAGAAGTTGGCCTCAAATGAGACAAACGCTTTAAAAATTCCCCGCCAAGTTCCTTTGAAGTTTTCATAAAAGTGAAAATTATCGCATACGGCATTTTTGTAAATTAAAATGCAGTGTGTATATGCATAAAATAAAGTGATATTTGTTTAATTATTTTCTGAACACTAAGCAAAGATACATAATGATTAGATGAAAACAAAAAAAATATTATCTGCTACAAAAGGATGAAAAATTATTCAATGTGACTACCTTTTGCATCAATGAAACGAAAAACTCTGGTTATGAACTGAGCAAATATTTCCGCTCATACATTTTCCAGATGCACTTCAAAAGTTCCACAAATTGATGAGATTTGGTCTGGGCTTTCTTCTTAAATATCAAATAACCTCTAGGTTCCATTATGGGCAGAGCTGGAGCACCGGTACACCAAAGTCCCTTTGAATAAACCACCTTCAAATTTGCGCTGTACCACTTTTGCAATTCTTTGGCTGTGTTATCTTGCTCTATCTTGTAGAACACTTCTAGTAGTATTTGCTAAGGCAGCATTAAGCCAATGTATGACTTTCTCTATTAACCTCTCCAAATAAAAATGCTAATTCATCATTACTCATCTTCCTTGAAGATATGTTTTGACTCATATATGTAACGCTCATTCACGCAATCACCGAACTAGATCCTATCATAGTAAAGATTACACTTTTCTACAAAAATCTCACTATTATTTTCGGCTTCGTTGTAGAAACATCTTAGCTCTCTCAACATTTTTTTATATTGTGGTTGTAGAGCAAATATTCTCTGGTTATCTGTAATGGACGAACTTTTAGAGCATCCTTCAGCAATTTTTGTATGTTCAAATATCTCTCACGGGCCTCTGACATTCTTAGGTGCATTTTTCCTGATCTTGTTCATCGAGTTCATGATGAGACTTGAGATCCTCATTGATCATGGCAGGATGGTTTTGATTCTTGAGAAAAAACTGTCTTTCTCTTTAGGTGCTTTGATAGCTTAACAAAACTACATTCGCATACAGTGCTTTTCAAAATTTTAAAAATAACAGCTGCTGCCTTTCCTCTTTTATAGAATTACTCAATTGGATCCAGAAAATTCAATAAATCACTATTAAACCTATAGGAATGTAGTTAATTTATAATTTTTAAACATTAAAATGATATACAAAAACACGCTATACACCCTGTGAAAAAAGAAAAAATATGAAATATAAGGATAATGAAATTTGTAAGATAAATATTATCTAAACGAAAATAATTTGTGAACTATAAAATATTGGAGATAAAAGAGTTATGGAAGCAAGATTTATACAATAAAGAATGACACCATATCATAAAGAAAAATGAATCTTCGCGCCTTCAACACCAAATGCAGGAAAATATTTCCCAAGTGATTTATGAAGAAAATACCCCTTTTGGCGTTTCGACTACCTCATTTTGTGCAACCACAAGGAGGGACAGGACAAGGCGACTGAAAGTTAATTACAATTAATTAACACTGAAAATAACGTTGCCTATTCTTTCTTTCTTCCTTCAACCATAGTGTCAACCACATGCCATTATTAGACTGTTATTGCCAGAGCACTAGGATATCAAGGAATAAACAGTGGATGTACAGAGAATAATCACTTTAATAATATAATACCACGAATCCTTAAATGTTCTTTGGTTGATTATGTGCAAACTCCTATCTACCTGAGCGTTGTATATTCTATTTCATAAACTTTTGAAAGTACTCCACTCTCTATCATATAGTAATGGCAGATATTAATGTTGCAATGATTTAGAGGTAGTTTCCGCAGGAAGATTAACTTAAAATCCTTCTCTTCCCCTCGATGCCTGGTAATTGAATATCGTGAGTATGATTAAAATCATGGAAGCCACTGCTCCTTGTAAAGGCAATTTGACTCTGGTTGTTCCGTTTTCAGCAAATGCAATTATAATGAAGAGCAGTAAGAATATTTTTAGTAGAAATTTAATAGACACCCTTTGATGGAGTCTCGCTAATCACACTTTCAAATACTTAGATACGAATAGAAGTGAATGAATGAGGAAGGATCTTTAAATGCAAGGTTCGGGTCTCTTTGGCACAGGACCACTTCAATGAGGTTTGTGTTCCATCACACTCGTAATCATTAATTTCCTACACATAACAACTCAGGATTCCGTTTGTTATTAACCTCTTTACTCTTTGACCGCCCCTTATCTTTGTAATACACAGTATCCCATGTCGTCCTTGTGGTACTTAACATTTTTAATTTTAATTGACCTTTATTAATTCATTTTAGTCTTACATTTCTCCATAACCTTGTTACATTGGTCAAGCATGCACCCCAAAATAGAAGTTAAAAGACTCACATTTATAAAACCTCAATGGCCCCCGGTACAATCTTTGTTTACAGCTACCAAAAGATCAGTGGGAGTTGCACATATGTGATCACCCGTGTGAATCAATCTATGTACAAAATTTCTTTCAAAGGCTTATTGAGAGAATTCGATGTAATCATGTGGAGGTGCAATGCTTTAGTTTAAGTGAGAGTTGATTAGGTTATGGGTAGATCCAGATACAAATAATGATTCTGATTCACTTAATCTCTTTCTTTACGATTGCGCGATGGGGAAGTCTCTGATATTTAGTAGCGGTATGCGCTCTCTGGTTGCTTTATAGTTAAATAAATATAAAAAATAAATCAATCTTTGCATCTTATCAAACACAAACTATAAGCTCCTTTGGATCTCGGTTGGCATTTGGTTGAAGTTGTACAGGTGCATATTTGTCTATCTACCTACTTTTGCATCCCATCTTCGAGGGAAGACACCAATCCATATCTGCAGCAACCCTTTTGTTCAGCCAATAAAAACGACGCTTCTTGGACAGTAGTGTATCGCAGGCGCCTATAAAAGGTTGAGGGTGGAAATCGGTCAGTTTACTTAAAATCCACGTGTCCTCTCTCCTGCCTTTGCCAATTTCGTATGAATGATGCAAAATGGCTGTATAGCTGACGTTAAAATTTTTCAGCCAAGTTGCATAATGTTAGATATGGAACAGCTTTTAAACAGGTGCACAAACCTTCATTGTCCATACGTGAGGGGCGACCACTTAATGGCTGATCTTGAAGATCGAATTAGCCAAGAAAACACTTCTTAAACTATTAGTAGACTATGCGTCGACTTATTGCATCTTATCCAAATGCTTAGTTGAAATGACGTTGCTATTGAGCAAGGTTTTTTCCGGATTTGTAACAATAAATTAAAAGAGGTGGTATTTTGAAACTTTAGATATCATATTGGTAGTTCGACTATTTAATGAGAAGTTGCCCTGGCTTTCCTAGGCCTTAATTGAAAGTACATAGTGACCTAATTTATCTAGGCTCTAGGTCACTTTGCACTTTAAAGCAAGGCCTAAAATGACTAGGTCTTTACACATTAACAAGTCATACACCATGCATAAATCTACAAAAAAATATACTTTTAAATAAATTTATGAATATAAATTGATAAATAAACTTTAAAAAGCTTGTTCGCACACTCTGTTTCCTAACTAATAGAAATATCCATTGTAAAAATAAACCAGGACTGTAACTAGTGGCTTCAGGTGACCTTGGTAAACTTGTGTTGCAAAAGCGTAGACCCTGGTCGGTGGTCACAGTTTACTTTGAAATTTATATGAAATTTATATAAAATTGTTAACAATATTTCCCAGGATTCCTGTGATAAACGAGCAAAAACTCCGCTGAAATCATTTCCCTTTTTTACAGGGGAAAGAAAACCACTGTTTCTGAATCAAATTTTACGCCACGGCCAAAGGCCACACAATATGTGAAAATATTTATTGAAAAATATGCAGAAATACCATCATTTAAGCCATAACTTCTTCGGTTAGAATGCACTATGGTGGTAGGAGCTTGGCTTAATTTATTGTTCTATGGCGACAGAGGGATGAACGTGCGAAGATATTAATGTCACTTTTGTTCAATGAGCGGAAATAGAATGCTCGAAGACGACAGCTGTCCCTTTTTTGACTCTCCGAGGAGGAGATTAATTTCCTTTGGTATCATTTTTCCATTCTAATTCTTACTCCCAACAGGCTTCCCCCCTGTCACTAAAAGAGTCTTGCTTTCTTAAGAAATTAGTCTTCTCCAATTACCCCTTAACTAACATGAGGAAAATTAAGGGCCCAGTGAAATATTTTGTGACTGTAAAGTCAATAAGCATCAAAGACTGCAGGCTTCCCTAGAGGCTTTCCTCACTGTAACGACAAGAGGCTTGCCTTTTTAGGGAACCAGTCCCCTCTTATTAATCCTTAACTAACATTAAGTAAAATTAAGAACACTCCAAAACATTCTAAGGCTTGAAAGTCAACAAACATCAAAGACTGCATTTTAAGGGTGTTGTGGACTATTTTCTTATTCCACGTTTGTCTTTCTTTGGCCTTTTGAGGGAGTGGCTAAAAGGGCGTAGTAAGTATGTTTTTTTAGGGCAAAGAATAAAAGGAAATCTTCAGGGAGATGAATTCTTTCGACTCCGACATTCGAATCCTCAATGAGAAAAACATCGTGCAGCAGTTTCAGTTTCCCCCTCTCTCTCTCTCTCTCTCTCTCTATCTCTCTCCATCTCTCCTCTATCTCTTTCTTCCTCTCTCAATATGCCTCTTTCTTTCTTTTTCTCATTTCATTACAATCTTTAGATTTCTCCAGATGTTTATACGCTGTGCTCGTATTTTATGTACACAGCTATAAGATTGAGTTAACCAACATCAGAATGATGATTCGATCAAAATTCTTAGAGATTTAAGAGGGCCTATTGAATTTCAGCCTGCATTTTGTTGTTTCTTTATCCGGTTTTAACAAAATGTGCTCTTCTCTTAGGAAGTTAAGAGGTGGAACTGATTCCCCAACAGAAGGAAGTGCAGCATTTCATGTGACATCAAGACTCACTCCGGTCCGCAGATCCAAAGAAATAACAAGAAATTATGGGAAGCCACCACAACTCGTGTTAGTTTCGGTGAATGCTATAATTTCAATGATAAAGAGATTCTATATGCATGCGATTGGGGCCAAAAGACCAAGAATATCGATGGAGGATAAACAGAAGTCACGTAATGGTAAATATTTAGATTACCAGCATTTAATTTTAATCATAAGTTCAAGTCTTGTAACAAGGGTGGGAGAATTTGCATCGCATTTTTTTTTGCGGCATTTCATATTTGATGCTGGTAATTGAGTCTGGGCAGCCATCATTCTTAGTTCGCTCTTTTCTCCATTTGTAGGAGTTAGTTTGATTTCGCACCTATGATAAATGCACGAAGTAATGTAGGATTTTTTGCGCATACATTAGCGGTAGTGGAGGCTCTGGAGGCATATAGGGGATTAGCAAGATAGAGGAGTGGGGGGCGAATAGATAGAGGAAAAAAAGTTTTCCTTGTGTGTTTGGTATGGCGATTAGGCTATCTCCTCCTTTGGAGAATCTCAGCATACCAATACACGCGTGAGTTGGTACTGAAATTTACCAAAATCTTAGGGGGAAAACTAACCGAGGTATTGCTGCTAGAGTTTTTGGAAGAAAATGGTGAAGTTGCGAAAAGGTGAAGAATAACTCCATATTAAGGTGGGTGATAGAGGTACACAGAGGGCATGTTATGGTTGTGTTTGTGGTTTAGGGAGGTTGGGGCCAAAATGGAGTTGTGCATTTGCATTGATTAAAAAAAATGTGATAAAAATCAGGAGGTCATGAGGAATGTAAATGTGTGGAAGTAGTTCCTCTTGCTGTTTGGAGCAGCTGGAATAGAAAATGTGCGCAATTCTCCTAAAAATCACACTTTTTGCTATGAAAGAAGAGAGTATCATGACAACCACTACATATTTGGATGTTATGAAAGAACTTATGGTACCATAATTGCCTCAGTTACAGTCGCCACTTCTTCGAGCTAGATGGTGCTTACCCTCTACGAATCGGAAGGGGGTAGCCAATCCCTTGTCCAGGTAGATCACCAGACTTATCATCTTGGGACTAATTGTGGCGCCGGGTGGAGGTCATCTTCAGCACAAAATAGTATCATGATGTCGATCAAACTTGATCTCTTGCCATCACTACCAAGGATACATACACCCGCGATGTGGACTGATTGGTTAAATATAGGATAGCAAAAGTTTGTGTTTTTTAAAACAACTAAAAACGAAAATCGCTGGAATTTTATGGTTTGCTTGATAGAATTGCACCTAGTAGTCTATTCTCGACCCTACTCGGAATATGTACCTCACGCATGATTTCTTTACTAATTTGGTCCTAAAACCATTGAAATAAATACATCCTTGTTTTTTTAACACTTTCATGTACTGTGTCATCCTAACCGCGCAGTTTTAAGGAGAATTATTGTTATCCTTTTCTATTCCATCATGCTTCTTGATCGTATCGCTCTCTATTCTCTCTTTTTCTTCCATCGAGTGTCCATGCCCAAATGATGGTTGCCTTGCGTGAGTTTTAGAAATATTATATTATAGAAGTTTTGTGTTGGTTATTTTTCCGTGTGCCTATATTATCGAAGACTCATGCAAATGTGTAAAAGGGAGGTATGTCGAGATGGTAGTGAAAGAAGGGATTATCGTCCGTGCTAAAGAAGTAACGCTATTCTTCTAAACTTGCCGCTTCTTTACAAAGATGGCAGTTTGCCTTCAGGAGAGGGGCAGGATATTTATGCGTTTTAGGCGTCAAATCTATGTTTGTGAATATCATGAATTCACAGTGGATCTATTGGTATATTTAGTTTAATGGCGTTAAATTGATGGCAATCTTAATTTTTGCTTTGCCAACCACGTCCATGACAGCTATTTCTCCACAACAGTTAACTAATTCGTTACTTCAGACATCAGATTGGTAATAAAGGCACACCAGTCACTCTATCTTCTTAAAACTTCTGTCTTCATCCTGCCACACTGATTAGGGTACATACTACATGAGCCACTACTGCACCCTTCTGTATTTGAGATCTTTCATTGTCATCCAAGTATTCTGATAAATTTCCTCATCGAAATTTCAACACGAGTGTAGTTTCTGAAGCAGCTATGGGGCCATTTATAGCCAAA
This sequence comes from Ceratothoa steindachneri, assembly GCA_963969495.1. NCBI lineage: Eukaryota > Metazoa > Arthropoda > Malacostraca > Isopoda > Cymothoidae > Ceratothoa > Ceratothoa steindachneri. The sequence continues at coordinate 52,370,536 of OZ018317.1, read as the reverse complement.
TGACAACCACTCTTGCTTAACTTGCTGAAGTTATCGCACCTCTTACCTTGGCCATTAATCTCCAATCAATATGACTTTCAATGGTTGAAAGACAGAGTTAGGTGTAGAATAGCTGTGAACCCTAAAGGTTATCTTCTTTCGCGTGGTCACGCTAGGGACATTTAAATTTATAGACATTTTAACGAATATAAATTTCATCCCTTTCTTTAACAACTTCTTTTTAAAATCATTCTCAAGCGAGGCTTCGGTTGATTTTACCTATAAATATTTATATATATAATTATGAATTAATAACATATTGATCGATGGAGTAGTAAAATAAATGAGGAAGTTTATATTAGCGGTGATAGGGGTAAAAGGTTTGGTAGATTGAGCCTCGTGATGAGAGTATCGCTAGCTTTCTTTAACTTTTTGTTTTCATTCTTTTCCCTCATTCATGGCCATCAGTGTTTTGCACTGTTGGCTGTGGTGACAGGCAGAGTCAGTCAGATTCTTCCTTCAATAGAACTTTATTATATATATATATATATATATATATATATATATATATATATATATATATATATATATATATATATATATATAAATATATATTTATATATAAATATATATATATATATATATATATATATATATATATATATATATATATATATTAATATATATATATATATATATATATATATATATATATATATATATATATATATATATATATATATATATATATTATTTGTTCCTCGAAAGGCTTTTAAACCTTTCAAGTATTTTTTTATTACTAACTTTTATTATTCCTTTTAGATTCTTTTCGTTTCTAAATCCTTAAAAATTATTGTGGGCAATTCGCCTCGTTTTGTTTTAGTTGATGTATTGATTATTTTTATTTGTTCATTTTTGTGGGTACTTCGCCTCATTTAATATTTGAGTTTTGTATTGAATCCTTTTGCTTGTATTGTTTCTAAAATTAGCAATCTTTATAAGGTTAAGTATCTATATATCGAGGTTTATTTGCTTCATTACGCAGATTCTTGCTCTTGGAAAAATTTATCTTCTTGCAACAATGTAAATGCGGTTTCACTGCCTCTCTTCTGCGGGACCCGAGATGCTGGGGGAGTTTGCTTCCTGCTTGGCCAGTTGATCATGGAGTTGGTTAGCAAGTGGCTTTTGGTAAACCTTACCAACGAACTCAAGTAGAAATGCCTGTAATACACCAGTTGATCAGCAGATTTACCTCCCACTGTATAATGATGATCTTGGCCATAGTTAGACGGTCAGGGTAGTGACCGATGTTCAGGAAAGCATTATAGATGTTTGTGATTTCATGTTCTTTGGTCATGCCCATGCAGCCTAGTGCCATTTGTTTACATTTTTTTTACATAAGCCATAACGTCCTCCGTTTTCATTTAACGGCTATGGTTGGTAGTTATGATTATAATGTAGTCACTGGGGATTGCCTGGCCCTGTTCTGTATGGTAGGTGAAGGGGAGGACATCACTTGTCATGATTTTGTCAGGTTTAGTGACTGGCCTGAAAGTAGTACTAACATATTGGGCTGTCCGACATATGATATTAAGGTCACCCCCTAAGGAATGCCATTCTGCGTTAGCCGAATAAAGTGTAGAAGTTGTTGACAGGTACGAGGGACATTCAATAAGTTTTGAAATTCGGATATAAGAAACGAGATATGAGGAAAAGTCTTATTATTTTTTATTATAACTACCCTCGACTTTAATACACTTGCGCCACTTGTCCCTGAGGCTTTGAATTCCCCAAAACTACAAATCTCCCGACTGCTGTTGAATCCACTTCTGGACGGCGAGCTGGACATATTCATCGTCCTCAAACCGGCGTCTACGCAATGCAGCCTTGACCTGGCGGAATAACATGTAGTTACTAGGGGCCAGATCTGGACTGATGGGGGCATGGTTGAGCTCCTCGCATACGCACTCGCGCAGAGCAGCTTGTGCAACTCTGGTCTTGTGGACTTTACCGACGTTGAAGTCGATCATGGGGCGTGAGGTTTCTAGGAACCCAACAGGCAGAGACCTTGGTCATGGCCAAAGTCTTGTGGATGATTTTGATAACACTTCCATTTGATATTCCAAGTTCTCGCTCGATTTTTTCGACCTTTACCCGTCAATTTTCGAGGATCATTCTCTCCACACGGGCCACATTGTTCACGTTGGTCACATCTGACGGGTGGCCTGGACGGGGTTCATCTTCAAGGGACTCACGACCATTGTGGAACACATTATTCCAGCGAGAATGGTTGCATAGGAAGGGGCGGTGTCGGTGTACACTGCAACCATGCGTTCATGGATCTCTTTTGCATTCTTGCCTTCTTTAGTCAAAAATTTGATCAATGTGCGGTGCTCAACCATCTCCATTGTTGAAAAGTTTGTCACTGACGATCTGCGATCAGGTACTGCTTCTTAAGTAGACCAGGCAAGAGCGTGCGGCTGCAGGTCCTGACTTGTCATAACTTGCCCTAACACCCCTACAAAGAACCATCCCTTTACTCTGTTTTGCTCTACCGATTCGCAAATCTTGATGACCGCCCATCGTAGGTAGCAGCATGAGGGAGTTGATAGGATGCGCTATCGCAAGGTTACTCACCAGTCTGCGAAGATTTATCGCTACGAAGGACTCTTTCCGTCACTAGAGGCGCCTGAACAACGAGATATGTCTTCTGACAACTATTGCAGCACCATCGACGCTTTCCTGTGAGCGATTCCTAATTAGCACTCTGTAGCCCATTATTTTTATTTGACCAAATTTCTTGGTAATATCTTGCTCCTTGAAAAGAATGATGTCGGAGTATAGCACCAGGAATATGTTTCCATATGCTCTTGCTTTTCCTTTCCATCCATTAGCTTTGAGTCTCCAAATCCTCCGTCTATTCTTTACGTTCTAAATGCTATTTATCTACTTTATGTTGCTGGTAGTAGAGTTCTTCTTCCTTCCTTTCATCTTAAATTCCAAGTTCGAGATTTGCCCATACGTTTCCTCGTAAAGAAAAACGTTTTTGGTTTAGCAAGGTTTCATCGACTAGTTGCGCATCCACTTAACTATTTTTATTATCTTCATATCTTCGGGGAAGGAAACCTGCTTATATGCGTAGATAGTGAGATTTATTCGATTAGCATCGAGCGATTTGTTGGCGGGCCTCTTCTTTTTGACATATTTCTTATTCTTGGGGGTGGATTCTGGATTAGAAGAGTCAGAAAAATCTGAGGATTCCATTATTGCCGACCGTGTCCTATTGGTCGTATTACTGGACAAGCCCCTTGCCTTATGTTGAGTAGATTTCATTTCTGCAGCCTCTTGTTCATTCTTTGATGCTGCTTTTGATTCTTTAGTTTTGGTCTGGGTTTTACTTTATGTCATTTTGTGGTTGAACCTCTTCCGCTGTTTTTGAGTTAAGAATCATTTGCGGCTGCAGGACATCACATGATGAAAAGTTATCCGTGAACCATATTTTTCGCAGACCATTCTTAGCAAGCATTCGGTTTAGCTCTTTAGCGAAAACTTTGGGTTGCGTCGGGTTCCTGCCGTGGGCTTAGAGGATGCACGTCAGGATTTTTTTCGAGTTTTCTTTCTGTAATCTCAGGTAGTTTTAATTTATTTTTCTCGTTTTACGATGCTTTTTTTAATTGAACATAGCTCCTCTTAGACTTACGCACCTCACTTTTTTCTTCTTTCTTTTTTTCTTACTAATAATTTCTCTTTTCATCTGGCATGCCATGACCATCAGTTTTAATAATTATCCTTTTTCGCTGCACTTGGAAGACGATTCCGTGAGTTTTTGCACTCCTTTGGCGTGTGTGATTCCACTTTGTTGCAGCGGAAGCAAAACTAGACAGGAGTGAATTCTGGCCGTTCAATGTGTTCCTCCTCTAAAATTTGCATTGAACAAATGGAGTGCTGGCTCTTTCATATATGAGGCTATCTATGTCACTGTGAATACGAACTTGAACAGGTGGGTGTAGTCACAGTTAACTCCTCTATTCTTAAACTCTATAACTTTCGCAAATTTAGCCCATTCATGCCTCAGCCCGTGTTATTCCTTTATTTCTTCTCTAATATGGTCCTTGATCCAAGGATCAGGCCTCCGGCATACCACGCTTCAGTGGGTTAGGATTTAATGGGGGATAGCGAGCTGTAAACTGATTCTTCTCAGAGTCTCTACTTTGTTATTATATCATCGTTCTTCTTACGTTTGCAAATGGCAACATATCCTAAAGATATGTCCAGACGCTTTATTATGGCGATGTTTAGTTTGCCGAACATCACCTCTAAGACCTTTTCCCTGCTAGGTTTGTTCTGTCTGCTGATCGTGTACAGGGTGATCCTCGTGGTGCTTTTTGGGGTCCACAAGGCACCAATATAATCCTATGTCTCTCCTGGTATCGAATTGGTATGCGGTGAGTATAAGATTAAGTGTCTTACCTTTTCTTGAGTTGGTGGTGTATATTTCAGTTTTCAAGTGGAGCCGATGGGTAAACCCCTTCTCATTGCAATGAAGCGTGCATGAAGGTGAACTGCTATATGTCATGGGTGAATGATGATGGGTAAATCCGATAGGGCTTTATCTTGAGCTAATAAGTGGCGGTAACTGTTGAATACATCATTGCAATCCAGGGTTGCCGCCACTCGATCGTTTGGGTAACAGAAGTGATCCCGGCCTGCACAAAGACGGGTGTCTCTTCCCTTTCTGGTCATTGCTAAACCACGGGGATACAGATCGGGGTTGGACCCCCTACATGCAGGTTGCTGGTATGATCTTTGTTTGCTGCCTCTGGTACTGAGATCGACAGTGAGCTAATCCTAAAATTTGCTTTCCCAGAAACCTCCAATTGTCTTTCACCTTGAACAGCTTAGTTGCAACAAGCAAAGATAAATAGCAGTCCAGTTGATATCCGCTCCGTTAGCCCTTAGAAGGGGTTACGTGGGGATGTATCCTGACATAAGGCACCTAGTGTTACATCCAATTATAATCTCTCTTTTTTAAGTTCACGATGGTGTAGGATGATAAAAATTATGTTTCAGGCTACCTTTCCCTAACCGAATTTCATATAGCGGGGAAATGCTTCTGGTCGTTAGCATCAATAATTCCAAAGTTGGACTGAGAAGTCAACTAACATAATTATTCAATGACTAAAGAATTTACTTTCTCCATCCTCAGATAAAAGAGTAAAAATCAATTGATATACTAAATTCATTTTCCCTTATTTCTTAATATATCTTTCATTCTTATATCCCCGTTTTTCTTACATCATAAAAGTGTTGTTTGATTCCTTGAATTTTCATAATATATAGAAATAACTGATTGAAGATTTCAGGAATAATTGATTCCAATGAATCAAAGCATTATTAAAGTGAGCACATTTACACAAGCATAGGGAACCGGGGATATTCAAATTAAAACAAACTAGTATAAGAAAACACTATCATAAGAAATTAAAAAGTTATTTCATCAACACATTACATATCGATGTCTTTATTCTTGCGAAAACTGATCATGGCTTGTTTTGTTGTTAGGTTGCTCAGCCTCAGTTTAATTGCAGAGAATTGCAGCACGGCATGAACAATTATGGAGAGTGCAACAGCGCCTTAGCAAGCGACAACACTTGCCCTAATTAATTAATTGAATAAATTCTATGGTCTACCAATTTGAGAAGCACTAAACTACACGATGTTCTATGAGAGTATCTTCAAAGTATTCCTTTCCCTTTCCCGCTTTCATTTCTTTTCCTCTTATTTTGCCTTTCTCATTACAATTTCTTCAAACTAATTTACAATTTTAAATATTTTGATTTTAAAACAAATTTAACTTAAATAAAATAATTCTTGAGTTAGCAGAACATTTAGATATTATTAAGGCGTCAGTGGGAATGAAATAAGTAAAAATGGCAATGTTTGGTGAAAAAGATGAAAAAGGTGAAAAAGATGTCTAATTATCTGCCCAAATAAGGGTCGAAAAACTATTTCAATCTCTAATCAATTATTTTAACTGAATAAATACGCAAGTTTAAAATGACAAAGTGGATTTTATTCGGATGTCTTGTCAACTCGTGACCTACGATAACTATTGCAGGCTTACTTTGATCCGTGGAAAATACAACTTGTACTCGTGCCACCTTCAGAGAGCAATTGAATAATATTTGCCGGTGACAAGATGACTTTTTCAGTAAATATTCAGAATAATTCCAGAAGATATGGTTACGAAAATCTTCGACTGACTGATAAAATATGATGAGCGAGAAATACCCAAATGATTTTATTGGTAAGTGTGTAGATCAATGGTGGCTCTTGGATGACATGGAAGAGTAAAGCCAATTGGCGACAGACAGAGGTTACCAAAGGAAAAGATGGATATAAAATATAGCAAACAAATATGTAGATAAAATGGCTGAGAGAAGTAAGATAGAACAGTACAAGAGCACACAGAGAAACAGACAATCCGACTGAATACCAGACGATAGAAAGAGAGATGAACAGCAAACTAGATTTGGATTCAGCTAAACAGGCCAACAGGTATTCTCTCCGCCTGACGATAGACTAAAAGATAGAAGGTTACCAATGCTTGCTAAAACCCCAAAACAGACTAACAAATCTAAAGACAAAGGGATAGATATTATTAAACAAACGAGAAGGACGGATTCAAACGTCAGGGATTTAAACAGCTTGACACACTACAAACGGAGAGATAGAAATAAACCCACTGAGCTGGAAAGAGACACACAAATATGCATGCAATCAGATTGATTAGGGAGCGATATAAAGAGAGAAGAAAATAAAGATAATAAAACTAATACAAGGCATAGGCATATAGAAATAAATACTGAGACAAAGATAATGAAGAATTAATGCACTAAAATAGAGACAGAATTTTTAAAGCAAGGCAATCTAGAAGGTAGCAACACAGATAGAGCGACAAAGATTTTGAGTCAATCTATGTAATACAAAAAATTAAGCTTGATGGAAGAAAAAGAGATACTATTATATAGATATTGAGAAAAGATTAGACAGAAAGCCTTCTTAGTTTTGTCTAGGAAAAAGAATGAAAGAAACAGGCTGACTTTGGTAAATTAAAACATTTTATTTCTAAATAAAACCCTAGTTAAAATATAAAATCGGTCAAATTCTTACTGTTTTCTTGGAAATCAAAAATTCTATTTTTTATACCTTTATATATTCCGCATCCAATCTTTGCCATGTCCATACTCATCTTCTTCCTTGATCCCCCCTCCTTCACCTTTACATACACCTAATACACGTGCACGCAGCAAAGATATATAATTCGATCATAAACACAACCTATCTGGCGCATGCTATAACTTGTGATAAAACTGTTAATTAACGGTTTAGTTCCATTCAATCTCCTCTCTATCCTGCCTGTCTGAATGACTCTTACTCAAAGAGTGCCTTCGATTTCATTCAAGGAGTTCTTCCTGTTTTTTGTACCTATGCATTTGTTATTATTAATATAATATTTTTTCTCTTTTTGACTTGTAATTCTGCGTTTCAATTAATTTTACCGTTTGCTCCCTCTTCTACATCCTTTTCATATTTCCGTCAATCACTCTTTCTTCTCTAACTTACTGTCTAACAGTTTTCCTATCTTTTTCCTCTTACGTACATTGCAGTAGTCAGCAATGATTTTGCTACTTGGGTATTAGCTTGTGATTTATACTAAATCGGGCCTGCTGATTCCGAATCTTTAATCCGAATTGTTCTAGCATATAAGGCTCCTGAGTTACACACATATTCTTTAATTACACATATGGACAGTGTTGCTTCGGTTACCGTAGTAAGAGGATGTGTTGTGTGTGCTTGGGTCCTGCATTACACTCCTGCTTTGTCACATTGTTAAATTTAGCCATTATAGTAGTAGTGTTGAAACGGTATTTATATACAGTGGTTAATTACATTTTGCTTTCAGATATATCTCCCAATTAATTTTAAATGAAATAATATTGTACAAAAGTATATAACAGGATATATACTTACTAAGTTGAAAACATGAATTGGCGAGGGTGTATAAGTAGCCCAGACAATTTTTGGTGTATCTATAAAAGATATACTCTAAGCAAGGAGCGGAAAAACTTAGCTAAAAAGGTGAAAACTGCATATAATTATTATTTTGGTTGTAAATTTGATGACCAAGACAAGCCATGGGCACCACACAAATCTTGTACGTTGTTATACGCGGCTCACAGACTGGATAAATGTCAAACAGAAGGGTATGCCTTTTGCTGTAACAATGATGAGGCGTGAGCTAACGAATCATGTGTTTGATTGCTACTTTTGTATGACAAATATTGCGGGATTCTCAAATAAGAACAAGTCTAAAATTGTATATCTAGATTGTAAGTCAGCACTAAAACAAGTCCCCTATAATATCGATATGCTAATCCCAGTTTCTCCATCAGCTAGTGCAGTTAAAAAAGATGATTCATCTCCTAAAGAGGAGGATAACAACGAAAGTAAAATTTAGGAGGATGATTCTAAGGAAAAGAGGATCCAGTTGATAAATCAAGAAAGATTGAATAAATTTGTGAGGGATTTGTCATTTTCAAAGAAAAACGCAGAACTCTTAGCTCCAGACTACAGACTACAACAATGAAATTTTCTAGAAGAGGGGGAAAAAATATTAACTTTCCGTAAACGCCATGAGGCCTTAGCTGACTTCAATAAAGAAGAAGATGGTGCTTGTTTCTGTACTGATGTTAATTGCCTCACGAATCAGCTAGGAAAAGAGTATTACCTGATAAATGGAGACTATTCATTGAAACGAACAATGATAGCCTCAAAGCTGTGTTACTACAGAATGGTAAACAAAAAGTCTTCAAATGCTGTCTCACTTATTGTTTGGATGATAGAGACATATGACTCAAGGAGATTCATTTTGGAAGGTGTTCATTATTCGCATCATAAGTGGAGTATCTCTGGTGATCTAAAGGTAATTTCTTTACTTCTTGGAGTGTAGCTAGGATATACAAAGAATATGTGCTTCTTATGTCTATGGAACAGCCGTGACGACAGGAATTAATATATTGTCAAAAAAGTAGGTCAAAAGAAAAGAACACATAGTTTGCCGATACAACGTGAAGCACATGCATTTGGTATATCCACATAAGATCTAATTTCCATCACTTCATATTAAACTTGGCCTTATCACGAATTTTGTTAAAGCAATGGCCCATGAATCTGATTGATTCCAGTATCTCAAAGAGAAATTTGGTTCAAAGAAAACCGAAGCTAAACTTAAAGCTGGCATTTTTGTAAGGCCGGAGATCAGAGAATTGATACATCACAGGGAGTTCAGAAATAAACTTATTCCACTTGAGTTGGCAGCATGGAATTCATTTTTCCATGTAGTCCAGAACTTTGTTGGTAATCATAGGGCTGAAAACTATGAAGAACTAGTGGACAACATGCGGAAAGCCTATCAACGAATGGGGTGTCGGTTGTCTTTTAAAATGCATTTCTTGCATTTGCATCTAGATTTCTTTCCATCTAATATGGGTGATATTGGTGACGAACATGGGGAAAGGTTCAACCCAGATATCACAATGATGGAAAGCAGGCCCTAAGGCCGCTTCAACGAAAACATGATGGTTCCTAAAACGGGAGGATCCTATATCCACGTACAAGCGCAAGAGCAAGAGTACTAGTGAGTACTACGTGTTTTATATGTAATACATATCTTGTCTGAGTCTGCAAAAGGACGTACATAATGACAAATAGGGTGCCCTGATTCCAAACCTTTGCCGAGAAACCGCTCATTATTCTCAAACTCGTAATTATTATATCATTTATTGATCCAAGGTGACAAAGTGAGCCATGGAGCCTAAGTGCATAACTCAGGAATATGAGCACAGATTTGGAATCAGCGCCACAAAATTAGTTAGTAATAAACAACATTTACTCATGTAGCAGAGACAAAGTTAAAATTTGTTGGCTAGTGTTATGATTTACCTTATTTACTTTTCTAATTTTATTTCTTATTTCTTCCCCATCACTCGCTCTAATTTCCTTCTAATTAAATTACCAACTCTGGTTAGCTTCTATAAATAGATCAAATTTAGAGGCAAAAGTAAAGAAATTTAATTCGCGTCTTTGCAGAGGAAATGGGACCTTAAGAAGCGACGGTCATAAATTCAGTGACGCAGAAAAAAGTCTTTATCTATAAAACGCTGGATCTTTTCTTCAAGCCACAACGTTGCTTCTTCCTAACTAATGTGGAGTAAATGTGCCTTCACCTCACAAATAATATTACTTAGCAAGTAAAGATATTTTTGTGCCATAAAATAATAATTTCAAACAATATGCATCTGTATTTATTTGCGAAAGGATTTTTATTCCATGTGACGCCGGGTAACTATATTAGTTATTGATCAAATTTTGGGTTTGGAATGTAATCGCCATCCTATATACAAATTAAACCCTTTTCTTATGTACATATATGGCTGTTTTAGTTTACTACTGCCCAGTGGCTGAGGGACTAATTTATCTTCATATGTTTGGTATGCCTTCTCCTTATCTATGGGAATATCTGCTGATGATTTCCTTATAAGTTAATGACCTTTTAAGTGTTTGCGATGGTTCTATGTTTTCGGGTCCTGTTAGATCACATCTAAGACTTGACTCTCATTGTTTCTTTTCCACTACGAGTAAAAATAATTGTTTTTATTTATTCTAAGGCGGAGATTGCTTTGGATCTTAAACTGATGCAATCATTAATAATTTCCATTCAGGAAGGATAAAATTTAAACAAGTACATGAAGAGCAACTTAATATAATACAAATGCAATTATTTTATTCCTGACCAACACATCTTTGATCCTTGACAATACCTAGGGGTACTTGTGTAATATCTACCAGGTACGATCAGTAAAATACCTGTTACCTCACTTTTTAGTATTGGGTCAGTCCTTACCGACTACCGTCTTGGAAACCCCAGCTCAAAATCTTGATAGCGTTTAGGAAGCGATAATACAATTATTGATTAATGAATTTCCAAACTCCATCATTTAGATTCCAATCTTATAATATCTATAATCGAAAATAAGTAAATACATATTAATATTTATAATATAGGATTAATTGCCGCTCGCTGGACTTATTATTCTTTGCTTGTTAGATACGTGACTCCGTGAATCTATTATGGAATTTTTTATGCGATTAATTTTATCTCGACCCAACAAGAAAGGATTTGGAGAATGGAATTATTTTTAAAAAAATTGAAAAAGGATAATGGATTATAGGCCTTAAAATTTCTGCCTTTCTAACATCTAAGAGTGAAGGAATTTATTTCACATAAGGCCTAAATGTTGGGTAATTGAAAGGTAATGCGCATCGTATTGAAGAACCTCGAATCAGATTTCTCTCAAAAATGATAAAAGTCAGAATCGACCAACGTGAAGTAAAGCTAGGGAGTGGTAATAAGCATAGCTTGAGAATAAAATCTAGCTTCTAAAAGAATATATAATGAATAAATTTAATTTCCCAAACAAATAGGTTGTGTTGAAACTTTATAAGTCGTAATTCAGACTTCAATTGGTATATGCGGTACAGTTGTCTTCTTAGATCTTTCTAAAGGACTGATTATATACAATTAGGAATAGAAACTTTTTGAGCCGTAGATGAGAATTTGTTCTCTTCTCGTCTTAAGTGGGCAGTCGACAGATGGGCCCTAAAAAAAGAAAATGTTCTCTTCTCGATCGAAACCCCTTTGACTACGCGCTCAACTGATAGAAGTGTTAAAGATTATTAAGCTTTCGAGACTATTGCTATCAGGAAAAAATTCCCTCTAAATCAGATGAGAAATCATAATGAGGGTGGCATTTGAAGTTGCCGCGGTTCTAGGATATTCTGGTAGGAAACTCCTCATGACCAGATAATGATACGATTAAAGTGCATTCTCAGGAAATAACAAACTTCATTACATTTGTCAAATATAAAATGACCCAAATAAACTTTTGCAAACTGAAAAATGAAGGAAAGCTAGTTAACATAATTTTAAAATGCAACTCCTGGATATGATCTTACAATCTCTCTTTTTTAATATACTATACTTATATTAATTCGCTTTTTTGTTTTCTCCTTTCTCGCTGCAGACCTTAATTCACCATAATTTTCTTTCCATTTCAATGCATAAAGGAAATAGAATTCCTAGGTGGGACTTAACTTTGAGGCAACCATTCTAGACCGCCAACAATCTGCCATTCAGAAATTCGCAGAGGTGAGGATCTGAGGAAATTGCTAGGGAGAGTTTAATGTCACCTATATTCTTTTCTTTCTCTGTTCGTCTTTTTTGCTTGCAACATAATTTTCTTTCTGTCTAGTTCGTTTATATTTTTATCTTTTCTTCTTTTATTTTTTATAGGAAACCCTCAATTTCTTGCCTGACTATCCCTTATTCCTATTTCTTTACATTTATTTATCAATTACACTATAGCTGTTTTTTGTTTCTTCACATTCTCGGTTCAAAAATGTTGTGGTTCCCATATATGTTGCAGCTACCTTTGAATTGGACCGCAGAGGGTAGTCTTCTCTCAAATGAGAATCGGTTGGGGCAGATCGGAGGTAAAATCGGCGCTCTGACAACAAGAAAGAAATAACACAAACCTTTCGTTTCTCTCCGTCAGAAATGCAATTACGTCTCGCATGATTTACTGGGAGTGTTGAATAAATCTCTTGTAAGACTTTCGCTAACGACTGTCCAGCGACGAAGAAAGCGCGTTCGCAACTCGTTTCGCGACTTTTCTTTCATTAGTTTTCTTTGCTCCATTTCCTACTCTAAGCTATCTACACTATCACTGTCTCTTTTCACACTCTTGTACGCTCTGGTAGATTCACAAATTCACATAAACAAGAGCGACATGATCTAGTAGACGTTCGTCGAAAATCAATAAAGATTATCAACTGGTTTAATTATTTTTTAGAAAGAGATTTCAACGACAAATTAGGAAATTTTGAACATGATTTGATGAAAGTAATTGATGTGAACTGGCTTCCCTAAACATGATTTCAATTTAGAAATAAGCCCAACAGGGGTTCTTAAAGATTAATATACGTGAAAACGGATACATACTGGGTTTCTTTAACATTGTTTGATCTAAGATATATGAACCATGAAATTAGGAGTTCAATTACCCCTTGTGAAATTGGTTTCACCTTGATATCTATTAACATAGCATATTTAGGTAATATATTCACAAAGATCACCACCTAGTGGTCCGCTGACCTCATAATTTTACTCAATCAACTCAATTAACCCTGTTGACCTTGGTTTTACCTTGATATATAAAAATTGCCAATTTAATACCTAGCCCCTAGGTGGCTCCATCTATTCGTAAGTTGAGATCAGATTTGGACTGAAAAACCTCAATTACCCTTTGTGACATTGGTTTGACCTTTATATCTAAAATTGGCTGATTTAGCATAGCTAACCACCAGGGGTGTTCAAGTTATATTAAATTTGAACTAAGCAAGCTCAATTATCTTTCCTAGCATTGGTTTTAGCTAACTCGTTGAAGGCAGAAGATGAAAACAAAACAAGATTTGCATGACCCATCAACCTGCTTGCTTTGATGTAGTTAGTAATCTCAATCATTCATGTTCTAGTGAATAGTTGAATACAAACTAGAGTTGTTGAAACTTTTTCTCCTCGACATAATTCACAATGTGTTTCGAATTGTAGAAACGATTTGCCATAAATGATCGAACAAATCTCCCAATATTATGTTCATTTTAACACAATCAAACGTTTAATGCGTGATTAATATAAGGAAACAACAAACTTTGAACTCCACTAAAACATTATATTTTGTAACGAACTACTTTACAAAGATATTGAGACTTAAAACATTCTCCTTCTTTTGGAGATGACAATTGTTTGCATGGTGCAAAGTATTAGTCACGATTTTTAAAAAACTACTTAAAAGGATAAATAATATAAGCTAAGGAACACCTTTAGCATGACAAGGATAAAATATCTACCTATTTACCTTTGACTCCGACTTGTGAAGTATAGTATATATATATATATATAACAAAAATCCCTTTGTGGATTTTATCAACCATTCTGCAACTAAAATTACAGATTGGTATTCATGAAGAAATACAATCCCTTTCAGGTCTTTGATGTTCCACCACTTTTTAGTCACGTGAGTTTAGTCACGTGCGCCTCTATATCACACTATGTCGGTCGGTCGGTCACCGTTTTGCTTCTTTTTTTTTTGTAATAATATTGTAACTATTCGCCTATACATTCTTCACGAATAATATAATTGTTAAGCTTCTCCCAAGGTTAGCCCGAGAATTATATTGTTTTGGCGATCACATCATAACTATTCGGCCAATTCTAACGAAATTTGAAACCCTAATGTTGTTTTACATTCTCTTTCGAATTATATAATTTTCAAGGTCTTTCCAACGTTAACCCCGGGATTATATTGTTTTGGCAATAACATCATAACTAATCAGCCGATTCTATCGATATTTAAAACAATTATGTTGTTTTTTATTATCTTTCGAATGATATAATTGTCAAGGTCTTTCCAAGATTAGTCAGGGAGTTATTGAAAAGGACATAAATCATCCATTTAATCGAGGGTTGGGTTTTTTTAATTAATTAAATCACCATTTAAAGCTTTCAGAATTTAAAAATTCCTATGTTTAATCGTGCTCTGATTAATGTACTAAAGCAAAATTCAAGAATTTTTGTTTTTGTTTTTAAGATTGTTTTTAATTCGAATACTCTAAATTTCGTAGATGTTTTACTTCAGGATTTCATTGCTCAAACTGATTATTTACAAATATGTTGTGATTTATGCATTTTTTTATGAATATCAGGCGCCTTATGCATGTTCTTCCTAGTATTGAACGAACTGACATGATAAAGCTAACAGTAGAGATTGAGCTAGCTAAAGAAATAGAAAGTTATTGAGATATATATATATATATATATATATATATATATATATATATATATATATATACAGTGCGTTTCACAGGTAAGTACATAAAAAGAAATTGTGAGAGATAAACAGAGAACCCCCTCTTTGACTTCTTTAAACTCAGCCGTTTTCAGTTTTCATTTCAATTTAGATATAACATAATCGTAACTTGATATTATGAATTCATAGATGTAGCTTAATCGGGTGCTAAATACCCTTTCATCATAAGGATATGCATGTGTCTTTTTTGAAAAGTTAGCCTATAGAACCTCAAAATCTATTATAGAACGAGAGATGCGAATAACCAGAATCAAGGAAAAGCACTCTTTATTTTTTTACAAACTGGAAGACTTGAAATGGACATGGAAAGAGATGACTATGTGATCCTAGATCATCTTATAAAGCATGAAAGCATAAGTTCAATGCAGGTACTTGGTCTCTATTTGTAGGCGCTAATTGAGGTACGCAATAATAAGACGCCATAATACGCCATGATGACCTGAAATGCCGCCATCAGAGAAACATGAGACAAGTGTAAGAGCCAAGAAAGTCCCATCTGAAGTCAGACAAAGTTCCACTCGCCGGCTTAAGAACCTTCTCGCCCTTACGCTAAAAGGCCAAGTCTATTCTCGTCTGCCGATGCGTCTGTTCGCAGAACCATTTCCTTTAGACGGAGGGGGGAAACCCTATTCAACCCCTATAAATCCTCTGAAACCAGAGTTAGAAGACAGTATCCGCCGTCATCTCTGCCCCATTAGTGTCCTCTGTTCTCCCCCGTCGGTACCCGCTATGCGCGTCCCGTTGGATTCAGCTGCACAATTCTCGCAGAATCTCTCAAGCTCCCGGTATTCTCGTTAATTCACGTGGGACTACCTCAATCTGCTTTCCCAGCTCCTCAAATGCACTCGCACAATCTAGATTAGTGTTAATCGTAAGCAATATTTAAGTTCCCCCCTCAATAGTCATTATCCAGAGACTACTGTTTGAACTTTGCGCCAAGGAAGGGATTACTCCCTCGAGCCAAACCTTCGAGAGAACAGCAACGCGCAACTCTCCTATGAGAGTGCTCTCTCTGGCCTCTCCAATGTAAGCCTCATCATCAGCTTAATTAACTCTTAAGGTCGTTCGAGCCTCCCTCGGTCAATATTGTCCGTTTGTTTGTACGGTTACCGTCGTACCCACGTCTCTCTTCCCCCTTAGCTATAAAATAATAATTATTTGCATATTAGTAAAGTTATTCTTGTACTCGTTTGTCTGTTTTCCCGGAACTCCAAGAGAGTAGACTATTCGCCAACCTACTTTCATTAATTTACTCTCTGCTTATATTGTAAACTTCCCACGCACTCGTGAAGAAGAAAGGGTGATCTTGACCCTATTTTACAACTTCTATCTTAAACTGGTGTAAGGTGTATAGGGTTAACCTACGACATTTATATTAATCTGGTATAAGGTGTACGGGGTTAACCTATGACATCTATATTAATTTGGTATTAGCTTTATGGTTTTTATCTAGGTCAATCAATTGATTGAAATTTGATCAATCTATTGGTTAACCAAGGTTAAAATTGTTAATTCTTGGCTTATCTTGGTTAGTGTGCTGGAGTTTAAAAGGTTCATTGCATACCTAATTACAAAGTTTATTTGTTCCCGTTTCAATTTATTTTAGGGGGGGAATAATTTTCGAGTAACTGTGTTTAACTATTAATTTTATTTCCCCACAGAATTTAATTGTTGTCCTTCAAGGCCTCATCTCGTGCCATAATTTGAAGGTATGGAAAAATAGCATTATTCTTCCTAATGCCTTGCTCTCGTGTCAATTACAGTGAAATCTAGAACGCGAGTTCCCCTCCGCCTTGTTGTTCCTGTGTTCCTCGGTTAACAAAACCATTTGCATTCCAGTCTCTTCGTGAAGGAAGCCATAATTCTGCCATACTCGTTGTCGTACGTTAGTTTAATTCTTGTTGTTGTGCCTATCGCGTAAACTAGCATGCATGTCACCGTTTGAACATTTTAAGGCCCAAGGTGAGTTACTCAAACTCAGTGGAAAAGATCTGATAGCCTATATTCAAGAAGAAGAGAGAGGAGAAAGAGGAAAGGAATGAAAAGAAAGAAATTAAGAAAAAGAACGAGAACAAAGAGAGAATTTGTTCTAACGAATTGGAGTTGAGAAAAGCGAGGACAGAGACGCTCTTATAAACTCCCATTGGGAGATCGAGACGCACGGCGTAACACAATTATTGCCCCTGCTGAGCTTTCAACTTAGAGATATATTTATCTCCCTTTCATCAGAGGCAATATTGATTACTCATCGTTATAAGCCGCTTACAACATGACCCCAGATTTCTATCGAGCTAAATTTGTGCACTCTCGCATTTAACCTAACCAGACCTGTCGACAGTTCGGTTACTCTCTACAGCGTCATTTTAATCTATAAGTTGAGGCGTCCCAGGTGCCTTGTGAATAAGACGTCGATTTCGTCTTCAAGGAGAAATTTGTTGCGTCGCTCTCTTCGGAAATCAGATCCTTCTTGAAGGACCGGTTGTGCCATACTCTTAAAAATGCATCAAGGAGGCAGAAACCACATCTGTTAAATCCAGAACTAGCAAGAACAAATTTGTTTCTTATAATGGGAATATGTTCGTGAAAGTGACTGGGCCTGCCAAACTAGAACCTCTCTTCTCGTCGGACCACTGTGATTTTAAACATTTTTCTCCTACCCAGCCTGCTTTGTCGTTCTTCAGGAGGACCATTTTAGGCTAGTTCGGTGGAGCTACTGTCTACGTGAGATCCGACCTCCCTCAAAACTCGCACTTTTAAATCAACCCTCCTTTCCACAAGATACACTGGGTCAGTACCACTTCTACGCCCCCACTGTCGCAAAATAAATCTTCGTCTTCTTCGAACCCACCGAATACGGCTAGGCACCAGATTAACTTTTTGTTCGATAAAAGTACTCCTTGGGCCCTTCAATTTGAAACTAAAGCCGTGAATGGGTGCGGAATCTCTGCCCTCGTCCGTGATACTAGGCGCACGTACATCGTTGTATCCGATACAGTACTCCCCCAAGTGGCTCCGAACCACGAGAAGTTGGCCCTAGTCCATTATTATTTGGGGCACGCCAATAAATCCCCCATTGTTGACTGATACATTGAATGCGCGTAATACAGCTGATTGGGCTGAAGTCGTAGCAGCCCCCATCAAGTTTTGCTCTGTCCTGATTGGTCAGTCCCCCTAGGTTCCTTTTGCCCCCTTGGCTCAATCCATTACCACCCGTTCTTGCGCGAAGAAAGAAATGAAAGCCCCTACCCCTCTGGAACCCCACGTCCTACTGAATTCGAGAGTGCGATGACACAGGATTTTGCCAAAAGTCAGAGGGAATGTGAGTCACTTTGTCCCCTGTGTAGCCAAATCAAGAATATAAGACGCAAAACCGTTAGACGAAATAAGGTGATTTCATTCCTCGTCAAGAACAACCTCCTCTATCGAGTGTTCACCGAGAAAAACGACACTGAGTACCGCATACTATGTATACCCCGTTCCGATGTCCCTCAAATCCAGCAAACACTTCACAATCGTCTATTTGCTGGTCATTTTAGTTACACGAAGACGACTCAGAGGATCTTCAAATACTTTTAATGACTTTCACGAGCGACAAAATTCATTGATATTAGCGCTCGTGCGACATTTGCCAAAAGACTTCCATAAAAGGATGAGTCAGTCCTGCGCCAGTGCAGAAAGGACCTCTAATCTCTGAACCCTTCTTCCGACTAGGTATCGTACTAATCGGACCGATCCACCCCGCCCGTCAAGCGAAGGCCATTATTACGTTTTAACGCTGATAGACTTAGCATCTAGGTTTCCTAGAGGCTGTGCCCCTCAAAAAAAATCGATAGCATCTCCTGCGCCGAAGCCCTTATTTACATCTTTTCCCGTGTGGGATTGCCCAAAGAAAAACTCTTAGATCGTGGTTGTCAATTCACCTCCAAATTAATGGAGTACGTTGATAAAATATTGAAAATCAAGCCCCCTGTTTACCACTCCTTTTCCCCTGTGTGGGAATAGGATGGGGGAAAGGCTAAATAGAAGCCCCAAGGCCATTCACAGGAAGTTATGTGCAGATCAGCCGACAAAATGGCACCGCTTCGTTCCGATAGCCCTCTTTGCCTACCGTGAATTTCTCCATCGTACTCAAGGGTTTGTCCCTTTCAAACTTTTATATGGTAGAAACGTCAGAGGCCCCCTGAATATCCTAAAGGAACTTTATTCTATTCAGAAATTGGATCAAAATATCCAGCCTTCTTATTCGTACTTTCTGGATTTGAAAAAGAGGCTGGAAAAGTGCGCCGAAATTGCGTTACAGAAGGCCGACGTCAATTTTGACAAGTATAAGAAATACTTTGATTGCAATTTCAAAAAAAGGAAATTTAACCGCGGAGAAGTTTTGCTTCTCCTCCCCTCGGACAACAACAAATTGTTGAGCCAGTGAAAGGGCCCCTACCTCATAGTAGAGAAGCGTGGACCCGTCGATTACTTTATTGAAACCCCCGTCTTGTGTATGTGTATGGTATAATCCCTTCCTCTCACTAGCTCCACTACTTTGTATGTTAGCTCCACTTTGAAAATGTGTCCTAGGTACTCTTCACTAAATCTGCTATTGGCATGTGAATTTTAATTATATTGTTCCCCCAATAATCATTCTCCGATGTCATTTCTTCCCCTGAAGTTCCATCTGGGGATGGAGGAGTGTCAGAGATCATAAATATATATATAGAGAGGAAGACAAGCACTGCCTCACCCTTCAATAGAAAGAGAGAGAGAGACAACAGACACCTGGGTGACCCTTTTTATCTGCGATAATGAATGTTCAAAATTATGAGACGCCGTGAGCCCCCGCGATCACCTGAAATGCCGCCATCACAGAAACCTACGACAAGTGTGTGAGCCAGATGTTTCCATCTGAAGTCGGACAAAGTTCGCCTCGCCCTTAAGCTAAAAGGCAGAGTCTATTCTTGTCTGCTGATGCGTCTGACCCTAGAATCCTCCTCTTTGGCCAAAGGGGTAACCCCATTCATCCCCTATAAATCCTCCGGCGCTAGAGTTGGAAGACAGTATCCGCCGTCGCCCCTGCCCCATCAGTATCCTCTGTCCACCCCTGTTGATACCCGCTATTCGTGTCCCGTTGGTCTATGCACAATTCTCGACAAATGATTTAAGCTCTTGGTATTCTCGTTTATTCACATGAGTCTAACTTGACCCGCTTCTCCGGCTCTTCGAACGCAGCGCGCTCAATCTCGATTCGTGTTACTCGATAATAGTCATTATACAGATACTATTGTTTGAAATTTGTGCCAAGGTAAAGATTACTCCCTCGAACCAAATCTTCGAGGTAACAGCAACGTGCAACTCTCATGTGAAAGTGCTCTCTCTGCTCCCCCACCCCCACACACAGTGTAAGCATCATCATCGGCATAATTTACGTTCAAGTTCGCTCCACCCTACCGCAGTCAATATTGTCCGTTGGTTTGCACAGTGACCGTCCTCAACACGTCTCCCGAATTGCTTAGCTGCTGAAGACCAGTGTAAACCTACTATGTGCATAGCTCATTCTAAAACTCCTTTTAACCTTGTACATAAAAAAATTTTCGTTTCCATATAAGTAAAGTTATTCCTGTTATTCTGTTATTCCGTTATTCTTTATTCGTCTTTCTGTTATCCCGGAACTCCAAGATAGTAAACTATTGGCCAACCTATGTTCAGTTAATTTGCACTCTGCCTATATTATAAATTTCCCCCGCACTCGTAATGCAAAAAGGGTGAACTTGATGCTATTCTACAACATCTATCTTAAACTAGTGTAAGGTGTGTAGGGTTAGCGTACGACATCTCTATTAATCTGGTGTAAGGTGTGCTGGGTTAATCTACGACAATGATCCTATGTTCACTCAAATTTTGACACCATTTCTAGAGGTGAGTTTTGGATTTTGAATGGGAACAAATGAAAATCATGATTAATGGAAGATATTAAAGGTATTTTTTTCTTTGCTGCCACCATAGTATTATTTTCCTCAGATTCAGAAAAGCTCAAGCCAAATGATATAAGCCTGTTTCACAGCTGGACTCAACAAATTTTTCCAAAAGAAAATATGTATCTTCATTTTTGCGAAGATGAATATTGACAATCAAATGTTGGGACATGTAAAACGAAATCTTAATATTTTCTTGAACATAGATGATAAAATTAGACAAGAAATATATTAAGCTGAATCGCGATAAGAAAAGTGCTACTTGTTCCTACGTGACACGTCACTATACTTAAAATCAAAGGTTTATTTCGTTCTTTATTACCAGTTTAATTTAATAATGGGTACTCTAACTTGACGACAAAAAAAAAGCAGAGCTGAGAACAACTACGAAAAATGGAACTCCACGTGCCAGGAATCCGCGGGAGGTTGATTAAAACAGAGTTCTGTTTCAATTGTGCTTGTGGCAATACTTTGTTCCTTAGCAACTAATACACAAAATTTTATTAGTTTTAAGTCTGGGTTCTGCATTAGCCACTCCATATGAGTGATAATCATTTTTTCAAATTTAGATATATATGTAGTATGGCGCATTGTCCTGCTACCAAATAACTACATTACTAGGTGTTGTGGCATGCAATTTATGTATAGTTGAATCTAAAACCATCACAAGTGGTGCTATCAAGGAATGCGGCCCCATACCATGATAGAACCGCCTTGATGGTACATAGGTGTTACCACACAAGCAGATAGATTTGCTACTCTATATCTTCGCCTCGCAAGGGTAGTCAGAGAATTGCGGGTAATTTGCAAACTTGTTAGAAACTGTTAAAATTGAAAGAAAATTTCTTCAAAGATATATTGAAATGCAATAAAATAAATTACACGTAAACCAGGAATACAATAGTGTTTCTTACATACGTGATAATTACCCTAATCAAAACATAACTTTAGAGGATTGTTCATGTGTCTCATTATTGTAAGCTTCGACATAAAATTCAATTCAGGACATAAAATGTTGGTTACAATGGCACGGTATTGTTCGCCTGTCACCGTAACAGAATTCCCGGCATCATTTTCGTAGAAATACGGCCCAATGATTCCGCTAGCAAAAATATGCACACCAAACAGTGAGCTTTTGTGGATGTAGTGGTTTTTCAACAATTTTCCTGGGATATTCATCAGCCCAAATGCGACAATTCTGCTAATTAACGAATCCACCTAGATGAAAACGGGCTTCATCACTAAAGATGTTTTTCGGCGAAAAATCATCATCGGCTTGTCTTTGCTCGTGCACTCAACTGACGATTGCACGGCGCTTAAAATGGTCAGCAGTCTTCAAATATTATCTCAATTGAATTTTGTAAGCGTGTAGAGACAAATCTTTTGTCAAAATTCGATGTAACGTTGTTGTGGAGAGGTTCAATTCCTGCGCGCGATGAGGAATAGAGGTGTCTGGATCTTCGGCTACATTCTCGCGCACTGCAGAAATGTTTTCATCTAAACGGCGTAAACAAGCACGCAATGGCATTTTCATATCTGTCACCAACCCCGTTTATTTGAATTTACGAACAACTTTACCAATTGCACTCACGGTTGGTCGATTATATTGACCCCAAAAATCGCGAAGTGCCCGAAATGCGTTTCTGTTTGGGCGTTTATTTTCGTAATAGGCTTCGCTAGCTTTAACACGTTAGTTGATTGTTATTCTTTCTATGGTTGAAATTGTCAAAGTCTGAAGTTCTTAAATCTGAAAGAAAAAGAAAAAACTCATTAGACGCTTAAACTTAACTCTTATTTAAAATCGGTCCAAGTTATTGCAACACCCGTTATTTAACATTTATGAACAAAACAAAAAACAGGCAAAAGTATGATGAAAAAAGAATTGATCCAAGAAAATAACTAAAAAACAATTATAAATAACGTTACATTAGATATTATGTGTATAATAAGGAATTAGAGAACTTTATCCCAACTGCTATTAATTAAGTGCTTCATATGCAATTATTTTACATTGATAAGCTCTAATTCAACTTTGAAATACCGGTTCTACTGTAAATCCATTTGAAGTCACTCTGATCCTTTTAAATAGTAGGAAGACATATATATATATATATATATATATATATATATATATATATATATATATATATATATATATATTTATATATATATATATATATAGATATATATATATTTATATATATATATATATATAAATATATATATATGTATCTAGATTCAGTTGTACGTAAAATAAATAAAATAGCATAAAAATTAAAAGTTAATTTATTTTATTATTATATATTAAATCTTAATTAAATTTAGTTAGAAAGTAGCAATGGTCGTCGAAAATCGAGGTGAAAAATTTAATGGAATCGGAGAAACTATCCTTGAAATCTGCTCTCACACTACCTGCGTTATGGATAAAAATACCTTATCAATACTTTTTGTTTCCGTTTCCAAAAGAAAACCTTTCAAAATTGTGAAAAGTCTCTCTAGTTCATGACAATCAAGGGGTAACAATACAAACTCTTGACTCTATCCTTTATCCTTATCCTCCTAAACTAAAGCTGTCTTACCAAACTTTCTCACCCGTACTAATTTGTTAAAAAGAAGGCATCTGAGAGGACTCAACGAGCTTTCGATGATCGAGCTTTTACCTTCTTATTCGAAAACAAGGGTGGGCTTGTCAGACGAAATGTGAATAATTAGGTACTACTTTTTACTTGTCTCGCATACCTGAATGAATAAGATGTCATAATACATTCTTTTGTCTTAAGGGTAATTATTTATCAGTGAATATCTTAGTACAGTACTGGTGCTTACAATATCGCACCAATTATAGTAGCCTAAAAATAAAAAGTTTACTTGCAATTTTAAATTACATGAAACATAACACAGACAAAACTTCACTTTTATTGAAGGTTTTCATCAGTTTTCATCCTAAATTTTTCGGTAACATTTTCAATTGTTGTTGCATAGATTTGAACAGTTGGCCGGAGAAAAGAGATCCATATCGATCCACAGTTTCATTAGCTCCTCCTGTAGGTCTTTGATGTTGTGTTGTACTTAGATAATAGTACCATGTTCGTCATGATTCCAAATTTGGGGAAGCTTTCTTGTCCCATGCTTGAGGAGCAATTGCAGTATTTGCAAGATGCTTATGAGAGAAAACAAGGTGTGGTGATCAACAAGTCGCGTGCTCTCACTTGTTCTGATTTAGGAACGACCTTACAACCTTTAAAACTTTCCATAATTTGGGAAGTAACCTTGGAAATTCTAAGATTTGAAAGAAAATGTATAAGGACAGAAGGTGTTCAAATTTCGTTATAACCGGCCAAAAGGTTAGGATGTTATTGCCCCAACAAAATAATCCCTGGACTAACCTTAGGAGGACTTTGGTGATTATATCATTCAAAAGAAAATGTAAAATCACATAAAGATTTCGAATTTCGTTAGAATCGGCCGAATAGTTATGATGTTATTGCAAAAACAAAATAATTCCCAAGCTAACCTAGAAAGGAACTTTTCAATTATATCATTCGAAAGAGAATGTAAAACAACATAAGGGTTTCAAAGCTAGTTATGATATTATTGTCAAAACAAAATAATTCACGGGCTAACCTCGGTAGGACTTTGGTAATTCTATCATTCGATAGAGAATGTAAATCAACATAAAGATTTGTAATTTCGTTAGAATCGGCCAAATAGTTATGATGTTTATGCCAAACTAAAATAATTTCTAAGCTAACCTTTGGGATACTTTGGTAATTATAGCAATCGAAAGATAATGTTAAGCAACATAAGTTTTTCAAATTTTGTTAGAATCGGCCAAATAGTTATGATGTTATTGCCCAAATATATAATTGCTGGGCTAACCTTTGCAGGCCTGGGGCATTATATCATTCGATAGAGAATGTTAAACAACATAAAGTTTTTAAATTTCGTTGGAATCGGACGAATAGTTACAATGTAATTGCAAAAACAAAACCAAAAACAAAAGGGGACCGAACGACTACTGACAGAGTGAGATGTAGAGTCGCCCGCGATTAGAATCTTACGCGACTAAAAAAAGAAGAAACTTAGTTTGAAAGCACGGAGAGAGATTCGCTACTTTTTCTATCATTCCCGCTTTTTGGTGGAAAGATTGCGTGTGCACCCTGGTATTCTGTGTATGTGCAATTCATGTGAGAAAAGGCTGGTGCCCACGGCCTCCACAGAGGCCGCACAAACATTGGTACTTCATAAGATATATGCATGCTTTACAATTGCCTTGATAACGGCCATGCTTCTGTCACCTGGGTTTTTTCCCAGGGCAAGGTGCCGTAGTGGGGTTCTCAGCTATAACGGGGATTTAATATACCTGTGAGTGTCGCATTGTAATCATGCGCAAGCATAGCAACAAACGTCCATATTCATCCCCGGCCAAATGAACCACGATGCAAACGTCTTGTGGGGGTCAGTAATCCATAGATAAGAAAGATTGTGCAGGACAGCAAAAAACCTCCCTCCTCAATGCGAGAAAAATATTTATCCGGGATTTCCTTGTGAAGACGTGGTCGTAGATATGTGAATTCCCCAAGCAATGTGTGGCCATTTGTTATTAGATTGCTAAAATGGGGCTCAACTTTCTAAGTCTGCCATGTAGGGATAATCGTTCAGCATGGCCAAAAATACCTCGTAGTCTATATATGAAGCGAGTGATTAAACTTAGGCGAGAGGTAGTAGAAACACCATCTCTTACAACGTTAAATTTCATATTATCATAGCTAAAGACGGTGGTAAATTGTAAGAAATAATCCAGATGGCCGCATAGCCTCTGGAGTGGTATAAATCGCAGCGATGATATTTAATGTTCTCTATATTGAGTGAAAGTTAAAAGCTAGAACTGTTGGTGATAACGTTTATAGGCAAGAAATTCAGCCCTGAGTTCACGAACAAAGGTTCTGTATCCTCTCTCAGCAGTTTTAAACTATTTTAAGAATACTGTTATTGGACTCCTTTGTTCTTTATTTCTTTGTTGCACTACGCCTAGAAAGTTGTCATTGCATGTATTCATTTCTTGTAAGGAAAAGCTTGCTTGAAGATGCTACTTGAAATAGACTCACTTGTGAGGCACAAAAACCTTTGGCCTCAGTCTCAGTGCAATGCTTGATTGCCTCATCTGTCTTCCTAGGGACGAGTAATTTTCCAAGTCCCTCTTTGAAGAGTGCATTTGCATTAAAGTACATGGTTATGCTACGAGGGGCGGTCAATAGGTTTTGCGAATCGGTAGGGCAAAACAGAGGAAGGTGGATGTTTGTGGGAGTGTTAGGACAACTTATGACAAGTCAGGACCTGCAACCGCACGCTCCTGCCTTGTCTATTCAAGAAGCAGTAGCTCATCGCAGATCGTCAGTCACAAATCTTTTAACAATGGAGAAGGTTGAGCACCACGCAGTAATCAAATTTTTGACCAAGGAAGGCAAGAATGCAAAAGAGATCCATGGACACATGGTTGCAATGTACACGGACACCGCCCCTTCCTATGCAACCATTGCTCGCTGGAATAGGGAGTTCCGCCATGGTTGTGAGTCCCTTTAAGATGACTCCCATCAAGGACGCCTGTCGGACGTGACCAACGAGGACAATGTGGTCCGTGTGGAGAGGAGGATCCTCGAAAATCGACGGGTGAAGGTCGAAGAAATCAAGCGAGAACTTGGAATATCAAATTGAATTTTTATTAACATCATCCACGACAATTTGGCCATGACCAAGGTCTCTGCCCGTTAGGTCCCTAGAAACCTAACGAAAACTCACGCCCCATGATCGACTTCAAAGTCGTTAAATTCCACAAGGCCAGAGTGAGTGCGGATTCTAGGAGCTCAACCATCCTCCCTACAGTCCAGATCTGGCCCCTAGTGGCTACATTTTATTCCACCAGCTCAAGGCTGCACTGCATGGACGCCGGTTTGTGGACGATGAATATGTCCAGCTCACCGTCCAGGAGTGGATTGAACATCAGTCGAGAGATTTCTGGTTGTCAGGAATTCGAAGCCTCAGGGACAAGTGGCGCAATTGCATTGAAGTCGAGGGTAGTTATATTGAAAAATAATATAACACTTTTCCTCATATCTCGTTTCATTATATCCGAATTGCAAAACTTATTGATCGCCCTTCTTATCTCATTTTTTCTTCATTCTTTTCGACCTGATAAGATATACAAACCTATATTGATGTAATGAGAAAGAAATTTTCAGCACAGAGGCCACAAAAGTTCATTTTTAGATGTTATTTCGAAGTCCGACTTCCTATAGATGTTCTAAGAATTTGATTCATTAGAAAAATCTACTGCTCAGGTTTTGAACATGCAACCAAAATGTCTTTCAGAAAAAGGAAGACGAAATAGAGACCTCGTTATACCGAATCCGTAGGAGGCTGAAAAGCTAGTGCGTTTTTTAACCTGGCCTGTAACCTGACTCATTCAAATAACCCCAAATGCGATATAATATCTCTTGTAGATCGAATAGGGGAAAACGAGTATTAGCGATATGTTTTGGCAACTATAATCCTTAGAATATGAATTTTCCATGGTTAATCTAAAAATCCATTACATGGAGAACATGAGAGAGGCCTTAATGTAACAGTCACACTGTCTCAATCACCTTAAAATTTGGAAACCCTATGCATACTCGTAGTTAACACCTATTTGATCTTGTTACTTCTAATTATGCCAGCGTAATCGTTTCATCAAACTCTTCTTTGTTGTTGTGTAGGTATGAAAGGGGATTCTTTGACTGTTAGCAATGAGTTGAAAGTACATGTGTCTCAACAAGGTAAGTTATTGCAGACTTAATAGTTTAATTTCCTTAAAATTGAGTGGTTTAGGTATGAAAAGTCGTCAAAAAACTGGGCTTAAGAAAAAGTAACCGCAAAGAAAAGTGCGGAAAAGGTAGCAGTTTAATATACTTTGTCGTAGAGAAAAAATCCCCCCCTGCGCGCACACTAGCCTACGCCACTTAATGTCAATCAGTATTTCAAAATAGGTAAAGAATTTGGCTCCGAGGGACGAGAGTAAACCTTTGCTACCGTGAAATCCCGAGCGAAAGAACGTTGTAACCAGAAGCTAATTGTCTGCCGTTTTCCTCTTTTTAGGAATGAATTAAAGTTTTTAGCCTGTAATTAAAAAAAACAACAACTAAGATAGACTATTTTGTTCAGGAAACTTACCGATAGTAAAATAATGGATCGTTCAGAAACGACCAGATACTGAGATTGGTTATGGAGTCAACAACTTTAAAACTGTGCTCTTCGTATTTGCTTCCTCCGCCCTTCACTAAGCGAAGAGAGAAACTTAGTTTCCTCCCAACAAACAGAAATAAGCGCACCTGCGAGCTTTTTTTCAATTCATTGCGGTACCAACTGTGGTACCGCAGAGGTGGCGATGCAGTGCCATCGGGAGTCATCGGTGAGGGTAGGAGGCTGAGATATTTACTCTAAGAACCCCTCGAATTTATTTGAGGAGTTTTAAAAGAGGCCACAAAGGTTCAATGTTCCATTGTGGGTGGGAAAATTTTATTTCACCTTCCAAGAAGGAAGAAAATTTGCGGAATTTCAGGAACGAGAAACACGTTGCTGAAGAGCAAGGAAATTCAGATTCATCAAGAATGAGAGCTTCAAATCCCTGAACTACGAGGAAATTCACGTTCCTAAGGAACGAAGAACTCATATTCAAAAACAACGATGACCTCTCCATTCCTAAAAAATGAGGAACCTGACGCTGGTGAAAAGCGAGGTTAATTCATCTTACTAAAGAAACAAGAACTTTAAATTCCTGAATAACAAAGAAGTTCCATTCCTAAAAACGAGTAACTTCGCATTTCTAAAGAAAGATGAATTTCACTTTCCTAAAGAACGAGGAACTTCCTAGTCCTGAAAAACGAGTAATTTAATATTCCTGAAAAATGAGTAACTCTACGTTCCTGGAGAGCGAGGAACTTCACTTTACTAACGAAGGAAAAACTTCACATTCCTAAATAGGGAGGAACTTCCTTTGGTGAAAACGAAGAACTTCATGTTTCTGAAGAAAGATAAACTTCAGGTTCATAAGTAACGAGGAATTTTACATTCCTGAATAACGAAGAACTGCACATTTCTTAATAAGGAAGAACTTTCCTTCCGTGAATAACAAACAACTTCAAATTCCTGAAGAACAAAGAACTTCAAATTCCTGAAGAAAAAAGAACTTCAAATTCCTGCAGAACAATGAATATTACATTCGGAAAAAAAGAGGAACTTGACTTTCAATAAATACGAGGAACTTCCCAGTCTTGAAGATCGAATAAATTCAAATTCCTCAGGAATAAGAAACTTGGCATTCCTGGAGAAAAATAAAGCCAAACGAAAGATTAAGGCAATTATAAAATTTCTATTTACTTACTGGTACCAGAAATGCAATCAATACTACCTTAAAATTAAATTTACCCACTCTCCCCCTCTTCTTTTTCGAACAACTCTCTAACCTGCCATTGGTTTCCAATTAGTATCCACTAGAATTATACTCGCTCCCACACAACACACTTTAATCGAATATAGGTATTTATGTATGAATAAATAACTAAGAATATTTCCCCATCTTTAGTTCAGTGAACTAATGTGTATCGGGCTTTTTATGTTTACATAGCTTCTATATGTTAAAATTTGCTGCACACCTATTTTTCATTTGCAGTAAGATTTGCTGTAATAATAATGACCTCTTTAAGGCTTTATTATTCTTCTTTCTATGCTCGTTTTCACTAGAAACCAACAAAATATATCTCCAAAGAACAGTTTTTTACACTTTCTAGAATTATTCACCAATTCGTATGGTAAATACGGAAAAAAATGGGAATTTGTTCATAAATTTTCATTTGTAAACTATGAAAAGGAATTAAAATCGATTTTATCAAAACAATATAAAAACAAATATGCGAAATATTTATATAACCAATAAAATTGAGGTTTAATTTTAATCTGATGAGTTTTGTACAAAAATCGTGGTTCTAACAAGATAAAAATAGGATTAAAATTAAAATTAATTTTGCGTTTCAATGGCTTTAAATATTTAATTTTAAATCTAGAATTAAAAATACTTCAATGAACACTATTTATTACCTGTATTTTATTTAACTACATTCATTGTAAATGAGCTTGGCATTGATACGTTGAATGTGGTTAAAATAACTCTCTTACCCATTACCTCGGCTATTTATATATGCAAATGTCCTGGAAACATTCTTTTCACAGCAATAATTGTATTGCATTCGAAACGGAGGTAAAATGATATATTATTGCTCCTCTTTCATTCCTATTCTGTTCTTTTAAGTATAAATGAAAATGCATACAATTTTTAGTAATTACAAGAATTCTTTCTAGTGTCAGAAGAGATATTAAGCGAAAACAAAATAGTACAAATATTGGTAACGGTGACATCATTATTTTTCTGCCTGTGGTGTGTACATACTTTAAAAGAATAAATATTGATATAAAAATAGCTCCTGTGAATTATTGTGTTTACTGTTATGACCAAGTTCTAAGGTCGTTATATCTTTTCTGTGTGTGTTATCTATGTTCACAGAGAAGATATTCAGTTTGTGACTTTGAGCTATCGAGGTCTTTGTACGAACAAATTTTGAAAGTGTAATAATATAGCAATTTTTCGAATTACCTAGTATCGTTGAAGTTAG
Organism: Ceratothoa steindachneri; assembly: GCA_963969495.1. Classification (NCBI taxonomy): domain Eukaryota; kingdom Metazoa; phylum Arthropoda; class Malacostraca; order Isopoda; family Cymothoidae; genus Ceratothoa; species Ceratothoa steindachneri. The sequence continues at coordinate 52,339,840 of OZ018317.1, read as the reverse complement.
ACCAAACAGCACTGAGTCCTTCTTAACTATTATGTGTAGTCAATTTCTTCCTATTTACTCGTGTTTATAGGTTTTTTCTTGTGTGCCTATCCTTTCGTTAATTAAATTCATGTTCTTAGCATACGTGCCTTTCTAAAGAAGCCCTTACCGTTTTGCTTAGGCGAGTGAAGCTGGAAATTCCGGTCATATTTCTAAAAAATATATTTGTGACAATGATATTTTCCTTTAAACATGAAAAGGTAACTAAAGATTGCAGAATATGATATACATATAATCATGACAAAAGCCTTGACAGTAATATATATATATATATATATATATATATATATATATATATATATATATATATATATATATATATATTTTATTTTGGTCAGTCATTTTTAAGATTTACGTGAGACAGAATTAATCATTCTAATATTTAAATTATTGAAGGTTTTAAAACATTACGATTTCTAGGAGCCCCCCCAGGCAGCCGAAAGCCAGCGACTTAAAATCCCAGGAGAGCATGCCGTTGATTGGGAAAATTTTCCCGCCTCGCCGACCACCTCGATAACCGGAGGTTTTCCGCCTGTAAGCAGGACACCTCTCCCGCGCTCGAAGACACATTACGTTTTCAAGATGGATTCTCTGTGGTTTATTCGGGTACTGACGGCTAGAATCTCACCACCGTGGACTTTGCCCTAGTCAATTGGCAGCTCCTTGCAACGGCCGTTCTTTCGTAAATTTGCGCCAGTTCTCCTTCATCGAGAACCTTGAGGTAAAATCAGTCCTCCTTCATCAGCATCTTAAGGTAGAACCAGTACCTTTCGCCATCGAGAACTCAGAGGTAAAACATATTCACTTGTTGCATTCTTGCAACAAGAGTCCATAGACTCTTTTATACACTTTTATTCTTGTAGAGAAATAGCTACATTTAGCATCCTGGAGGAGTATAGGTACATTCAAGCCTTCCGCCCCTCTTAAGGCGAAGCGTGAAAAAGGTAGCCGGAGAAACTGCTTACCATGTGTGATCTCCCCGCCGCTGTGGGCAGTTGGAGCTAACATAGGTTTTAAGGCGACCACCTAAGGTCTTTAAACGACGCTCTAACGATCTAATTACCTACGAGACCCATAAACCCGTGGTTATGAAAAAAAAAGCGGTGCGAGTCAGAAGGCACGCCGAGTAGCGGTGCGGTTGCAAGCCTCTAATTTGCGAGCTGACTTCGGCATCCCAGTGCCACCTCCGGAATTCTCGCTCTCCCCAGATGCTAAGTCACTACTCGCCCCCCCTCCTTTGCCTCTGTGGCCTAGTCACTTCCCCCTTTAGATGGGGCGGCAATCCGCCTATAAATAATCCCCGCAAAGAAAGAGAAGATGATTATCAGAAGTCGATACGCCAGAGTAGGATTAGTTCGTGAAGATCGATCCATCGGCCAGACAAGAAGATTATTAGAAGTCGATTCGCCAGAAGAAAGATTGGTTCGTAAAGATCGATCTTTCAGCCAGACAAGAAGATTAGAAATTGATACGCCAGAAGAAGGGTTAGTTCGTGAAGATCGATCCTTCAGCCATACAAGACTATTTCCGTGAAAAACGATAGGATCAGATTGAGAAAATCGATCCCCCCTTTCAGGGCCGTATTAACCTAAATATTCAAGCTTTATATCGATGCCATACCGAAGGATCCTTTTTAGTCTGCAAAGAAGTCCGACTGAAGAAAAGCAAAGCCACTCACACTCGAGTGACTCTCACATCTCAAGCTCCGTAAGAGTGAAAGGAGAAGAACCCAGCCCCCAACGAGCTTCCGTTCTTTAATTACGTTGAAAAATCAGCCCCCGTCACAGGCGACAAGCAATTCCTCCTCGACGAAAATTCAACCAGCGGCCACAACACTTTAAAGCGAGAGATAAGTCCTCCAGTGACATCCGGCAATCCCTAATATCTACCTGTAAGTTAAAAATAATATTTATGTTCCTATTCTGATAGTAGAAGTTTAGTACGTCCCATGTTTTAAAGGAGAGTAGAAACCATTGTTCTTGAACCTAGGTCATATGTGTTTGTAGACGAGAGTACTTTAATTTAATGTTTAACGCTAATCAAATAGAGTCGCGATAAAAAAAATACTAATCGGCAATTGGTATGTTTACGGGAAGCCTATTTGTTTATTTTTTGTCATTGAAAGATCTTTGATGCTAAAGATAGAAATGTGTTAACTGTTGGTTTGTAACAGTTAAGTGTTTCATTTAAAATACATGTTTATTTTGGTAGATTCTGGTGTTTCCTCTTATCCTTATGTATTTAAAAATAGCTCTTCCTTTAAACCAAAACTACTGAATTAGCACTCTTAGAACAAAGCCTACTTCATCATGGAAGTAACTCACGCCCCTTAAAGCATACCGCTAATAAAAGGGTGTCAAAGACTATAGTGATCAAAACCAAGGGTCATTCTACAAACATATTATAAAAGTGGTGTCAGGTGTGATGTTTTATATTAGAAAGAACCTAGCAGTGTCTATTTAAGGAAGAGCTAACACATAAAAAAAACACCAAGAATAATAGAATATTTTACGAGTGAAAAATTGGTAGAGGTTTATACAATCTAAAGGTAATTGTTAGGCCAAGTGGTAAGTTTCGGTGGTAAAGTAGGTCAGGCTTGATTAAAAACAAGGTAGATGACTGACATAAGCGCGATGGCATTGTTTGACCTTTATCGGAAGCAAGGTCAAAGCCTCGGATTTGAAGGAGCCGATCTGAGCTCGTTAATTCAGGAGAAAGAAAGAAACGAAAGTGAAGAAAGGAGAGAGGAACGTAAAATGAAAATGGAAGCTGATGAAAGAGAGAAGATAAGGGCCCACGAAAGAGCTCTTAGTAAAGACCAGTTAGAGGTGCAGTCAGTGTCATCCAGAACAGGAGTGTCACCAGCGGCCAGCATGAAACTCCCGGAGTACAAAGACGAAGAAGATTTATGCTCATATCTCTCCCATTTTGAGAAAATATTTGAAGTCAATAATTGAGACCTAGAAGAAGATGAAGTCGCCAGACTGTTACCGCTACTCAATCGTAGGATGAGAGAGGTATTCGTATCTTTACCCTCAGAAGCGACTGTGGGCTATTCCACTCTCAAAGCCGAACTTCTCTCAGCAACAAACCTTAACCCGGAAGAATATGGGACGAAGTTCAAGCAGGCTCGTATAAGACCTGGACAAACATACAAACTTTTTGGCTTTGAGTTTCGTCGAAGCCTACAGTTTCGGATAAAGTCAGAAGGGGTAGAGAACGAATTCGCTGCGGTTGTCGACTTCATGCTTAGAGATCAGTTACTGAGTACACTACCCCAGGAAATCCGTGCATTCGTTAAGGACCGAAAAGCTTCTACCTTCAACGAGTGTCTGGACAAAGCTGACCTCCACGCGGTAAATCATCGTTTATATCCAAGGGAGTACAAGAAAGAGAAGGCTCCCTCCCCAAAGAAAAATGGGCCGCCACCCAGGCATTTACAGAAGAAGCCCTTTAAGTTCTCAGCAGCAAAAGGAACTTATAAACCAAATTTTGGAGGAGAATAAAATCAAAAAGGAGTTACGATTCCACAAGGATCATACCCTAATACCGGCACGTATCCCAGGAAGCCCGTCACTTGTTATACCTGCGGGATAATAGGTTACCTGACTTTCCAGTGCCCACAGAACTCCCGACTGATTGAGACCTCGAGACAACAGGTGCAAAACCTGACTGCTGCGATCCCAGCAGGACAAGATGATTCGTCCTACGTCCCCGCGCCGACATCCGAAGGACCCCAGTAACAGGTAAACTTTCTATTTAACAAAAGATCTTCAGGCGGCCTACAATTTGAAGAGGGCACTGTTTATGGGTGCCGAGTATCCACTTTAGTCAGAGACACCGGATGTACGTGCATAGTGGTATCTGACAAGTTGCTGCCCCAAGTAAACCCTAACCATAAGAAATTCGCAATCTTCCACGACTTTTTAGGACGCGACAATCGATTCATCGTCGTGAGATGCCATATACAATGCAGATATTTCACCGGTTGAACGGACGTGTTAGTAGCCCCGATTAAGTTCTGCGCAGTACTAATCGGACAAAACCCTCTAATTCCCCAGCAAGAAGTGGCCCAACAAGTAGTCACCTTGGCACAAGAAGCCCAGAGGAAAGAGCAACCTGCTAAGTTGACCCCGAGGATTACCCTCGAAGACAATGGGTTCAAATTGACTTTCTTCGCCAGTGCTCAGAAGGAATGCCCCACTCTTAAACCTCTATGGGAAAAAGATATTAAAGGTGAAACTCTCCAAGTGAAAGGAAAGAAGCCTATCTAGTATATCGTAGAAGACTCACTTCTCTACCGTACTATCAGCGAGGAGGATAAGGAGAACAAGAAAGCACTGTGTGTCCCTGAAGAATACACGCAAAGCATTTTGAATACCGCGCATGATGAAATATTAGCCGGACACTTTGGGCACAACAAAACGGCGCAGCAGATATTCCGACACTTTTATTGGCCCCAGGCCGCTAGGGAAATTGTGGCCTATTGCCGATCATGCGACGTGTGTCAGAAGGATCCCTCCAGAGGACGGGTACCTCCCGCCCCCCTACAAAAGGTGCCTGTTATAACCGAACCATTCTTTCGAGTGGCTATTGATTTGGTGGGACCAATTCACCCATCTTCAAGTGGAGGACACTCCTACATACTCACCCTAGTGGATTGTGCCACCTGGTTCCCAGATGCCGTGGCACTACGGAAGATTGACACTATTTCCTGCGCGGAAGCATTAATTTCAATATTTTTACGAGTAGGCCTGCCTAAAGAAATTCTTTCGGATAGAGGGCGCCAATTCACCTGAGAATTGATGGAGTATTTTAATAAACTACTGTTAGTCAAGCCAATTTTTACCAGTCCATTTCATCCATCCGCTAACGGAATCTGCGAGAAATTAAACGGGACTCTCAAAAATATATTGAAGAAGTTGTGTCAAAACAACCTTACACAGTGGCACAGATACCTGCCTTTAGCCCTTTTTGCCTGCCGAGAAATACCTCATCGGACGTTGGGATTCTCGCCCTTTGAGCTATTATACGGGAGAAATGTGCGAGGTCCTATGAGTATTCTTAAGGAATTATTTTTCAACGCAAAGCTCGACCAAGAAATCAAATCGTCTTATGCCTACGTGATGGATATGCGCGAGCATCTAGAATACTGCTCTGGCTAAGCTCGAGAGAACGCCGAGAAAAATTTAGCCAAATACCGGGACTACTTCGATATGAAAGCAAAGGCTCGAAAATTAAAGGCAGGAGATGAAGTCTTATTATTACTCCCGACCGAAAATAATAAGTTATGGGCCCAGTGGAAGGGACCATTTGAAGTAATCGAGGCACGGAGTCCAGTCGATTACTTGATAGATACCCCAACAGGGCGAAGAACCTATCACATAAACATGCTAAAAAAATATCACCGCCGCGCGTGCATAAAGAATATTACCCTTCTAGACGAAGAAGAACCGATGGATGCCGTTTACCCGGGTACGCCCCTGCAAGTCATACACACCGTGTGTGTGGAACAAGACGAGAAATACGAACTTCCCTTGCTCTCACCTACCCCGGAAGACCCTCGGGTGGATTTAAAGATAAATCCCCACTTAGAGATTCAACAAAAAGCGGAAATGTTGAACTTGCTCATGGAATTCCCAGAAGTCATTTCTGAAAACCCCGGATGTGCCAAGGATTTTATATATGAAATAAAACTAAAAACTAATTTAGTGGTTCGAAGCAAACCATATCCTTTACCGATCCACCTACGAGAAGCCTTCAATAATGAAGTCCGGAATTTACTAAAATTGGGAATTGTAGAGCCATCGGAGTCCGATTATTGCTCCCCCATAGTAAAGGTTAAGAAACCCGATCAATCATTTCGGATGTGCGTGGACTTCCGAAAATTGAATTCAGTGACCGTTTTCGACGCCGAGCCCATCCGACTAATAGATCAAAAAATCTCCATTTATTTAACGACGCTAAATTCATCACCGAATTGGATTTGTGTAAAGCGTACTATCAAATACCTCTCGCTAAGGAGTCCAAAAAACTGACGGCTTTTGCGACCAAGAGAGGTCTGTTACAGTTTACCAGGCTCTTCTTCGGACCACTTACAGCCGGTAGCAATAATAATAGGATGATGAGGCGAATTATCGCTGGCCTAAGTGACGTGTCGTTTTACTTCGACAACGTGTATGTAGCTACCCGTACATGGGAGTCACACTTACACGCCTTACGCTCATTGCTGGAGAAATTGAAGGAACCAGGTCTAACCGCTGGGCCGACCAAGTGTTATTTTGCCTACGAATCCATTGACTACCTGGGATTCAAAATATGACAAAAACACTTGACTACCCAGCAAGAAAACGGGGACGCCATAGTCAAGATGCCCCGGCCGAAAACAAAGAAACAACTTCGATCGTTTATGGGATCAGCCTCGTTCTATTGGCGTTTTGTACCACACTTCGCTCCCATTGCGGCCCCACTGAATGATTTATTAAAAAAGACAGCGTCAGGCCCTGTCACGTGGAACCCCCATGCAATAACTCAGTTTGGAGGTTCTAAAAAGGAAATCTCGTAACTGCGCCCATTTTTCGCATACCAAATCCCAACAAGATCTTCGGCCTTCGCACGAACGCTAGTCGGGACGGGTTAGGCGGAGTATTGCTTCAATACGAAGATGACGAAACAGCCTATCCCATAGCTTATGTCAGTAGGAAACTGTTGAGTAGAGAAAAAGCCTACGCTACTATCGAAATCGAAACTTTAGCCATAATATGGTCAATAGGTAAATTCAAATATTATCTAATAGGGCGCGAGTTTAATTTGGAATGCGACCATAAACCGTTGTCATACTTGAGTACAAATAAGAGTAAGAATGAAAGACTCCTGATATGGAGTTTACTCTTGATGAAGTAACAGTACTCCATTCACTATATAAAAGGGTCCAACAATTGTATGGCTGACTCGTTAAGTCGGAACCCTATCGACGATTAAAGAGCAGCCCAACTATTGTATTATAGCAAAGTTAAGTGTAAATCAGTAGAATTGTAAGTAAGTAGGGGCTGAAGAACCCCCTAGTAGGAGGTAAGAAGATCCTAAGTTGGCACCGTAATATAGGAATTTATGTAAAGTCAGGTGAAATGTTATCGAGGCATCCCCGAGTGAACTAGAATTTATTGTATAATATAATTTTCCGTAAGTTACCCATTTATATTATTGTAAGCGTCGGATTGGACCCCCCCCCCCCTCCCTTTAATTTCTTAAGGAGGGAGGTAAATGTAGAGAAATGGCTACATTAAGCATCCTGGAGGAGTATAGGTACATTAAAGCCCCCCTCCCTCATGAGGAGAAGCGTGGAAAAGGTAGCCGGCGAAACTGCTTACCATGTGTGATCTCACCGCGGCTGTGAGCAGTTGGAGCTAGCATCTGTTTTAATGCGACCACCTAAGGCCTTTAAACGACGCTCTAACGATCCAATTACCTACGAGACCCATAATCCCGGGGTTATGGAAAAGAAGCGGTGCGAGTCAGAAGGCACGCCAAGTAGCGGTGCGGTTGCAAGCCTCTAATTTGCGAGCTGACTTGGGCACCCCAGTGCCACCTCAGGAATTCTCACTCTCCCCAGATGCTAACTCACCATTCGCCCCCCTTCCTTTGCCTCTGTGGCCTGGTTCCTTTCCCCTTTAGATGGGGTGGCAATCCGCCTATAAATAAGCCCCGCAAAGAAAGAGAAGATGATTATCAGAAGTCGATACGCCAGAGTAGGATTAGTTCGTGAAGATCGATCCATCGGCCAGACAAGAAGATTATTAGAAGTCGATTCGCCAGAAGAAAGATTAGTTCGTGAAGATCGATCTTTCAGCTAGACAAGAAGATTAGAAGTTGATACGCCAGAAGAAGGGTTAGTTCGTGAAGATCGATCCTTCAGCCATACAAGACTATTTCCGTGAGAAAAGTTAGGATCAGATTGAGAAAATTGATCCCCTCTTTCAGGGCTGTATTAACCTAAATATTCAAGCTTTATATCGGTGCCATACCAAAGAAGCCTTTTAAGTCTGCAAAGAAGTCCGACTGAAAAAAAGCAAAGCCGCTCACACTCGAGCGACTCTCAGATCTCAAGCTCCGTAAGAGTGAGAGGAGAAGAACCCAGCCCCAACGAGCTCCCGTTCTTTAATTACGTTGAAGAATCAGCCCCCGTCACAGGCGACAAGCAATCCTCCTCGACGAAAATTCAACCAGCGGCCACAACACTTCAAAGCGAGAGATAAGTCCTCCAGCGACATCCGGCAATCACTAATACCAACCTGTAAGTTAAAAATACCATTTATGTTCCTATTGCGATAGTAGAAGTTTAGTACGTCCCACGTTTTAAAGGAGAGTAGGAAACCATTGTTCTTGAACCTAGGTCATATGTGTTTGTAGACGAGAGTACGTTAATTTAATGTTTAACACTAATCAAATAGAGTTGCGATATAAAAAATACTAATTGGCAATTGGTATGTTTACGGGAAGCCTATTTGTTTATTTTATGTCATTGACAGATCTTTGATGCCAAAGATAGAAATGTGTTAACTGTTGGTTTATAATAGTTAAGTGTTTCATTTAAAATACATGTTAACTTTGGTAGATTCTGGTGTTTTCTCTTATCCTTATGTGTTTAAAAATAGCTCTTACTTAAGAACAAAACTACTTAATTAGCACTCTTAGAACAAAGCCTACTTGATCATAGAAGTAACTCACGCCCCTTAAAGCATACCGCTACTAAAAGGTTGTCAAAGAGTATAGTGTTCAAAACCAAGGGTCATTCTACGACAATTCTAAACATCATAATAACATCAAACAAAGAGTTTTCTCCTCTATGTTTTTGCGTGCCCTTAGGATTGTGTCACCAGAATACCTAGACAAAGAATTCGATAGAATATATAAAATAAGGATAAATTTGTGCTACCCTTTGTACTTTCTCAATAATTGTTATAAGTCCGCCAAGCGTTCCTATTATCAAACTAATGTTAATAATATCCCTAAGTTTCAAGCCAAAAAATTATTAGTTTTACCCTATAACCATATTTTAATTAAACTACCTCGTTTACTTAGGCCTGTGAACATAAATGTTACTTTTAAGTACAAGACTACAATTTATCGCATCCTTTCCTAAAAATCACCCCCCTCCCCCGACCTGGCATTGTTTATTCGATAGGCTTCTCAACTGCCAAAAATGTTATTATGGACAAACCGGGAAAAGAATTAGATGTCCGGGTTAAGCAACATCAAGCCAATGTATGTGATCACAGTGAACAACCTGCGCTTTTTCTAAATATGTACAATCTTAACCAGAGCAGTAACTGGATCAGTCCCGAACCAGTCATAAAATGCAGTAATTATATTTCGAGAAATATTTCAGAATGTATCTCCATTAACGCGTTCCAAAATTTTAATCTTAGCCGTGGTTTGTTCACGCTAGACCCCATTATCACTATATACATATAATCTCAAATAAAGGTGTTTTAGGATTTTTTCCCCTCTAATTATGGTCCAGAGGTGGGTAGTCATTTCCCCCTTCCACTATTTAAGACAATGTAAGCCCAGCCTCCTGTTTATTGCTTGAACAGGTCTTTAAAAATAAAGACGAAAGCGTTCGGAATCGTTTTTCACTTTTCCTTTGTGAGTGTATTTGCATAACTTTGACTCACGTGCACTTTGTGAGCTTTTTTCATATATATATATATATATATATATATATATATATACGTATATATATGTATAATTGCTATTCCCAGACAAAGCACTAGGTAATATCTTATAGGTTTATTTATATATAATTTATGTTTGACTCATTTTTTAAAAGTTTGACTCCGCTATTTGCTGTTAATCCTCTATTTATTAACAATCTTTTCCTAAACGTTCTCTCAACAGGCTCTATTAAATTTACCTTTCCTTCTTTGCGCTGCATTGAACTCCCTTAAATTGCAAGGTAAAGACTAAACAGCCCACAGTAAAAAGAGAGATAGTTAGCAAAGTGAATATAATAATAAAACGTGAATAAATGAAAATACTATTTCCTGATTTGAGCAATATTCTCAGACTCTCATTTTCTTTCTTTCTCAATCTTCTTTCTGAATTCAGGTAGAGTTCAGCGAAGCGGAATTTTATTGTGCAGGCTGTGGGTAGTAGCAGATGAAAGATAAAGAAATTGTTTAGAAACAAGTATGGATGGGAGTAGGTAACGTACGTAGGAGAAAACTCAGGCAAGGATAGTGTAAAACAATGCCTAAAAGCTGAAAAGTAAGTTTTTATTGTGAGGTTGATAATGTTTATAAAATTTTCACTCTGATATATGGCCAAGAGGTGATTGGAGACTTCAAAATGGTAGCATATTTTATATGTTTCTAGGTAGGTTTTACCAAGTTTCCATCTCATCTCTCTAATTAGGAAAGTAAGGATAGGATAGCATATGAATTCAAAAAGCACTCTCATCGGAGGGAGAAGTGCCCTTTTAATGCCAATCATGAGTAATTGAGAAGCCATCGAAGGGTTTTGTTCTCTCTATTGCAATTAATATTAGGTCTCATAAAGAATTTTGTTAAAGCCCTTTGCATCCTTCGAGTAACTTGAAGGATATGTATATCAGAAATCCAATACGACACAAAACACTGCAATGGTTTCAAAATGGTACAAACACATTTATCATCAGCTCCTTTTCCCAACAGTTTAGGACAAATTTGATGATGATAATTTCATTTTTAAGCAAGGTGGCTCACCTTGTAACAAATGAAAAGCAATAATAAGGTTCACGTTCAAAATAACATCGAACTTCTGTGACTTTGGTTCGAGAATTCGCCAGTTATGAACCCAAAAGAGAATATGTTGGCTATAACCATATGTAACACACTTTTAGTTCATGGTTAGTAAGTGTTAGTTTTAAATTACTTTTATTGCAAATCAATCAAATGTTGCCATTTTGTTTTATAAAATTTGCTTCTCTGGCTTGCATGATAAATATATTTCATAAAAATAGGCAATTTTACCAACCTCTATGGCATTCAAAAAAATAAAAAGAAAACTATTAATTGATCTGCTGTTTGGAAAGCTGATTTGTAGCAGGAATGTGAAGACTCAGGAAATGGCTCTTAACATTTAATCGTTAGACGTTTCTGAACTCCACTAGGATCACGATCAGGGACTAACAATAAAATGGAAAAAAAATATTAAGTCTAGATGTTATAAAATAGTTTACATAATGGTTTAAATAAAAGAGGTTGGCAAGTATAGAGAAACCAATAAAAATACACAATATTGATTGGTATGTAAAAAAACGCATTCCTTTAACATAAAAAAATTTAATTGAGAAATAAGAATAAAATTACCCAATATAATATTACAAACAAAACATAAATGTGAACATATTGTAAAGTAGGAGTAACTTTTATCGTTAGACTTGTGATAGCAACTGACTAACGCTAGAAACTAAATAACGAAGAATATTCAGTTAGTCTTTTGGCGGGTATTGGTTGGTTTATTTTGCAGTGGGTATTTCAATTAAATAGGTGTAATTATTTAAATTAGCCTTTAATATATTGATGAACACCGAATAAAGGATTTCAAATTCAATGAATGTGAAGTAGGAGACAATATGATAAAAGATTCTGGATTTAGAGGATGCTAGAAATTTCGTAGATGTTGGCTAATAGATGAAATTCTGAAGTGGAAATGTTAATGCCACCCTGTGAGAAATACCAAAGTGCTTAGCAATCGTGTATTTTAGTTACAAGCTAGTTTACACACATAATGAATAAGGTAAGTCGTGCATGTCTAATTATAAACTACACAGGATCTCAACCCCACATGAATTGACTCCTCTTCGTAAAAATGTAATATAAAGAAACAGGGCTAGAATGAATAGAAAATTTGGCATTGTGAAAAGTCATTGTGAGAGTAAAGAGAAGTAGTTTATTGAATGTAGATTTTAAATTTTCGAGATAGCCGATTCCTAGAAAAAAAATCTGCTTTGGAACACTTATGAGGTTTCGGGTAAAAACAATTTTAGACAAGAACTTAGGCGCTAAATATGAGAAAACAAATCAGAGTACTAATTGAATGAAAGAAATCCTATAAACAAGTATTTTATCAAGAAAATCTAACCAGTCTGATCAATGGGAGCTCGAAAAATTCTTATTTTCATGCTAGTTAACTTCAAATAAAACGGTGTTACTGAAAATAGTGAGAACCCAATTTGATATTTGGGTTTCTTCTATAAATAGATGTATCAAAATTTGACCTCACTAGAACAACGTTAGCATCATGAAAACAATTTAGTTTTCAGCTTCTGTTTCCATTGAAAACTTTAGGTTCAGTTGTTTTGGGGTTAATAAATTTAATAAATAAGGGGTGATAATCTTTGTGCTTGAAAATGAGGAAACATTATTTATTGTATCTGTTAAAAACAATAAGTTTAAGTTCTGAGAGATAGCTTTCTAGCCAACATTTTCCATGGTGAAACAAATAGCTGTTGCCAAAAGAAGGAACTAATGAAGAACTCATAGTCATGCCCTCGTATTGTAAGTAAAGCTCCCTGTTAAACATAAAAATGGTATTATACACACAGAGTTTATGGCTACAATCAATGTAGAATCGTTATTCAATAATTTTTGGGAAATAAAACTATTAATATTATTTCATAGTAAGAGTTAAATTTTGTTTTATCTAAACAATTATTCCTTAAGCTTTTAAAATTGGCTGTGGGTGATACCATTTTCCTTTTCAATAACGAGCTTTATTTGTACCGTGAAGGCATAGCCATCGATTTTCCCTTATGTTCCTACTTTGCCACAGCTTTTTATATCACTGTGGAAGATATTGGCTCAAGAGCTGTCCGTTACAGTTTAAACCAATTTTCTTTGAAAGATACATTGGTAATTGTTTCTCATTCTCCATCGAATGTGAAGAAATTACTCACTACCAAGGCTGAATTTAATTTCCCCAAATTAGAAAACGCAATCAGTGCTCTTATTATTCAGTCCTGGAGTTTGAATATAAATATCTCCCTTTGTTTGTGTGTCAATCGTAAGAGGATATATAGGATCATGAAAGGGCTTGGATGTGTTAGACTGTGATTAGAAGAAAAAGTTTCTTCAAAATCACTAACTCTAAGCGATCCGATATAAAAATAACTCCAAAGTTATCGTGGGATCTAGGCATTCATTGAGAATAATCTCAACAATTCAATGGGATACATACAGCTGCGGACAAAGAGGTGTGTAAGTCTTTAGTAAGCAGTTAGTACATAAGTACATTCGCTACCTCTCATAGAATACGACAAATGGCCAGCTTCCTTCGTAGGAGAAGAATAGAAAGCGGAATAAACTTGGTGTAAAGCTTGCCAACAAACTAAGGCATGACCTCAAGCCTGGTATGAATTAGTTAGTTCCAGAAGAGAACATTTCGGTAAGACCAGGTGTTTGAACTCACAAAAGGAATGATGGTTTGCTATCATCCAGAGATGTCCTGAGGTTGATGAAGACCACGATATCTGTCTAGATATGTTGTTTAGGGATATCAATAGCGATGACCAACTTATCAAGTCCACTAATCTTCTCTATCAATCATTACTTGCTGCACAGACAATAATTTAATCGCACGTAGTTAGAAACCACTGACTTATCATTCATGATCCCAATTCATTGTTTTTTAAAGTTAAGTATTATTTTCATACATAAAAAGAAGTGTTAATGAATTCAAATTCAATGAGCATTTCAAGAAAAATTATTTTAGTCTGCTAGACGAATTGCTGCAGATGGGTCTTTGCCGAATAACATTAAAACCATGTGCTGAATCCCCACACAATTATCTCACCAAAAAGCTCTCTAAATTGCTAACCGCAGTGGAATGCCCCTCCATCCCGATATATATATATATATATATATATATATATATATATATATATATATATATATATATATATATATATATATATTTATATATTTCAGGCCTTTAAATGCATCCATCATATCATGTGTGATTTGATTGGGTTGAGGATGGTGGCTCAGTCGATGAGCGTCGTGGTCACAATAGCGATGTACGCTTGAGGACACACGTTCGAATCCTACTCCTATATTTATTTTGATATAACGGTTAAATTTAGTTTTCACTATTTTTCTCCGTCTCTATATCTCACATTTTCTTTCATAAGCTTTCAATGGTCGTCTTCCTTAGTGTCGTGATGCCAATTTTCATTTCTTTAGGCCTTTAAATGCATCCATTATATCACGTGTCATGTGATTTAAGTTATTTATATATATATATATATATATATATATATATATATATATATATATATATATATATATATATATATATATTTATATATATATATATTATAATACACGGCAAAGGAATATCAAAGACACTTCGACTAATCATGGACCAGCTAACAATTCAGGTCAGCTACATTACTCCAGTCATGGAGCGAAATTTATCCTCGCCTAACACATGTGCCTCGTCTATTTCCATTTCTGAACCCTAAAGTTTTTCTATATTTATCACTAGTTTTATAGTGTTATCCATGAACTTTATTTATATTTACTGCGTCCTATTCCCGAAATTATTGTTTCATGTGCCTCTTCGCTGGCATCTTCATGAGCCTTGTGTTTTGATTGATTGTAAAACTTTCACTTCCAAACGGAGATTTTACTCTTTCTGATGTAGCCAAGCCATCCGACCGTTTCCTTGCATCATTTTCTTCTCTACAATTTTCTTTCTTATGCTCTCATTACTAATCATAAAATTTCCATGGGAAATCTTTTCTTGTACTTGCTCTAAAATCTGATGCCCATTCTACTTGCTCAATCTTCGACCAACAAATTAAATCATATTTTCTGGTGACTTAGATTTATCGGCTAATTTTAATTCGTCTTTTTATGCTGATTTCAAATATATAATCCACTTTTACCTACATGCTATAGTTATTCTGTAATTTTAATTTCTCATCTCCCTGAAAACTGCCCTCCGTCGGACGGAGAGGGTGCTTGTAGAAAGCAAATACTTCACAGTACATAGTAGTAAGATAGTAATATGTCTTATTGTGCAAAATATTGACATTATTGTTTCTTTTTTCCGTTTTCATGCTAGAGTGATGAATTTGTCAAGAATAAATTGCGTTAATGATGCAAACACCTTATACTATATATGTGACTGTTACATGCTAGTTCGTCAAAGGTGCAATATATCAAACTTTGTGATCCGCACTTATAAGGCATATTTTGATGTTCCTTTTGGCAAACAATATAAGAAGTAGGCTCCACATCCTGTTTGCCATAGCTGTGTAGAACACCTTCCTGAGTGGACGAAATGAAAGAGAAATGGTCTTCCTTTTGGAATCCCCATGGTGTGGCGAGAGACAAAGGATCATGTATCGGACTGTTATTTCTGGCTGGTGAATACTAAAGGCATTGGCAAGAAAAATCCGCACAAGATCGACAACTTCAACATTCCATAGGCGATCCGGCTAGTACCTCATTCTGAATCTTTAGGGGTTCCGATTTTCCGTGGATATGCTTCCTCTGAGGATGAAAATGATGTACCTGATAGGACGTCCACGAAATGGATTCAGAGTCTGCAGATTCATCATCGGATGCTGAACAGTCATTAGCTCCTCAATGTTTCAATCATGAGGATTCGAATGACTTGATACGTGATTTAGCGCTATTCCAGAAAGCTGCAGAACCTTTAGGCCCCAGGTTGAGTGAAAGACATATTCTTGACAGGTAGATATGGTTATCATATTATCAAACAACGGAGAGTACATTTGTTAAGCATTTCTCTGAGGACAAACAATTTTTATAATGCCTTGATGTTTCTGGTCTGTTCAACGAGTTGCTGAGTTGAGATTGTTTTGGCATAGCTCCAAACATAGCCTCAAGTGCTTCCTTTTGCATAAGGGCAATGACTTTGGTGCAGTTTCTCTCGGTCAATCTGTCCACCTGCGAGAAACTCACGATGACATAAGAATAGTCATGGAATAACTAATTACCATGAACAAAATTAGATCATATGTGTAGACCTTAAGATTTTTAACTTCCTCCTTGGCCAGCAGAAAGGATATACAAAGTTTCCATGCTATATCTGTATGTAGGACAGTCTAACTAGTGAAAAACACTGGTCGCCAAATGATCGGCCAGTTCGGGAAATTTTGGAGGGAGGAATGCCAAACATTGTTAATGAGCCAATCGTAAGTAGATAGAAGATAGTTTTCCTTCCACTTCATCTTAAATTGGGGTTGATGAAGCAGTGTGTCAAGGCGTTGAGCACTGGCAATGATTGTTTTCAGTACATAATATCGGCGTTTTCTGCTTTGTCAAAATGCCTCGATGTTCCTGGTCTGTTTACCGAGTTGGGACTTAGCACCTATAGCCTTGCTGAGTGGAGATTGTTTTGGGATAGCTTCACACATAGCCTCAAGTGTGTCCTTTTGTCTAATGGCAATGACTTTGGTGCCGTTTCTCTCGGTCATTCTGACCATCTGCAAGAAACTCACGATGACATAAGAATGTCATGGATTTACCTAATTAGCATGCACACAATTGGATCATATGTGTAGACCTTAAGATGGTTAACTTCCTCCTTGGCCAGCAGGAGGGATATACAAAGTTTTCATGCTATATCTGTATGTGAGACAGTCTAGCCAGTGACAAACACTGGTCCCTAAATGATCGGCAAGTTTGGAAAACTTTGGAAGGAGGAATGCCAAACATTGTTAATGAGCCAATCGTAAGTCGATAGAAGATAGTTTTCCCTCCACTTCATCATAAACTGGGGTTGATGAAGCAGTGTGTTAAGCCGTTGAGCTCTGAAATTGATTGTTTTCAGTACATAGTATTGGCGTTTTCTGCTTTGTCATACGAAAAAATAAAAGCAAGAGTATTTGATGGTCCCCAAATCCGAAGACTTCTGAGTGATTCTAGATTCGTGAACAGCATGCATGAAAAAGAGAAGGCAGCCTGGCTTTCATTTTCTGCCGTTGTTTGTAACTTCTTGGGAAAAAAGCGCGCATAACTACGAGGATCTGTTTACCAATATACTTTTAGCATATCGTGATCTGGGATGCAACATGAGTGTGAAGCTGCATTACCTGAATAGTCACCATGACCGATTCCCAAAGAATCTGGAAGCCGTGAGCGACGAACAAGGATAAACGCTTCGATCAGGATTTGGTGACGATGGAAGAGCGCTACCGAGCTTACTGGGTTAGGTACATGATGGCGGAATACTGCTAGACGATTAGCAGAGATCAGTCAGGGAACACTTACAAGAGAAAGAGTTACAAACGCAAATTTTTGCCAGGTCCTCCAGCCTGGTGTACGGTCATTAATAAATTAGCATCTATTTGATTACAGTATTTGTAATCCTAATATGTAATTCAAGTTTCTCCTCATATGCAATAAAATGTTTGTGCAAAAAAACCTGCTTTATTATAAATAACGCAAAAGGATGATTCAAAATTACTTCAGGGCATGATGATAGACCTGATAAAATGAAGATTATTGTATAATATTAGTTATCGATATTAAGAAAAATCTCTAGCATTTAGAGAGAATCTGATTTTAGATTTGAATTCAGTCGGCTCTAATTAGGTTGGAAAATATACTTTTGTAAATTAACCAAATACATTGTTCCCCACTGTAATTCATATTCCTTTCTACTCTGCAATATGCGATGAACAGCCTCAAAAGTCACTGTTAGTCTGTTGGTTATGCACTTTTAAGTAATCTATATATTTCTGATAAGCGAATTAGTAGTATGTAGTTGGTAATGTAGTCCTTGTCTCTCTTTTAAAAATATTTGCAACAGTAGTATTTGTGTATATCATTGTAATCTCACTTTTTCTTAAACTGTCTATCAAGTAGATCAGTTTAACCATCAACTCCAACCTATATTAGGTTAATTGTAACCTCATCCACATATCCTTGCCGATTATGCTTTACCATTTTTTTTCTTCTTAAGTACGCGCAAATTTCTTCCTCATTTTTTCAATAGTTATCATATGAATAATGATGGGATTTGATTCCATATATTTACTCCCAACAAATTTAAACTCTTGCTTTAAGTTTTTGTTTGCCTTATGCTGTTTATGAGTGGTCAATAGCTCTTGTTGCAACTATTATAGTGATCTTTCGTTCCTTTACTTTTGTCCCTATATAGTTATTATATTTTGTAAAGCGAGTAAATATTTTAATAAGCTTGTTAATTCAATATATACGATCCTGTCTCTAAATTTTCTATCCCGTCTCATTTTTCCCTTTTACTCTAAAAATCTTGACTTTACCTCTCTTTGTAATTTTAATATTATATATGATACTTTGGGTGGCGTACTTCAGCGGGTATGTCCTCGTTGAAAAGATTTGGATTTCACCTATTCTAGCTCTGCTTTACTCCAGAGCATTATGGTCGTTAATTGATTTAGAGGAACTAATAACAAAAATGTGCTATATAAAATTTTATTGCAGATGTTTAAGTAATATCAATTGATATTTTCGTTCTATTTGTTCGCATCAATGTCTTTATTCCGCTTTGCTTCTTTTGGAAAATTGCGTTATAAGAGGTTTTGCTCCACTATCCTATCTTTGACCTCCACTCATAACTCCCCCACAATAATATTAAACTGCTGGTTTTCTTGTGTATGTAATTAATAACCGCTCTATAGAAGACCTAGATTCTTCCTCTGAGTGAGATGATGTAGAAGCACAGTTTGAATTACATGAAGAGAATAGTTATTCCAAATTTTAATTACAAGTTTTATAAAAATATCGAATCTTCTTATAATTTATGGTAAGCAGAGTGTTCCAGACTCAGTGTATGAGAAATCTAATGCAACCAGTGTGCCTCATTTCTAACTAAATTAAATAACCTATAAAAATTTGTAAATATGTAGTGCCTTCTCCACTTTCTTTTTTACTTCTACAAGGTCAACGATATGGCATTTATCCACGGCAATTCTTCGTCGATTTCATAAAGTTCAGTGGACTTTGGTAGTAAACTAATATTATAAAAGCCAAGAGCCGTCAAATGTCGTCGGCGTGTTTTATAACCCTTGGGACTCTAAGCACTGAACGTTCGCGAAAAAACCAACCCCTAACCATGAGTAGGGACGTGTTTACCTTTGGTGAAGTAGCGCGGTGTCTTGCGGAGCATTGTTTTTGAGGTAATAACCTCCAGACAACTCACAATCCAATGTAGAACGATATAACAACAACATATTTTAAAGAATCACAAAAGCCACAAGAGCGTAACGTAATTCATCCGAGTGATTGAAAGGAACCTCTCTAAGAACAGACATCTTAAGTATCAAAAATCAAGGCTTGTTAAAAGCTAGAGCATTCAGTTACAATAATTATAATATACATCGATATTAAACTAAGTACAATTAGTCCCAACTTTAAAACTAAAAGATACTCGTAACATAATCTTTTCTGCCCTAACACACTAAGAGAATAATAATTGTAAATATTTGCATCAAAGTAACACCAGGAGAAAATGATAGAACTACAACTTAGGCCAGTAACTGCATAGTTTTAAGCTTCTTAGTTTGTGTCAAATAATCCTCTTAAATTTGCACAGACGAATTTTAAAAACGACAGCTTGAGGAAGTTTGGAGAATCCATCCTGTAATAGGATGAGTAATTCGAATGGTGTTTCAAATTGAGGAATATTTATGGCATATTCATCTGCAAGTCCTTTTGACACGATCTATGAGGGCTATGTAACGGAACCCTTTACCAGTATAAATCATGATTTTACAATTTTAGGCCTCTCATTTTTTTCGACTTTTCAGCATTGCAACTCCACTTGAAATGATGGAGCAGCTGACATATTAATTTATTTTTTTCCCAGCAGTTGAACTTTTTTCAATATCGAAGGGGGGGGGGGGAATAATAATAGGAACGCACATTTCCTTAGTGACATATGTCTGGGAAAGAAACGGCTTCTATCTGGAATAAAGGCAAGTTTCGCAGTGGTGCCCTTCCTCTCCCCTTATTGTTCCGTGTCATTTTCACCTTCCTTACATTCGCTATATTTTATAAATATCTTTGTTGCTAAAACGTTTGTTGGTTTAAATTGATTTTTTAAGCTAATATCAGTTACCTTTATTAATGGTAATTACATTCTAACGAACTGAATTGATATTGTGGCCGAAGAAATTAAAATTATATTTTCGTTTTCCTGGGATAATTTTGGGCTTTCAGCCATATTCTAACCTCTGAATATTGTTCGTGTCGATTGTTTGAGATCATGAGTTTTCCTTTCGTCAGCGCAGGTAAATACTACAATGACGCTTGGATCACGACTTTTGCTTCACTAAGCCCAGCTAAATTACGAAAGTATTATTAAATCACCTTTCTCCTTCAGAAGTCCCAGGCAAACTATTTCAGAATTTTATTGATATATTAACCTTTTATTTAAATATTAATATAAGTATCTAGCTATGGCTATTTGGAATATATTTTTGACATATTGATGGCCGAAACAGACCGCTGACAGCCTAAACAGCTACTAATCGCTCTTACTCGAATCTCAATGAGTTTAATTGTATGTACTTCGCGATATCAAAACATTTGGCGTTCCACAATTTAATCAAGAGAGAGTAAAGGGGTGTGAGTCATGTAATATTGGTAATAAAAATTAACCCCAACACTGTAATTGATGATAAAAAATACCGTAATATTCCTGGAATCAGGTTACTAGGTGATTAGTTTGAGAAGTCTATAGTTCTTAATATTTCAATCTCATCCAATAAATTTCTGGTAAATTACTTAGAATTTTATATTTGTATATAATAAAAAAGGATTTTTGTAGGAAAAAATATAATGACGTCATAAAAGCAAATGTCTCACTCAAGAAAACAGGAATGTCAACATTCGATTTTGGCCAAGATTTTGAACAAATCACGAACTCATTTTGATGGATTTTTAATTATCTTAACGTTATTACTAAAATAGATGGATTTAGATATATATAATTTTACAATTTTTTATAATTTTCAAACCTCTCTTATAAATTTATATAATTACTACTACATTTGCTAAATGATGTTGAATATTAAATCTTTAAAACTCATTGGGACATTGTAGTCCCTTTTTGTAACCTTTTTACTCCGTCTACTTTTTTACTTATAACTACCTCATTTTCTTCTCTCTTTTCTCAATTTTGTATACTTCCATTTTTACAAAACAAAAAAAAATGACTAACCTTAGTCCAAAAGTGAGGACTGAATTTATTGTATCTTGTGTACTCTGCCCTTCATGTAATTTATGCCCGATAAAAATAGTAAAGAAAACGTGTAAAATATATCCTTATTGTATCCCTGAATGACAAGATATTTAGTTGCCTTGAACAAAATATTTTCCTCTCATTGCAATAAACCGAAATCCTTGAAACCTCGAAACAAAGTAAATCAACAATAGATTTTTTTATATATATTTTTTAAAACATGTCTATGTTTTTTACATATTAAATTTCTTTATAGACTGATCACGATACTCAACTTCACACCACAATTTTGAAAATATCTCTATTTCACTAAAACTACCCCTCATCACGCAAGAGATTACACGATCATGAGAAACCCTCATGATCTGCAAATGTCTCCAGGTTGCCTATTTATCTTCCCCATAGTTTAATTTCTAATCAAAGCCTCAGATTCGTTTCAAATATTTTGCTCCCTTCCGTCAACCGCAGATCAACACATTCGATCGAACAATCACGCACCACCTTCTTCACGATTTGATCCCTGGGCATCTCTTCAAGACTTGCTCTGACATGACACTGCCCTAATGAATGCTTTTCATACCCCTTTAAAAGAGTCATAAAAAGTGATACTCCTACATTATCCTTTAACAACCAGCGTTAGAGTCAGTTTATGCCAATAAGACGAGATATTTCTCTCACAAAAATGACAAAAGGGGTCAAATCCATACTATTTTTATAAAAAAATTGACTTAATGAACAATTTCCGCCTCATTCGCGGGAGATGACACAATCCATGCGAGGATTCGCCATTACGCGCCTATGTGCGTCGAATGGGTTCAGTACTCAGTGGTGTCACCTGTTAATGGAAAGGAGAAATAAATAAAGAAACTAATGGAAACTTATGTGAATAAGACTTGTCAATTTGAGAAAGATAAGAATAATGTTCATACGAAGAAGGAGAAAGAGAAAAGAGACGGGGGCCAATAAAAACACATCACTGCTTAAAAAATATTGGTAATCTCCGAATATACCATGTATACTCTAGATATTATTATTATCAATATTATTATTACTATTATTATTACTATTACTATTATATTAATATTATTATTATCTTTATTATTATTAGCCTTTTGGGCGGAAGGAAGATTATTCCAACCGCCCTAAGGCGCGGGTTCTACAAGGAGACTAAACCCTGATATAGGCCGCTACGTGGTAAAGTGGCGCGTGCGAAAGATATGTCCCTGCGAGTGAGATGACCTAAGGTGGTAATGTGGATGCACTCGTGTGCTTGACGTAGACCCGTACCTGTTAATCAGCATCAATGTGTGAACCGTAATGAATCAGTGCAATGAGAAGGTTGTCCGTGATGATGTAAAGAGGTGGGGGGGGGGGGTATGATGTGTGTGAAAGTGTGAGATTGCAGAAATTTATTGTATGTGAGACGGACATCAACGGAAGAGAGGAATTTTTGTGGTATAGAGTAAATCATCTTTTACTTAATTTATTTTATAAAAATATGAACGTTCCGGGAATCACTAATAATAAAAATCAATTCCATAATTAAACCCCCAAAAGTAAACAGTCAATTTACCCGATGAATGATAAGCATTGCCAAAATTCGACCGGGTAACGAGAATCATTACCTGAAACTTAGGGCACTAGGTTAGTTTAGCGGTCTCAGTTCACCGCAACTCCAAAGGTTGAAGGTTACTATAGCAAAGAGGAGCCAGCTTCCCACCAACATCGGGAGCGGCTGACGGTTGCTTCATCTAAGCCTAGCAATTGACTTTATACCATAGAACAATTTATCAGCTGCAAAAGAACTGTTTCAATTGGTGGATTGGATATGTTACCTGCTTGGTATGGATTAAGTAGGTTCTCTAAAGGGTGCCCCATGCATTAAGGTGGCTACTTATTGCTATATAAACCTCATAGCGTTTACATTTATACTGAAGCAAAAATTAGTTATAAAAGTGTGAGCGCGAGATTTATATGGGTGTATTTGAGATTTTTAAATGTTTCTAACTGTGTGTGTTTGTATTACATTTAGCCTGTGTTAATAGAAGTAAGGCTTGTAAAAAAGAGTTATAGAGTGAATTTCGAAGAATTTTGATGAAGAATGAGGAAAGTGAGGCTGTTGGAATGTGATTGTCTGTAAGTGCATAGGGTCGAATGAATGCGGAAAAATTGGATTGAATATTTCCAAGAGTTTGAAAAATAAATTGCTGAATTAGGGTTAAATGGATGGTGGTGCTTTTAAGAGCTAGGCAGTGAGGGAAAAAGAGAAGCAAGCTAACTTAGGGTGTAATTTTGGATCGGTTGTCTTGTGCTTAATAAGGGATGCTTTATAAGTTGCTGGTGGGTCGAGAGGTGGTGTTGAGGAGAGTTAGTGTGCGCTGGCTTTACTTTAAAGGAATGAGTTTGATTTATTAATATTATTCTCAACCGCTTTCTCAAAAGATTGGGTTAGCGCGCATCAAAATTAAAGCTTTTATGGGCATTACTGTCAAAGGAACCACAACAGCCGCACTAAATAATGATATTTCATATCGAGCTCGCAAGAATACAACGTTGGACGTGGGTCTTTCTGGCCAAGCTTCCCTTATCCGAGTTTAATCAACTTTGAAAACGCAAGTCAGAAAAAGGTATGTATATACCGGGTGTCCCAGAAAAAAGTTGACCGTACTTTGAATTAGTATAACTCAAACACTATTGGAGATTTTGGGGTCCTGCAAAAGGTGTTTTATTGAACAACTATTTATCTGTCGATTCTGATGTTGATACACTAATTGGTTTAGTGTAGGCTATCAAAAATAGGTTTGCGCAAGGACGTAAAATAATGAAACGAAGCCTAGGAATGCTAGGCCATCGTCCACTTTCAAGAGAAGCGTAGGGAGCCTAGGTAGCCTATGCCACTGTGCCATTCTTCAAGTAAAGCCTAGGCCATTTTATAGTGGTTTTTCAGCTACGCTGTAGTATGGTCTCGTTATTACTGCTTACTAAGCAAATCAAAGCGTTTCTGGGTAAAAGTTAACTTCCATAGAACCTTTTTAATCATGCAGTTAACAAAAGATCATCGCGTATTTGTAGTCACAATCTTTATTAAGACTGGCAGGATCAAACAAGTACAAGATTCATTTGAACAATGTTTTTGATGCAGGCACCCACCAAGCAAGCCCACAATTTAGAAAAATGTTCGAAAATACTAAAATGAAAGAACATGCTTAAATTTAAATAAAGTTTGTTCGGGTCGTATGAGAACCATAAGAACAACCAAAAATATCAAAAATGTTCAGATGACGCTTCTTCAAAATCGACATGTATCACTCAGAAAGAATGGGTTAAAATTGTTAAAGTCATCATTTAACCGCATTAATAAACATGACTTAAAATAGCATCCCTATAAGATGCATGGAAGAACCAGCTTCTTGAAATTGATGTTCCTCGTCGTAGATAATTTGTCGAATATGTTCTCCATAAACCTTCTCGTTTCTTGGAAACATTGTGATTGGTGACGAGGCAGCCTTTTTCATGAATGGAAAGGTAATTAGCCATAATATTCAGCAGTATGCACCGCTACCCCCCTTCCCGCCCTTACGTGCCAGCATTCAACTTTAACGCACGTATTTGTTAGCAGAAAGTGTCTCTATAGATCGGAATATGCGGGAATGGCTATCTTGTCAGCCCATTGTTTTACGAGAATAACTCGACTGGTGCTGCCTACCTGAGCTTGATCAACGAAAGGATCTTTTGAGAACTCCGCCAGATTTTTTTCAATTAATTCAATAGACTTTGGTGGATTCAGGACGGCGCACGAGCTTATAGACAGCTTGCTGTAAGAACAAAACTAAGAGAAACGTTTGACAACCGCATTGGCACGCTAAATCATGCAATTGAATGGCTCCCAAGATCCGCTGACTTAACACCGTTGGATTATTTCTTATGGCGATATCTAAACAATAAAGTGTATTCTTCTCCACCACAAGGCATCAAACAGTTAAGAGATAGTATCACACGTTGAGTCAATAGACTTAACGAAAATCACAAGTTAATCCTAAAAGTTGTTCAATCAATGCCATCAAAGGCGCAACTGTGCTCGTAAAGAAATGGAGGACATGTGGAAGGAAACGGTGCTTGAAAATTAAAAAATGAATATGTATTACTCGTATGAAGAGGTGTTTAGGTTAAAAATGGATTTAAATATATTTGTAAATTCTAAACTTTGAAGTTTCCTTATTTTACTTCTTTGCGCAAACATAATTTTGATCACTTGCACTAAATCCATTACTGTTGTAATATCGTAAAAGGCAATTTAATGAAATTTCTCGAATGGACAGATAAATAGTTGTTAAATTTGATTGGTTTTGCAGAACTCAAAAATCTCTAAGAGGTTTGGAGTTATACAAATTCAAAGTACGGTTAACTTTTTTCGGACACACCTTGTATATATATATATATATCTTTGCCCACGTATATACAGTAGCATTCTTCTTCATCTATTTTCTGAATCTTATCTCGAATCGATGCTGTTGACCGTCGGAATAAAATAAGTCTCCGGAGATTAGACGCGCCCAAGAAGAAAGACATTTCCTGAAATCTTCGAGAGCAAATAAAAAGTGGTTAATCCAACGAACATCGGGATAGACTCCTTTGCATGGGATCCTGGGAGGGCAATAGACATAAGGTGGTAAATGATAGATACGAGTAACACTATGATAGAATGAGCTCTTTATTTCATCAGGTATTTTATCGTGAAACTCATATTAGTCATACAATACCTCAGTCTCTCAAAAGGCTGTGCAGACCTCAATTCCTGGAGAATCTAGGTAATGTTCCATTATATACAGCAAGCCATTATCTACTACTCTTTTATTGCGGTGTTAAGGTTCGAAGGATAATAGTGATCTTAGTATGCGAAGCCACGTATGGTAATTTCTAAATTAATGACAGAATTAGGAACTTATATAAGTAGCTAATAGTAATACTGAGCAAACAGGAGGATTTCTACAGTTCTTCATTTTATTCTTTTAGGATTACTTCAGCAGGCCAACAACAGTGGCACAGCGGCCAAAATTATCAAGATAGGTCTCCAATTCTTTGATTTAGAAAGTATAACGGATACAAAGCATAAACACACAAAACTATAATAAACTAGATAAGCAACAAAAGAACATTCTCAGGTGCTCGATGGGAAGAAGCTCAGCTCCTCCACCCCTAGAAACTATCATACTACTGTTTATTTCTCAGTAGTCCGAACGCAGCAAGAGGGACAAGCGAACGCCCCCGGTTTTTACGGTACTGGGCAAAGTCTCAGTCTAAGACATGGAAACAAAAGGTGACATAGATTTAAATGGCATAAGCAATCTTTTCAGAATGTTTCAGGGGACCGTCCCATCAAATGGCGCTAATCAAGCGTGCGTGTTAGAATTGGCGGCGACTGTATATTAGATAATAATGTTAAGACATTAAGATTAGGTAAGTAGTATTTTCTGGTCAAAATGGCACGCCTATCTTCCTTCGACAAGTTCTCCATCTTCTTTATGATGTAGCTATAAAATCCCTCCTAATTCTTGACATAGAGTCTAGGTGAGGAAAATGAAATGGAGCTATGGTCGCTGAATCTGTTCACAAAGCCTGATCATACTTGGTAACTGCAATTCCTAAATCACAGAAACCCAACAGATGACACTTTCGGCATCCTTACTGCCCGCCGCCACTATGACCTCGCAATCACTGAGAATTAGAGTTGGAAATTTCAATGCATCAAGAGTACAAGGAACTCTCTTTGTGTATCTATGGCTAAAAAAACTTTCCTTAATATTTGGGCAGTAATTACTAAAGCAGCACCTAGAACAGCCCTAGACGTTTCAGGCAAAGAGAAAGTAATATAGCAGCCAACAACCTTTTCTAAATTGGAGCCAATTACGTACAATGGCCGTAATCTAATGACAAAAGATGCATACTGAAAGAAAGATAAACGCCTTACTCTCAGTTTGGTGGAAGCTTTTAGGCGTATCAACAAATCTTCGAGGAGGTATCCTCCAATCATGGGACTTGAGCGAAAGTATAACCCCAATCCTTTCGAGAGTTAAAATTAAGATAATTATATCCAGCAAAGACCATGAGATCAACTTGACTCTAGTGCAAAGAAGGTGATAAAGGTTTTAAATCAGTAGTGAGGTACAGATTAAAGAAACAGAATTTAGGATTAAGAATTGTTCAAATTTGAATTTTACTTTTCGATTATATTGTAGTATTCACAAGGGAATTTTAAGGTAATTATTCCAAGTTTCTCGGGTTTTTTTTATATAGAAAACATATTTTTTGCTCTTGTACTTTTTAATTTTTTATTTAATAGTTTTAGAACCTTTTTCTACTAGTTCCTCGGTGATCTATCTCAAATATTAATGTGCTACAACGAGAGTGGTGAGCCTCCCAATCAATTGGAGTTATTACACTTCTGTTTGTTTTGTACTCTATTTCCCTTTTGGTAGAGCACTATTTAGGCGTGAGAGTCGGCCTCGAGGTATAATGATCGCTTCCTGTTCCTACCCAGGTATGGAATTTGTCTCTCACATGATACTACATATGCCTTTGCCATTTAGAAGCGTTCTTTTATGGAGGCACCCAAAAAAAAGATTAGTGGGGGTGACCTCTTCTACACTGGAGTGGGAGACGCTAGAGTGGGGTTCGAATAGAAGAACAAATGTTAAATAAGAAGCCCTTCTATCTTGAAAAGAAAGTGAAAGGTAATCCCTTGACGGACACAAAGATTATTTTTTTTAAAATAAACCTTTGTACTTATGGTGCATGTAATAGCGTGATACCCAAATGCTAAGCGTCAATCTTAGAAGCTTAGGCATGAATAGGGGAGTAGACTGCCATTTAAACCAGCTTGGCATGACCAGGGAGAACCTTTTCTGCTCGGCTTGGTAGCGAATCGTCCTGTGGCATGGCGCATCTCCGTAACTTGGACGCAAAATAATGCAGAAGAATATAAGTGAAAGAGAGAGAGGAAGAATTTAATCATTTTATATACCCCCATCCACACTTGGACCTATAAGGTCCAAGTGTGGCTTTAGCATTCTTCGCCTGACAATGACTAATGAACTTCGACTGAAATCAGGCCAGCGACTAGCCTACAAATTTGAATGCAAGCTAACAGAGAAAGATGAGAAGAGGAGTGTGATGGAATAGCGTAAGATTGATGGCACCGGACCGGAAAGTGGTGCTACTACTCCTGGTACTCGCTTAGAGCATCCACAAGGCAGCCACCTTCTTTCGTGGTTACGATCGATAGTAATACAACCGACAAAGCCAATCGACCAGAAATGGTTAATAGTTTCGAGAATTAAGGAACTCTTTTGGTACACTTTGTCACTTTTACGTAAGTACAAAGCGTCATAGAAACAATAAGGTCCCATGGTCTCAAAGGTAAAAGATAAACATATAAAAAAGAGGTTAAGTTGCAATAGAATTAAAACATTATAGCTGTCGCAAAGACCGCTAGCACAAGGGGTGCTATGAAACTCCCATATCATCTAACATACTCCCTCAACTCTAACCAGTCGTTTAGGATAGTCTTTGAAGGCGCGACCCCATTTAATTGTGGTAAAGATCGCGTGGCCTACAACACAGGTGGTAGGAATAAAGCTTTTCTCCTTAATCTCGCAAGCGATCGTAAGGAGCGGGGGTCATCTGCTTCTGGAGAACTATTAACAACAACAACTAACACAATAATAGAGATAAAGTTCATTTGACAGGAAACCAAAGTAAGATTTCCAGTGCTTTTGCACTATAAGCTAAGGTAAATAAATGTAACTTCGCCTGGAATAAAGTTTATTTTTAACAGGAAATTTATATTAAAAGTAGGAGTTTGATTTCTTGTATTTGCCAATTGCATGACTCTTACTCTTAGGAATTACTTTTCTACACACGTGAAAAAGCGCGTACGCAGGCGCTCGGGGAAACGAATTGAAATTCAATTAGAAGTAATGAAAGAAGCGCTGTTATTCTAATTTAGGAATTGCGAATGACTAAACTTTTTCAAAATTCTTGACGTTCAAAATCAATAACACTCTTCAGTTTGTCCTGGCCCTGACGAAATCGAGCGAGAGGTGAATGTATCTAAGATCAAGAATGCATTCAAAATGACGATGAAACATTGTGTCTCCTAGTCAGGTTTCCTTCTAGACAGCTCTTCGGATTAAAATACAAAAAATCCTATTTCTATGAACAAAGATAGGTTATTAAACCAAAAAATGCCAATGTCAATTATAATATACTCTTAAACAAGGGTGCATTCATGGAAAAGTGGTTAAGTAGTAAAAAAACTGCTATAAAGAGAAAGCCATTAATTTTATTTATATTGAGAGCTACCATCCACTCAGGTGGAAAAAAACAGAAGAACAGAAAGTGATTGCTAAAGTAGACAGACCACTATATATGTATAATGCAATAAAATATACTTGAAGAGGCAAAGAAAAAAACATACGAGAAGTTTTATATAAATAAACTAACTAAAATTTTAATTCTTGCACATGCAAGAGTGTTGTACATATTTATCCCGAAAAAACCTAGAAATGAATGAAGATTTACTGGAACAAAGTTATCAAAATACTTAAAAAATAGGATCAAAATATAATATTCATTTGAGAATGAAATTTTAAATGAGCCTTGACAAAAATAATAAATCTGAGATGGATTTTTATAGTCAATCTTAAAAAGTCGAAGGAATGCATTGATGAAACGTTTTTCTTTATTTGATAACAAGGAGATCAGTGGTAAGCAGGAAAGGTTTTTCAAAGAACACATTTTTAATAACTCTTTCCATTTTGGAGGATACTAGCAGAAGTTAATATATATTGGAGGATAATATGTTTAAAGAAAGATCTTTCTATTTGTTTTAGTCTTATCTTAAAATTGAACGTATAGATCTTCAAAATACTCAGTCATTTCCGATTCGTCTTTCCCATTTTTTCAGAGAGAGATTTAAGTGTTAATAACGAAGATCGGACACTGGATTATGTAAGGAAACTAGGACTCTTCCCTGGTCTCTTTTATCACGATTGACAAAAAATGTTATATAAACGAATTTTTGCTTCTGTTATAGTTGAAAAAAATGAAAAATATCTCCTTTTACTTTCAGAATAAACACTTTCCCTTAATAAAAGTGAATGCATTTAAAAATTAATAATTGGTTTACACACCAACCATCTGTTATAAAATACGTTCAACAGAATCAAGAGAATATTATATTAAGTAGTGTCATCTTGCTAGAGTAATTCTTATTTAACTCAGGAAAAATACTCATAATATTCTTTAGCATATAGTCATAGCAGCAAAAGGGAATGGCAGCTGATACAAGAAATAAATCAAATAATTAAAGATAAAATCACTTATGTTTATTAAAATTGTCACGAAATATGAGCATAAATTATAAAATCAATTGCTACGCACTGACTTCAATATGATTCATATTTGAAGCTTTAATATTATATTTTATCAGAGAGTGCTTGACTAACGCAAGGATAAATCAAAATGTCAAGATATATAAACAGAGATAAAACAGAAATGAAAAATGTCAGTAGATCTATTGTAGTCCAGCTATATTTAATTAATAAAATTATTCGAAAATTTAAATGTACCTGGGCTTCCTCTGAATTCATGTTCCTGAAATTATGTTAAGGTGATAATAATACGTAAAGAGGTCGTTTTCTGATTCATTATAATAAAGTTTAAATTGCTGCTGGCCAGAAACATATCAAGGAAGCATTGGAAATCGAGCCTCAGTCAGTGAGCTCTTGGCAGAACCTTTAAAAAATATGAAATGACCTTTAAAAGTATAACTTCAAAGAGAAGGCCAAAGATGTTTATATTGTATTAATAAATAGTAGAGAAAAATATGGAGTGAATATACATAAAATAAGGCAAATGTTAAGGCAATATCATGAAGGATATACGTGAAATTAGAGAAAAAAAGACTGCTACCGGATTATATTCTCAAGAAATAAAATAGAATATTAGCATGCACATCTCCCAAATCACAAACTTTTAACATCTCCGCAGCTGAGGCACATCTAATTTGCCATTAAAAATGGGAAAGAACAAAGGAAACTGTTAATAAACAAAGATATATAAAAAATCAGAGAAAAGACGCTAATGAATACTACGTTTCATCCGTGATTCATTGCGAAACAAATTTACTTACATTGCTAAGGAAGACTTGTCAGTTTGCATTGCATGCAAAAATTATCATTAAGAAAGATGAAATATGGGTGTAATGGAGGAAATATCTCTAAGGGGACCGTAAACATATGAAAATCAAATTAGATAACTGAATTGAATGAGGTTTTGTAAATAAGACCAACAATGTTCAGGAGCTAAATCAGATTTGAGAGGGTTCAATGGGGAAAAAGAATTCCACGCCTTTTTTGGAAATATTTCGAGGGTAGAGATGAACGCTTCTGATCTAGAGAGGTGGAGATATTGGGATAAAGTAATCTGTTGTTACTAAGCCTAATTACGAGAAAGATGGGATAGAAAATCCCCTTAACTATAACGGAAAATCTTAAATGTAATAAACTATAGTGAAATATAAAATATTTTCCGAAACCCAGACATGTAACAGTGTCACATGAAAACTAAAGAGATAGAAAATGATAATCTATCTTCGATTTGTATAAATGGTCGCACCCTATACAAATGTCATTAATAAAATGACATTAATAAAATTACATTTTATTAACAAAGAAATCCAAAATTATTCCAAGAGCTAATATAAAGTAAAAACATGACTCTTGAAAATTTAATTAAAATAACATGACATTAAAGAGGAAAATAAGGAAAGATGACATTCGAAGTACAGAGTAAAAAATGGAATCAAACTTAACAGATTTTTCTACTTTGTAAATCTTGCTACAAGATTGGTTGGATTTCCAAAGTGATACTTTATCAAACACCCTATTTTACCCACGGTCGTTGAGCTTACAGCGATTTGTCGGATAAACCAGCCCTTGACTTTTGCAGCGACTCAGAAACACGTAAAATGACATGGCCGAGTAACCAGGGAGACTTTTATTTAAGCTTTTGGCCGATGATGTAGGCAAAAATGAGTGAAAAGCGTACATCATCTGCTGTTGTTCAGATAGAATTCTTTCCATCTCCACTATAATTCATTCAGAAAACAACTTTCCTGAGAACGAAATTTCTCTTCAAATGGGAGACTCGCCAGGGTCCGTTAATTTAAGGGTATTAAAACCCGCCTGTTAATCCAGGTGACAGTTTATTTCACTAGAGTTTGTTCAATCCATACATTCATACTGCATAAAGTCAAGAAAGAAAGGCATGTCACAAGTTGAGAGTCTTCCCACTTTCCTGAAAGCCAAAAGCACAGCCACCACTAATGTCTACTCAATCGTCGTCAAGGAGAAATTCCTCGAAACCTCCTTCCTTCTTCCTCTTTGCGATTCTTTATTCGTTCACCAAAATTAAGGAATATTTATTCCTTCCAAACATCATCCCTTGCTTTAACAAAGAATGAAAATCATGGTTATAAATGACTAAAATGTCAGCGTTGTCACATTGCCTAAAGTGAAACGATATATTGTGTCATTAAATTAATTATTAGTAATAGTTGCATTAAAATAAAATAAAATCTCCTGCGCTTTGTATTTTCTTTTGAATATTCAATTTTTGACGTAAAATTAATTATCAATTGTAAGAAAGCAAAAATTTATAAGCTTTCCTGGTCTAATACGCGGGTTTTCTAGCAAAATGAATCTACTTCTATTTTTGTGTGCTCTACTAGCAAAGTTAATTTTTTCATAGCCTCAAAAGCCCCTAAATGAAGAAATAAAAAGGCAGGTACAAATTTCACACTCAGGTAGTAACAGCTGAGAATTTAAAGAAATCACAAATCTAAAATAGCTTTAATTTAAGTTTTTAGCATTTTTTTAATATTCGTTTCCAGGAATCGTATGCAAATATTATTGCAGCTGAACAAGAGACATAACTTTACCTAGGGCGTGACGTCTATTTTGAATTTGCAAATGCTTAACCATGTCGTATGTTTGAATCTACAATGCATAATAAACATAAAAAAATATAGAAATATTGTTCTATGGGGAAATCAAGATAACGAGGGCAAAAGGACGCTATTTTCTTCACACAGCCTTAACAGTTATGTTCCATATGGTCCGATACTTTATCCCTATCCCCCCTTCCCTTTGTTCCGCTCTCCCCAAAATCCTAGAGATCGCTTGCCAAGAAGGATTACGATCAGCATATTTCGTAGTCCGTTAAAAATCTATAAATAGGTTCACTGTCGCCTTCGATTATTTATGTCTTTTTTCGCAAAATAGATGAAATTTGACTTTCTCAGACGTAAAGCAAAAGGTGAAATGGTCACAACGATGAATAGTGATTCCCTAGGAGAGAGGCTCAAAGGTGGGCCCTCACCTTTCCTCACCTACCCCCACGGGATAACCGACGTATATATAGTTCGATCTGGAGAAATAGAAAAGAATCGAGGTAGCAATCAGGGGAAGAAGACAAGTCCCGGAGGCAAACCAGGAATCAAGTAAAAAGCGGAACCGAGTGGG
This sequence comes from Ceratothoa steindachneri, assembly GCA_963969495.1. Lineage (NCBI taxonomy): Eukaryota > Metazoa > Arthropoda > Malacostraca > Isopoda > Cymothoidae > Ceratothoa > Ceratothoa steindachneri. Next base: position 52,305,971 of record OZ018317.1, on the reverse strand, counting down.
ATTTTTGTTCCCGAGGCTGTTCCTTTGGTCACATCGAAGAGTAGACCAGCGGTATCGAGAATCACTCTCATACCAATCTCGTTCAGAGAAACTCCTTACCTCACCAGTGAGGAATACCAAGGGGAAGTTACACTCGAGAAAAGATTCACCTCTTGGTCAAGTCTCATCAAGGATTGGAATAATCGTACATCCACAATCCCCTTGATTATATCTTCAAGTCAAGAAGATTCGCCACACACTCCTCACTTACCTCAGGATAAACATCAGGTCAGAGAGACGGTCAGCTGTTTTCCGAGTCAGTCTCACGTCTAACCGAAGGTTTCCGTGCAACTCGTCTAGAATCTTGGCCCCAGTAAGGGGCGCGGCTATTTGCCATCCTGCGCTCCAGCGCTCCGTCCGGCCCCAGCTTAGCCTCTCTTCCTTCCTTCAGATAGCCTGTATTTCTGCGCTACTTCGTCGTTGTTAATACAACATTTCCAACAACTTTCTCTGTTCAGCCTCTAATTTCACACGGTATATACTGACCTTCTTCTCAGCCAACCATCCCGTATCAGAGCTTAGGGGGGAGGGGACAATGTTTCCTAACCCTTGAGCTCCGGTCTGGAGTGGTTGGTTTTTAACAACCTGCTTTATCCCAACCCATACCTTCCTCACATCCCTTTACCTTTCCTCTTCAAAATCTATATTTTTACGCCGTGTCTAAGGTGGAGCCGCCAGGCCAATGGACTGCTAGGCCACCAGGCGGGAGGTGTGGTCCTGAATGGCAGCACCTGGCTCTGCCTGGCCCTTACGCACCCCTTGCAGGGTGGGCTACTGCGAGGGGTGATGAGCTATTGCATACCGTGGGACAAATAAGGTCACCATGCCCAATGATTAGCAACATAAAAATCTCCCCTTAAATCCCCCTGTGGCATCAAAGGAGCCGCCCTCGGGCAGCTCCACAGAAAAAATAGAGCCCCCGGCCTCTGTGATTGCGCAGGAGACAATTCATATTTCTCTAACCGGATAGGAGGCTTATTCATCTCCTTCGCCTACGGGTGTATGGGACTCTTCCTCACCTCCTTCTCTGGAGGTGCTCTCAGGCACCTCCCTTTTTCCAGCGGCAGTCCCATCTTTTCTTTCCTAGGGGACTCCGAAGAAAGCCAGCAGGCAGCCCAGTGCCTTTCGCTCCCCATTAAAGCGGCTTGGTATGGGAAACACCCTTAAGGGGAGGAGGGAAGCCAGGCCCCTTCGGTCTCTTCGCTCAAAAGATCTGCTGGCAAGAATATTGAACCTTGCCGGGGACAAGGCCTGTGCCTCCCCACACATGAATGGTGACGCTGCTAACGGGACCTGCGATGCCTTGGGAGGCGATAGCCAACTGGAGGCCCCTCCTGTGATAGACATGGTCCTTGCGGAAACCCAGCCTCAGATGGTAGGGCCTTACATTGTGGGAAATCCTGGCTCGTCGCCAAGCACCAAACCTGAATCCACTCTTATGCAAGGTCTTCCTCAAATGGCCAGGCATCCGAGGCAGTACAATGAGGGGAGGGATCTCCTCCGACTGGTGCCCCTACGACTGCCAGGACCTTCCTCATTTCGGAGCAGGACCCAGCTGAGGACGGTCCATCTGGCCAGGGGGCTCCTACCGGCGGAGGCGAGAAGCGGGTTCATTCCCCGCCCCTCTCTGCAAAAAAAGAAAAAGAACAAAAAAAAGCTAAGAAGACTCGGGGCTTCCGCGGTGGCTGCGGGGACACGCGCTATGGATATTATCCAATCCGTGACGTTCAGCGCTTGGGGCGCTTATAGGGCTACTGCCCTACTTTTTTATCGATCCTTTTTTCGTTCGAAGCTCGACTACGGATACAACTTTTATGTATTTGCAGCCGAGCGTTTATTGCAGAAGGTGGACTCGATCCACCACACCGTCCTTCGCCTAGCGACCGGTGCATTCCGCACTTCTTTCATTTAGAGCCTGTTGGTCGATGCTATGGGGGCTGCCCCTCGCTCTACGCCGCGTGCAGTGCATCACTCGCCTCCACACACGAGCCCGGCGCCTCCCTCAGTCGCCAACAGCTCTCACTGAATCCACAGCTGATCTCGACGGTGCCTATGCCGCCAAAAGACGCCAGTCATACCCTAAGCCTTTTGGGTTTAGGGCAAGTGAACTCCTTCGAAGAGGTAGGTATAGCTCTCGGGCTGGTGGCGCCCCTGGTTCTGCCCAGGAGGCCACCCTCGAGGGTACCACATTTGGCCATTTGAGCCCTGCCTCTGCTCCTAAAGCTTTTACAGCCCTGGGAGTATTGCGTTCGACCTTTTTGGATCACACCTCGTGTCACGCTGGAACCGTGCCAGTGTATACGGATGGCCCCAAGTCCCAAGAGGGGGTCGGCTCCCACACCGTATCCCCTCTGTTTGAAGTCAGCAGGGCTCTGCCAGGCGCTGCGTCTGTCTTCACGGCCAAGCTGGTGGCAATACACCACTCGGTACGGGAGATTACGCGACGTGCCTGGTTTGAAGACCGGATTGTGATCTATAGCGACTCACAAAGCGCCCTGAGTGGCCTCGAGGCATTGGAATCTCCGCATTCCCTGGTTTGCGGGAGGATGACGAGATTATCTTCTGCTGGTTTCATAGACATGTAGGAATTGTGGGGAATGAGAACGCCGATGAGGGCGCCAAAGAGTCTGCGAGGACTCTGCGACCAAACCAGCATTTGGCTATTCCTCACACCGACTACATGGCAGGAATACGGGCAGCTCTTTGGACTGCTTGGCAAAGAAAATGCCATTGTGCCGCGACTGTTACCATGGACCTATTTTCCAACGCCACGACGGCTATCAGGTCGCTTTCTCTCGTCTCCGAATCGGACAGACTCGTGTGACGCATCGCTATCTTATATAGTGCTCGCCTGCGCCCTATTGTGACGTCTGTGTCGTCCCCCAGACTGTTCGTCATATTCTTTTAGAATGTCCCAGTTAGGGTGATCTTCGCGCACGTTATCTGTCCCGGTACCGGGATGGGCGGGGTCGCCCCTGCCTGTCCCTTGTACTTGGGACGAGTGCGTGCACATTGACTGGTGGACTTGTTGAGTGTTAGGGAGATGCCGGCCTCTCCCTATTATTTAAGCAGGTGTTTCTTTTGTTTTGTTTCGTTTTGTTTTTTGATTCTGTTTTTTTCCCTTATAGGTCACACGCTCCTGCGCCGGGCGCAACTCCCCCTGACGCAGGAGGTTGCTTACTGCTCGCTTCCTTTTCCTTATTTTTTTCTTTGCGGGGGAAGGGGTTGTTTTTTGGCTTTTTAAATTTTATTATAAAGTAGCCTAGTTTTAGGCCAGTTTTTAATACGGCGACTAATGCCTAAGTAGGCAGTCGCCAGATGAGCTCTTTTGAAAAAAACAAAAAAAAAACGAATAGTCGCGCCAAAGAGTTTTTCAGTCAAGGTCATTCAACTCCAGACTCCCTCTTAGTTAAAGGTAAAAGGAATCTAAATCCTATTCATGTTCCTTAGTTACCATTGCGTACTAAAGTGAATTTTGGGGTGGTACTAATTTTTATTTAGATCATCTTATTATAGCCTTAGTATATTTAAAGTTTTAATATTTAATTTTTTATGTAATTAAAATGGCAATAGATATATAATATTACAAATCCTCCCTGAGTAAAGAATAAAAAGTAAAAAAAAGTGTTTCCCTCAAAGAGAAAAGTGGACCGGTGTTATTCATTTACGGAACAAACGCAAATACATACTCGGCCGTATACGACGACAGGTCCTATTCTTCGTTGCCCCCTAAAAGTTACCAAACTTCTCGCTCAATAATGAACGTAAACGATTTTTCTACCAGTTGTAGCTAAATATCTCTTCGCTTGAAGGCACGAATTGATGCAATATGTCAACTCCGGCACTTCGCCATCCATAGCATTAATTTTTGCAGCTGAATGCCATGAAAGGTTCTTTGTTTACTTCTGCTTAGAAAAGTTCTCCGGCTCACTGGACAAGAAGACCGAAATAGTAGACAAAAGAGGACAGGAAATGCATTTTATGGTGAGGCCGAATCATGTTTCTTTCTACCTATAGGTTAAGGCTGCCCTGCGGCTTGTGCATTGCAGACCTCATGAAGTCTTCAAGGCAGAGTGCGCATCGGGAGGTTTTCAAGCGAGAAGACGCTCACTGATGTACTAGAGGTGATTTATCTATGCGACAAAGCACGCATATATATATATATATATATATATATATATATATATATATTTATTTTAGCACCTACAAACTGTGGAATGCATTTTTTTTATATTAGACTAGAGATTAAGAATCAACTGTGGAAGATCCATTTTAGGGGATCTTATTTTAAATATTCCAAATTTTATAGAATTTGGCAGTGAGCTTTCGCCTTTCTTCAGTAATCTTCAGATGGATGTCTTGGTTATTATTGAGGTGGCATTGATGGAAAGTTCCTATTCTCATTGCCTCCTTTAGCGGGGAGGTAATTCTTTGGTGAGCAGGAATGAATGAATTTCGTCCTTGTACTTTGATGCGTTTTATAGGTCGGCGTCAGAGTATGATTGATCTTTCTTTTAGCAAAAAAGGTGCAATACCTTTGCCCAGCTGGTTCGCTGTGTGTTCAGGTTTGGGCCAATCTATTTGATACACAAAGCCTCCAGAATCTTTATGGGGCGGAGATTAGAGTTTATTCTGCGGATAGTAGTGTTTTCAATAAAGAGCCTTCTTTTAATTTATTCATTGTGATATTCTGTTCATTATATTTTGATTCTTCCTTGTTACAAGTTTATTGTTCGGCGTCGGCTGAGGGTAGCAGGGGTCATACCTATATTTTTTTTTTAGTACTAGGCTTGCAGTCTTCATGTGGACATTAAAATTTGTATACCATATTGGTAGCCTTTAACACGGATTTTCTTTTACAGAGGTTGTAATTTTTCAGTGGGTGGCTGACTTTTTTGTTTTTTTATAATATATTCTTATAGCTTATTGTCACTTTCTTGGATAGTGTTACTTTTTATGATATTTTCTAGTATTCGTTCGTTTGCTTTGTAGGCATCCGTAACTTGCTTCTTGTCGAAGAGTGGTGTTATTTTTTACTTTTACTTTTTCTCCCTGTATCTCAAACTCTGAAGCCCCCAAAAGGTTTTGCTGAAATCTAATAAATCATAATTAATGATCTAAAAATGTAGATGTGTGTCATAATATGGGAGAAAGCTGAGGGAGATAAACCCATCAGACTGATTTGCCATGTAGAGGCTTGCTACAATTCATATAAGATAAGGAAGTTTTAATTTATGTCCAAGGCGATGAGGAAAAAGCAAGTCAGCTATCATACACCAACAAGATGGTAAACAAGTTAAAACAGCTGATATAGCCTGAAATGCTTGGGTTATTATCCGACAAGAAGAATTTCTGCAAAGACAAGAAGATCCACTCCTAGAACAACTGCTGACTTACTGTCCCACCCAAGGACATGTCCAGAGTCAAGCAAAAATAGACACAAGCTGTTAACGTTGACCCATCCCACATCTTCACTGATGGCCTCAGTCTGAACAAAGACGGCTATATCCGTGTTCAGGTTGCCTCTAAGAATTTGTTTAACCAGGTTTTTAATTTCACATCAGTATTGAACGAAACGCCTCACAAATTGTTGGAGAGCGATCGGAAAAGATGGAAATCTGGTGGAGCCAAGTCTGGCAAATATAGAGGATGCAGCAGGATTTCCCAATTAAGCGTGTGGATGGCGTCTTTTGTCATATTGGCAATGTGAGGACGAGCATTGTCGTGTTGCAGCAGGACTCCATAACCACGATGAGGTCACTTTTCACGAATAGCTTCGGCGAGTTCTGCATTGAAAATCTCGTTGTTCGCAAGGAGCTCATAAAGAATGGTGCTTTTACAATCCCACCACACACACAGCATTGTCTTTCGTGGATGGAGTCCTTGCTCTAATCGCGGAAGTGGTTTTAAATTGGGGATAAGCAATTGTTTTCTATGGTTCATGTTGACATAAACACCCCCCCATTTCGTCACCAGTGATCATGCGGTGAAGAAATCTGTCCTTATATCCACGAGTAACCTTGTGACTAGCAAGCAAACCTGCGGCAATCGTGGAACGTTCAAGCTTGTTGCTTTCGCTCAAAGCGTGAGGAACCCATGCACCGAGTTTCTGAACTTTCCCCATCGAATGAAGGTGATTCACTACAGTTTTCTGATCACACTCCAAGGTCGTTCAATCGATCTTCATCCAACTTAATAGGGCGACCAGAACGTTCTTCGTTATTAAGATTAAAATGACTGTTTTTGAAACGTGAAAACCACCATTTAGCTGTCCTTTCTGATAAAGCATTTTCTCCGTACACATCACAAATATCGCGACGAGCTTTGGGAGGGTTTGCATCGTTCCCGTCTCGATTGAATATGAATAACAACAAGTGTCGAAAATGCGCCTTTCTTTTAACTTGACATTCCATTTTGAGGGTACAGAACAAAAATTAAATTAACACAACTTTTAAATAAACGTCAATGACTTATTACCTAACTTCAAGAGTTAGCCTAAGCAAAAGCCTAATAGTCTACGCTGTTATGAGACGTAGCCTAACCTTTGCAAATTTTGCTCTCATTATTTATTATTGTTTCTTAATATGTGCACAAATCTCGTCAACAAAACTTAAATCAACACAACATTAAAAAAATACTCAAGAACTTATTCCTCAACCTAATATATATTATATTCTTTATTATTTTTATAAGTTTCAATAATATACCTATAAGACTATTAATATATGATAGAGTGACTAAAGATTTGGTTGCCGATTACTCCCAACGAAGGATAATGCCTAAAAACAATCAAAAACTATATACCTTTATTAAAATAAAGGATAAATTACCACCATCGGAGAAATACAGCCCTTAATCGAGTAAAATATTGAAGGGAAAAATAAATTTCATGATATCAGATAACGTTATTTTATCCCATGCAAGAATATATTTTTTCTTAGGTTCATTTTCCCAAGATTTATTTTTTCAATTGCTGCAAACCTTTCTTCAAGGTAATTCCATAGGTAATCGTCCATATTGGTACACTCAGGCGATGAACACGTTTGCTGTCTTGCAACCTGCCGACATCACACCTGCTTTTTGTCTTAAAATTCTGCGTGAGGTGCCAGCGAGTCACATCATTTGTTTTCCTTAAAGATTTCTCATTGGCTACATGAGGTAAAAACCTGTGAAAGCTATAAGGCACCTAAGGAATAGCTGTTTTGTCACGTGAGAAGCCGGCCGGACAATGCTCATGTTTTACTAATGTATATATTTGGCACTTCCAGAATAGCTAATTTTTATTTAAAGAAGAAAATTTCATAGGCGAATTTGTATAAGCGAGGAAATAAAAGAGCTAGTTACTAGAAATATTTTATTCCTAAAAACACAGAAAGAAAATTCAGGAAAAATTAGAACACATTTTAATATAAAACTTGAACAGAAAATTTACTTTGAATTGTTGTTACAAAGATATGTAATATAGCCATTTAAGCCCACAAACTTCCTATTTGAGATATACTCGTATTTGGAAAATTCCTATTACTATTTGAAATATATTTGAAAATATTCAAACATACGAGGGGTGGTGAATAAGTTTTTCAATTCGGATATAGGAAACGAGATATAAGGAAAAGTGTTTTATTATTTTTCAATATAACTACCCTCGACTTCAATGCACTTGCGCCACTTGTCCCTGAAGATTCAAATTCCGAACAACCAGAAATCTCCCGACTGCTGTTCAATACACTCTTGGACGGCGAGCTGGACATCTTCATCGTCCCCAAACCGGCGTCCACTCAGTGCAGCCTTGAGCTGGTGGAATAAAAAGTAGTCGCTAGGGAACAGATCTGGAGTGTAGGTGGGATGGTTGAGCTCCTCGAATCCGCACTCGCACAGGGCAGCATGTGCAACTCTGACCTTGTCGACTTTGACGACATTGAAGTCGATCATGAGGCCTGAGGTTTCTAGGAACCAAATGGGCAGAGACCTTGGCCATGGCCAAATTGCCGTGGATGATATTGATAACACTTCCATGTGATATTCCAAGTGCTCGCTCGATATCTTCGACCTTCACCCGTCGATTTTCGATGATCATCCTCTCCACACGGGCCACATTGTCCTCGTTAGTCACGTCTGACGGGCATCCTGGACGGAGGTCATCTTCAAGGGACTCACGACCATGGCAGAACTCCCTAATCCAGTGAGCAATGGTTGCATGGGAAGGGGTGGTGTTGGTGTACACTGCAACCATGCGTTCATGGATCTCTTTTGCCTTTTTGTCTTCCTTGGTCAAAAATCTGATCACTGCGTGGTGCTAAACCTTCTCCATTGTTGAAAATTTGTAACTGACGATCGGTGATTAGCTACTGCTACTTAAATAGAGGAGGCAAGAGCGTGCGGCTGAAGATCCTGACTTGTCATAACTTGTCCTACCACCCTCAGAAACACCCATCCCGCTTCCTCTGATTTGCCCTACCGATTCGCAAAACCTATTGACCGCGCCCTGTAGTTCAAAGAAATGTAAAAAATATTTTTCGTGCATTGTTTTAGAATAATGTGAATAAAAATTTATTTCTAATGATCTTTATTGAAAAAATGAAGCACATAACTGGATTAACTTTGCATTTATTTGAAAAGGTACTTACTTTCTTACATTTTATCGATGCTTTGTCCCTACCTACCTTCATTACTAATGTTCCGTTTCATCTTACGAAAGTTTTCTTGTTTCTGGAGTCTCTGTTGTCATATTCTTCAATGCATTCTAGCTAACATTTAAAAATTGTTGAGCTTGTGCTTGTGTAAATCCTTTTGGATCATATAGCTTGTAGAGATTTACTACATATTTATTGCCTTGACAGGATTATATTCTCTGAATGCGAGACCACCACGACAAGTAATCATTGTTTCATCTCCTGCAATCAGATCTCCAGTAATTTTGAAATTAGTAAAATTTCTTTCACGTAAGGAATTTAAATTTCTAATTTTCAATAACCGATCATCCGAAAGCTCCGTCATTGTTTGCAAAGTGTATAAATAGCAATAGTAGTTGAAATCTATTTTTTGGACATAATCGAACTAACAAAATCATGCTTGTACGCTCTCTTTTTACTCCAAAATTGATCAATTCTTGGGTAATTATCTTCTGTTACGAGTACATTAGTTTATTTCCAGTGTTTAATTGAAGATTCATAAGCATCTTTTATCATTGAGATTTGTCTGGTAGACTATTAGATCATATATATAACCTGTGACCAAAACATTGAATATATCAATAGGCATTACATTTCCTAATTGTAAAAAAAAATTCTAGATAATTACTTCCAATATCATTGAACAAAATGTTTTTTACATGTGTTTCAGCTACCGAGTTTCAAACATTTGGCGGCAAATCTGAGTTATGATGATCTACTCTTTGGCTGGCTGAAGTGTTTGGCTTTCTTCTGGTTCTCCATCTGATATATTCGTAGTTGAGTCAATAGATTCAGGATCTGTTGGGATATAATTAACCAAACTAGAAAAGTCACTTAACATGTAAGCAGCGTCATCATGATCGCTTGCAGAACTTTGAGAATTTATTGTAGATGAAGATTCATAGAAAATTAAGCTGGAATCATTTTCATATGGGTTATATGTAGGTAGATATTAGCTTAGTAATATATATATATATATATATCGATGACAATTGCTTCTAGAGAGCCTAAATTTAATGTTTAACAGGAATCACAAGGCGAGGAAAATAGCTGGTATCATCCTTTTTATTTACCGGCGACGTTTCGACCAGAATACGGTCATCTTCTTAGGCCTAAAATACAAAACCGAAACAAAATATTTTGCACTATTAAGAGAGCACACTGCTAAATGTACATCTAGAAGTTTACTAGCTAGATAGCTTTGATTTGCAAATTTAGAGTTAAAGGGAATATTTCGAAATGGGGCTCAAATTTAGAATAGAGACTAGGGAAGGATTTTAAATATTTAAATTAGTTAGCGAGTGTATAATTGCTAAAATCTATTAAGGTAGGGGAGATTTGATTTATGAATATAATGAGTATATTAGGCAAAACTTAATATACCAAATCACAAACCTTGCCAACGACCGTGTTACGTGCCCCGGCCGACCCAAAAGCACCAAAACTGCGCCCCACAACCCACATCCGAACGAATTCAGGTAAAAAAGAGGGGAACCGACGAGAGATCATTATTTAAATTCGGGGAGAGCTGTTTTATTTAAAGTGTTTCTAAGATTTGAAGGGTAATAGGTGATCATGGGGAATTAATTTAAGCAAACAGAAGCATTGAGGAAAAGGCAAAATCCTGGGATAAGATTTATGTTTATCGGACTAAACTGGATTAGTAGATGTTACTATATATAATGTTTAAGAATGGGAAAACTAAAAACGTAAGAAAAGAGATGGAAAGTGTTAAAATATATGTGTAGGAGAATCGTTCCTTCACCCCCCCCCCACCCCGTTCACTCGTGAAGCAGTCCCAAGGCGGTTACCGCAAAGACATCCGGCCCAGGCATCGGCGAGTCAAAAGCGTAACCGCAGCGTGGCACAACTCGGTGCCATGAAAGACCCTAAAGGTCAAAATGTAAGATCTCACCCAGGAGAGGGAGACCCAGTTTCACGTCAAATAAGAAATTGGAAACGTGTTTCTCCCAATCTCAAAGGCTAACGAGGAGCCGATGTTTGACTTCGTGGGAAAAACCGTTTGGAAAAAGAACTCTCCTGGGGCAGTCCTCAAGCCCATCTTCCCCTTACCACTCCCCCAGTGGGGTCACGAGGTATAAATGAGGAACTCTCAGAAAAATAGAGGTAGTATACGTCAGTCTCTAGGTGACGGAGTCTTCGGATCAAACCGAACTACCGAGACTGGATAGGTAGAGTACTTGGCTCGCCAGACCAAGAAGTACCCTGCAAGAGAGGCAGGGCTACCTACCTTAAGGGGCTAAGAAGAAGCTCATCCTCGAGCTAAGTCCCTGGTTATCAAACCAAACGATACGTTAACTTTGGTAAGTTCAACTTACTCTCACTAGAAAGAATCCTCATATCCTGGTGCACCTTAAGCACCAGGGGTATTCCTCGTCCTTGAGGAATTAAGAAAATAAGAAGGAAAAGGCCCTCCCTCGAGCCCGTTATTCAGTGGTTACACGGAACTCCTAAGGTAACTTAGTAAGGAACCAAGTTCAAATTATTCTCGCCAGAGAAATCCCCCTCCGTTATACTCGCCCTTGAGGAAGACTGGAACTAATAAGAAGCTCATCCTCGAGCTAGTTCCAGGTTACCAAACCGAAGTTTCAGTAACGTATTCTCGTCAGAGAAACCCCGTCTTATCGATCCTAGTCCTTGAAGAAGACCCTCCCCGAGTTCAGTCCTCGTCCATGAGGAAAAAAGTGACGAAGGAGAAAAGCTCCTCCTCGAGCTCGTTACTTGGTGGTCACATCACACTCCAAGTTAACTTGATTTAAGAACCAAGTTCGACTAACTCTCGCTAGAGAGACCACGACTGCCTAGGTGTTGCATAAAGCACCGTGATTGTTCTCGTCTTTAAAGAACAGTCCCCTTCGGAATACCGTATACCGTGTGGACCCTCCAACTGCTACCCTCAACAAAACGACCGTGTAATTTCGCCCTTCTACATCTGGACAGACGGCATGCTCCGTGAGTCAATAACATTTCTGAGGCCTTCAAACTCCACATGAGTCCGTAAGCCTAATTCTTATATTATTGTTGTGTGAAGAGAAATTAACCAATTTTTCTGGGTAAACTAATTTAATTAATTCTTGTTTATGATAATATTCAGAGTATTGCTGTAATTAATGTTTAGATGTTGTGTATTCAATGGCTAAAGTTAAAATATAAGTTTATTTTGGGATTATTTTGCGTTTCTCTCGATATCCTTACGTGTTTCGGAACGGATCTGTTCGTTAAGATATTCAGGTATCAATATATATTAGACACTCTTAGCATTCTTAGAATAAAACCAAAAGGGAAGGCATTCTACGACACACTATTATAAAAGTGGTTTCAGGTTAGTAGGGTTTTTATTAGAAAGAATTCTACGACAATATGTCTTGTTTCTATTATTTACATAAAGCAATTAATTTTCAGATCGTTATCTTAGATGATGAGTGGATCAATTAGTGGAGTGACGAATGATCTCAGTATGATCGTTGAACTCAAAAAGAGGAATCTCTTACAGGTTGCCTCCATCATACTGCCAAACCTCTCACAAAGTTTATGGTATAGAAGGTCAGTTTTATTTTAGGCAAGGGACATTTGCCCATCCTAGATGGCCCTGGCAACACTGATAAGATAAAAAAAAATTCAATGTGGAATCACGATTAGTACCTCAATTACGTAAATGGGGAGCAAATCAAGGTATGGAAGGTATAGGGGCTTTCTATCCATGCATGATGTGTCTGCTGACTAAAAAAATAATAGTTAAATAGTTTTTCTCTTAGACCAACATACTAATAGCTCCATGGATATAACCAGCAGTAATATGAACCACAATCAAATCTATGAATAATTTTATATCGATAAAAGCATAAAGACGATATAACAAAAAATCAACTTACAAGGGCATTAATCTTTGTGTGCAACAAAAATACTGAAATACGCAGCTTAGATACGACTCATATCACTGCCATGCTAAATAACATTCCTTCACTAAGAAAGTTTAAGAGCTAGTTGCTTACAAAGAGGTATTATGGATATTAGTAATGGTAATTTTTATTATACTGACGACAAATGATATAACAATTAATTTTATTATAGTGCATACATAAAGATTAAACAATAAACTGAAAGTATTTTATAATTTCTGCCTTTAATTATAAAATTATTTGAAAGTGTAAAGTTGCTAACGCTTAACTCAAGTTTGTAAGTTCGTAGTTCCTCTCTAGCTTTTTATTTACTTTCTTACAAATGCCCTTTTAATCCTATCTTTTTTAATAATTTCCCTTTCACCTCCTTTTACGAATTCAGCCTGGCCGCACTAGCTTTAATAAAGACCATTTGCAAGTTGTCAGCATGTTTATTTCACGTTAGGCATCATTATTCTACCAGTCACTAATTCACTTTTTCTTCAAATTCTAGTGTATCCACAGACTACTTCTGCACTTTCCACGATTTGCTTCTTTTTTTTTTTTTACATTACTCAATCCATTGCTCATCTATGACAAGTGTAGAAAAAATACAGAAAGGTAACAGTCAAAATGCTGACAGTCCAATGCAGGCAGTCAAAATGCCTACAAGTGAAAAAGTCAAATTGTTAAAATGACGACAAAATGGAGAAGGAAAAATTCTTGCATTTTCCTATTAATTTAAAAAACTAATTTTGAGCCTTTAATTAGTCGAATGTAAATTAAAGTAATTGCGAAGTTTATTGAATGACGCCGTCGCCATGTTGAATGGATATTTTATTCGCTGCCGATGTTAACGATAATAGAAAGATGACTACTGAGATATGAAAATTGGTCTACGCATTCTACGAGCAAGACTTCAACTTGGATTTCGATCACCTGCTGGTTTGGGTGATGATGGTTCGGTGAAGTTTAGTAAAGCAGTTGTGTTTTACGGACATTGATGGTTAAACCTAGTTTTCTGTAGGATTCTGCGTAGGCTGTGACGTAAGTATTAGTAAAACTTCGCTTTGACCCACGATAGTGTTGTTGTCTGTTGTTTGAAACCCAACAATGTCTTTCAAGCTAATTTTGGTTCTAACTTTTGTCCATCCGATAACTTATTTGGATGCCCTGCGGTAATGCGTCTTTGCCTAAGCGTATAACCACAGTGATGAAAGGGAGGGGAAGAGGGTTGACGTGTTCTCAGAATCCTTGATTTGCACCAGATCTTATTGAAATAGTTTCGGTTGTGCATCGATTCGCCGTGACTGTAGCATTCATGTCGTCAAGAAAGAGACAAATAAGAAAAACCTTTTAGTGGATTTCTTTTGAAATACGGAAAAAACAATGATTTGATACGAAAAAATACAAAAGAAACAGTCATGCATTGATTTAAATACATTTTCTGAACTTCACGATTCGTAATAATTTTGTTTTAATAATTCCAAAACATTCGATAATAATCCTTTTGGGGGGAAACTCTTAGCAGAATCTTGGATTAAAAGCTTTAAATATATACAAAAAAACAGCCTTACCGGCTGGTTTTTATACTGTAAATAATAGTATGAGGAATTTGAACAAAAGCTTCAAATTTACCGTGGTGAATCTTAATCTTAGTACCTTCGCTACTAAGATTAAGATTTAAAATCTAAAAAAAAGCAGTCATGGTTAAATTTTTATGAATTTTCTGACATTCGCCAATTATAATAATTTTAAAAAGGAACTCTAAACTAAATTTCCCCCCTTTAAAAGTATCACGGTGCTAAAATATAAAGTTATAGTAGAAGAAGATATATAAAAATACCTTTTCTGAACTTTACCATTTGTAATTCTTTGGGTTTTAAAAAATTCACAAAATTTCGATACTAATATTTATTTCTGAACTTCACCATTTTGTTTTTTGGTATTATAAAAGAATTATTAGAAATGACTTTGATAAAAAAAACCTAAGTTATAACTAAACTAAGATGAAATTATTATTCAAATACTAAAAAAAAATCCCCTCCTTAAATTCTAGAGTTAGTGATGATGATAACTGATAAAAAAAACACGCCTATAAAAAAGGCGTTTAATTTTGAGGTACTCGTGCCGATACCTCCACACCAACAAGCTTCATCCGTCTGTTGATAGAAAATATATTAAATTAAGACTGAAATTGTCTGCAAAAATACGGTTGTTGTCCTTAATATATGTTTGGCAACTCAAGTAAAGCTGTTTGCTAAATCTTGTTAACAGCGGTATAAATATTTAAGACGAAAAATGAATGTCTTATTTTAATAAATTGTTCTATAAGTAATAAATTCATAAAATCAATAAAACAAATAATAAGACAACTTATTAAATAAGTGAACTTGAAGTAATCTAGTAACTATGTTGAGACAAAAGAACGAACCGAGCGTCAATTAAGGAAATAAGTAATATACGTCATGCATGGTTGGTTCCAGTCGGTTGTACTTCCATGACTATCACGAGACAAGTAGTAGATTAAAAGGTGTGCAGTTTAAGTCACGAATAGTATTTTTAATATCTATATTACAAGTAAAGGTTAACAAGCCTGAAAATTGTGATTGGCAACATCTTCAAAAATCAACGAATATAGAGTTGAATAATATTTTTTAAGGATTGGTTTATTTTTACCCATACTGTTGATGCACACTGGTTGTAAGAATCTCCTGTCACGAGAGAGTGAGACTAAAATAAGGGAATCATCATTTCCATAATTATCGCTTTCAAGAAGATCATAGGATTAAGCAATCCAATAATAAAAAGAAGAAAAGAGTCTTAATCTAAAATAGTCTGAGGCAATATTGGAAACACTATCTTCGTTACTTCAGCCGCCATTAAATTGAAAAAAAGTGTTCATTTCTCGTTATTTTAATCTATGAAACATTAATAAAAATGCCTGCAAACTCTAACGTATCTCCTTAAACGACTTAGATTGATACATTGTTATATTTAAGCTCTGTTCTAATATATATGGAGAGAGAAGGAATGATTGAGAGAGAGAAAGCGCGAGTTATAAATGGAGTTTTTGTCTAAAGAATCACAAGCAATAAAGGTACCTCAAACGACCTTTCGATTCATTCCTAGTATTTTCCAATTAGTTTCATCTAGGTCTATGTAGTCTACTTCATACAGTTTTTTGGCCAGTTGTATCTGGAATTATTCCATGGGTGCAATTTTCGCGGGTGTTATAAGAGAAACGGTCCCACATTCGCTAGTGGGGAACTTGGGTAAATCAAACTTATACTTGTCTTTTACGTCTGATTTATTTTCAAACTGAACAACTTCCTTCAGGCTACGATTTTAACTCCCAGTATAACCTTATAGGTGAATCCATATGGAAAAAAAAACATTTTTCATAGCCCGCGCACTCGACCTTTGTGCATAATCGATAGGGCTAGTTTATTGGCCCTGCCCTGAACGCATTCTAGCCGATCAATGTCCTCTCGCATTGTTTGAGACCAGAATTGTACAGTGTACTCCAGGTTCAGCACAAGCTCCTTGTTTCGGAAACAAAATTGTCTCTTAATATATGTACATAACTGTACCTTCTCTGGAACCGTTTTCTACCTGGGCGCACTGCCTCGAAAACTTCATGTCGCTGCTGAGTTGCACGTCTAAACCTTTTATCCAGTCAGTTTGCCTTCAAATGTCTATATATCACGCAGTCTTTTTGCAGAGTGTTAGCATGACCAATGTTCGACACATTGACATTATCAAAGTTGAATGTCCTCTGCTACTTCTTGGACCACCTGGCTAAGCTGCATAGAATTTGCATCAAGGGTTTGCTCCTTTTGAGCGAGCTTATCCCACCTCTTAATGATGTATTTTTCGCGATCCTAGCTATCAAGAATAGCAGTCTATACTTTGTTGGAGACGATAGACATCAGAAACACCGATTCCGGAAGGCTGGAGAATTGAGCTACTCAATTGGACCCACCTCGAGCTTGACCCTTTGGCAATCTTTGCCTGTAATCTGGTAATCTAATAGGCCATCCTACCATCGAATCGAGAGCTATTTTAAATTTTAAGAATATGATTTCCACAACTCAACTACGATCGTACATACTCAATTCAATATAATATGAAAAAATTCTAATAAATTTATTGGATTTATCATTCTGCCTTTTAGGAGATCAAAGTCCTTTCATTGAAAATAGCAGTAAGGTGTGCTGAAAAGTCACCGCTTCTTCACGAATGATTCTGGGAAGGGAACCATCTGGGCCACCATACTTGTGCTGGCTTAGATTCGCAAACATAGCTGCTGAAAACTTATCTGAACCTGGAATAATCCTGAGAAAATATATCAACTGAAACCCTACCTGACACCTGAGTTCAAGTCAGACTTAGGCTTCGTGTGCCATCGACGCATAAAGCGATGCAATTAAATATTAGTAGCATTATCTTCTAGTATACAATTTTTGTTTCGTTTATTTTAGTTACTAGTGAAAATAATTAAATAAATACTGTCTGAACTTTGTTTCCGTCCAGTAATTTCTTTTCCAAAGTAGACAACCTTATCATCTTCTGCATGCCTGTACTGAGGGAAAGATAACCATACCACTACACAGTAAAATAGATTGGTTATAATGTAGAAGTCTAAATACCACGTACATTAGTGTACGCAAAAATACTCCGACACAAGCTGCGGGTCGCTCCCGTATTCTAAATTCGGCTTTCGCCTTGAATTCCCTCCACCCCTTTGAGAACCAAAGAGACCACCAAATTTGCGGCCTGTCGCTCAGGAAAATGTATCAAAGGTATCGTTAAATTGAATTATCCCCTCCCTTAACTTTACCAGTTTATTCGTTAACTAGAATTCGCATCCCGAGCCCATAACACCGACTATTAGAAGTGATTAATTCAGTGCTTAATTCAATCATATAATATCATTCATTCTGTCGAGTGCCATTAAGATGCAAGCATCCTAGTAAGTAATATTCAAGTGTAATCCCAACGACATTATGTAGACTTACATATTCAGTGCAAAGATTAATTTTATTTATACCTATATACGCTGGTTCATATTTCTAATTCATGCAGATGAAAGATTGTTTTTGTATATGTTTGTTTAACTATTTTGGACGTTCCCTTGGCAATTAATTAGCAATCCATTCGGCTTAAATCTCAATATTACACAAGTCCACCCATGATTGTCGTTTACTGAGTGAGGACACACTTAGGGGATCATTATCCTAATTTTGATCAAAAGGGAAGCATCGGAGTTATTCTTGTTCACCGGAAGTGGCTACGGTAGGTGTATTGGATACACTTCACCTCCGTTTCACCTTGGTGCAGTAATAAAAAAGATTTTTAGGAAGTGGGACTGGGATTACCCACTCCCTAAACCTCGACATATATAATGAAAGAAAATGTCATTACAGAATTGAAACTTCTTTGTTATGAACCCAGATTTTATTAGGTTCTTTTTGAAGATTTCATCATTAATCGGTATCTGCGGGGTTTCGGAATATTTACCTATTATTTTTAGGTCGCTTACATATAGGTACATTATAGAAATTAGCCCTTTTTGCTCGTAATTTTGTATAGTATTCGAACTTATAGCTTCTACATTAGATTCCTAAATCTTGGTCATTAATTGTATGAAAAATAAATCGAACACGCACCGATAACTGCGGCATTTGCTTTGCTACTAGGGCCCACTCTGTACCAATTCAGTTTTTAGTCGCGTGCGAGTCTAGTCGCGAGCGACTCTATGTCGGTCGGTCGTCCTCCGTTTTGTTTTGTTTTGTTTTTGTAATAACATCATAACTCTTCGCCCTTTCCTAACGAAATTTGAAACCCTTATGTTGTTTTATATTCTCTTTCGAATAATATAATTACCAAAGTATTCCCAAGGTTAGCCCTGGAATTACTTTGTTTTAGTAATAACATCACAACTATTCGGCCGATAGTCTGAAAGATCAGACTAAGCTATAATATGCTATACTAAGGCGGGCAAGCCTAGAATAGGCTATACTATGCTAGGCTATTATATGCTAGGTTATACTGTGATAAGCTATGCTAAGATCAAATTTACGAAGGTAAGATATATTAGCCTAATTTTAGCTATAAAATGCTATGATAGAATAGCACTATAGTATGTTAGTGTAGACAATAATAAGCCATGCTTTACTAGGGTATAATAGGATAGTATAAGCTATACTTGTCTAGGATAGTTGAGGCTTGTCTTGGTTATACTATGCTAGAGTAAGCTAAGCTATGATAAGCTATCCTAAGCAAGACAGAGCTATACTCTGCTAAGCTTGGGTAGGCTAAAGTATAATAGACTAGGGACGGCTATGCTCTGCTATGCTAGGTCAGGCTAGGATTGCCTAGCTAATCAAGGCTATAATAGGCTAAGCTATGCAAGGTTATTTTAGTCAAGGGTGTGGTATGCTAGACTATTCTAGGCTATGTTATAATATGATACGGTTGGCTATATTATGTTATGTGTGGTTATGCTAGGATAGGCTATACCAAATTAGCCTAGGCAATCGTAAGCAAGGATATATTGGTTAGGCTATAGTAGCCTATTCTAGATTGCCTATATTAAGCTAGGCTACTCTAGGCGACTTTGGCTAGGCTAGGTTATAGTAAGCCAGGCTAAACTAGGTAATGCTATTCTAGGCAAGGCTATACTAGGCTACGCTAAGCTAGGTTATACTATAATAGGCTAGGTTAGACTAGATTCTACTAAGCTAGGCTAGGTATACTAAGCTAAGGTAGGATAAAGTGGGCAATACTATGCAAGGTTATACTAGGCTAACTAGATTATACTAAGCTAGGCTAGGTTAGGCCTGGTACAGCAAAGGACTTCTATTTTAGGCTAGGCTATCCTAAGTTCGGTTAGGCTTAGCTATAATAGGCTAAAACAGCGCAGGTTATACAATGCTATGCTTGTCTATGATATGCTATACTATACAAGGTAAGTTTAGGCTAGACAATAATAGTACGCTATGCTAGGCTATTCAGAATAATTGAGAGCATGTGACTTTTTGGTCAGCAGACTTTGTTTTTCTGTTTTTCAGCCACTAGTCAATCTATTCAGCTAATTCACAGAAATTGAGAGCTCCTCAATATATTGCATGAATCTATTTTGTAAAACATATCAAAGGCTTTTCTTAAATCAAGGAAAACAATATCCATTCATTTGTGTTTAACATATAAAGTAAAATGCAGATATACCCACTTAGGAAAAGTGAAAAAAGATTTCGAGCGCCTTCGTCTTTATTCTTAAAGACCTTGAAAAGGTCAGGGAGAATAAAGATGAAAGCACTCGGAATCCTTTTGAACCTTTCCTTTTTAGGTGTATCTCCATAATTTTGACCTACGTGCACTTTACGAGCTTTTTTCATATAAAGAAAAATATTCTATTATAAATGAGTTTCATTGAACACGATATGCATATGTTCCAAAAATCTGTTTTGATTAATTTATCAATGTATATTCCTTGAGTTGTTTGAAGATTCTATTAAAATTTATCGACAACTGAAAAAAAAGTCATATTGGGTTATAAGTATTAAGATTTTCTTATGGAATTTTTTGACTATTGTTGTGCCATTTTCCATTTTAAAATCAGTGGACACAGCAGCCATTGTAAGTGATTGGGTAAATATAGTTATTACCGATTGAATTCCCACTGAAATAGAGAGCCAGAGAGTTTGGGAAAGAGAGCTACAAGGCGAATCAGACCACTCGAGCGTCTGAGAGAGTAATATAGTGACAAATGCAATGAGATAGGAAGAGAGAGAGAGAGAGATAAAGAGAGTAAAAGAGCGGAATATTGCCCCTGCAAGGATATACAAGGAAGCCTGGAAACCTCTAAGGCCTTAGGGCCAACATGAGTAGATTTACATCAATTTGTATACAATTTTTAAAAGTTAAGCGAAGCCACAATCACTATATTGCAATGTTCTCTTGGGTATCTCTATGAATATGTTAGTGTAAGTTTTCAAGGATTTGCCAATGAATTTTGAAATTAAATTAATATTACAAGCCTTCTCATAACTTCTCTGAAATATGTATCTAAATTTTATGATGCTCTTGGAATTTATGAAATCCTAGAATCTGTGTGTTATGTAAGCTGCAATACTGTCATCATAAACATATAATATTTGTCGATTACTATGATTTTCGATGTCTACTGAATCTGATAGTGATATAAAAATTATGTAAACAGGTAACTTTACCGTAGTGAAAGAATTATGATACGCACGTAGCACGAGGAGTGACTCAGCTCTCAGAAAATTGCCCACAGGAACGGCGGATCACAGGACGAGGGGAAACATCCAAAACGTCATTCTGGACCACGAAAAGTCTTTAAGCAACGTGACAACAGCTCCCTTCATCCCAACCATCTTTGAGCTGGTAAGAAAGCCGAAGAGGAGCCGCAACATCAATAGAGAGAGTGAGGTAAGAATAATGCATTCCTCAGAAAAGACCGTTGCAGACTGCATACTCAAGGCATGAGGTCTTGTTAATTCCGTTAGAAGACACTGATGAACCTTCAGCAGAAGCGACATTGACTAGTTTGAAAATTTGTTGACCACAACTTGACCTTGCGTCAAGAGGGACGTGTCTTATAAAACTAAGAGTGCACGTTACAATTCTCAACCACAAGCAAAGTTACAGTCACCAAGGTGACATGTAAGCAGTGAAATCGAGAGTGCATTTTAATTGTATGTAGCTCCATGCGAAGTTTACGGGTGGATCGTCTCCCCGTTTGTGATAGTACCATTAATTCATAGAAGTACCAAGCAGCCCTGAGAGAATCCATGCTTTCCTGCCTGTGTTCTTTGTACAGTGGTTAGGGAAAAGGAAAATTACACTTATAGACTGGGTACTTTAATCTCTGCATAAAAATCCACTGGAAAACCGTTGACAGAACCTAAACGAAGACACAAGACGTCTTCCGCCAGCGTCGAAATAACAAATGAAGGCATTCATCACCAAGGCGTGGAATAGCATCACAACTCTCAGATATCGCACCCTCTTGAAGAGCAATCACCAAAGAATATATGCTTTCATAACTGCCCAATGACTCGTGACACGCTTCTGAGCTTCCTGTAAGAGTTTGCTGTTGTTTTACTTTTCACAGAGTACTACTTGTTTCCGTGTTATATGTATCTGATGTTACTTGTTTAGCACATTTTGTATGTGCCAAATATAACTTATTGTTATTTATTTCTTCTTATTTCATCTTTATATTAATATTGATATGCAATTACAAACGATAGGACTTTGCTTTTAATTAATTTCTTTAAGTTGCCCTGAGCCCGGAAAACATTTAGCGTGGCTTTCGGAATCAATTTTTGATCCTATTATTAAACATGTCCAAGTTGTTTCTTTTTAAACACTTTGGGACAGTTGATTCAACATGATGGATATCCGATTGAAGAAAAACTTCCACTTTCGTGAGAGGATAATCTTTAGGAATATGATTCCAATTCCAATTCACAAGAAGGTGTTTTGTGAATTTAGAATGGTTTTCTGTTCTCCAAAAAGTCGATGTAATTTGAAATTCAGTAAACGGATATTAGTTAAGATCGTAGCTTTTTCTCCAATGGAACTAGTTTTCTCTCCCACCTTACTTTTCTAGCTGTTGTGTCTAATTTATGCTATTAATTAAATTTACATAACACAGGTCTATTTTTCCATCTTCTTCAGGTGCTTCTTGAGAGAAAGTACCTATAACTATGCATAGTTTCGGCATGTCAACGTACTATGTAGTAAGTCCAAAAAGCAAAGACGAGCTCTCGATTTTGTAATGAAAATTGTGTTTGAAATAACCCCCAAATTTATTTTCATTCTGTTCTACATCTGTTGTGGTATACAGCCGATTATGTATGTACATTTGTTCCATAAATAAATAACTTCGTTTCACTTTCGTCTAAGCGTGCTAGACTTTTTTTCTTTTGATTGTTTAACAGGGAGGATTCGTAATATTATATATCTATAGCTATATGCAGTGTTTCGAAGATTTAATTAAACTACTAGGGCAAAAATATACTTTAAATTATATAAAAAATTGAAATATTAAACTTTAAATATAATAAGGCTATATATAATGAGAGGATCTAATAAAATTTAATACTACCAATGAGCACTAAGCGATAGTTGACGCCAAAATTCTCTTTAGTACGGGATGGTAACTAACAAACATAAATAAGTTGGGATCATTTTACCTTTAACTAAGAGGGAGCCTGGCGTGGGATAACTTTGAACAAAAACCTCTTTGATAGGATGATTCGACACGAATTGTCGCGGACGTAAGGCTAAGTCAGAATAGGAGCTGACCGTCTCTGAGTAAATGAGACGATGGTTGAGGCTAATCGGGCATAAAAGCTTATCTCGAGGTAAGTGAAGAGCGAGTGACGATGCTTCTTGATAGGACAATATAAGCGAGGGGATTGTGGATGTACGATTATTCCAATACTTGGGTTATACTTGCGGGCTTCTTGATGATGAGACTTGAACAAGGGGTAAATCTTTTCTCGAGTGAACTTCACATTGGTCTTCCACAATGGTGAGGAATATCTCTGGTTTTATTCGGAAAAATGAGATAGGGGGTTTCTCTGAATGAGATTGGTATGAGAGTGATTCACAACACAGCTAGTCTACTCATCGATGTGACCACAAGAACAGCCTCGGGAAGAAAAATCTCGCAAGGTTCCAGTTTTTCTTGATTTCGGGTTTGACTTCGTGTCTCGTCTTCTTGTCCTGAATGCTACCTCGATTCTCTTCTTTTTTCCAGATCAAACTATATATACGTCAATTATTTCCGGGGAGGGGGGGGGAGATGCAGGCCCATCTTTAAGCTTCTCTCCAAGGCATCACTTTTCAACGTTATGACCTTTCAGCCTTCTAGTTTACGTCGGTGAAATTAAAATTTCGTCTATTTGGCGAAAATAGAGATAAACGATCGGAAGGGACAGTGAGTTTGTTTCTAGATTTTTATTCTAGAGGCTACCCACCCTCCTGTGTTTATATTAACGGACTACAGAATTTGTTGATGGTACTCCTTCTTTGCGAGCGATCTCAAGGATTTTGGGGTCATCGGGGCAAAGGGGGAGGGGAGTATAGGATAATATGAAACGTAACTGTTGACGCTGTGTAACCAAACGAGCGTCTGTTTGTCCTCGCGATATTGATTTCCCTACAACATCTATTGTTTGTTTCGTATATTTTAAATCGTTCGTGAAAATTAGGCTTCACATAATTTACCTATTATTTCCAGGTTCCATTGGACTTTAGCTTTATCTTGGAGTTGGCCACGTTGCTGTCACTTCAATTTATCCGCAAAATTGAAATTGCTATAACGAATTGATGAAAGTTGCTCATTAATATATATAACTAACCGACATCCCCTAAGCTGCAAACCGTGAAGCGCTCCTTAGCTAACTAAGACTAGTCTTTTGACACTCCATTTCGAACTGCAGTTTGTTTTTAATTCGGTAGTTTTCCAATTTTCGGTTTCTGGTTAAACCATTAGTTATTTTAACGAAATTAGGCGCACCTACAATTTTTCATCAATCCCATGGGGCGGACCTTTTCGAACGCCTTTCTTAAGTATAAGACAGCAATATATACTTTTGTGCTCATCATAATGAGTAAAGATATTATGCAAAACTTTAAATGGTTTGGTATACACGATCTCTGTTTCCTAAGGTCATGCTAAGGTTTTTTTATAAATAATGTTCTTCAAGATGTAATACAATTCCCTTACCATTTTTTTGAGGTAAGCATGTTCTTTACAAGAGAATTAACGCTCATCGGCCTTTGTATTTTGGATTCTTTATGACTTTTTCTTAATATTGGTGTGACTTAGAGGACAAAGTCTTTTTTAATCACATAGGAGATAAAGTTTTACCGATGGAGCTACCAGTTGAGAGGGAGAGAGAAAGAAAGACAGCAAAGATTGCAAAAAAGGTGCACAGATAGAAAGATATGGAAAGAGAGAAAAAAACATAAATAGACAGAGAGTGAAACAGAGCAAAGAGAGATATATTGACAGGCAGAAACACAGGGCTGAGAGATAGACACCTATTTTCAGGTAAAAATAATTTTGGGGGTAGTTTTATTCTTTATTAAAAAATATATTAACATCATTGATGAAGTTAATAAAACTATATATGCTCATTTACAACAAATATTGGCTTCCATAACTAACTTCACAAGAATACCTTAGAGTTATAAAAGTGCTCTAATAGTCAATAATGTGTGATAATTTGGTCAAACTTTAGCCAATGCTTGTAAGTTTTAAACTTTCATCGAAATTTGAGAAATAATGGTCGAATTTGAGTTTGTCGCCGGATAAATTAGTCGAATTCTAATAGAAATTTTGCTCATTTCACTATCGTAACAAGTTTGACCAGATTTTTAAAAAATCTAAAGATTAAGAAAGTGCTTCAATGGTATAGAAAGAACTGAACTGAAACCAACTTTCAAAGAAAAATTTATAAAACACTCGTTCAAAGCAATAACTTTTCTTAATATTAAAAGTTTAATTTTAAATGAATGAAATAAATTATAATCATGAAACTATGAATCAAATTAGATCTGCATTTTTTTGTTTAAAACTTTCAGCTTTGACACTGTTAATTTTCTTAGCAATATACAAAATAAAAATTTGGCTTACTAACTACACCTTTAAATTTAAGTGAAAACTTTTCATTCTAAAATTTTAAGTTCTAAAGAAAGATGTGTCTGAAGTTCAAATGTTGAAGTAACAAACACAACATCTTGAATTCAATGCCTAACTAATCTATGACACCAGGCTTTGAGAGAAACTTGACATGATATATATATATATATATATATATATATATATATATATGTGTGTGTGTGTGTGTGTGTGTGTGTGTAAATCTGTCGAAATATTGTGTGAGTAAACAATAAATGTTTCAAACCCGTGAAGGAAAAATAACCGCCAATTCTTCATACTTTCTAAGTATATTTTAATTTCATAATCAGGGAATGACGGGAAATAAAAGGAAATTGCAATATTTAGGCAAAGATGCGCGGAGACCGAACGTGCATAACAAAATAGAGTGAGAAATAATGAACGAGGACCAGCAAAAATGTTCTGCTCTACTCAATTCCATTCCAGTTCCCCCAAGACGAGATGATCTAATATATCACTTACAGAGCCCGTAGAAATTTTGCAACTCTCCTGCTTATGATTAAATGAAGATAAATACAGAAAAGAAAGAAAAGAAAATGTGAAAGCTCATTCATACTCATACTATACTGGAAGGAGTGGATGACATCATTCGTATTTCTCGTTCTTCCTTGAATTCCTCAACTCTTTCTTATATGAGATGTTCTCATGGGTGGTTCCTACTCTGCAATTTTTCCACTCGTTAAATAGTCCTAAAATATTTTTAAACATATTACTTGACGTGCTTTTTCCTCTGCCGTGAGGTGGACTTTATTGGGTAATCAACCGAAATTAATTTAGGCTACAGCCGAGCTGAAGCCATTTTTCACCAATTTGAAAGTATTTCGGTTTCTGTTGACCCTAAGTCTATTTCGAACTTTACTCATTAATTAATATTTATAAATCCTTTTAAGATTTTAAATACCTCAATAAATTGTCCCCGCAATCTTCTACTTTCAAGATATAATTTAAGGAGCAAAGTCTCTCTTTTTATCGATTATTTCTAAGCGGTGGACTTAGTTTCATAGCCCTCCGTTCCTTTCTTTATAAGTGCGCTAAATTTTTGCAAAGGAAAGGCGACCAAACTTTAACTACGTATTTGAGGTGAACTTGACGAGCAATTTGTATAATGGAGAGAGAGTGAAAACAAACAAGGAAAATGACAAGAAACAATACAAGCAGGAAAGAAAAAAATGTTAATTAATAATATAATTACTTACACGTTAAAAGTTTGGATATTGTTATCTGCATGTAGTGTAGAAAATAATCACCTAGTTTAGAAAAGCCAAGACTAGTATTAGAACTAGAGAATTTGCTAAGAAATGCTTCTCTACTTTATCTCTATGTCATTGTAAAGATCTAAAAAACAAATAACATTTTACGACCATTAGTTAGTTATGTGGGTTCTGTTTAATGTGATTTATGTAAATTTAAATAATGTAGATAATCCCTATGGCCAATAGTCTTAAGCTGATAGAAAATTCACATCCATATCTTACTCTTTAAATTTCACTCTTATTAGCTTCGATGTCTTTACCTTTTACCCACTGTACTCAAGTTGCAATGATGTTTTTCTTTCTTAAAGATAAATTCTGCACTTTTAAATTACCAGTGCTTCCAAATGAATTTTTTTAACAGGCTTCTTTCTGTACTAAAGAATGCACTCTTTATTTTAATTGTAAATTATTTCGCCAAATGTTTGGTCTATCTTTAATTAACTATTTATCTCATTTTAATCTATTGTATTTATGGAATTTGTTGAAACGGTGTACATCCCCTATATTTTTGATTTCCGTTTTATTTCGTTCCTAAACCACATTTATATTGTATTTTCGTTGCCTAATTATAAAAATGTACATCTTTTGGGGGATAAAAGTCAAGGTTTTGTAACTTCAATGGAATTTAATCTTGAACTAAAACTACAACGATACACTTTCTTAGCTAGATTCGTTAATACACTTCACTCCCTTTGCCTTCAAATTCTCTGTCTACAATAGGCTGACTAATTTTTATCTATATATGCATTTTTAAACTTCTCATCATATTCTAGTCAAAAGGTCTGTTTATCATGTTTTTTCCTGCGCTTCCTGTGGTTATTCCTGACTTTATTAATAAAGAATTAAAAAAAAGAATCGTTGGACACAAACTTTGTTATCTTTCAGTGTCGTACCTCAACCTCCTTTCAAAAACAAAAATAGATTTGTATTATCTTTTAACTAAAGATTTTCCTACTCCCCTAATATTTTAAACATATGTATTAGGAATTTCTATTTTTCTAATTATAAAATCCTATTTTCAAACTTTTAGCGCATAAAGTTCCTTATACTATTAGTCGTGGCTAGTGCGTGCTATGTTTAGAATATTAACTTGAGCAATCAAGTAAATGTTTGGTGAAAAGTATATCTAAACATAAATTACATGTTCAAAGTGGGGAAGAAAATAAAACATTTTAAATACGTTTGTCTAAACATTCATTTATTTACATTTCCTTTTATGTTCCCTGTTAGATTTCCTTCCGGTTTTGTTTCTATATATATTTCACCTTATCCACCTTGTTTTTACTTCCATCATTATGTCTCATTTTAATTCTATCTTCATAATTATTTGGTTTTCCCAACCCTCCTACAATCTTCATATTATTGGATTGATCTTTTATTAAATTTTATTTTTATTTTTATGGCGATATTTCTGTGTTTGGGAATTCTCTCTATAAACCTACTTATGTAACACAATTTTCTGTTCTTTCCCGTCATTCCTTCATAAATAAATTCAAATGGAGTCCAAAATTACTCGACATTTTTTTAATATTTTCATTGTTTTCCATATTCTCTATAAACCTACTTATGTAACACAATTTTCTGTTCTTTCCCGTCATTCCTTCATAAGTAAATGCAAATGGAGTTCAAAATTACTTGACATTTTTTTAATATTTTCATTGTTTTTCATATTCATTAAAGTCCACCGCAACGGCTGCATTGTTTAATTTAAACTGCAGCTTCCTTATAGCTTTATAATTTCAATTGATAACTCTAGGCAAGGAAGATTACTCGCAAGAGGCATGATTTTATTTGCCTAGACGTCTTTCGACATAGTGGTAGGTCAACTTCGGGGCAGAATGGTGAACATTGATTGATTGATTGATTGGTGTTTAAAGTGTGAAAAGGTGTAGAAGATAAATATAGGTAAATAGATGTTGAGTTTTGGCCCTGGTGTAGAGGACATCTCTAAGGTACTTCCTTTATCTTAAAGTGTCTTATTTGCCTCTTCTTGTGCACCGTGAGTGGTTGTTTCAGGTGCTTGTTGGCCGTATTGCGACCTTTACATTTGATTTTGCCTCTCTCGTTTTTCTTTGGACTTTATTTATTTATTTTTTATTATTTTATTTTTATTCTTTTTTTAATATATATATATTAAATATAAATAAACTCAATTTCCTCCATCACGGCATTGTAGCCTTTGAAGTGCTATATTTGTTACTTTATTTTTTGGTATCTTTTAATTTTCCTGATAATTTATTATTGATTTACCAGTATTCTGCTAATTTATTTTTGTATTATCGGTATTTGGGCATTTCGGCTCTTTTGTTTAACTCTTATTCGGTTGTCATCTTCATGTAAAAAGTCCAATTAGGTTCTCTCGGGAGCAGATTCTTTCACTTGGGTAAAGGGCTCGCCAAGTGGCGTGTCCCCTATCCGCTCTCGGAATGTCGAGATCGGTAAACATGATATTAAAGGTAATATAAATATATAAAATATTTTCAACATAACTCTGATATAAATTACCAATCAAATAACATAAAATATTAGGTTATATTCTTATGTTCGAAAATATTCTGAACGTAGCCGTGAGGTAAATGGTACATCAACAAGAGTAGAATTCAAGCCTAGGTTCTTATTTTCGAAAACAAAACTTTAAGAGTTTTGTAATGTTGAGAATATACAAAAGGAGGCAAATGTTCAGGTAAGTTCCGGTTCGAAGCGGGGGTGTTGCATATTCGGCGGCGAATAGACAGCAGATTAGTTTCTTGCTGAAGGTGCATGTTGAGTGAAGATCTGCGTTAGGAGATCATAACTGCCTCAACCATACAGAGCCTTCTTTCGGTGGTGAGAATCACGAAAAATTATTGATGTATTCTGGAATAGCATTTATCTTGTGATTGACGTATGATACGTTGTAACGTGGCTCTTGATATCCACATCCTAGCGGTGCATTGACGACCTGCACGACTAGTTGATGGAAGTCATTCTTATGTACTTAGAGTTGCGGTGAACGCAGTCACCGAGATTGCAAGAGCATTCATATAATAGGTTGGCCTATAGATGGCTTTGCTGCGGGGAGACACCTGGGGAATTAATATAAACTATATATTTTCCTAGTTAAAAACAATATAAAACAAAACAATCCAAATCAACCAAAGAATCAGAGATACCCTTTTCACCAGAGAACTTTATTATTTCTGTCTCCCACAACCCATCTATACTTTAACATCACCCTATTTAACTCTCCCACTAATATAACTATATATTTTCACCCTCTTTGTAATTCCAAGTCTAAGTTCACCATTCTAACCCAAAGATGACCTACTACCAGGTCGAAAGTCGTCTAGGCAAATAAATCATGGATCTTCCGACTAATTTTCTTCTCCAAGAGTCATCAATTGAAATTATAGTTAAAGCTATAAAAAAATTTGCCGTTTGAACGTTTGAATTAAAAGATGCAACCTTTTCCGTGGATGCGGCATAAAAAATGGATATATATATATATATATATACATGAAAAAGACCAGTCAACCACTGTCAAATGTTTCCAAATTTTCACTATAGAGAAAGACATAAATCTAACAAACTATTAGGAGACAAATTTTATTCTATTGGCGTCTAAATCAACGAGAAAACGCACAATCCACGATATATATAATGTTGTAAGAGAGATGCAGCGCTGAATTCACCATTTACTAAGTGCAATGTTCATATCTATAATATAATATACTTTTTAAGATCACTTATAAAATATATATTTATACAATTGTACACCTTATATATACGTATATATAAACTTTATTTATTATGGGCATAAGGCCTGCCATATACCTTTCTTATCATACACATCAACAACAATAAAACTACAATCATTTTCGATCATGTTGTGATTAGCATTCCCAATGTTTGGTTGTACCAAGTCAATGACATGCATAATGATACCATCTTGTATCCCTTGTGGATTTATTGGGTCCTCTAATTTATTGTTCATTCTTAGTAGCCGGAAACTATAGTAGTAGCGAAAAACTATATTTTAATGAATCTCACAAGAGAAAGGGCAGCTATCAAGGGAAAGAAAACTTGCATTAGCACAGTATCTTGACTGGAAAGTAAAGGTATGGAATGACTAATCTCACTATGAGTGAGAGGCACTTTTCTTTGCTGGTAGATTATCACTGTTTCAGTGTTATTTAGAGAGCGGATGAGTTAAAATAAGTGTTCTGAGCACAATACGTATGGTCTTCTCTTTCATGACACATTTTACCCAAAAGCTATTTTAGACAATCTTTTATCGAGAGCTCCGACCACATTTCTCAGAATGAAGTTAGAACTGTCTTTTCATTTTTTTGTTCCCTTCAAACCCTGGATCAAAACGGTATTCAGATCAGACAAATGCAACTCTTTGCTTGTTCAGGGAAAAGAAAGAATGAATGTCTCAATCTCTCGTGACTCAAATGATAGAGGTGAAATTGCAGTGTTTTTGATCAAAAATTCTAGCTAATATGCAATGAAATTCGTAGGAAAATACATTCTATTGTACATATATTTGCATGAAAATAATTGCTAAAGTTTTTATCTTTTAAATATCTCGTAGCTCTTTTCCCACCTGCCAAACCTAAATAAAAAAAATTAAAAGAAAAAAATTTAATGTTTGGATTAAAGCAACCGGTCTTGAGGTGCGAGAAGAGTCCACTATGTATGGAATGTGAATTGAAATGCAAGGTTGTAATAGCCTCAGTCAATGGGACTAAATTCTATTCCTGGGTAAATATAAAGTGTTAAATTAAGATGTTTTCCTGATCTATTTTTATGTTCAGAAATTGGTAGTCCTCGTGTTGATTTGCAATTTTAAATTACAATTCTTCAACGAAGCTTATTTGATGGCACCAAACATGGGTAAAGTTCCAATCAGACTTCAGAGGTGAGTGATCTCTAAACTGCTAGAATACGCACTTTATTTTCCACCCGCCTGCAGCTGTTCTCATTGGGAGCAGGAGAAATTCAGGGAAACTTACTGCTCTCCTTTTCTCATACGGCTTTGAATGATATTTTATCGATTCAGGCAGGTGACATTCACAATTATACTTTCCTAGCTGTCCCGTTTTTGAAGGAAACCTATGTTGTAAGTCTTAACGGTGGATATGTCGCTTTGTTTAAAAAAATAATTTTCTCTCCTCCTCTCTCTCTTTTATCGAAAAGGAACGAGATAATGAAAGCAGACTTTCCTCTTCTAGTTAATTGTTTCAGTAGAGTTTAAAACGATACTCCTATTTATTTATTGTATTTAAACAACCGCTCTTTTATAGGGTAAAATACTATGTTTTTTCGCCTATAAATATGTTTCATTAATTCAATAAAACTAAAGAGTAAATTGTTCACGCATGCAAGGATTTTTCACCTGAAAATGAATAGACTCAATAAATTTGGTTCCATAATGATCATTCGTATCTATAAATTTCATCAATCTACACAAAAGCTACCAAGTATTTCTTAATATCGGTTATTGGGCGAATATATATCACATGAGTCTTCAAAGAATTATGAATCTCTACAGAGAATATTTACATTTTCTTCTTGCTACTCGTATTATACGAGAATTACGATACACGACCAGTTAAAGTGTGAATAACCAATATATATTAATATACTGTACTACTTCAGCTGGTGGAAAGGTAAAGTAAAATTTTGTTTATGTACACTAACTTTCGTCAGTTTGCTTTAAAAAATTGATTTTCTTGGGCCGGTAAAATTGTTAACGGTACAATATGAGACAGCGAAAAATGTCCCAAGCTCTATCTTCTCATTATTTCAGCCTAAACATGGCAGTTTCTAATCTGAAAGAGAAAATGAAAAATTATTCCATACTCTTAGGTCTATGCCGGTAACTCCTGAGATACTAAGAATGCCACATTCTAAACATGCCAGATCATTCAGGTTCAAATTCAAAAATGAACTACTGCTAGAATCATTCTCACAGATAAGAAGTGGTCTGGGTGGACAAGTTCGTTTAACAGATTCAAGACACCATATTTATCAACATCAGAAATTCAATGGTGGCTCAGCATGGCTCTAATTGACTCTAGTGACGCAATACGTGTTATGATCCCACCCATACATCTTATGTGAGACAAACCTAGCAAGCAGGGAATTTTCAAATTAATGTAACATTGGGGACTTCTAACTCTCCATATTTCAACACTGAACTACTCTGTTTGGAGCGTCGTTGAAATAAACCAACCAACCCCTCTGCCAAAACCACGGACTCGTTGAAGGCTTCCATTGTTTAAGATTTGGCTAACACGATTCGGAACCTGATCTAAGCATGCAGTTGATTTCTAGAACATTTGAGTTTGCCAGATTTACTAAAATATAATTAAATTTAAAATACCTGCGGCACGCTGTATATCAGTTTTACCTTTAAGATAAGTATAATACATGATAATGTAGACAGTTTAATCAGGACCAGATATTATTTGGGCTTTCCCTTGAGCTTTCGATAAAGCAGTCTCTTTAGTGTTTAGATTTAATGACTAAGACTTTCTACATCGATAATTTAAGTTGAGAAAAGGCTGAAATCTTATAATATTTTACTTGATGCTAGGATAAAAAAAATAATTTTTTCTTCCCCGTTTGCCTAAAAATGTGTGAAACCAATTTTTACTTGCTAATAATTTATAAACTGATGTAATTTAAACTTACTCTACCTGTTTAGGGCGAAGCTGCCAGAACTGCCAGAACATTTCTGCTTGATATCGGAAGCTTCGGTTTAGCCATACTTATATATGTAAATATGTGCATAATCTTCTATATTATGCGGCATAAGAGCCTAAAGTTTCCCTTAAATTTAAATAGCTTTATTATCATCCTTAATTTTCTACCGTGTGTTATTATAATAAGAAAACTGAGTTCAGAAATTTCTGTAGTTTTTCTAAGAATATGAGCTATCGTCCTTGAGAAACCTATAAGTGCAGTCATCCTTGACCTTGATCTGGGAATAAGGAACGTCTTCTTCATAGGGGCCGATATGTTCATTCTTGAGCTCTTTGGCCACCTGAAAAAGAAGAGAGGAAATTTAGGTAAAAAGCCGTCGACCTAATATCTACAAAGTAAAATCCTCAATTGCGTATTTGTGAGGCTGGATGAAAGCAAACGACGATGCAAGGAAAAGTCATTTATGTTAGATCACAGAAATATAAAAAATATTTATAAGAAAACAAGCATTATATATTAATTCCTTTTAAACTTACTCATGTACGTATCCATCGTGAACTCATATACACATCCCATAGACGTGTATCGCAGGTTGGATATTGAAATTATTAAGGTTTTGAACCGTGAGAGTAATTTTCTGCCTCAAAGGGAACAAAGTAAAACTAAATATAGATAATAATACAACGTTCTCTTCCAGATTAGAACCTGCATAAATAGGAGGAAATCACACTTTAGACGAAAATGGAAACAATTAGTTAAATTAAGAGGGCGATATAATATGTAAGAAAAATTTAGATATTCATTTCGATTTGAGCACAACTACTCTAAGTGGGCGAAAGAAAGAAGCGGAGACCTCAAGACCGAGCTCTCTGTAGTGTTTTTCTATCTCAATTCATCTCTCGATCTCTCTGATGCTGTCTATCGATTTCTCTCAAAATCTCAATATTATTTACTCCCTAAGTCCCTTAAGTCATACATTCAGACGGACGGAGAGTAGATGTGGTTAACACGATTCAGACCTTCTGATCTGGGCTATGCTTTATTTTCCTAGAAATTTAGAAAAATAAATATTGTTGAATGTTTATTTATGTCATTCCGATAACATTAACATTTCCTCTGGCCTTTCAAAATCATCTTGTAATCAAAACGCCTATTCTCAAAGAAATTAGTTTTGACTTGTGTTCTTAGTTTTTTCTGTAATATTCATAGTAATGGGTACCCAAATTGTGATTTTAATTATTTCATTGATTTTGTATTCAACATTGTTTTATTACTTTCACTCACTTTCCGTGCCCTTCCGCTTATCTGCTTCTCATATCTTTCATAATCTTACTTTGTAGGCTATTTTCGTTTCCTTTAATCTTTATATCCATTCTGGATCGTTTCTTTACACTTAACTTGATTTTGCTACCTGGGGCTGATAAATATTTATGTGATTTTACCCTCACTCTCCTACTTGCTCATTGGTGATTTACGAGTATTGTCTTAGAGGCGGGCTTTAATTTTTTTTGGCCTTATATATAAACTTATTATATAAATATCACTTATCCGTGAGAAGGAACTAAATAAATTTGAAAAGTACTCGGGAAACACCTTTTCCTGCGCGACATTGCATTTTTTGCTAACCTGACATGCTACTATGTGAGTTATTCACTTCATTAAATATATGTATATATATATATATATATATATATATATATATATATATATATATATATATATATATCTTGCGTGCTCTTCCTCCCACATTCGTGGAAATTGGAAAATATCTATGAATTAATTGCTTTGTTTCGTCCATTGGCATAGTTGTGCTCCAATGGCAAGATCAATTAGTGTAGAATATTGTCTGCTTCTCCTAATTTTCTGATTTAGATAATTAAGAGCCTTTAGTATTTGTGAGTTTTAAGGAGCTCATGTCATCTCTCAGTCTTAGAAGATTCAAGGCAACCAGATGCAAACGACTACATTATCGATACAATAGCAAATAAATTAAACTGTATGATTGAAAAACCTACGAGTGAAAATGATTTCTTATCACCTCCAGTGGCCTAAGCCGAATAGATTATTGTAAGTCTTCAGGGACCTTATTATTAAAGTACAACAACGACCTGAAGCTAAGGAATAGATCGCCATTTGGCTTTTATATAAATTGTGTTAGACAAATGACAATGTAAACTTTGTAGCACTATATAAATTAACTCATCAAAGGCCGATATTCAACTTTGTTTCGTCCCAATTCTTCGTTATTAATTCTTTCTATTTTCATTTCACTTTTTTTATTTTCTTCAACCTAACACTCCGTGTTATGTAAGCATTTGAGACACTCCAAATAATTAAATATTTTGAAAATATATGGTAATGTGTGATACAGAAGTTCATTTATAAGGAAGCTAGGAAGAAAGTGGCACTGGGCTAGTAAGATGCCTTGCCATTGCAAGCCTCCTTGAGGCAAATACAGTAAAACTGATTGTGTATTTAATATTACCATTCTTTCAGGTAAAACCAGAATGAGGTGACATTCAAACTTCCTCTGGCTTTTTTCCTCAAGAACTCTTTACTTTCTTGAATCTCTTCCATCCACAAGGATATGAAACGCCACTGATGCTACAATTGATGCACCATAATTGCCTGTTTCAACTGATAAGAGGTTCCTCATTTTTCTACCTCAAATATCACCACTTGTCCTGGCCAAAATTGAAGTGGGATACAATATTTCCTGCTCTCTCCAATTCAGCAAGAATCCTACTCTATTACTACACAGAGGAGGCCAAACTACACTTTACTCTCATAAATTCTGCCCAAGAAGAGTTCACACAACTTTTCTGAGATAGAACCACTCAACCTCAATCGCAATCCAGATGGTTTTCTCTTAGCTGGCCAAGATCTGTCTCCGAAATTGATCGACGAGAACCCCCAACACTTGAAGCTCGTTGTTATTGCTCTCATTAACATTTTTTCACTATTTATTTTATAGTTATATTTTTAAAATGTTAAAAAAAGATTTTGAGTGCAAGAAATGTTTAATTGAGGTTTCGAGGAATGCCAATATATCGTATACAAAGAAAAATACGAAGGGGATATTATTTAACATCCCATTATTAAATAAATAAAGGTTAAAACAGATAGTAAACGGTTTTTATATCTTTGATTCCTCCAACAGAATTTAGAAAAATGCTTTATGTTATTGTAACCATATTAGATTCATGGACACTATCTTGATTACTCTGCTATGAGGAAAATAATGGGCTAATTATCCGATCATTAGCTTCCTCGCGAAAACTCTTTTAAAGTTTTTAGGTTAAAAGAAGTCAAAGGACTAGCTCTTAATACTGTAGGAAGCAATGTAGTTTAAATACTATGTGGTACTGAGCGAGTAAAATAGCCATAGGACTCAAGTGTACTATAGACAGAATCTGGGAAGGAAAGAAGCAAATAACATGTCCTAAATTCTTCAGAGAGAAGTTCTAGTCAGTTAAATTAATAACTTGATTCTCTCCGATAGAGAAGGTCACTTCAAAGGTATTAAAGGGCAATTAAGTGTAACAGTTTAAAAACATCCCCTTAAAAAATCCGCAATCAATCGATTCTTAAGAGAAACCACGGAGTCCATTGTTGCATGAACTTAGCTTTGTGAATTGTGAAATGATTCTCCACTACAGGAAATAGCTAAGTAACCGAAAGTGATTGGCAAATTGTAATCTTTAGACGTTGTCTTGAAAATGCATTAGTATTCTTGTTGCTAAAAGTAAATTGCGGCCTGTTATTTTAACGGCGGGAGGGGTGTATATTATATAAAGTCATCCATGCTAGTAAAATGAACATAATTTTCATAGTATCCATGTCTAGCATAAATTAGGCGTGCAAAATGGTGGCATTAGCAAGGATGAGTGGCAGGCAGAACCTCTCTGATCTTTATTTAAAGTACTGTGACACATATTTATGTGCCCTTTTACGATCACTGTGATAATAGAATTTTTTTCCTGGGTTCTGAAAGTTTTTGTCTTTTGGGAGCAATGGCACGGGAAGATGAAATTTTCAAACGAAAACTCCAGCCATTGCTTCTTTTTCTTGAGTATTTTAGCTTTAATTTTATCGACTGCAAAGATTAGGTCCTCAATTTTGTTTTCCTGTTAATTTATACCCTAAGACAAGAAAGAAGATCCTTCTGAGACCTCTTTTGATTGAAAAGCTTGGAAGTCTAGAACTGTAACTCTTGTTGGAATGAGGAATGCGGGATGGAGAGATTTCCCGAGGCCCTGAACCAGCTTACGATTCTAGGTGTCAACTATCGTTAAGTAAGCGAAATCCATTAGAGCCTCTTAAAAAGAGTTATGTATTTAGCCCTCGCATTTTGCTTACAAATGCTGATTTGACTATCACTTGCGAAGACAGCTATGGATGCATTAGAACAATAATAATAAAGGTTTTATATGGCACCGTTCAAGACTTTACAGCCTTGCAAGAGGCCCCTCCATTGATTAGGAGAAGTCCAGACACAAGCGGTGGGTTATCAGCAAAACGTTTAAGAGATCAATGCAATGTAAAGGAAAGTGTGTCGGTATATAAACCATTACGTTGCATAAGGGAAACTAGGAAAAAAGCACAATCTGCTTTTTAATGGAGAGGACTGCGAAGAACTAAAAACAGCAGGGCACCTTTAGAAAGAAAGGCTCTTTTTTATCTGGACATAGCTAGTGTCGAGGACAGATCAGGCTAATTTTAAGTGTATACTACTTGAAATGTGAGAAGAAGGACTTTAATTGTAATTTTAAATATAATGGTAAGCCAGTGCAGTTCATGCAGCGGGGGTCTGACACGAGAGAATCGTCTTCGATGGAGGAGGACTCGAGCAGCAAATTTCTAGAGAAGTTAAAGGTGAAGAATTGGATATTAATGCCAGGGTGAGAAGAGAATTACAAAAGGCATTAAGGGCGTAAAAAAATATTGGAACTGTTTTAATGAAAGTAGGACTGGATAGGACAGAGGTTACGGAGAAAGTAAAATAACGATTTGTTGATATTAGCAACACGCGATTTGAAATAAGGTTTCCCGTCACAGGAAGCATCCTGGTTTCTATCCTTAACAGAGACCTCAATCTGTGATACACCTAAAACGCTAAAGGTTCATACATTTAGACATCAAGAACCTTGAACTAAGGTGCCAATAAAAAGAACTTTAGTTTTATCATGATTAAGTTTGAGCAGTATATCTGATAGCCAGTCAGTAATAATGTCATAAACGGATAAACGATTGGTCTCAGAACAGGTGATCGAATTG
The DNA here is from genome assembly GCA_963969495.1 of Ceratothoa steindachneri. Taxonomy (NCBI): domain Eukaryota; kingdom Metazoa; phylum Arthropoda; class Malacostraca; order Isopoda; family Cymothoidae; genus Ceratothoa; species Ceratothoa steindachneri. The sequence goes on along the minus strand of OZ018317.1, from coordinate 52,267,408 downwards.
TGGATGAAGGAGAGAAATAATTGTGTGTCTTCAGCAAAGAAAATGGAAGAATAAACATAGGCCTTCCAGCGTCGATCTCAGGGGCGGATTCCGTTAGGGACAAGACAGAGAGCCAATTCTGTCCTGTGACCTGCCTTGAAACTGGACTGGAAAGTTTTATGGATTTCGGAGGGGAGGGATGAACATGTATTTAGTGATTCGGGCAGCTACTACCCTCTCAAAAGCCTTGAATATTAACGTAATATCAAAGATAGGGTGATAATTTGAACAAATATTATGGTGAAGATTTTGTTTCTTAAAATTATCAGGTAGGGGAGAATGTTTTATTTCAGAATGCACTTTATTTAAAGACAAGAAAGTAGTTAAAGGGACATGTAGGAACTTAACTGGAACTGGGTTGGAAAGTTACAAGCGGAGAACAGTTTTGTTTCGTTGAGCGGAGTAATGAGATGGGCTCTTAAGGAAGAGAGTGGAGTAAGAGAGGTGAGATGATTGCAAGGTATAATAAGAGGAATGTTAAAACGTGACGGGTGGCAGACGAAGACATGTTCCAAGATCGAATATTAACTATCCTTTTGGGGAAATAGGCCCATAAGGCGTATGGAGAGATATGTGGATGAGCTTACGGTAGCCGAGGAGACGAGAGACGAGCGAGGACTTGAAAAGTGCTCAAGAATTTTACATGTGTGGGCATCGTTGTGGGATCTAAGCAGGGCTGTATGCGCATGAGTTGCAATATAATAGGGCAAGAAGCTTGTTTGATACAAATGCATCAGGTGCAAGAGGAATGAAGGCATCTCTCAAACGTTTTTCTCTGTTCCTTTGCTTCTATGAGCTTGTTTGATAACCAATGGGCGCGGTATCTGCGAAAGGAGGCAGGAAGAAGGGGAGCGTGAGTGTATAGGTAGGAGGAAATGATTACTAAAAGGAGCGGAGGGATAAAATGAGATCAGAAGATGGGAAGACAGTGGGGCTAACGAGAGAAGTGAGGTGAGATCTCCGGACAACATCCAAGTTTCCATGGTGGTTTGACCGTGTGATATGACTATTGTGGTCGTTAGTTTAAGAAGGTAGAGTTAAAACAAATTAAATAATAAAGTGATCAGAGTTAGTATTTAAAGGGTGCGTGAAAAACAGTTGAGGAACTGAATATCGGGAGAAAACAAGATCAAGAATGTTGCCATTAGCATGGGTGGAAGAGAGTGAAGATTTAGGAAATAGTAAAACGTTCTTAGTTTTTAAGGATTTATTCATCTGATGTGGTGTTTAGGGATATGAAAGTCGTCAAGAGTACCTAGAATGGCCGAAAAGTTTGAAAAAGCGACATTAATGAGATCACCAAGTTCGCCCATAGATGTTTATGACTTTGAAAGAATGAGTTAGGGCAAGATTAGCAAGAACTACATCGAAATTGTCGGGATAAGGGCAGATTGATAGGATTGAAGGAGAAAGAAATTCAGCAGTAATAATACCGAGACCACCGACCCTCCTGGTAATTCTACAACGGTGGAAGTAAGTTTATCCGCTTGTTGTAGCGGCCACTAAAATTTAGTGTGTAGAAGGCCATCCCACGTCTCACTAAAGTAAAATACTTCAATCTTATCCAATATAATTAAAGTTGCCACAAGAGAAAAGATGACTTATTCAGATATAATTATGTTTCTCATCTGGTGCATCGGGGAAATATAGATGTTTTTGGATGAAAGACCTTAGTGATCTTATAACATTTGTTAAAATTCTTACTAAAGTAGGAGATTTACTACATCCAATATTTTCTCCTACAGCTTTCTGTAGGCTAGGAAGAATTTAATTTTGCTTGCATGACCCACACTCTTTTTGAATGCGATGTCACAGAAATTGTGACCAGTGCAATTGTCTCTTTTTCCTAAAGAAAACGTAAGAATCGTCATAATTTTTCAAACAATCGGATTGGTGATGGGACTCGATGACTCTGAGGTTGTGAGTTGATTTTTTATTTTCTGGTCATTTCGAAAATTGTTTGTTATAAAGCTGATTGAAAAAGCAGTGACCACTGATGAATATTACTGAAGAATACGCGAAGTTGCACAGAAGAAAAAGGGACCATTACGGTCTTTGCCTACTTTATTAGCATTTGCTGACAGCAAATGCCAAGAATATTTCCCCGGCGACATCTAAGGCTAAAGATATTGATGGTTGAGATCTGATTCGGCTTTACTGGAACTCACCACCAACTTTTGAATAACTGATACTATGACCCATATCTAATCTTGATAGACTACATCGGATTAGCTGTAATATATTACTTGAATACTTGAAAAGTTACCTGTATGCTTTTGGCTTGCGGGTGTTATCTAAATAATAACATCATGACTAGTGCTCAATGCTCCGTTAACAATGTAAAGGATGTAGGACGTAAAATGGGTAGCTGTAATGCAGCCCACTAAGCTATAGTCAGAAAAATGTAACACAGCATGCATTGTGACTGCGTCCGCACCCTAGACTTTTATCCAACGTTGCAGAATAAGTTACATAACATAAGAACATAAGAAAAGAAGGAGACTGCAAAAGACCATTCATGGCCTACACTTGGCAGTTCCTGTAAGTTGATAGAAGCACCAAGCTATGGCGAGAGAGATGACTCTTGTAGTCACCACTATAAAGCATGAAACCAGACCTGAATAAGGACCTTCAATACCCCCCTTTACAAGAGGTGTAAAGGGTATATACTTACAGCGAAATCTAGGAAAACCACTTTATGAAGAAAAACAAGCTTCTGAACAAGCTAAAGCATACTTTTAACGGGGGACAATCTTTTTCTTTTCAGACTAAAAGATTTTCTGCCATAACTAGTCTAAAAACACTTAAAGCATCAGGTGACTTGCCTATAATCCATGTTACGTTCCACGTATCATGAGGCCCACGTTCTCCTAAACTCTGATGGTCTGTGAGGGTCTCCAGTGAGGATGACACCTACAGTCCCACATCCTTGAGCAGGTTCATTTCAGATGGCTATTTGTAGCTTCTGGAGAAGGTAACCAAGTCATGGCTGGAAGGCTTGTACTTAAAGACCAATTTTTTCGCAAAGAGTCAAATTCGTTTTTGGAGAATTTCTATTTTTCAGATAGGTCATTTGTCACAGATCTCCTTATAAAAACACTTAAATTTTCTCAATCTAAGAAACATTTCTTTCCGAAATCCTAACTTTGCTTTGGAAAATCACGGCCAGGAAGCTTGCATCAAAGATCTAAAATCTTGTCTCACAATCGCCCGAATTGACACAATTGAACCACTTTCTTTTACTCCTACTTCGCGCATTGACGCAATTGACTTTTAATTTACCTGAAAAAAGCTTTGTAGCCTTTGTAAGCAGAGAGTCTGATGGCAATTGTCGAATATACAAGTCAGCATCAAGTTTATTATTATTAAGAAGAAGAAAATAAATTCGTGTAAACAAATTGCAGCAGATAACTTAAATAATCCAGAATGAGGCAGTTAAATAGAGACATAGGTGAACGGATAGACAAGTAAAGAAACGGTAAACCGTTTTCATGCATTCCTTGATTAAATTTAAGCTCGCCAATATGACCACCAAAACTCCAAAATACTAATAGAATTCCCAGTGTCGGAAAGACCAGGCCACAACTGCCTCGGAAGTAAGTATTTGTAATTGTGCGTTAGAAAAGGAAATATATAGGTAGGAGCGGGGCTTAGAAAACTATAGGTGTCTTTGATTAATAGAGTTTATTACATCTGATAGTTGAGGAATTGAGACCAAATTGTTTAAATTTGAATATCCCATCATGGCGGCAACCAAAATTTCCTGGCTAGTAAATAACTCAATTTTTTAATATTTATCCAATCATTTGCCAAGATATGCATCAAATAGTAAATCCTAGAGTAAGATAGACAAATATAAATAAAAAAATTAAATTATGTGTCCCTCACAAAAGTTCGACTGCATCTTCAGTTTAAAATAGCTCTTCTCACTAAGGTACGCTCAGGAATCAATTAGAACTAGCCTCCTATAAGATTTATACGACAAAACAAGATGCCGTGCTGGATTCAGCTGCAAATGTAAAAGATAAATAAGATACGATCTTCGTCTTGGTACAGTTAAAGTGACCGCCAAAATAAGATATTCACCAATAGTGGCTCATAGTTCGAGGTACCTAATAGTCCATGTTAAAGGCTTCAAGGAAGCATTCCATTAGATGGCCCATCGTCTCGCGTGTCTGCTCAATTTGGCCCTGATAAAGAATATTTGATACCATAGCCGAAGTAGGGGACAGAAATAACCATTAAATTCATGCAGTGATCGAGATGAGGCCAAAGTAAAAACCATCAATATATATACCGATCTTTGGAAAGAAACACTAGAATTGAAAAATACCGACCCTAGAATCTCTAAAGTAATATAAAGTAAAATTCCATTGAAGTAGTATTCGGTGATATTGTTTTTATTTTAACTTAAATTTCTTTTTAACTGAATGATGCCAACAATTTCATAGACGGAAAAATTACAAAGAACTAGCAATTTCTTAAGATTAAAATATAGTCTAAATAAAAACGTAAACAAAAATTCAAAAGAAAGTTCAAACCTAATCACAAATAAACCAAATCTAAATCTAAAATATCATTAGCAAGATCACCAGCCGAATGGAGGCTCACCTCCCTCAAGGTTCTAAATATGCACCAATCACACAATAAATAAATTTGATGCCGGAGTCACACCTCTTCCTATAACGCTATTATTCCAGAGTCGGGTTTGTCACACTCGTTCCGAGTACAAGATACAGTACCAATCCCACTTGTCCAGGAAACCGGGACAGAAAGCGCCACGAAATTCTCCAAGACTGAGACACTCAACAAGATCGATTGGTTAGTTTTAAGTGGCACAACTACTAGGTTATTGCTACAACTCAGCAAGCAGATGCCTAAAAGTTCTGGGAAAGAATCAGTTATCACCTTGAAATGAAGTGATGCGCTTTATTAAATAACTTCATGCAGTGTGCCCGATTCAGAAGAGATAAAAACGACCTGTCACCTATAAGGGGTTAGCGAGTTGGTCTATGGAAGTAATCGTTGCGCAATGGACTGAATATTAGATTACAGTCGGCCGTCTCTCATCTTCTTTGCAATGTATACGGAAGCGATGGCTTAGTTTCTACCCTGTATTCATAGTGGGGCAAAGAAATGCTTGTGCAGTTAAAAAGTCCGTGAAGATTTTTTGGTTTCCTCATCAGCGCATTCATTTTCCTATGTCCTTACAAATCAAGGAGCCCATCGATAATATTTTCGACATTCACCAGTATTAGCTGGTGGTCACTAATACTGCATATCAAGGATTATTTAAATTAAATTTATCTGTTGGCCCTCGCTGCTCTATATAAGCCACTATAAATCACATTTTGATCTTGCAGACGGATACAATAGATCATTAGACTGCTAATTTACGTCTTCCATAAATGGCTTTAGTCACAAATAAAACAAAGGAAAGTGTGCGACTATAATATCTCGAAGCGACATCATAATATCTCGAGGCGACATCTATTTACTAGTTATAAAAATTAAGGGTGAACCTGTAGCTCTCGCCAAACTTACACCACTGTATCTTTGGCTCAACGAAAATCGAAACCCTTCTTCTTCCAAATAACGAGTAGAATTTTGAAAGCCGGTGTATAGTAGAGATAGGAAACATTTGCTGTCCAGAAAATGAACTAGAATAGTATTAACATTTTCATATATATAATTACACAAGGAGAAATTTAGAGAATTGGGTTACATTGGCCGTGGCCTCTCCCATACTTGTAAAATGCAAATTCATTTCATAATGGTCTGGAATCTTGGAAGATTCCTTCCTTGGAAATCATGTTATGAAAATTATGGAAATAGGTCATCTCCTGCTCATCCAGGCAGCGAAGCATGGTATTCAAGATATATTACAGGTAGGATACAGTAACTGCGAACGAGGCAAGCAAAGAGAGCAGCTCATTTAGCGTAAATAGTTCGTTTAAGTGTTCCCTGCCTCCTGAAGTAAAACACAATCTACTTCGTTCAGCGAACCCATAAAATGGTTTAAACACTGGCTGTGAAGCATTCCAACTAGAGTATGCATAGAAAGCGGTCACGAAAGAATCTCTTGGGACGTGGGGTACGAAAGTGTGCCTTATCCTCCGTGAGTACTGCGACATGGGCGTGTCAGAACTTCCAGATTCCTTTTGAAACTCTCCACCTCTCAGTAATGTGGTACTATACGTTAAAGAAAGAGATGTGCCCGACAAAACGAGCGTTGAGTATGCTACTAAACCTACTAGAACCAATTATTCACACAAGGAAATTTAGACAAGTTGGAAATGTTCAAGTCGCACTCCTAGCGCTAATTAGCATTTTTTCTTGATGGGACACTCACTCTAAGCCACCCTCTCAAGAGGCTTACAACATGCAAAAAACTCATAAATGTAAGGAATGTTTCTCAGTCCCAGGACGATGAGGGGGTCGTAAAAGAACTCAAGGGCTTCATCAACCGACCTACACTAATCGTCTGAGATAGAAGGTGAGACATTTGCTCAAATACAGAAGAATGAGCACGACCCAAATATTCTTGGTGATCTTGGAGTCATCAGTTGCTTTTTATAATCTATAATATTGGGTTATGTTATTCGCGTCGTCAGTTGCCTTTTGTAGTTTTTTACTTTTGTGTTGTAATGTCGGGGTGAGGTGTGTTTCAAGAAGGACATAATACCGATATTTTTATACTTCGCAAAACTGAACTCAACAAAGGATCTTTTATGGTCTATTCATCTCCGTTTTCCAATTACCTGTCAACAGGATGAACATTTCTTTTATCCTAAATATAAAAGTATACGAACGAGGGCATCTCCCGGAGAAGGATTGAAAGCAGAGATGCGTAACGAAGTGGTGAAGATGGAAATGAACTGAGAAGTTGTGGAAGAAATACAGCCCTAGATCCTACTATGAGGTTTGAGGCTGTGAATTAACACATCAGTGAGCGTTGAGGCAGGGAACGCAGGGGGGTAAATTATACAGATCTCAACTGCAAAATAAGGTAAAAGGGAGATTCATTGAGAAATAAAGCCCATCCAATTTCTATATAGTCTTAGATTCCCGAGGGCACTGAGGCAGGCAAATCCCTTCGCTATTTCAGATGCCTGATATAACAGTCTCCTCTGGACACTCTACTTGAAGGTTCTACGTAGAATGTTTGAGAGCCCCAAGTAGGGTCCATTACCACCGAGCGGCAGCTCCCTACCTTCTCGACGTCTCGCAGGACTCGAAGGAGGTTGAGTCCCGCTAGCTTCTTGAGATCATGGTTCGTCCAAGTAGGGTCCTGCATCAGCTCAGCGAAAAGGTTGGGGTACTTCGATACGTCCTCCAGCCCCGTGGGGAGTCTACGGAAGAAGGAGGAAGGTCAAGAGAAAATTCACGACAAAGCAACGCAGAAGAATATTGAAATTTTTACAATCTTTTGATTTTTAGATTTAAATTTGCCTCCACATTTGCCAGACTTGACGGCAACAAATGTTTTACTTATGGACTACCTAAAACAGGACTGTAATCAGTGGGCCTCCTACCCCCAGGTGGCTTACGGACGACATATAGAGGGGGAATTACATAGTGCTGTATCCACAAATATTAGACTCGGTTAAGGAAAATTCCGTAGAAATAACAGGTATACATGTATAACAAATTTAATCAAACCCTTTAGAGCTTATTGTCGTGGTATACAACCGAGTACATATGTACGTTTGCTCCGTACTTGAATAATTCTGTTTTAATTTTCTTTAAGAGTGCTTTATTTTTACTTTTGGTTCTTTAACCAGGGAGGATTCGTAATATTATATATCTATTGCCATTTGCTGCGTTTCGACGATTTAATTAAACAACTAGTGCAAAAATATACTTTTAATCACATAAAAAATGAAATATTAAAAATTAAATATACTAATGCTATAATATAAAGCTTAATACTACTAATGAGTACTCCGCGATTGTTGACGCAAAATTCACTTAAGCACGAAATGGTAACTAACGAACATTAAAAAGTTTTGGATTTCTTTTACCTTTAACTAAGAGAGAGTCTGGAGTTGGATGAACTTGAACGAGAACCTACTCGATGCGATGTTTCTAGACTCGTTTGACTGGAACTTTTCTTGCGGACGTGAGACTGACTCGTAAAACAGCTGATCGTCTCTCTGGTATAAGGAGATGCTTGTTGAGGCTATTCGGGAAGAACAGCTGATGATTATACCCAGGGAGGTTGGTAGCGCATGGCGATGCTTCTTGACTTTAATATATAAGCGAGGGGATTGTGGATGTACGGGTTATTCCAAACCCTTTGTTACACTTGCGGGCTCCTCGATGTTGAGACTTGACCAAGAGGTAAATCTTTTCTAGAATGGGCATCTACGTTGGTATTCCTTGATGGTGAGAGTTATCTCTGTTTTTGCTCAGAAAAACTAAGATAGGGGGTTTCTCTAAACGAGATTTGTATAAGAGTGGGTCTCGATACCACTGGTCTACTCTTCTAGGCGACCAAAAGAACAGCCTCGGGCAGAAAACCCCCGCTCGGGTCCACTGTATTCTTGATTCTTTGTTTTAGTTAGGGACTGCTTTTCTCTTGATTGCTACTCCAATTTTCCTCTACATTTTTCCAGATCGAACTATATATACGTCGATTATCCCCTGGGGAAGGGGAGGAGAGACGAGGGCCCACCTTTAAGCCTTTCTCCTATGGCATAAATTTTCAACGTTGTGACCATTCGCTCTTCTGGTTTACGGACGGAGAAGTGAAATTTCATCTATTTGGCGAAAATAGACATTAACAGTCGGAGGGGAGAGTGAACCTGTTCATAGGTTTTTATTCTAAAGGCTATCCCACTCAACTATGTTTATCTTAACGGACTACAAAAACCTTCTTTGCGTGCGAGCTCGAGGAACTTTAAGGCAGCGTGCAAAGTAGAGGTGGGGGAGGGTAAAGTATCGGACGATATGGAACGTAACCGGTGACGCTACATAAACAAATAGCATCTGTTTGTCCTCGTGATATTTATTTCCCCACACTTATCATATTAATCCTTAATTTGTTTGTTGATTATTTGTCTTTTGCTAATTTGTTTAAATATTTCGTTATATATTTAAATTATTAGTTTTTAACTAAATGGTATGTAATAATAGGAGTGTTTTCTAAATGTGTATGTAATATGAATACTGACTAAAAATAATGCACTTTAAGAAGCACAGAGTACAAATAAAACTGGTCCATATCTAAGAGTTATCACAACTAGTAATTCTGAAAAAGATAAAACTATATCAAGAAATGAAAAGCTTGGCATCAATGAAGAAAATTGACAAAAAACGTCCTACACCACCTATTGAAGGCAAATCTATCATTCAGACCTTACTACAGCATCTCATAAAAACACTTTCGGAAATTACTGTTGAATTGGATTAATATTTATACTTCAGAATTGAGTTAAAAATATCAACCAGAATAGTTAGAGGAGAATTAAAGATCAAGTGCTAAAGGATGCAAGAAGAAAAGAAGCCAAGGTTATATTATGAGATACAAAACAAAAGTCATATCCGTTTGTTTGTGTGGTAGCAGGTGAAATTATACAATGGAGATACTTTTCTTCTACAGGGCTTGGGGAGCTGTTTTAATGCGAGAGACAATAAAGTACACATCTTCTACAACCATGTTGTAGCAAGTTCTATAGCCAACTATACCAAATTATATCCCACATCACTAGGAAATTAAGTGATAATTCAGCAAAACAATGCCCCATGCCAAACATTCAACTACATCAAGAATTAGTTTCTAAAAATAAGTATCATATGAAGTTGCCACTACAGAGTCCAAACTAAAATCAATTTTATATACTTGTGGGCAGTGATTAGAAATGAAATAAAAAGTATAACAAAAAGTATGTAAGAAAAATTGCATCCTTGCTTGGGAAAAATGGCTTCGGAATTTTGAAAATATTAAACAAAAAGGGTCAAAATTAGTCTAATATAATTGAAAATAAATATATTTATATTATAAATAAATTAAAAACAAACCTCCTATTATTTATAGTAATAATTCCATAGGGTGCTTGATAGTTTATTCGAGGTATAAATATAAAAGGAACAAGCCCAGGTCAAACACGAGCATTTATTTGGCAGAGATTTAGGTAAATACTTTAAAAGTCTTCAGTGCTCTCTATAATTATAATACATATAACCGTAAAATATTAATAATTTTGAGGTTAAATTTATTTTAAAGTACTCTGTCTAATCCTAATTAGCGTTAGTTAATTATCTCTGGTCTTTGGTGCTTTTTAATAAAGAAAACTCTTCAAAATTAGGAATATTTTACTGTTATATTTAATTTAATTATTGATAGCGCTGAAGAAGGTAAAAGGATGTACCAAAACTCTGCTAAATAAATATTCGTATGTGACCTGGCCTAGTTGTTCCTTATACGAGGTAGATTTCCCAAGAACAGCTCAGTCACCTCTATCTATCTCTCAATCTCTCTCTCTCTCGCTCATTTTGTAGTCATTTTGAAATTCAAATTAGTAATTATAATACAAAATAAATTAATTTTACTAAATTGAATGGAAAAAATAATTATTAAAGGAATCCAGCTTTGCAAAATCATTTAACTCGCCATTACAAAATTTGAAAAAGGATTTATTGAATTGATAGCCCGCACCATACCTAAGATCCACTCGATGCTAGCGCAAAAATGAAGGATGGATTTCAGAAAGAAAAGTAGTTAAATAAAGAGTGCTTATATATAACTTTTTATTTTCACAAACTTTTATTTCTATTCTTTCATATTTTTCAGTATTATTTATAAATTCGATTTTTAAACGTATTTAATAGAGTGCTTTCGACCCAATTCATAGGCAAGCTTTCCCATCACCAACGGCAACGCCAACGCCCCAAATTCACCTTGAAACTCCTTGAATATGTAAGAGGATTACTTATTAAAAGAGAGAGTAATTGAAATGGAGTCACTGGGATCAGGAAGCTAGGTCTTTGGCAGGCTGAAGACTATTTATTTCTCCAAATAGAATAAAATAAAATCAGCCTTAGTTAAAAAATTAGCGTAGCCTTTCGGAAATCCGGCCGAAAGAATTTAAAACTAAGATAAGGTACTAAGCACTGTTCTAAGATCAAACTAAATGCCAACTTCAAGGAATCTCGGCCAACATCCCCGTCATTTTCTTTGATAGTGAGATCTGGTGCTTAAAAGTATGTAAAGCCATCAAATGCTTTCAGCTGATCAATTTCTAATCTTCTCTGTGTACCTTCACGCCAACAGAAAAGGTACTATCTGATAGAAGGCATTGACGGTCACGCCTTGATTTTATAAACCTTCATCAAGGACCTTAAATACATGAATAAAAAACGAGCATCGAGGATATTTGTGTATTTTTCATGTTGAACGCTCTCGACTTCATGATAAATTGTGATAAAGTGTGTGGTTTTGAAATATCTACTGTATATAGGTTGGTCTTTCGTGTACAATCCGCTGAGACTGTCATATGGGCAAAGTCATTCAACCTAATTTTAGATTTAAGATGTAACGATGCAATTGATTGAGGACATAAGAAACGCAAAGCACTACATTGTGTCGCGGATCCTCATTACTGATTACCCGGTTATTCGGTTAAGGGAATTCCTCGGATTCCAAAGGATATGACAAACTGAAAAATTATTAGCGGCAACTGGATTATGATCAAATCCTAGAAAATGTCGCCGCCAACAGACTACCGTGGACCTGAGACTAAAAACTGATGGTAAACGAGCAACACACCATTACTTTTTAAAGCACTATGATATCCACCGTAGGCCAAACAAATTCCGTGAAATTCTCGTCCTTTGGAATCCAGAGTCAATGCTCATTCCGTCCGAACCATCTACTCAATAGAATTACGAAAAACTCTAATATGAGATGCAGAAGCTGCATCTACCAATAGCCTACCCAATAAGATTATGGTTCTTAGATATGGTAACTAAAATGTTTCGCAAATCTAAACAACCTATGGAATGGTCTATATACCTGTAGGAGGATAGGAGATCAAGTGACACAGACCTGTACGGAAGCAAAAATATTGAGGAACTTCTAGATGATACTAAAGATAGAGATCATACACATATTAATTCAGTCTTGCTCAATCGGAAGGTATTAGATGGCTCGACCCACCGATGTTTTAAACTGAGAGCTCCATAGTAGTTAAAATTTAAACTCCTAGGATTTCACGACTAATTAAGCGTAGGGAAGATAAATTAAATACTTAGGAAGTTACAGAAGTGTAATTAATGGACTACTATTTGACTTGTCAGGAGACTATTAAAAATGCTTTCAAACCAGGAACCATATTAGGGCGCTCAGCAAGGATTTCATGAAGAAATATTGCCATTCTTTGAGTTATAGGCAGGAAGATTGGTCTCTTTGCTGTCTTTCCTGTAGTTCATACATGACTTCCTCGACTATGATATAATAAAAATGTACAACAACTAAAAAAAAAACCTGGAAATGAGAATAACCTTTTGTAGGGGATTTTTATACGTAAATCACGAATATTAGATCCATCTCTATCTGCGACCCTCCAGCTTCTCGGAAATTACCTTCTTACTTACGGTAAATACACCTGCTGGTTTCGTAGGGATTGGCTTAACCTGCCAAATCTAAAAGTTACAAAAGGATTTTGTTACAATTTAAAGGGGAGGAGGCTAAGGTATTTGGCGCCAAAATCCATGAAATTTATCAAAGGAGACTCAATATTCTTGTAGTTATATAGGTCAAAATCCGTGGTAGCTCTTACACAACGCTTGATAATTTTATAACTTACTATATATGATTCCTAGTTTTATTTTTTCATTTAATATTTGTTTTCTGTTCCTATTTATATTATTTTTCGCATGCTAAATTGTTTTTTCTTTACAGGAGACAGTGCTAAAATGCCTAGAGAATGCAAATATTCCCTAAATAGTTTCTGTTAAATAAATATGTGGATCAGTCACATTAAGAGAATAGAAAAGACAGTTGACTAAACATGTAAAGAAAGTTTATGAGCTGTACTTTGGATGTAAAGTGGGTGACCAGGACAAACCCTGGGCACCTCAATTATGTTTTGTCAGGTGTAGAAATTTTCTTCCTTCCTGGGTGAAAGGCAAAAGTGGTGACCCAATGTTTGGCATAATATTGAGTATTCCATATGTTTTCTTTCCTGGTCTTTAATATATTTTCAAAAGACGTATCAATTAAAATGATTACAATACATGCTATGTTTTACTTCTACTATTTTTGTACGTGATTAAAGCCAGTAATAGAAACTTTTAGACTGATATTATTTCATTTCACAGCAGGTTACAATATAAAAGGCAAGAAATCTATCCTGTATCCAGATCTCCAATCTTTTTTTTGCGCAGTTCGACATTCAAGTGCTATTCCTGTACCCCAGCTGCCCTCTGAAATACTCGTACCACGCGATGACAAGAGAAAGTTAGACGATTTAGAACCTCGTATCTGTCAGGGACAACACGTCATTACCCAAGTGGAACTCAATGATCAAGTTTGTGATCTAACACTTACTAAGCAACAGAGTGAACTCCTGGCATCACGTCTGTAACAATCAAATCAGTTGGATGAACATGCTCGAAATACAGTATTCAAGAAGCCTGGTTCAGTTCAACAGCAAGTGCTCACTGTTGAAAAAAAACCTGACTCATTTTAATGATATCAGAGTCCTATTCAATGCGTTTGAGCTAACCTATGAATCAAATGAGTTGGGGTTATTCATAGATACATGAAATTACAGCATAAAAGCGTTTATAGTGCACATTGGGAACACCATCCGCTCAGTTACAGCTGTTTACTCAGTCATTTTAAGAGAGACATATGAGAACCTTGCTTTTATTCTAGACCACATTGGTTCCAAGCAGTATGAGTAGCTAATTTGTGCGGACTTGAAAGTAGTAGCCCTACTTAATGGGCTACATAATTTATAGACCAAGTTTATGTGCTTCCTTTGCCAGACGGACAGTAGGGCCAGATCGTGATATTTATTTCCCCACACTTATCATATTATTCCTAAATTTGTTTGAATATTTCGTTATATATTAAAATTATTAGTTTTTAACTAAATGTTATGTAATAATAAGAGTGTTTTCTAAATATGTATGTAATATGAATACTGACTAAAAATAATGCACTTAAAGAAGCACAAAGTACAAATAAAACTGGTCCATATCTAAGAGTTATCGCAACTAGTAATTCTGAAAAAGAAAGAAGTATATTAAGACAGAAAAAGCTTTGCATCAATGAAGAGAATTGGAAAAAACGTCCTACACCACCTACTGCAGCCAGATCTATCATTCAGGCTTCACTACAGCATCTCATATAAACACTTTTTGAAATTACTAGTAAATTAAATTAATTTTTATACTAAAGAATTGAGATGAAAATATCAACCAGAATAGTTAGAGTAGAATTAAAGATCAAGGGCTAAAGGAAGGCAAGGAGAAAAGCAGCCAAGGTTATATTATGAGATACGAAGAAAAAGTCATTTAGTTGGCCAAATATCACAATAATTGGGTACGTGAAAACCACTGACACTTAGTTGGAGAGATGTAAGTAATTCTCGGGTATGAACGCGCTGAAGGAGGTAAAAGAATGTACCAAAACTCTGCTAAATAAATATTCGTATGTGGCCTGGCCTAGTTATTCCTTATACGAGTTAGATTTCCCAAGAACAGATCAGTTACCTCTATCTATCTCTCAATCTCTCTCTCTCTCTCATTTTGTAGTCATTTTAGAATTCAAATTAATAATTATAATACAAAATAAATCAATTTTACTAAATTGAATAGAAAAATAATTATTAAAGGAATCCAGCTTTGCAAAATCATTTAACTCGCCATTACAAAATTTGAAAAAGGATTTATTGAATTGATAGTCCGCACCATACCTAAGATCCACTCGATGCTAGCGCGAAAATGAAGGATGGATTTCATAAAGGAAAGATAGTTAAATAAAGAGTGCTTATATATAACTTTTTATTTTTTAAAAACTTTCATTTCTATTCTTTCATATTTTTTAGTATTGCAAGTGGGACAGTAGGGCCAGATTAGAACATTATTTACCCTCAGAATGGTCACTTTGATAAACTATGACGCCTGGAGACCATAATGTAATTCATAAGCCCCTATTAAGGAGAAAATCATTTAGCCACCACCGCATATAAAATTAGGTATAATGATGCAATTTACCATAGCACTGCAACATAACAAGCCATGTTTCAAGTACCTCAAAGCAATCTTCCCTAAAATAAGTGATGCCAAGATTAAAAAAGGCATATTCGTTGTTCCTCAGATTCGTCAACTCATAGCTGATGAGGACTTCGAGGCGATAATGGATGAAATTGAGCTAGCAGCCTGGGATGCAATGAAAAATGTATGCAAAGGACGTCTGGGAAAGCACCAAGGAACCAGCGAGAGCATATAGTGGAGAGCCTAATCAAGTGCTACCAAGATCTTGGATCCAATATGTCACTTTAAATACAATTTCTTCATTCTCATTTATCCTTCCTCCAGAAAATGCAGGATATGTAATTGATGAACATGGAGAGAAGTTCTAAAAAAATATAAAGTCGATGAAAAACAGGTATAAAGGTCAATGAAGCTCTGATATGCCGGCTCACTTCTGAGATTATATAATGTTAACAAACAAGCTGATTCATTATATATTCATGAATTAATTATAATGAACACATTTAATCTGAAGTTGGGAGCGAAATACCTTTATAGTATTTTGTAAATCTGTATCAATTGCATAATAATTATATAGACAATTTTAAAGAAAAGCTTCTGTAATGCGACATTTTTGTTATCAATTCGAATTGAGCACACACAACTTTATAATAAAATGCTCATGAGAAATATGTTTTTTTTTATACTTAAATTTGCTGTCCAGTGATCAACACGAAAGTATCCTATTATGTAAACTTTTCATGGTAAGAGTGGCTTAATATCAGAGCCTTTACATCCCATGCGCGTTTATTCCTTTGCTACCAATGCTACAGTCAAGTGACGTGAGGGCTGGAGCCAGAGTTGCGTGCATTATTATTTAGTCGGGTTGTTGGAAATAGGTGGTTGGGTGAAACCATGCGGAAAATTCTAAATACAGCTACATCTTTCGCAGCGAGTCGACAAGACAACCTATTCCGTCCAGGTTTGTCGAAGCAGTTTAAGATCCAGTAAAAGTAAAACACTCCTAGAGATGAAGGAATAGCACGCAAAATGTTCTACATGCTTGGGATGGTAAAATGTGTCGTATCTAGTAAAGGAAAAAAATTCACTGTTAACCCCTTTCACCTGTGCCTTAGACAATATAACCTAAAACCTTCCCATTTTATTTTCAATAATATTTTTATTTTCTTTAAAATTTTACACGTAAAATCTCAATAATTTAACTCTTCTCATACTACATATATCTCTCATTCATATATTTAATAATTGATGCTTCATCCTTTCTTAATTCTTTATGTGTCCCTTTGCTTTTTCTGTTTTCAAGCGTATTTTTTCATCATGTTACTTTTTGCTGCACATATAGGACACATAATAATAAGAATCGGCACCCAATTAATTGCCCATTCTTTATATCGGATACTCTTCATTCAACTTTTGCTCTGCCCTCTGACCTCTACCATTTAGCTATCAAACCTGTCTCTGCGGGGACAAAAGTTGGAGATGGAGTGAAGCATAAAAGTTTGACAGCTAAAAACGACTATATGCTATTATTTATCAAATAACCTGTGAGGTGTGTGACCGCAGTTATTATTGTGAGTCAGGAAGAGATATTTAGACTAGTATTAATGAGAAGAAGAAAAATATTAGAGCCAATAGAACAACAAATGAAATGGTAGTACATGTCAATTAATAGAGTCCTTTGCGTAATTCAGGGGGGGGCGATCAAAGTAATTCATAAGGGTTTTTAGCAAAAGGAAAGAGAAGAATGATTGTAGCGGCGCATATTATCTCTGACTGGTAAACCTGTATGGGTGCGAAGATGCATAAGAGAAAAAATTCCTTCCAAAAAGCGAGAATATAAATAGCCCATTAAATTACTAAGTCAAGACAGACTACGCCATAGCGTGACGGCAGAGTGCTAGCCTCTGAATAAATAGACCAGAGATCGATCCCAGAGGGTCCACAATTTTTACGAAGAAAATTCTCGAAGAAAACGGAGACCACAAAACACGCTTTAAGGACAACTCAAGAAATCAACTCAAGAGAAAACCGCTGTCAAAGAAAAACGGAAAAGAAAACGACTTCAAGAGCTAATTCGTCTCAACTCATCAAGTAGCAAGAAGAAATGATCACGTCATCAAAAAGAAAGAAAATTTCGTCCCATCATCCAGAAGCATCAAGAGTAAATCTTTACGTGATCAAGAATTAGGGAGGAATCATTTAGTCAAGATAAACGGAAGACAAATATTTCAAGGGGTACTTCAGTCAAGAAGAGATAAATAGATACGAATATGGAAATCTTAAAATAAATGATATTGATAAATAATTATAAATATGCCTATCCCCCCATAACTGGTGACCCTCAGAATACTGAACAATCTTCTGATCTTCGTTACAACTGCACCTGCTCTCCTACTAGAGATTAAGAAACGGTGCTGCAGGGAACTTCAGGAGATTCGGGAAGGAGATACTATATCACTCATTGATTAAGAGACTTCGCAAGGCTCTCTTCAATCCCACTGAATTAACTCCACTCATCCCGCAGACTGGGAGGTTCAAGGAGGGAGAGCTACTAGTAATCCTCAAATAAGAAATCCAATACTAGTCTCTCCCCAATCCTCAAATTCGCTCCGCGTTCTAGAAAGGGACCTGTATAGGGGTGCGAAGATGTATAAGAGAAAAACTTCCTTCCAAAAAGCGAGAATATAAATAGCCCATTAAATTTCCAAGTCAGGACGGACTTGGCCGTAGCGTGATGGTAGAGTGCTAGCCTCTGGATTCAAAGACCCGAGATCGATTCCAGACAGTCGACAATTTTTACGGAGAAAATCCCAGAAGCAGAAGAAGTCATCACGTCATCAAGAATTAAGAAGAACTCATCACGTCATCAAGAAGCAATGAAAACTCATCCCGTCATCAAGAAGTAAGAAGAAATCGTCCCATCATCAAAAAGAATTAAGAAGAAAACATCACTTTAAAACAAGAATTTGAAAGGAATCATCAATTCAAGATAAACGTAAAGTTATTATGAAGATACATCAACAAGAATTACGAAGATCAACTACTAACCCAGCCAACTAGAATATGGAGTCAAGATAAATGGAGTCTATGTTTCAAAGGGCTATTCATACAAGAAAATATAGTAAAGTATGCCCCCCTCCCATAAACCAATCACCGGAACGGGTTCTTTCGGCTGGCCAATGGTGCAGCTAGGGCAATAAGAAATGAACTGGAAAGGCCGGAGCCGATGAAATCAATTGACAAACTCAAAGAAGCCGACCGAGAACGAGCAGCCGTAACCCGGCTGAAAGGCTAAACGTCAATAAAGAACTCCAGATTTTTACTTCTTCCACCCATTCTCAGATATATATATATATATATATATATATATATATATATATATATATATATATATATATATATATATATATATATATATATTTATATATATATATATATATATATATATATATATATATATATATATATATATATATATATATTTATATTTATATATATATATATATATATATATATATATATATATATATATATATATATATATATATATATCACATGATACGTGATTTAGTGATGCATATAAAGGGTAATGAAATGGAAACTGGTAACACAACCCAGAAAAACACTAAGAGGAATATTACATGAACCAATAAAAGCTTAAGAAGGAAAATGGGAGAAGTAGAGAGATCAAACAATTTTAACCGTTATATGAAAATAAATAAAGAAGTTGGATTTGAACCTGTGTCCTTAAGTGCTCATCGCTTATATGACTACGACGTTCATCGCCAGAGCTACTATCCTCAACCTCCAAGAAGGTTTATTCAAGAAGCCTTTTGAATAACGAAGTGTAGGTTATATATCTAGTGAAAGACAAGACAAGTGTTTTTCTAGTAGGAAGGGGCACGTGCTATTTTGTTTGTAATAATTGAAAATCACATAACACGTGATTATAGATGTATTCAAAGGCCCAAGGAAATAGAAATAGGTAACACAACCCACATAAACAGTAGCGCCAGTTTTGCGATTGATAATGAAGGTCCTGATTTAGTACCAGCTCCATGCTGATGAAGACAACAGCCATCTTTCTTAATTAACTCCAGATTCCATCTTCCGTGTCTTCTATCACTTTGTCAGCCAGTTGTTTTTTCTAAGTGCGGCGTGCGAACGCATTCAGGAAAGCATGCCGTGTCCCATTAGGCAGGTCACTAAATTCGTAGTCTTCGTCGCAATTGCCCCTATCACTTCTTATACCATTTACAGTGGTAAGAGAGCATTAAGAACGAGTTATGATGTCGGCATTTTGATATTCACCGCAAATCCGCGTGATGTAGTTAACTTTTTTAATATTCAGATGGCTTCTTGGCTTCATTCATCCATTTATCTAGCTTTAACTCATCTACAACTTCACTTTGCATGCTTTCTAAACTGTTGACACTTCGCCGGTATATAAGACTTCCTGAAAAAGAAGCCATTAATAAACATCAAATTTAGCCAAACCACTATATAAATATATATATATATATATATATATATATATATATATATATATATATATATATATATATATATATATATATATATATATATATATATATATATATATATATATATATATATATATATATATATATATATATATATATATATATATATATATATATATATATATATATATATATATATAAATATATGAATTTTTATTTGCCACAAATGTCTAATTACATTATATGGATGACTTTATACAGTGCTTTATACTTTTTGCCAAGGTTTTTTTGCCTTTGCACTATATTATGTCTCTTCCTAAATCCTCTTTTTTCTTACATTTGCTTTATTACCTGGTTAATAGTTACTTTCTTCGCTTGACTTTCTCGTAATTTCTCATCAAAGAATTACTTTCACCATGAAATTCTCTTAATGCCCCCCCTTCTTCAATTTACCCTGCATAAAATAATCAGGGATTGGTAAACGATAGAGACCTGGCGCCCCCTAAATATTTTTCTCTATCCCTTTTAATTATTACATTTAGTACAAAGCCGTGTGTTATTCTATTTCTCATTATGTAACCCATTATCCTTTAATGTCAGTGTAGGATGAAAGGGGTTCGACAGTCTATACCTGCATCTGTTGAAGCTACTGTAGACGGAGAACGACCAACGAGAGGCCTGGCAGCAGGTACGCCTTGTAAGCGTTCGGCACGCGGACGAGTACTAGACACGTCAATGTGCCACCGGAAAGCGAACAACGGGCCTTATTTGATGGCAACTGTAGAAAATTCCCTAGGGCAAAGTGGGCGGACGAACCTACTCGATTGGTCAACGGTCATAACCACGCACTAGTGCTGCAATCGACCTTTCATGCCCCTGAATCAACTGCTGTTCTGATGAGGATCTTGGGGTCTCTGACAGTGCTGCAGGTTTCCATGCTAAAAAATTACACGCCCAGGCCTCTCTTGACTTACAAAGTTGACCACTGCTTAAGAATGCGGCAACTGGTGTGATAAGGTGGGAACAGGATCGTGATGTCTGCAAATTTCTAGTTTCAGCCGGCACGTCGGCGGTGGGCATGATTATTCAGTCGCTAATCTCTTGGATCAGTTACCGAGAGGCTTTTGGCAGTGGTGTTCATGACTAATCGGGCAGCCCTATTTCAGGATCTGCTCTGCCTACCTCGAATGAGGATAAGCTAGAAAAGGTGCCATAAACATAGTCTGTCCAATAGACAGCCCACCCGGATAACCGCGATCTGGGGGCTTCGTCACTTTGCGGTCGAAAAACGAAAAACATTCTACATATCCGAACGTGGAACGTTTGAACTCTACTATAGAATGAGCTGAACAGACATGAATGAAGAAATGTTTTGTAGCACGAGAGCTACAGAGGTATCCAAGAGATATTCTAGCGCTTGCTGAGAGCAGACTGTGTGACGAAGGTCAGTTACGCTAAGAGGGTGGAGAATACACCTTTTTCTGGGTTATATACAGAGCGAACCAGCCTTGACACCACAGTGTTGGTTTTGTCATCAAAAAAAGCAGCGTCAGCAGGTTGACATAATTACCGTTGGATTCAATGAAAGGCTAGGGTCAATGTGGCTCCCTGTCGGCTCTAACCGCTTTGTAACTTTCATCAGCGCATATGACTTAAAACTTGTAGAAGACGAAGTGACCAGAGAAATCTTCTGCGCTGAACTTAACGCGCTTTTTATAATGTCCCATTCGGTTATAGGTTTCTTCTACTAGGCAACTTCCCCGCGAGAGTTAGAAGGTAGCAAATCCTTTGATAGCAGTCATGGGACGTCAACGCGTCGAAAATATGAAATACAAATGGGCTCGTGCTTCTGCCTAAATGCTTGGAGCACAATCTTTTCGTTACAAACACTATCTTTCGCTTGAAGGGCAGATTTAAGACCAACTGGATGCATCCTCGTTCTTGTAATAATTTCCGGAATATGTCATCATCAAATCCTAAGAACAAAATGAAGTACTGATAAACAGACGTTGTGTTTTCAGAAGTCTGTTTGGGAATTAAGTTTAGAAGAGGCGACAACGCAAGTTTCAGAACATTGGCAAGGCTTGAAATATGCAATTATTACTACTTGCAAAGAAACGCTTGTCGTGAGAACAGTTAAACATCAGCACTGGTTTGATGAAAAGGATGCTAAGATTCTAGGATTGGCCTAAGATTGTAGAGGAACACTTAGAACTTACCTAACGATCATCGGAATGAAATGAAGAATAGTTGTGATTTGAAAGATTTCTGGTGCATAAACAAAAATAGAGAAATCCAATCGCTGAGTAACAAGAATGATATGCGAGATTTATTTCGAGAAACAAGAGTTTTGTATGGCCCGACTCGTCGGGTCTAACTCCTTTTCGCACTAAAGACGGGATAAGGCTCATAAGGTCTAACAAGCAAATTATTTGGCGATGGGAAGAGCACTTTCAAGATCTGATCAACAAAGACTGTAATTACGATGCATGTAACATTCACCAAATTCCTGCTCGTCTACTGGTTCCAGAGATGAGAAAGTTCATAGAGTAGAATAAGTAAGCTCCGCTATTCATCTACTTAAGAAAAAGAAGGCTATGGACTCCGAAAACTTTCCGGTAGAAGTTTACCAGTGTGGCGGGCCTAAACTTGGAGCTCAAGTACATGAATTTGTCGTCAAGATCTGGTGGAAAGAAGTTAATCCATGGCGAATTTAAGGACGGTATCATTGTCACGATTTTCATGTAAAAACCTTACAAATTGGAATGCGGAAACTACTGCAATATAACTTTACTTTCAATCGCTGGCAAAATTGTGGCTCAAATACTCAACTAAGGACTAATGTTTGTTGCGGAAATATTGTCCATGAATCGCAACAAGGATTCAGATCGGCAGAAGGATCCATAGATATGATTTTCTCTGTCAACTGCAAGAAAGGTGTAGGGAACATAATCAAACCATGTATATGGCTTTCATTGATTTGACGAAAGTGTTTGACTCGGTCAACCTTGAAAGATCCTCGCTAAGACTGGATGTCTAGAAAATCCAACCGAAATGTTGGGCTCTTCCACGACGACATGAATCCACTGGCAGAGCGAATGCGTGCACAACCGAAGGATGTGTGATCGCGGCTACCCTTTTTTCCCTCTTTAGCTCTGCGCTTCTACACTTAAGCAAAGACGCATTACCATCGCGCAACAAAATATGATATTGGATGAACGGCAGACAATTCAATTTAAATCGCCTAAAAGCAAGAACCAAAATAAGCTTGAAGGAAATTTAGAGCTTCAATATGTATACGACAATGTCCTCGTGGCCCAAAGAGACAACGAACTAAAAACTTCCGTGAGCCTTCGCAGAAGCCTACATAAATCTAGGTTTAACAGTCAATGTTCGTAAGACCCAAATGCCTCACCAGCCCCTTACCAAACCATCATCCACCAAATCAGCTGGTGATCGAAATCCAAGGTGAAGCTTTACAATGCCTCGACAAATTTGCATATCTCGCTAGACATATTTCTAAAAACTTTAACGTCGAGAAGAAAATATATATTATCGCATCAGAATGGCGACGGCTGGCTTTGGTAAAATTCGCAAAAGGGTTTCTTAGAATCAAAACATTTGTGTTGTAACCAGGATTATGGTGTACAGAGCAATTGTTATCATCACACTATTATACGCATTTGAGTCAAAGACAAATACTGTAAGCATATCAATAACCTTGAAAGCTTTAATCAAAGAAATTTAAGATCAAGTTGGAAATTAAATCGCAAGATCTTCGAACAAGCCTGAGCGATTTGCAGGAGACTGGCTGTTCAAGCATAGAATCTATAATAAGATAAATCCGCCTGGCTGGCCACGCAGTGAGAAAGGACAACAACTATCTACCGAAAAAGATCCTCTACTCTGAGCTGTGCCACGGCTACCGAAAGTTCGAGGTGCCAAAAAAGTGCTACAAAGACGTCCTAAAATCAATCTTTAAGAGCTGTTAAATGCTTCCGACACTTGGGAGACAGAAGGCTAAGATCAGATTAACTAGCTTTCACTACTGAAAGAAGAAGTGGCAGCTCTCTAGCTTCAAAAACCTAGAGACATCAAGGAGCGTAGAGCACAGAGAGCGCAACGACGTCACAATCCCGGTCATCCTCCACAGAACTTCAGATTCCCGGTACGTGATCGAGCATGTGGCTCTCTCATCAGTTTAATAAGGTTCGATAGTGTTTTGTCAGAGAGAGAAGGTTATCCCCCCCCCCCCGCCCTAGAACACAACGTCTACCTGTGATGCCTGGAGTACTCCCTCGCTCATTTTTCAGCGAGGTTAAAAGGAGAAAGATTTTTGCAAGTGGAACTTTGCAGCGCCGTACTTACTCGTCGTATCCAAGCCTCCAGTCATTTACGCTTTACGTGAGTCTCCCCCCATCATTTGCACTCTGGTCCCCCTTTTTCCTGGAACAATCACCGTACATCCTCTCAGGACTCTCGTACCCGCCGAGTCATTTGTATTCCACCTCCTTCCCCCCCGTTTGGTACCCCGGCTCTCATTTAATTTATTGTCATTTATTTACTTGTGCTATTAATATTTTATTTGTATATAGTAAAGTTATTTACCTACCATCCGTTTCTCTATTCCCAGAACCTCTAAGAGTTGATTATTTAGTCCAACCACACTCGATTTTATTTATTTAAGCCAAAGCACTGGGATCTGTATCTCAATTTTCTGACGTGCCCTCGTGAGGGTCACCCTACGACATTTATATTATATTCTGGTATTCGGTTTGTAGGGTCACACGCAGTATCTGATTTTTTTTCTTTTAGACCTGTGACAGATTCTAAAGGGTGTTATCCTTGTATATTAAAGGTTCTAGTTTTAGAAACCTTAGTAAAGTCTTTACTTATTTCCAAATTTTCCCTTTTCGGTGAGTGGTTTCTATTCAATTTTGTGACCGTGTGAAACTTTAACCCGTGACAGCCCTCATAAAACCTCTGCCATATTGTAAAGCAATTAATCTTTTTTCTTTATATTTTGTGTTTATCGCTTTGTCGTTGCGTATTGGGTTTAACAAACTCTCGCTAAATTCCAGAGTGAATATTCCGAGTATAATTAAGAATTCGCACGTGCGAAATAATTATCGCTGTGTTTGTTTTATTTTAAAGTGAAGAATCGTAGGTCCGCTAAAACCTACCAGCACTTCTCCGGTGCGTATATATAATTCCGCCTTTCTTGTGGTGCATTCCTGAAAGTTGTTCTAACGCGATAAAATGTCCTCATTTTTTAACACGTTTAAGTTGCAAGGCGAATCACTTGGGGCTCAGCGGCAAGGAACTCTTAGCTTATATTTGAGAGGAGGAAAGGATTGAATGAGAAAAAGAAGAGAAAGAACGAGAAGAAAGAAGAGAAAGAGAAGAACGAGAAGAAAGGGAAAGAATCCGCCTTCATGAACTTGAAATGAGTAGAACCAGGAAAGAGACGCTGTCCATTAGCTCGAGTTCAGAAGCTCCCCAACCGCGTCTCTTAAGTTTCCGGTTTTCAAGAGAGGCGTTGATTTCGTAGCGTTCTTATTCCATTTTGGGAAAATCTTCGAAATCAAGCATTGGGATATCGAGGCAGATGGAGTGGCTCAATTTTGGCCTTTGTTAAATTCACAACTCTAAGATATATTCGTATCACCCCTCAAAGCTAACAATTCATTATTCGATCTTAAAATCGGAGTTACTGGCGGCATAAAACACGACCTCAGACTTTTATCGATACAAATTCAGACATGCCCGCCTTCAACCAGGCTAAAACATACCGTCAGTTTGGATACACCCTCCAGCGTCACCTCAACTTTTGGCTCGATGCTTCTAAAATCTCGCTTGAGTACGATGCCCTAGTTGACTTTTCCATGAGAGAACAGTTGTTGGATGCACTTCCAGCTCAAGTCAAATTGTTCGTAAAAAACTGGCGTTGCCTCGCATTCAAGGAGTTCACAGAAGAGGCCGATATTTATCCTGCAAAGCACAACCTTTATTTGAAATAAGAGAAGAAAACAGCCCCTTCTTTCCACAAAACCTAATGCAAACAAAGGTAAATTCCCCCTGCAAAATAGAAACGAGTTTGACAAGGTAACTGGGCCGTCGAAGCCGAAACCACTCTTTTCGTTCGAACACCGGGATGTAAAACCGTATTCTTCAGGACCTCTTATGTCATCATACGCTAGGAGGAAACCAATCATGTTTTTTTCTGTGGTGTGGACGGCCGTTTGAAAACCTTATTGCCCCCAGAACTCTTAGTTCAGGAATACGTCTTTGCACCAGTTACACCAAATCTGGGCCAAGTCTGCGCCTCTGTCAAAACAATCAAGTATTCTCCTCCCCCGAGCATCCCAACTCATGGCGGCCAACAGGTAAAATTCTTGTTCGATAAGAATACACCTGGAGGCCTTAAGTTCAAATCCAGAACGATTAATGGCTGCCGTGTCTCCACTCTTGTGAGAGATACCGTTTGCACCTGCATCTTGGTGTCGGACAAGCTGCTTTCTCCAGTAACCCTGGACCATAATAAATTCGCCGTGTGCACGACTACTTATGCGCACCAATCAGTTCTCCATCGTTAAGGTACTACATCGATTGTGCGTATTTCAGCGGCTGGGCAGATGTAGTAGCAGAGCTTATTAAATTCTGCTCCGTCCTCATTGGCCAATGGCCAGTGCCCACGGGTCTTGCCCAGCTGCGTGGCTCAACGCGTAGTTACCCGTTCGCAAGTGGTAAAAGATACGAACATGACATCGATCCTAAACACACGTTCTTCAGAATTCAAGGAGGTCATGATTGAAGACTTCGCAAGGAATCAAGAGAACTGCGATTCCCTCCGACTCCTGTGGCCTAAGGCCCAGTCAAAAGAGCAAGAAGCCGTTGGAGGAGACAAGGTAATCTGCTACCAAGTTACGGGTGGCTTACTTTACCGTGCGTGCTCAGAATATGTTAAACCCTCGACTCAAGTATTGTGTGTCCCGCGTTCCACGTTGGTCACATTTTAACCACTGCCCATGACAGCCTATTTTCAGGCCATTTTAGCCTCACGAAGACTACCCAGAAGATCTTCAAATATTTTTATTGACCAGGCGCCCATGAAGAAATCCTTCGCTACTGCAACATCGGCCAAAAGATTGCCGCCAAAGAGCAAGTTAAGACCGCACTGTTGCAAAGAGGACCCCTAATCTCAGAGCCGTTTTCCCGTCTCCCAATTGATCTCATCGTTCCGATACACCCTTCGTCGAGTGAAGGTCACAGTCACGTGCTAACTTTAGTGGATTTTGCCATCCGTTTTCCCGAGGCCGTGCTGTTGGAGAATATACACAGTATCTCATGCGCTGAAGCACACAACTCCACCTTCTCCCTCGTTGGATTACCCAAGAAAATACTGCCTGATCGTGGCTGCAAATTCACGACGCAACTGATGGAGTTGTTCGGCCAGATAATTATGATAAAACCAATTCTTACCACCCTTTTTCACCAGCTGGTAACGGAATGAGTAAGAGGCTCAACGGCTCCCTCAAATCCATCCTCAAGACCAGGAGATTCAAATCCTCCTACGCCTACGTCCTATACCTGAGTCAGAGGTTAGAAAAGTCCGCAGATATCACGCATAAGAACGCTTAGACAAATTTGGGCAAGTATAAAAGCTACTTCGACTGTAAGTCCCAAGAACGAAAATTTAAACCTGGTGACAAAGTCGTTTTACTACTCCCAACGGAGAACAGCAATCTCTTAAGCCAATAGAAGAGCCCCTTCCCAGTGATCGAGAGAAAACAGCCCGTCGACTACTTGATCCAAACCCCGTCTGGCACTAAGCTATTGCACGTAAATATGCTTAAAATTTACAATTGATGCGCTTGTGCCAATCAACTTGTGGCCTTGGACGAAGAATCCACCTTGGAGTCCAGCTACCAGCATGACCCCTTGGTCGTGGTAATGGTCGCCTGCTTGGAACAAGACGCGGAATATCCTCTTTACGTCTTGCAAAATACCGCGATTCCCCATCGATCGAATTGCGCATCAACCCCCCGCTTCCAATCCCCCAGGAGACCCAATTACAAGCGCTACTCACCCAATTCTCTGATGTAATCTCAGACACCCTTTGTTGTGTTACCCAGTTCAAGCACAATATTCGGCTCAACACCCAGGTACCTGCCCGATCAAAGCCATACCCCCTCCCCATTCACTTAAGAAAAGCGTTCAATAAGGATGTAAGCAAGCTTTTGAAGATGGAAATTATATAGTCGTCGGAGACGTAGTTTTTTCCTCGGTCGTCATGGTGAAGAAGGCAGACAATTCTTACTGGATGTGCATCCACTTCTGGCAGGTAAACACCTTCACCGTGTTCGACGCAAAATCGTTTCCTCTCATCGATCAGAATTTGCAAATGTTCGAGAAGGCCAAATTGATTACAGAATTAGATCTGTGAAAACCTAATATCAGATTCAATTGAGGAAAGAGGTTAAAGGTACACGGCTTTTCCCACTGATAAGGGCTTGATGCAATTCTGTCGACTTCCTTTCGGGTTGGTGACGGCATGTAGCAATTATAACCGAATTATGAGGCGAATATTTGATGGGTTGCCCTACGTCACCTTCTACTTTGACTACATTTACCAGGCGACCCAGTAATAGCACTACCACCTAGCTGCCCTTCGTGACCTCCTTTGCCCAATCTGAAAACATCACCTTACAATTAGCCAAAACAAGTACCACTTCGCTATTGGTACTATTGACTATTTGGGCTTCCACATAGGGACAATTCCTTTCCTCCCAAAGCTGACAAAATCGAGGCAATTTTCGAAATGCCACTGCCTGCAACAAAGAAGCAGTTGAGGTCATTCATGGGGCCTGCCTCCTTCTAGCGATGTTTTTTTATGAACTTCGTTTCAATCGCGGCTCCCATTTTTCATCTTCTCAAGAAAAAGGCCTCCGAGTGTCTTGTCTGGAGACGCTGTTCGATCGCAAGATTTGACCAGCTTAAAGGGAAGTTAGATTCAGCAACGATCCTCCACTTACTCGACCTTCCTAAACCTTTTGGCATACAGACTGACGCGAGTAATGATGGCATAGGTTTTGTTCTCGTGCAGTATGGTGACCATAGCGAAAGTGTTTATTTTGCGTTTGCGAGCCGTAAACTTCCTGCCGACCAGGAAAACTATGCGGTAATAGAGCGAGAAGTCCTGCCATCGTTTGGAGCATCCACAAGTTCAAAGGTTTTCTCTTAGGTAAAGAATTAGTTATCGAGAATAATAATGGTGGCCTCATTAGGTAGAGTCTCCCTCTCAAAGAATTGCAATTTAAAATTGTATACGATAAGGGATCGCTAAATTGCCTGGAGGACAGCTTAAGCAGAAATCCTCTGGATTTGTTTCCCTAGTAATTTCACATTAATTGATTGTAACGTTAAATGGATTACTTTTATATATATTCCTAAATAATTCTTGTAATTTTGTGTAATATTTTATAAGAATATGTGCTCTTATTTATTTTTATTATTGTATATATATATATATTTTTGCCGAGTTACCCCGTTCTTATGTACCTTTTTTTGTATTGTGGGACTTTTCTCCTTTTTGAATATCCTTGTATGTTATCCCCTGGTTATCGAGAATATATTGACCCCGGCTATTAATAACTATTCTGTTTGTCTTATTGCATTATTAATGTTATTTATTTTTTCTTGATATGTTCGGAAATGGGAATACCGAGCATTTCCTGAGTCCACTTTATTTGACTTATTCTTGTGCAGAGTACCCGGTACCATTCCTTCTGGAATTTATGGGAAATTTACCAGTGCAATTACCCTATATTAGTCTGATATCACTTTCTTCAGATGCTCCATCTTGCAAGGGAGGAGATGTCAGAAATAGAAGGGTACCCCCTCCCCTTCAACCCAACGTCTACCTATAATGCATGAGAAAATACAACTGCCCCCTCAGACAGACCCAAGGGTGCAGCGAGAGTTTCACGTGGTTGTGCGACCCGTGTTGGGCTCTCTTTCTCGCTATACCAACGTCTGGTCGGCGCCAGAATTACGCCCCAAGGACCTTTGTGCAAGCTGTGAGGCCCGCCGAGACTATCCTCTCCCTCCCCCTGGCGCGCCAAGACTAATGAGATCCCCGTGCCCCTTTTGTGGGCCACCCGCTACCGCCGAGGCAGTATAAATCCTTCGAGAAAAGCTTTTAGAAATTAATAACATACAACACCATCTTGGTTAGCAGCTACGTACAGTCTCGTACGATCGGCTTCGCCTTTCAACGGCTTCCAGCTACGAACGCAATGCGTTACCTCTACCAGGCCTTGGTCGTACCTAAGGCCAGAATTCCTGCCGGACAGACAATAGACACGGACAGATATCTATCACTCGGGTATCGACTTAACATGGAGGAGTAACAAGGAAAGGAAGTACCCTAGGAGACCTTACGGTCCATTCAAAGAGGGAAACTTTGGACTAGCAATCGAGCAGGAATATGGCTGCTCAATTGTTTTGCGTCCCTAAACGTCCACTTTTCAAGACTTTGTCTAGTCTTGATTTGAACTGGTCAACAGATTCACTGTTGACAACTTCCACTGGAAGTGCGTTCCACTCACCGCAGATACTGTAAGTGAAAAAATTTCCACACAGATTGCGGTTGTAACGCTTCAGTTGAAGTTTGAAGCCATAATTGCGCGTTCTGTTCTCACTCAATGTCAAAATATCCCGGTAGTCAACATTGTCGAACCCTCGAAGTATTTTGAAAACTTCGATGAGCTGACCAGTCTTTGGAAGCCGTGCTGGGAACTCCTCAGTAGCAGCTTTGACTCTAAATACGACGTCAGTTTGTCCACCATCATGCTTTCCATGAGTTTACCGACTATCGAAGTCAGACTGATAGGTCGCTAGTTTGACGGTTGGCTACGGTCTCCTTTCTTGAAGATCGGAGTCACCTCCGCCTCACGCCAGTCTCTAGGAACACATTCGGGCCAGATTGACATGTTGGAGATTGCGCTCGGGTGTCGTGACACTTGATCGCGCACTTCTTTTAACACTTTAGGTAGAAAGCTATTCGGGCCAGGTGACTTATTCGTCTTTAAGTCACTGATCTTCTTTTTTATTTCCCCTTTGGTCAAGTCCATATCCTCCAGCTTTTCCCCCAAGAAGGAATCCATTGGCTTGGGGATGGGATCACACTCTTCAGTAAACACTTCGTCTCGTCTGGAGTATTCCCTCGCTAATTTCTCAGTGAGATTAAAATAAGAAGGAATCTTGCAAGTGGAACTTTGCAGCGCTCAACTTAATCGTCGTATCTAAGCCTCTAGTAAATTAGGATTTACGTGCCTCCCCCCATCCATTTTTTTCCTGGAAGCAATCACCGTACATCCTCTCTTGGACTATCATATCCGCTGATTCATTTCTATTCCCCTCTCCCTGTTTCATATCACGGGTCTCATTTTATTTATTGTCATTTATTTACTAGTGTTTTACAATTTTTTTGTATATAGTGAAGTTAGTTTTCTACCATCCGTTTCTTTAATTAAAGAACCTCTAAGAATTGATTATCAAAGCCAACCGCACTCGATTTTGTTTATTTATCCCTCGCACTGGGATTTGTATCCCAATTATCTGGCGTGCCCTCTTCACGGTCACCCTAGTGAAAGCCATGAAGGATATAGGAGGGTAGGTTACATATATCCACCATTCTCCGTTGCCACTTCCATTCACCATTTATTCCTCGACTTCATGAACCCTTTTTACCATCCTCCCTTAGATTTTTGGAGCAGTTCATGCACTGCATATATCATCTTGCTTCCCTTTTTTTCTAAGATAACACATTAATACACAACTTCTGTTCCATAAATCTCACTAGTCTTCTTTATACACTAAGGACTATGACATACAGCCAACTGTATTTCATAAGCATCTGTAATCAGCTTCTTTTTGATATATACAAACCTTACCTTTTCTCCCGATCACATATATCTCAAATTTAATAGACCCTCTTGATTAATACGTTGGAACAGATTATTTGCAGTAGATAAATAGACATTGTGGTAGCATTCCAGACAATCACAAAATTACATGATTTCTTTAGAAGCGCTCTCTTTTTCGTTATTTTTCCTTGATGCTAGCCGAAGCTCCTTAAAGGAATTGTCCCCTTCTGCATAGCTACTTGTGGAATTTTTTTAATCATATTAGTTTTGTTTCAAATTGTATGGGATAAAGATCTAAATGACCCTGTGGGTAACCTATCTTAAAAACGTTTTCGATTTAGAGTAAATATTTTATAGATGCTGAATAGAAATCGCAGATTATTTGTGAATAAGTTTATTCTCCAACGAATATTAAAAATATTCTTTATCTCTTAAGAACAAAATAATTTGTACATTGTTTATTATAACACAAATTCTCTCATTAAATATCCTTCTTTCTAACCGCATTATGATTATCTTTTTTCTCGTTCTTTATAGGACTTCTTACTATTTCTTACTTATTAATAGAGCTACTCTTTAGCCATAAAAATGAACCTCACTTGTAACTTTCACTCTTTTATCTCTAAATACATATAAGCTTACTGATAAAAGCTCGCAAAATTAAGCCCTTAAAATGCATCGTATTACTTCTTTCTGTTTCACAATCAATAAAAGGTCCATCCCCTCAGAAATAATACTATTTATAACAAAGTAATTATACACGTTTAACTGATTGTGGTTCGAGGCCACAAAGTAAAACGCTCTTTCTTGTTCGTGTCAAAGACTTAACCAACTGGGCCGATTTGGTTCTGGCGTTGACTCTAAAAACCATGAGAATTCGAGATTAAGAGCATGAATCAGCAAAACGTAAAAGCGTATAATAATTTTCTTTAATACTTAAACATTTTATTAGGAAAGTGCAGAGGAAGTTTTTTAAGAATAAAAATGATTTAATTTCAGAAGAGAATAACTGAACATTGATTGAATTCTTGTAGACATTCTTCTAAGCAGATGATTATTCCTAAGATATTTCTGTATGCTTTAATATTTGCTGCATAATGTTTAGATAAATTTATTTTAAAACGATCGCCTATACCAGAGATACTAAGGTCTGAAAAGAAATAAAACGAAATACCATTAAAAATGTATATGCAACCGAAATCCAAAATGTCATTCTTGCACTTAACCTCATTAGTTTGCATAATTTATTGGATTAATAATGTTGTCAGAGAGAGAAAGAGAAGAAGAAGACGAGCGCACTCATCTCTTTCAAGGAGAGAAAGAGGAGACACACTTGTTCTACCCTTTTTAATCCCCGCTGACGATGCGCAAAAGGGCGAAGGTCGTGAGGGGCTGAAGGTCTGACTTTGCGGAAGTCTGAGATTGCTTAAGAGAACGAAGGGTTCTGCTGGGGATTATTCTGCGACGGCGGAAATCGGGCAAAGTCCACCTCTTCCGTCGAAGCGTGTGTTTACTGAAGCACCTCCCTTCGGGCATGGGAGAAAGCCCCTCCGTCTCACTCCTATAAAACGTCTGACGCCAGACTTGGATAACACTAAGCAACCGCGTGTGTCTCGAGTATCCGCGAGTTTCTCCTCTCCTTCCGTTCCCATTAGTTTCACGTGAACTCTTGTAGAACCACTCAAGTTCCATGTTTTCCCTGATAACTCTAGAGAGTCAACCCCGTAATCGTTGCTACCCGTTACCTGAACCCACTGCCTCAAATTCTCAATTCGGTATTCTAAACCCGAAGGCAAGATCTGAGTTCATGTCGCGTAATAGTCGTTTGTCAAGAGGATATTATTTGGAATCTACCTCGGCTCTAACAAGGCAAGAATACTCCTTCGCAGCAAAGCTTTAAGGTAACTGCAATGTGCAACTCTCCTCTGCAAGGTCACCCCTTCCATCACACACACGCACACACTTTTAAGCCTCCGTCATTTGGCTTCGCGTGCGCTCAAATTTCTTTGAGCGTCCCATCTGCCATTATCCGTTTACGTTTACGGTTACAACCCAGCCAGTTAGCTCTTTGAAACCGAAATCCGTATACGTGTCTTATGTTTATATATAATAATTAAAACCCTTTTAATTTTGTAAATATATTATCTGCATAGTAGTAAAGTATATTTTTGCACTCCGTTTCTATTACCCCAGAAACTTTCAAGAAGCTAAATATTGGCCAACCTAATAAGCACTACGAAACTTAATTGCACTCTGATTTGTATTTATAATTGTACCCACACCCATAATGGACTAATCCGTTCATATGCCTCTCTCCCTCGAGCTGAGGAATTTTAAAAATGGTTAGGTTCTCACATCAACTTGCGACATATAGTAATATCTTTATTATATTAAACTGGTGTCAGGTGTGGGGTCACCCAACGACAATTGTATTTCCTGTTAATTTAAACTAATAATTAGACCCAAAGTTATCAAAAGGCCACATCAAATTCTTCAGAAAGGCGAGGTTGACCAATTTACGCTAAGCGGCTATAGGCTGAAAACATATAAAACGAAACACCCTACAAAAATTAGTTTCGAACATAGTTTTCTAATCATTTCTTACTTAAGAATTTATGTTATTCTTGCACTTAATTTCATTAGTATGCGTAATTTATTTGATTAATTGTATTTTATGAAGATTTAAACTAATAATTAGAACAGAAGATATCAAAGACATACATCAAATGTTTCAAATTGGCTAGGTTGACCAATTTACGCATGATCTAAATTTTTTCATTTCACTTTATTATTTGGACTATGGCAAAAATAAATTGGGGGTCATAGGAATTTTTTTACTTTAGCTACATCAAATAATTATTCCAATTCTAAGTATCAGAAATTGCAATGATAGTTCCGCTAAAGATATAGTCATGATTAGGTGGATTATATTAAAAATTAACTGAAAAGATTATAATAATTTTACTCTGACAATAATAGGCTAGCATATGTTATCATTAAGTTAGAAATATCTCTTTATTTAATTATAGCTTTTCTATTTCGGAGAGATACAATAGATAGAATTGATCCAATAATATATCAGTGTATGTTTTGCAATAGGTTTGTGCATAGAAGTGTTTTTCTGAGACATGAAAAAAAGTTCAAGAAGACTTGGATGCATTATATATCACTAAATTATGTCTCAAAGAGACGTGTGGAACCATGTTATTTTTCAAGAGAAAAAAATCAGCAAAAGATTAAGTTAAATAATGGATGAATAGGTTTTGTATAAATATCAAACCCTCCAACAAAACACACAAATCTTTATTATTGGAATATGGAAAATTGTCAACTTATTTCTCTTTCCTCCTCAAATGTATTTTAAAATTTAATAATAAACAAAACCATTGAGGATAACCAGTAGACTTTCTAATCTATATGTCGATTCAGCCAATATCTTGACAATCAAGATAAACTAAATGCATGATCACGCTAAAAATAGTCGTGGCAAATTTGTCTTTCTTAATAATGCATGGTAAAATGAAAACGTGAGAAAAATTTGTTTAATATAATTTATAGGAGTAGAGCATATACAGGCTATATTTAAACCAGAGGATAACAAAGCACAGACATGTGCTAGAGTAGTCATAGATTAAGAGAGAATTTCGGCAAAGAGAACGTTCAAAAAATGGTTTCGCAATCACTGCAGAATTGCTGCATCTGAACGTTTGTATACCAAATGTAGTTCTTTAAATAATCTATCATTTTTCAACTAAATTTATTTTGGCAAACAAAGAAAATATTTTCCTTTAAACTAGGAAACATCCTTCAATACTTCGTCTAGTAAATCTGGTTTGATGTATTCGAGAAAATGTTTTGAATGCTTTCTGCGTGGGTATAATGTTTTCGAAGAGAGAAAATTACTATTGAGTATCTACGTGTCAATGTGTTTTTTTTTACTTCAATAATTAGAGCACTAAACGAGATTACATACTCTATTTATTAGAGCACTGGGAAATTGATAGCCCAACTCGTGGTTCCAATCGCGTAGAATGATTGATTGAAATTTTTTGAAATTTCTAGCATGAAATTAGCTTGAAAAAACAAACCTCTAGCTGAATTTTCTCCATAGTGATATTAACAAATTTAAGATAACCTTTTAATCCCATGCATCAATCGGGTGCACTGTAGCAACCCAAGTCTATCTGATGCAACAAAAGTAAGGGACGATAATTAAACCAAATTCCTTCCGGGAAATTTTAAAAAATTGTAGTATATCAATGTTACTATTTGTGGTCATAGATCGCAGATGAGGAATAAGCGCATGACCTCAAGAGCACATTCTTGATTTATATGCTGGTACAATTTTGTAAATGGGATCAAAGTGACGAAGAGATTAAAAGACAATATAATTTATATCCAGACACTGAGCATTCTTTACTAAAATAGTCAAATTCATTACGTGCTTGAGAATCTACCCCAACTGATAATCATGAGGCGTACCACTTACAGCTATGCCAAATGAGATGATTCCACAAAAAGAAGCCTAATATAGCTATCTCTCTTTTCAATTCCTCAACCCTTTTGATTATTGAACTTTTACCGATAAACCAGGTAAATCATTATATCTAAAAGAAGACTGCATTTAAATATTTGTATTTCAATTATTGAATTTAAAGCTTACAAGGGAGAATCTTAGAGCCAGTTACTGATTTTCTCTGAAATTTAAAGTGTAATACCAACTAATCCTCACCAATTAGACTGGTTGAAATTAGGTTTAACTTTAAAAGGTTTTGGTTGCTAATAGATTTTACTATCGTGTTGAAGAAGATGTAGAAAATCTTCTTCAGGTGATAATAGTGTCAACGAGAGCAATCTCTTGTGCTGGTTTCTCCTAAACAAATATTTATGGTATAATGAAAATAAGTAATAATCACTTTTAAATTCACCTTAATAGACAATCTGTGTGGAAACAGAAATATGTAGATATTAACAAAACAGTTATCGAATGAAAATTGGATAGAGCTTCTTCATTTACTTAATGATTCTACGAAGCTCTACATACCCCAGGATGGTGATATTTACACTGAACAGAATAGTGATAGATATAAAATTAAACGTAAGTGTCAGGCGATCTAAGAACGATTCGTGATAAACTGACCCTCACATTCATTACCGCAGTCTCGTCACATCAGTAATATTAATTATTCCATCATTATTGACTTCCATTTGCAGTTATTTTGCAAAACATTAAGCCAATTTTTCTTTAATTTTTACAAGTTGTTGTCAAAATTTGGATTCAGTGGATTTAAATGGCTCCGTATCCTCTTTAGCCTTTCGCTGATAGATGTATAAATAAATGAATGTAGCAAATTTAATTGATATTGCCCTATCTAAATCTAGCATAAATTATTTAAAAAAATTCACGAGCCCTTTATTGCATGTTAATGATTTAAGCTTAATTTTACCTATGTTATATTTAGAGAAGATTAAGCAGTTCATTTGTATTCAAGTACATCACACACGTGGTAATCATACACAAACGTATAATGGTATTTCCATTGAAACGAATGTTGATCTTGTAATTTATAGGGAGAAGGATCTGTTGAGAGTCTATTAAACTTGGTTAATTGTCATGCGGATCTACCTATCACCAAAAAATTACGCAAGTATTAGGCAACGCCCTGTCTAAATCACGGGTTGTTACAACAAAGGTTGCTCAGACAAGGAACACATGACCAAAATCTATAAATGTACATCGTCACTGCAAATATACATACCACAACAATAAGTAATATGTTGACAAATTAAGTACAATATGTTCCTAATACCTGACTCCAAAACACTACAATATCAAATGCAGACTTAAAAAAACTAAGCGAGTCGCAACCTTATCAATATTTTGTCCTTGCGACTTCGAAACCCGGAGCAGAGTCTGGGTGGATGAAAAGGAAATGAGCCTCCCAGGCTCTATAAGCTGCACCTGACGATCCTTTCTGACACCCTAGTGGTTAGCTATGTGCTAGCAATCACTACTGTATCATAATCTAGACTCTACAAGAAACGCCATTCCCTCCCCCCCAAACGCCTTTAACGGTGGCGCAACAATCATTGCATCCGGGCACAATTACCAAAGAAACCGATATAATCCCAGCCAATCTCTATTAGCAACAATTGCACAAGTACTTTAAATCCTTGACAATTATGTTCAATCTATCGCTTTCAAGTATGTTCCACGCATCCCAATAAATAACAACGGCTTCTCCACTCTATGGTGGAAAAACGAAAAGTCAACAGAGCATTCAGACATTTTCTACCTACAAGCTACACAATTGATTATATAGAGTATTAAATACTATGCGTTATAGCTAACCAAATATTTAATTAAGTCCGCCGGGAATCATGGAAAATTAACGGTGCTCACATACCCTCAGAATTCATGATAAGTAAAGTGTGACATCAAGTGAGGAAGTTAACATCAGGCCGCACCAAAGTAAATCGCCTGGTCTTCAAATCAAACAATGAAATCATCGGCAATGCAACGAGTCATACTTCAAAAATTGCACCAAATGAAATTCTGCGGACCCCTGCCAGGTTTCATACCAAAGTTACTCCACAAAAGACCCTTCCCGGTAGTCCTTCTAGGAGCTTTCTGATCTCTTTTTGAAAAGCATCTGGCATTACCTCAGGTAGGCGTCATTAGTACAACTCTTTTTATATCAGCAATAAACTGGCTGGCTCTTGATTTCCCACCACCTCGCTTTATGCGAATAAATTAGCTATCTGGCATAAAGAGATGCATCTACAAAATGTCACCCATGAATTGCAATCATCAAAGCAATAACAAATTATACCATCCTAAAAACCATCATTTCAAAAGAAAAACAGTCCACTTCACATTTTCAAGAAATAGACAAATCATTATTTTCTCACTATCCATATCAAGAATAGCCAAAACCTTATCCGTAGTTAAATTGCTCAGTCTCACATTGCACCAGTTCTCAACCTAATATACAATATATTTCATCAGCACTGGAGCACAGAACGAAGATCTATTCTCCACCTAGCTAGTGTTTCAACTCTCTCAATTAAAACTTCGGAGCCCTCTTAATACAGAAGCAAGAAAGAGTAATTTAAAAGACTGGACCCTTTCCACATAATGTGGAATATCCAAAGCTATACTGTTATGTTATGTTATGTGGCAACTCAGGCATACTCTACTTACTATTTTCAAGTCATGAGTACTCTTTACAATATTATAGACGCTTTCACCGACAAAAGTACAAACTCTTCAAACCTTTCAAAATTTACAAACGCTAGAAGATAATAGGCCTCGCACATATTACGCTTACACGAGGCGCATCAGACGGATAATGAAAGAACTGCAGTTCCCACCGATAACATCATCTGAGATCACTATGCCACAAATTATCCTTGAAAACAAACCGACATAAAGATAAATTTTCTCCAAATCACCATGTTTCCCTCCATAATAGCACAGCGTTTTAGATAATACCGCGTACAGTATTCAAACGATATAACACTCTACCCTGATGGGTCAAAATCAGAAGAAGGTGTCGGCTTTGCAGCTGATTATCTTCGAATTGTTCACACAAACATTTATGAAACTATCTCCTATACTTTACTCCGACCACTACATTGTGCTCAAGACTGTTGCCCACATTCTTTTTGATTGTCCCTGTCTGGGTGATTGTTCCCCGTTACCTCTACCGGGAAGAGGACGAAATGGCTCGCAACAGCTTGTCCTTTGTACACTGGCCAGGTTTGTACAGAGAGAATTGCCGACTCTTTAACTTTTTGTATGAAGCTTGTCACGTCCATTATATTTAATCCTCTTTTGTGTAGGTCACATGCTCCTGAGCCATGTGGAGGCCCACTTCCTTCCGAAGCCGGCGCGCCCTTCATTATATTCCTAATGATTTTTCCGTGTATTATTTTTGGGTGCTTGGTTTAGTTTAACTTAAGATTGTTGTTTTGTATATTTTTATTGTTTTTTTTGTGTAACCTACTAATAGTCTTTAAATAATTAATATATCGACTTTTGCTCTTAGAGGCAGTCACCAGATGGGTGCCATAAATCTTTTCCTGTAGTTCTTCACTAGTGCGCTGCAGCATACTTTTGGTATTTTGGCCCATTTATCTTCGCAAATAACTTTCACTTTCCCTCCATAAGGGACGGCCAACGTTACAGCCAAACAATTCGATTTTTGTATCATCTGGAAAAATGACATTATCTCAGAACTTTGTATGTTTCTACAAATGCTTGCGTCCGAACTTAAACCTTGCAGATATGATTCTTTTAGCCTACATCACTTAAAATCATACCGGTTCAATTTATTACTGATGGCTCGCTTTGTGATCGACGTTCATGCCGTCAGTAGGTCATCTTCAGTTTCCTCATGGGTAGTCATAGGGGCAGCTCTAACCGTTTTGAGTATTACACAAGAAGGCCGCCCTGAACTTTGAAGGATAGTTGATGGTCCCCACTGTTTTCAACTTCGGAGTGACAGAGCCAATAGTGCTGAAAGAGACTTCCAGCTGCTCGGATATCTTCGGGCATCTCCCTGCCTACAGTATGGAGCTTCAGGTTCGCCTTTTTCTGGTGATTGAAGAATTCTTTATTCTTCGCCATGATAACGTCTTTACTGCAGAAATGTCGATTGATGAATGACATTCTAATCTTTTCTGATCTTTTGTTGACTGCTGGACATATTACTATAACCCTCTAGATGCCTTTTTGCACCGCCACACCTAAAGTATGCTATCCTTTGTCTGGAGGAATTAATATCACGTGGACAAGCAGACGCTTGTTTGTTTATTGAGCTTCAACCCTTACGCTCCACATGGGCCATGACTTTACCCCCCTCTTCCTTCCCGCTGACGAAAGGCCCTTTGATGTCGCTCGCAAAGAAAGATTTCGGTCAACAGATTTCGTAGTCCGTTAATATAAACATAGAAGGGTGTGAGAACCTTTAGAATGGAAATCTTGCTGCCTAAGGCTTCGTCGGTAGAAAATCTATGAAAAGGCTCACTTTCCTTTCTGATTGTTTATGTGTATTGTGGCCAAATAAACCAAATCTCACCTTCCACGTGCGTAAACCAGAAGGGGTGAATTGTCACAGCGTTGAAAATTTAGGCCATAGGAGAGAGGCTTAACTGTGGGCTAGTGAGGGTTCGCTCCCTCCTAAACTCCCTCTTATCCCCTCACCCCAAGGAATAATAGACGTATATATAGTTCAATCTTGAGGAATGAAAAAGACCATCCGCGTAGCAATCGAGAGAAAAAGACGATTCCTTGAGTCAAACAGGGAATCAAGAAGATAAGTGGAACCGAGATGGACTTTTTCTACCGAGACCTTTCCTTTGGTCGCTTAGAAGAGCAGATCAGTGGTTTGAGACCAACTCTCATAACTTCCTCGTCCAGTGAAAATGCCTTATCTCAGTTTTCTGAAAAACCAGTGAGGAATCGCAACGTAAATTCTCATTTGAGAAAAGATTCACCTTTTGGTTGTCTCATCATTGAGAAGCCATAATTGGTAACACCGGGATCGGGATAACTTCCGTTCATCGACGATCCCCTCACTTACATCTTCAAGTCGATAAGCATTGCCACTCGCCTCCACCTCTCCGGGAGAAACATCAGCTCTTTCCCCAAACCACCTTCCCACGCTCGAATGACCTTAGCAAGGTAGGCTCCAGTCCAACTCGCAGCAAATCACCTCACTTTTAAGGCCACCCAACTGTCGACACCCTCTGAGTTAAAGGTAAAACGAATCCAAAACTTTTTTATTTTTTTTGTTATTTCCCATTCCGTGCGAAAGTGTATGTAAATATTTAAATATTTTTGTCTGAGTGGTTTAATTTGATCCTCGAACGCTGTAAATGGCAATAGATATATCATAATACGAATCCTCCCTGGTTAAAAAATTAAATTAGAGCACTCTTAGAGAAAAGTGGAACGGATTTACTCATGTACAATTTAAACAGACATACGTACTCGGCCGTAAACCATGACATAAAATAAGTCACAAGTTTTGCAGTATTTAGTGGAACTGAATAATATTTGATTGTATTGCATCCCCTTGATTAGTACCAATTTTTTTCCTAAGCTTTCGAGGAAAATTGAACATAATAAGAGGAAAAAGTTGGTCTATT
This sequence comes from Ceratothoa steindachneri, assembly GCA_963969495.1. Taxonomy (NCBI): domain Eukaryota; kingdom Metazoa; phylum Arthropoda; class Malacostraca; order Isopoda; family Cymothoidae; genus Ceratothoa; species Ceratothoa steindachneri. The sequence goes on along the minus strand of OZ018317.1, from coordinate 52,225,572 downwards.
ATTTTTTACTTAATTGATTTTGGTTAGCCTGTTAATGGTGTTAATTATTTATTTTTTAATGGCATTCTAAATAACAGAAAGCGTGGGTTAGGCAGAGCGCTACTAGTTTGTTTATAGAGCGTCAACCGTTACGCTCCAAATAGGCCAAGACTTTACCCTTCCCCCACACCTCCTCTTTTTCCCGCTGACCAAAGACCCTTCGATGTCGATCGCTAAGAATGATTTCAATCAGCAGATTTCGTATTCCGTTAATATAAACATAAGAGGGTATTATAGCCTTCAGAATAAAAATCTTGATGGTGAAGTTCCAGTTGTAGATTCTCTTGTTGGTCGAGAGTTAAATAGGAGCCATTATATACTCAGCCAAGAGGTTTGGAAAACGTACGGGAGCTCTATTGAAGGTATTAACCATCTTCTCACATAAAACATTTGTAGAAAGTTAGATACTGCCGTCGGAATATGATGAATACCACAAATCCTGACTGATCCATTTGCCTTCAATACGTATACCACTGCAACACCAAAGGCAGAATGCGGTATAGGGAAAACTATTCCTTCATCCACCATTCTATCCAATTTTCTTTCCCTTGCTTTACCGACATTAGGAGCGATATTTGGATCTGCTTTAATAGTGAGAGTTTTATCTTTAAAGTAATTTAGACCAGTAGAAAATAAATTTGAGCATTCTTTTGCTAGATCAGCTATTGTGTTTGGTACACAATTTATATCTAAGAGCCTTTTATTATTTATATGAAGGGAATTAAATAAATCTTTCTTAAAATACATGGGGCTGATTCCGCTAGAATCAGCCGAATAGTTATGATGTTATACCCCGAAAGACTAAATCCCAGGCTAAACGTAAGAGGACCTTAGCAATTATATCATTCGATATATAATGTAAAACAACATTAGGATCTCAAATTTCGTTAGATTTGCCTGAATTGTTACAATGTTATTAAAATAAAAGCAAAACGTGGACCGACAACCGACCGTCATTGTGAGATGTAAAGTCGCCCGCGACTAAAAAGTCAGAACTTTTTAAATCTAATTAAATAGCAGAACTAAATTATATTAAAATATATATTTTTTTAATTAAAATGGCGGGCCTTAACTTTTTGTCACACTTCATTTATAGAATTAGAAAGGCTAAAAAATGGTCACACCCTAATTGCACAGTCTAGAAGAGTATAGCATAGTATAACATACCATATTATGCATAGTGTTGCTTATCATATTATAACATAGTATAACATGGTATAGTATAGTATAGCATAACATAGTATATTATAGCATAGCAGAGAATACATAGTATAGTAAAGTATGATATAGTATAGTATATGTAGCATAGTATCTCCTAGCATAGTATACTTTAGCATAGCATATCCTAGTATAGCCTAGTATTGTCTAGACTAATATAACAGTTTATAGCATAGTAAATCCTGCCTAGCCTAGCATAGTTTATCATACCATAATATAGTATATATAGCATAGTATAACAGAGTAGATTATGAGATAGCATAGCCTACCATAGTATGGCCTAGCATCGGATAGCCTAGTCTAGCCTCACATAGCTTAGCATAACTAAGTCTAGCCTATGATTCCCTATAATAGTAGAACTTACCATAACATACTATAGCCTAGACTAATCTAGCCTAGCATAGAATGTATAGTATGGCCTATCTTAGCCTAGAAACCATTGTAAAGTCTAGCCTGACAAAAAATAACCTAACATAGCCTAGTGTAGTATATTCTATCTAATCCTAGCCTAGTTAGCCTATTCTATCTAGACTAGCATAGCCTATCCTAGCATACCCCCACCGTACCCTAGTTAGTATAGTATATCATAGTATTGCCCAACTTAGACTCTTAGATCTTCGCCTAAGATTCCATAGCATCCATAACATAGCTTTAAAACAAAAAGGTCGAAGAGTGGCCACGTGCCCTTTTGTACCCACGTGATCTTGAGATCACCGCATGAAGCTTTGAAAGCGTGGCTAATCTACGGCGAGGAGGCGGTCCACGCAGTTTTATTGCAACCCAGCTGTATTTGCTTAGGGACACATTTTCGTTGTCTTACATTGGCCTTCCAGCCAGCCTTCCTGCTCTCCGGCATATATCAAAGTTCTTTGAACATTCTACGCCAACTTTATCTCGGTCTCCCGAAGGAGACGCTGTCTTTTCCCAAGATCGCACGAGTTGTGGAAGCTTCTTCCAAGCCATTAAAGCCACCCTGCAGACTATCTAGACAATCCCTTCACTCGGTTGAGCGAGCATCACTTCAAGACTTTCCGACTAATACCACGTACGAGATAAAGAAACGCTCGCCCGTCGCGATCAGATACAAGAACGAGATCGATTTGTCAACTAAGGCTAAATCGACATCCGTGAACTCTGCCATAGTCAATCGTCAAGTATCGGACAGAGATTTTCATCTTTGATGCCAAACTAAGTGTGCCCCCTTATCCGCCCCGTGAGGTAACCCAACTTATCCATTGCAGTAATCGTATCCCAACTGGACCTTCCTTTCAACGAATACGTGAGCAATTGAAACCTTTCACGCCTATAGATTATTCTCTAATCTAACTTACCAGAATCGTCCCATCCTTTGTGTGCAAGCCCCGGTTTAAAATCCCCTTTTAATCACCAACCGGAACCCGACCACTATTCCTATAATTATTCTTCCTGTGTCTCGTGCCGACATTTAATTTCGCCTGTGCGATCATCCTTTTTAAACCTTATATCTGTGTATATTCAATTTCTGTTTCTTTTGTTGTTAGTAAAGGTATATTTTCGTTAATACCTTTCTTTTGCAACCTTAAACGTTTACCAGCTACCTGATAATTTTGGCCAACTTGCACTATGAGTTATTTGTTTTAAAGGAAACCCAATCCCCACTGAATTCATAACTATTTGCCGTCACGAACAGGCCAAGTCAAACTTAAAGCCAACTTCGACCATTAAACTCTAAAAGGGGATACATATGTATATATATATAGAGAGAGAGCCTAGCCATTCCACGACAATAGCCTAGCCTAGCCTACCCTAGCAAAACCTCACTTATCCTACCCTGGTATAGAGAGGACTAGCTTAGTATATCATAGCCTAACTTAACATAGCATAGGGTAGCCTAGCCTAGTATAGCCTTTCATGCCCTGTCTAGACTAGTATAGCTTAGCCTAGCTTATAATAACATAGCCTAGCCTAGCATTAACTATCCTAGACATGTATAGTCTATACTATACTATTATACCCTAGTCAAGTATAGCTTATTATTGTCTATCTTAACCTATGTACTATATGCTATCCTATCATAACATATTATAGCCTAGATTAGCATAGCATATTTTTCCCTTGTACATTATATCTTAGCATAGATAGCATAGTATAGCATAGCCTATAATATCCTAACATAGCATAGCCTATTCTAGGCTTGCCTAGAATAGGCTAATATAGGCTAGTCTAGTCTAGCAGAGTATCGGCCGAAAAGTTACGTTGTTTTTGACAAAACAAAATACTTCCCGGGCTAATCTTGGAAGGAATTTGCCAATTATATTATTTAAAAGGGAATGTTAAACAACATAATTGTTTTAACTTTTGTTAAAATCGGCCGAATAGTTATGATGTCATTGCCAAAACAAAATAATTCTTGGGATATCCTTGGGAGGACTTTGGCAATTATAGCATTCGAAAGAGAATGTTAAACAAAATAAGGCTTTCAAATCTCGTTAGAATCGGCTGAATAGCTAAAATGTTATTACAAAAACCAAACAAAAAAGCAAAACGAAAACAGGGACCAATCGACCGACATAGTGAGATGTAGTCGCTCTCGACCGGGCTCGCACACGATTAAAGATAGATATAGGCAAAAATCCTTAAACATCGATGCTAATATAATCTCTCTCTCTCTCTCTCTCTCTCTCTCTCTCTCTCTCTCTCTCTATATATATATATATATATATATATATATATATATATATATATATTATCAATTATTGTTACAGCGTCAACAACATTTAACACTCACCTTAGATGATGTAAAGTTTTAGATGTTCTAATTATTGTCACGATAAGTGTTACTCGTAGTAGGGGATAGTAGACAGATCATAAGATATAATTTATGTTATGATAGGAATAGGTTTATTAGAATTTGTGGCTATACTTTGTCTGAAGCAGGTCGTTGTTTATCTTCATAGAATTATAGACTGGCTCAGTATTTCTCCAGGACATTGAGAGGAGACCTAGTATCGGAATATCGCCACCCAACTATAGTTTGCTTTAAAAATAGATCGCTTGTTACCATGTTGTTTTAACTAAATATCTTATAATTACGCTATGTAACAATTTTTGCCAAAGTTTTGTTTATTATATTTCTCTATTTTTTATTAATCAATTTTTGGGGCACTTTCCAAACATTTTATTATTTTATCTTTATTTTTTTTTTAGGATACAATTTTACCTTTCTTGAGTATGGTTACTAACTACATAGACGATGAAAAAAAATTCCAATACATTTTTTTAGGTTTGGATTTTGTTATGCAACAAAGCATATATCAGATAAAATCTTATAAGGTGCAATATTATGGAGAGTGTATAAACTCTAATTTAAAATGGTAATTATTGACCAAGAAAAACCGCGCTCCTGTGATTGTGGAAGCTGTCGATTTAATCTTAAACGATACCTAATAATTATAAGGTAGTCCATGCCTTTCTTCTATTCTCAAAATATGGAGCGAGCGAAGAGCAACCATGATAATTGCTATTTAGGCAAAATAGATGTTATAAGGTAAAAAAGAGGAGTTAAGGGGAACTTTCCGCCTAAAATTGCGAAATTTTCCTAAATTATTTTTTGGCTTTAAAATATGTGTAGAGAACATTTTGTGAAAGTTTTAGTCGTAATTTTCAAAAATGAGTGCTAGGCTTCCTTCAGTGTAACGCATTTGGAAGACAACTCACGCATGTTTTTTATCAAAGTTATTTTTAATAATTCTTTTATAATATCAAAAAACAAAATGTTGAAGTTCATCCCTAATCATCACTTCACTAACTCTATAATTTAAGAAGAGGGTTTATTTGAGTATTTAAATAATAATTTCATCTTAGTTTGGTTATGACTTATGGTTTTTTCATCAAAGTTATTTCTAATAATTCTTTTATAATATCAAAAAGCAAAATTGTGAAGTTCAGAAATACAAAAAAGTATCGAAATTTTGTGAATTTTTTAAAACCCAAAGAATTACAAATGGTGAAGTTCAGAAAATATATTTTTATATATCTTTTCTATAACTATATTTTAGAAACGCGATATTTTGAAAGGGGTAAAATTTAGTTCAGAGTTCCTTTATAAAATTATGATAATTGTGAATTTCAGAAATTTATAAAAATTTAACTATCGCTGTTTTTTTTTAGATTTTAAATTTTAATCTTAGTAGCGAAGTGCAAGCTGGGGGAGTTGCGAAGCCATCGCTTGGTCTTTCTATAAAAAATCAGGGACCGATTTTTCTTTTTGGGGGGGAGGGGGTGTTTTATTATAATTATTTGAAACAGAAAAAAATGTCGAAAAATAGTTTTTTTTCAAATATTCCTAAACATAGAAATAAATAAGAAAAACAAAACACTGTTTAGAACATTCTTTTGAGAAGAAAACTCTAAATCCAATGGTGTAAACCATATTGTTCTTTTTCTAAAAACAAAAAGGTACTTCGTTTTAGCAAAGTGGGCTATTTTCCATTTAATTTGCAATATCACATTTTCTATGCAACAAAACGTGATTTTGCCAACAAGAAAATATTTTTATTTTTGCTGCAATAGTAAAAACTTCTTTTTTTTAAAAAAACACTACGATCCCCTTAAATGAAGACAATCTCTTCAGTATCCAGACTCACCATCATCTGTAGCCTTGTCTCTCATGAAAGTACCAAAAAATGAAAGTAGGAAAACTTTTCGTAATATTCTAAATAAATTTTACTTTTATGTAGAATAGAGTATCATTAAATTTTGGTTTTGTTTGAAGTTGCTAATTATAGTCATTTAGTTGTTTTAGACAGAAATGTAATGGTGTTTTTATCAGAAGAGCGCAAAGAGTTGCAAAAACTAAATGGATGAATCATTCGTGCCAACTCTTAGTAATCATTCCCAATTTCTTAATCAAAATGAACTAAAATTTTAAAATCTAAGCTGAACGAATTGGATTTTATAATGGATCACTGAAGGACATATGTGTACTTTAAACGAAATAATGAAGTTTAAATTTACCTTAATGTTATTAATATCTGCGTTTTGCAAAGATGTGAAGGGTTCCTTTACTGCTGGTGGATTGAACCTTTACACTGCGGATTGGGGTACGGAGGAGAGAAGACTAACTAGTACGATAACTTTAAAAAGCTTCTTGACAAAATCAACATATCTGAATATAATTGTGAAATTTGAGAGGAAACAAGATGTTTTTATTCTTTCCTAGCTAACAAGAACGATACAAGAAATATTTGTTTCCTTTCTTTCTGGAATAACAAAACCCTTGATCCTAATTACCTCAAAGTTCCTTGTCAAACAGCCACTTGAGGAGCCTCCCAAGATATTATTACATCACATTTCATATAAAATTGGGATTGATAAAATAGTTTGTGAATGCCAAAGATTTTGGAGGAGTAGCCATTCAAGGAATCTCTCTTGAGCTTTTAAGGCTTTCTGAGGCTAAGATTAGCGTGATATATTCTGTTGGGTGAAAAGTAAACGCAATGATAAATTCTTATAAACTTGAAAGATCGATGACTTAATTCGAAAGAGAACATCAGTGTGTACATTACGTGTTGTAGTTCATGAGTGCTCAAGATATCATTAAGACCCAGAATAGAGGCAGCTAGTAGCATCTTTTGCGTTCATATGTATTCTTCTTTCGTGATGACATTGGTGACGTCAGTGGTGAGAGAATCCATCAGAACATCGGAATAATGGAGAGAACATAATAGGAAAATGGAATAATGTAATGATGAGACTAGATATGGTCTTAGAGAAAAATGAAAGCGTTTATACTAGAAAAGTACTTCCTTTAAAGCACTTCGAATATAAATATTTTTTTACAATTTTGGTACTTCTTTACTTTACATTTCATATATACGTTGTAATATGTGTAAATATACGATTACTCTGTCTCAATGTTGAGACAAAATAGGAAGATAATGGCCTAGATATATCACCCTATAGAAAGGTGTCTTATATAAAGACTAAATGGTAATCTAAGAAAATGTATAAAAATACTGATCATAAGACAAAATTGTCAACATATTTGAATTTGGAATAAAAATTTCATCTAAACACATCAACAAATGCATTTACTAAAAACATTGTTAAATCTATTATTTATTTACTTGATGTACCCAATTGTACCTTAATATTTTATTCTATTATGTAGCGATTACCTTTGCTACAAGTTTACCATGTGATTAATGCATTTGATATAGTCCTCAATGACCTTTGTAATTACAAGTTTGTTTTATGTCACGAATTTTACAATTTTGCATTAATCTTATGATTTACAATGTACATATTATGTAATCTTATTTTCCGTCTTATAAAACTTATATACACACACTCAAAAGCTTTACTATTTTCTCAGAGGATTTGTGATTTTGGAGCAATTTCTTTTGTTTCCTATGAACAAAAAGCGAACTTTCCCCTCGCTTAAACCTAACTTGCTTTTGTATTTCCCGAAAAATCGAAGGTTCCTACAGATGTGGAGAAATATCATTTCGCGGCTATTTGCTTATGAGGTTGATAAAGGTGTTAACTCGAGCTCGCACCGATCCGAGAAGCAGAAAGAAATTTGCCTTTCGTTTACATTAGCCCGTGTCTGCATTCCAATGCTTGATTAAGTAAATATCATTCGAGGTACATATTTGGAACTAATATTTTTGATGTAGGAGTGGGTCCCCAAGTTTTCCCTTTTGTGTTACACGAAAACTTACCAGGCCAAATGTTCATGATTGGCGCCTTAAAATGTATAATAAGCTCCACCCAACAACTTACATCTATTTATACTTTGAAAAACAAGCATAATTTGTTTGTTAGTAGAACATGAGATTGAAATTACACTTCACATTTACATTCCACCTATTGAGCGGGGAACGAGTTACGACGAAGTGATTAGCGTTCCTCGTTAGGATCTGTTAGGATCTTATGGTAAGATTTAAAAGAGCTTACGTCACGTTTTAATTATCGAATTGGTATTATTAACCTGTGTGTCAAATACACACGGACGATAAGGACGAAGAGCTTAAGGTTGTCTGGCCTGACCTAACCTCAGAGTATCTCTCTCTCTCTCTCTCTCTCTCTCTCTCTATATATATATATATATATATATATATATATATATATATATATATATATATATAAATATATATAGAGAGAAATAGAAAATACAAATTTTGTGGGTAGCAACCACCACCCGAAGGCTTTCTTTAGTTATATTTTTCTTTTACCTTTCAAAAACATTTTGAAAGTAGTTTATATGACCATCTAGTACAATAGAGAAATTTGACGGGCATTCGCACATGAGTCAAGAAAGGTGACTTTTTTTACAAGAAAAGATAGGCACGTGTAAGAAACAAATATAATTGAAAGGAAAGGGCACGACCATAAAACGAGAAATCATACTGTCAAGACATAAATAACGGCAAGAAAATTAACCTGAATTATCCTGGCTGGAAATCGAACCTGGGTCTCCTCGTTGTAAGTCAGATGCTTTACTATTAATCTAACAGGAGCAGAGACAAAAATTCACCTAAAACTCGCGTTTCTTTTTCATTAAAAAAACTAATTCTTCCTGTCCATGTGTTCAATCACGGCGTGTTTCTCTTTCTTTTGTACAGTAATGTTATATAGTCTAAAATACAAGCCTTCTGTATCTTTCTTTCTGCGTTTAAAAGGTTTTGGAAAAGAAGAAATAAAATAAGGTGAAAGCCCTATGGTGGTTGTTGCCACATGCAAAACTGTATTTGCATTTCTTCGTATATTACTTGTACATAGATAGTGTGCATTTAAAATGTGATGAGATTAGAGATATGTTGTAAAAATCCTTTGGAGGTCCTTACCTTAAAGAGATACTGGGCTTGATAGGTTGACAATTTGGTGGTGTTTGAGTTTCTGTTGCTGGTAACTTTATGGAAGAGCATCTGATTGGGAATCAGAAGACCCAATGTTCCAAGCTAGGAAAATTCATTTATTTTCTTTGTGTTAATTTTGTCTTCTCAGTAAGGATTGAATTCATTGTGTGGTCTTTTACTGCTATTAAGTCTAACTTCTCTTTCACTTATCTTTCTCTTTCTCTATATATATTTGTATATATATATATATATATATATATATATATATGTATATATATACGCGGCTATAATGGTTCAGATACTTAGGTTTGTCGGAAAACTTCCAGTAGCTTTAAGCCAAATAATGGAAACTAATGAATGAGGAATAAAAGATATAAATTAGGCATGACTATAATTTGTAAATACACATTATACATGTTCGCATGCATTAAACTACAAGTTACGTGCAAAAGACCATTTTTATTTCAAATATAGGGTGGGAAAAATGACCCGGACAACGAAATTTATTACTTATATCTCTGAGACCTCCACTAATTTAGGTTAGTAATATACTTCCAATCAGAAATTATTCGTAGGGGAAACTATATATTAGGGCGTAGTCTTACAATCAATTTTAAGGAACATTTCAGGCATGGAGGGCAGACCAACCAAAGTTGGAATCGAAAATGATAAAAATTTGAAAAAATCGTAACTTCCCCTTTTGGAGGGCCAAATTGTGCCTAAAAATTATCTTTTACGTAGGTTGAGGCTGGTTGAATTCAGTTATTATATAGTTCACGGCTCTGAAGATAGAAATGGGTAATTTTCGTATGGGAAGAAAATTTGCACTTTATCTCTTTATGTATCTAAGATTTAGGTAATTTTAGATTGAGGAATTTTTATTTGTAAACTACTCGGAGGCCACTATAAATTACTCGATGTATGACGAATTTACAACATATTTACCAAGTATTTCCTATCGAGGGATATGGCTTCACCTGTTTGAATGTATTTTATAGATTCACTCATCACTTGTATTATTTAAGTTTTATACTAACGGGTCTTTCTACGTTGGAAGATATATTAGTATGTAAAAGACAAAAAATACCAGAGAAACAAAGATGTTATACTTAAAGTATCCGAGGCCGTTACTAAGATTTGGAAAAAAGCTAGTATTTCAATTCAACCGATCAGGATTTTGAAAACTAAATTCCTCCAATTGGTGGAGGAAGCGTCTGTGGTTTTAAAACAAGGAATGAATGCCACTAAGAGTAACAAGTTTATCTCATCATTGAGTCAAACTTTTGATATAGCAGGCTGCTAGTGTCTGATCTCTTTGATTGCAAATGCGAAAAGAACATAAGTGTGCCACGTCGAGAACATGAATTTCTTATTGACCAAAGACTTAGGTTCAAAGATCTCCTAGAAATGAAGATTCCAAGATAAGTAGTTGACCCATTTGAGACAAATTCAGCTGATGGTGAGAACATAATACAAGAAAACCTTGTTGAGTTGCAGAGTAATCAAACTGCTCGAATTAAATATAAACACGGACTCCATAACTTGTAGGCAAGTAATGAAATTGCAGACAAGTTTTCCTTGATCTAGGAGAATGTTAAATTATATATTATTGCCTTTCCAACGTCTTACCTAGTAGAAACAGGTTTTAACAGAGTTTCTCAGCTATGATTAAAAGAATGAAACTGTTTAGAAATTGTAAGTCAAGGCGATTATCTTTTGTCTTTAACAAGCATGGATCCTCACATAAAAACATGTGCTTAGCTGCATCAGCCTGCGCTAAACAAAATTTGAGACTCAATTTTGTCATAGTTTTTCTTATTTTGAAAAGGGTTTATATCAAAGTCAAAGAATTTTATCTTTGTCTTTAAATTTTTAATTTTTTTATTCGCCAGTGAAAGCTTATTGCTTATATATTATAACAGAAAAATTTGAAAATATATAATAGTTATAAATAATTGTTTCATTGGAGATGCAAAATATATTTGATGCTGGTGGACTTGTATATGCGCAATAAATAGACATGACTGGTATCTTTATTGAATATATTATGCATATGTAGAAGAGAAGAATTCTGAGAGCTGAAATAATTTCATGGGCCACAAAAAAATTTCAGGTTCAAAGTGGCCCATGGGTTAAATGAGGTTGGGAAATCCTGTTGTAGATGATAGGATGGATAAAACTGCAAGTTACATGCAAAATATCAATTTGATTACAAATATATGGTAGTCAAATGATCCGAACAGATAATACAACAGACGTTGATGAGAAGGTAGTGTGATATATGTAAGTTACTGAGCAAATAATTTTCGATTGTTACAATATATTTGTACAAGGTATGTAGACCTTCACTACAAAATACGAACTGACATCTTCTGCCACGGAGTGCACTAATCGAAGGCATATATATATATATATATATATATATATATATATATATATATATATATATATATAATTACCAAAAAAACTTGCTCAGCATCATACATTTCATATATTTTTCAGTTATTTAGTGATTTTAAGAGCGTTCCTACTAAATATTATATAGCTTGTCGTGATAAGTCATGCAATTTTATTTTATAACAGGTCTACAACTAGAGTTAATCACTTATCTACAGTACGTGTATACCAATAAAGTATATAGATTATATGTATTTATGTTACTAGAATAGGATCAAAGAGCAGTCACTGAACATAGGGAAGGTTAATTCTTAGATTATCGTTCTGATTCAATTGATGAGTAAACACTGAATAAAGAAAAAGGAGTTAAAATAATCGGAAAATCTCCTATGATTTATTCCTATTTTTATTTATACATCCTTTGTTGTGCGGAATTTGTTTTATTATCTGACCAATTGTAATTGATTTCTTTTGTTTATCCGAATTTAAATAATATTAGGTTATCGTGAAATTAATGTCGTATTTTCTAAATTTAAAGTATAATAATGTATTATAAAATATATTCAGCAAAGTAGTTAACAATCGTTTCTCATCTTTTACCTAAACAGTAAATCAATTTCTTTAACAATATATTCAGTTTTGATGAAATATTGGCGATGATGTCCTCTAATTGATGTTGTGATGCCAAATCAATTGCAATTTCATGAAAAAAAGTGTGGTGAATATGGAACATGAGCAAGAACCTAAGCACATAATACAATATTTTTTTTTCCATCGTCCAACGTTACACCTTGGGGAGTAATTTGTGAAGAAGTAGGAGGTAACCTTTTCCATTTATCAGTATATCACGATTTCGCCTTTAAGTTTCATTTCAACGTCTCAAAATTCGCAAGTGAAAACTTTGTCTTTCAAACACTTACGCGAAATCCAAACAGCAATTCTGGTTACTTAAAAGTATCTTTATCGAGTTCCTTGAAAGAAAAGAGCATTGCTAGCTTAGCTTCGCAAAGTTCCAGGTATTATAAAAGATAAAAACTCTTTTACATTACTAAGGTCATCTTTAAAAATTCTTGCATTTAATTTTGAATAATTTAAATATTTTTAAAGAGAGGTATTTTATCTCTTCTAAGAAGGAGAAAAACTTCTTGACATTCTAAAAGTTATTATCAAAAACTACACTTTCAATCTATCCTATAGCAACGTACTGAATTAGTTCGATGACTTTTCACATATTGCTTTTATTATATACGCCAATAATTAGTTGGACTTCATTTCGCCAAATTGATGTTGCAAGTGAACGGTCAAGTTTCAAACTAGATTGGAATAATTAACACCATTAATAACTTCTACATTCATTAATGAATCGACTTTAAGTAGTTAGACAAGTCTATTTGTATGTTTTGCTGCTGCATCCTAATGTTCAGAGAATTTAATTACGTAAAATCTATAATAATAAAAATAACCAGGCAATTGATTTGCTACTAAGATTAAAATTTAAAATCCTTAAAAAGGCAGCCATGGTTAAATTTTTATAACTTTTCTGAACTTCGCCAATTATAATAATTGCTAAAATATAGTTATAGAAGATATATAAAAATTAAATTTCTGAACTTCTCATTTGTAATTCTTTTATAAAAAACCATAAATCATAACCAAACTAAGATGAAATTATTATTCAAATACTAAAAAATATCCCTTGTAAACTTATAGTTAGTAAAGATGAGAATGATAAAACCCGTCGTGTATTTATTTATAATTTTTTCTTTTGTCGGTAACACTCGAATCTAATTATTTTGAAAAAAAATGCAATTCATACTTCAACGACTTGGTATTATATAAAAAATAAAGTTTCTTCACTATTTTCTTTCTTTTCTAAGTATAATATAAAACGACTAATATTGTTTATATAAAAAGTACAGTTTCTTCACCATTTTCTTTCTTTTATAAGTAGAATATAAAAGGACTAATATTGTTTATGTAAAAAGTAAAGTTACTTCACCAGTTTCTTTCGTTTATCAGTATAATATAAAACGACTATATATTGTTAAATTATTTAATATAAGATAATCTATATACGTGCGTGCTCATCTCAAAAACGGCTCCACAGATGTTTTAAAAATTTTGCATGCATATGGGGTTGGTGGCCAGTAGTACGAGGGGCGGTGAATAGGTTTTGCAATTCGGATATAAGGAAACGAGATATGAGGAAAAGTACAATTTGAATTCAAAAGACTGCAATTTCCTATTAGAGTCAGCTGTGCAATGTCTATTAACATCCATTAATGCTTTGTTTTTTTTACGAGGGAGTACGTGTAACTTCAAACAAGGAATAACACCCTGAAAAAAAAGGATGTTGGATATCTACTTCCTTAGAGACGGAATGCAAATAAGCCTTGAAATAATAACCGTACAAACTCGAATGCCGGACACTACCAACTGCTAGTCTATAATACCAATAACCGTCGTGTATCATCATCACTTCATCATCATCATCATCATCAATTCATTATCATCATCATCATCGTCATCATCATCACTAACTTTTTGATTTAAGAAGGGGGATTTTCTTTTAGTATTTGAATAATAAGCTTATCGTAGTTTGGTTATGACATGTTTTTTATCAAAGTTATTTCTAATAATTCTTTCATAATATCAAAAAACAAAATGGTGGTGTTCAGAAATAAATATAAGTATGAAATTTCCTGAATTTTTTAAAACCCAAAGAATTTCATATGCTGAAGTTCAGAAAATTTATTTTTATATATCTTCTTATCTGTAACTCTATAATTTAAGATGGGGATTTTTATGAAAATTTGCAAAAAAATTTGGGGTTAGTTGACAAATGAATTTGGGTGTTTTTGAAATTCAAAGGATTGAAATAGTTGAAAAGATCAAGAAGAAGAAGAAGAAGAAGATGATGTGATGAAGATGAAGATGATGCTGAAGAGGATGAAGATGAAGAGGAAGAAGATGAAAATGAGGAAGATTAAGATAAAGAAGAATAAAATGAAGATGAAAAAGAAGATTAAGATGAAGATGAAGATAAAGAAGAAGAAGAAGAATAAACATAAGAAAAAAAGGGCATTCAGACTGTTGAAATAAAGATTCTATAAAGGGGATTAAAAAAGCGGTTAAGATTACCAAATAAGGCCGTAGGCCACCACCCCACAGGCGTGCCTCTGTAACCAAGCTCTTCCTGTTAAAGTAGAGAACAGCGACTTGTATAACTATATTTTAGCAACGTGATATTTTGAAAGGGGGAAAATCTGGTTTAGAGTTCCTTTTTAAGATTCTTATAATTGGCGAAGTTTAGAATTTTTTAAAAAATTTAACCATGGTTGCTTTATTTTAGATTTTAAATTTTAATCTTAGTAGGGAAACGCAAATTACCCCCGTAGGGTGGAATAGCAAAGCCATTGCCTGTTTTGTTAATAAATTTTTATTCTGTGAGTAACACTCGAATCTACTTACTTTTAAAATTTTGTGATTTATATTTCAACGACTTGGTATTATACAAAAAACTAAATTTTTTTTCTTTTATTAGTATAATATAAAACGAATAAATATTGATAAATCATTTAATATTAAAGTAGGTGTTTTTTAATCCCCATTTCATTTTAAAAATTACAATTATTTACAATTACAATTACTTAAAACTTGTATAGATTTTTGGGGATACCCCGAGATATATATATATATATATATATATATATATATATATATATATATATGTGTGTGTGTATGTGTATGTGTGTGTTTTTGTGTAACAATAGAGATCGAATTTAATTATTTCATGTCTATTCGAATATTGGGAATAATAATGAGTTGGGCAAAAATATATGATAAAGAAACTGAAATAGATATACAAATGAATATTGATGTATTATAGGTAGAAAGTTATGTTTTTTTTCAATTAAAAACAGTTTCCACGAATGAAATATAGTTCTAACTTTAAGAAAATCCGTCACTTTTGATGTTACCGATACACTAGTATACAAAATAATTAATAGAACTATCTCTAACGCAATGATATTTACAGTTAATCCAGTGTGGATCTTTTGGACATTTATCACTAATCGATGAAAATAATAAAGATAATGAATAGTAATTGCCCCCAAACTGAACCTTTCGAGACACCGCTGAAAAGAGCGTTCGATTCAGACTCACGCTTTCCAGTGCCTACGAAGGGTACGAAGTAAAATGCTTTGTTGAGCTCAGAGGTCAATATGATTCTGGCAAAAAAATGACTAAGTTAGGCAACGAAGAAGAATGAGATTAAATACTTGTCTAAAGTGACTAAATAATTCAGGAATCAATTTAGCCAGTTGGGATTTCGATCTATTTTAATCCCGAAGACACTCTACATATATTGTATATATAATTGAAAATCACAAGACACGTGATTTCTAGATATACTTAAAGGCACAAGGAAATGAAAATTGGTAACACAACCCCGAAAAACGCTAAGGAGAATATTACATGTACCAATGAAAGCTTAAGAAGGAAAATGGGAGAAGTATAGAACGGAAAGATAGGGCAGACTATTTTAACCGTTATATGAAAATAAATAAAGAAGTTGGATTTGAACCTATGTCATTAAACGCTCATTGCCTATATGACCACGACGCTAATCGCCAGAGCTACCATCCTCAAACCCTCAAAGCCCGTGCACTCTTCTACTGGAAAAACACTTGTCTTGTCTCTCACTGGATAAAAGCATACACTTCGTTATTCAAAAGTCTTCTTGAATCAACCTTTTGGGGAGTTGAGGATGGTAGCTCTAGCGATGCGCGTCTTGGTCGTATAAGCGATGAGCGCTTAATGACACAAGTTATTTTCATGTAACGTTTAAAATAGTTTACCCTCTCTTTCAGTTCTCTACATCTCTCATTTTCCTTCTTAAGCTTTTATTGGTTCATGTAATATTCTGCTTAGCGTTTTTCTGGGTAGTGTTACCAATTTTCATTCTTAGGCTTATAAATACATATTGTATACATATATATATATATATATATATATATATATATATATATATATATATATATATATATATAATATATATATATATTTGCCGCACTCAGCCCTGCACGTTCTATGCAAAAGGAACACTTTCGTAATCGCATGTCTCAATGGGTGTTACCTGCACGTTCTTTATTATGTTTAAATTAAGACGAAAAACTAACGAAGAAACTATAAAGAAGATTGTAGAGATTAAAGAAAGGAAAAAATCTAAAATATATATATATATATTCCCCTGAATCCAAGTGCAAACATTATAGCAGAGAGGGCAGTTATTTCTCCACATGTAATCTGCATTACGGTTAGTCACGGTCCGCTTCACACCCTGATGTGGTGTTATCCTTTTAATGTTGTTTCAATTGACCACCTTCACCTCGTTTTGCTAAACTTGGTAATTTTTTCATCCTTCGCCTCCTCTAGAAATAAGTAGTCAGTTTCAACTAATCTCTGGGAGATAAAACTATCAATATTGTGGATATTCAGGTCATTTAATGCTTTCTTTCAGAAGTTTGGGTCATTTTCACACGTGTTTGACTATTTTTTAAAAAAAGGGTAATTTTTATAATTCGTTCAATCTTTTAGCTCCTCGAAAACTTACAACACCTATTGACATAATAAAAAAAATGAAGACACCTGGAAAGTAAGTCAACACCCAAGGTTATGAAAAATATTAAAGCTAGAAATATTTTATTTTTCTGAAGGATCATTCGAAAACTTTAATGTATTCTCTTTTTGTTTACATAATTATCTCCCTTTTTCCCTTCTTGTCTCAATTGTTATAATAAATTTTTCTTATATTTAACTAAGTTATTTATTATCATGTAGTGTTTGTATCAAAGAATTCAAATGTTCTACACTAGCTTATTTCTGACAAAGTCATTACTCTTATTTTAATTTAAAAATAATCTTGTAGATCCCTCCACCTGAGTCGTTATTCCTCTTTAAATTTTTTTCTTTTCTTTCTCTTGTCCCCTCATAGTATGCCACACATAGATAAATCACTGATAATAGAGGTATAACGATAAAACCGGAGAAATCCCAAGGATTTCACACAATGGCAATTGGATGCTGTTAGACAACGTTAATCTGTAGATCGTGTGTCTTTTGAGTATTTTCGTTTGTTGTGGATAAAAGGCAAATTGTGACAGGTAGTTCTAATATTTTCTCTTTCTCTCATTTTAAAATAACAATTTGAGCATGGGGGAATGTAAGGTACAATAGCCTTTTCGCATTTGAATAGAGAAACGCAGAGATCTTAGCAGGAAAATTAATGAGTGGTGAGTAATTTGTTTTAATGGTTAACATATTTGTGTTTGTAGTTGATCCTGAAAGTTTCTGCCGCCTTGTTTAAAAGAAAATATTTGTTTAAGTGAATTTAATAATGTTTATATGGACAATTATATTCTACAACCTTCTCCAATTATTTGCTTTATAAAATCAAAAGAAAATGATTTCAAAAATTTAGTCTTGCTATAGAAAATAATTTAAGCTAACTAAGCACCTATCCGTAATCCACCACAAATTTGACAATGCTTACAAAGTTATGCACTCACTTTTCTTTTTAACAAGATTTAACTTGTTTGTTTCTTTCAAAATTTACTTATTTACGGTCAAATGATAGCTTAGTCCTAGCTAATATCTATATAGGTTAGCTTAGTCCTCATTTGTCACCTGTTTGGCAGGATGTTGTTAGCTTAAAATATTTTGCATAGATATTATATGTAATATTTTATATATTTTTGCTTGAATAAAATGGGAAAATAGTGTTGGACAAAATTGTTAGTCGAAAGTTAATTATACTTAATCCTTAAAAATAACTTCAAAAGGGCACGAATTTCGCGGATGGCTTCATACAAATCCTTAGAACTTTTGTTTCCACCTCCGTCATTCGCTTTTAATTGAACAGGCTTCACTTCTTCTCTGTGCGTCTATTAGCACCACTCTTCGATTTTTTATATTCTCAAATTTAGTCCTTAAAACATACCTACACCACTGCGATCATATCCATTTTTGGAGGGTTTTGAAGTCATGATTACAGAAAAGCAGTGACATATAATGGAAGATTTTTTAAAAGTAAATTTCATAATATAAATTTGAAACGAATAGCAAGCCAATAAATGATTATATAAAAACGCTCATGGATTACTAAATTGTTGCTGAAACAAGAATAATACCAACAAAATTTCTAAAGCAGAAATAAGCTCGCTGTCATCTTCTTTTACTGAGCTCTGAAAATATATTTCACATCCTGTACAAGTGCTCAAGCAAAGCTTCGAAGTCATGTGTATAGAGAAAGAATCGAAGAAAATTTGAGGAAAGAAATATAGAGAGCATAATAAAAGCAGAGAAAAAATATGGATATCCAAATTGTAATTATAATATTAATAAAATTTGTCGATCAATAGATTATATATACATATAGATCCGCTAAACGGTGTTTGACATGATATGAGTAATTAAATTTGTTTTTAAGTGATTAAGATTACGAAATATTTAACAAATATTTGGGAATCTTAATATATTTTGGTTACTCCATTCTTAAAATATAGAGAGCATAATAAAAGCAGAGAAAAAATATGGATATCCAAATTGTAATTATAATATTAATAAAATTTGTCGATCAATAGATTATATATACATATAGATCCGCTAAACGGTGTTTGACATGATATGAGTAATTAAATTTGTTTTTAAGTGATTAAGATTACGAAATATTTAACAAATATTTGGGAATCTTAATATATTTTGGTTACTCCATTCTTAAAAAAAATAATAAAAAACTATGAAATTCAAAGAATGAGAGAATTAAGAAAGTGAAGTTACACGTTGTTTCCAGGTTAGTTACAGAGCTCAGGAAAAGTTCCCGTATTGATGAGATTTCACAAAATATCTAACCAAAATCAATTAAATTCTGTTATTGTCTCGGGTGGATATAATTTTTTCTTAATCTCACATTTGTATTCAACTAGAGAAATCCATCTTTACCATTTTAATTTTGTGGCTACGAAATAATACTCAATTATTTGTGTATCATATATGGGACACATTGGCTGAAATAACTCATCGCAAGATTCGGAAGTGCAAACGCCACTGCCCAGTGTAAGCTTGACTGGGTAAGGTTAGTCAACGGATGGATTGAGTTTACAACGGTTGTCAAACTTTATCGTGCCTCTTGGTTGGGATCCAGTGGTACACTCTCCTTCCTGCGACCGGAAGCGGAAGTCATCTGCAAATCGTGCCTGACGGGCAAATAAATAAGTAGCTAGTCAATTGGACATGAAGATGGGATAGTCAAGAAAAATTATAAGGTCATCTCATACGTAATATAGACTTTTTTCTGTTTGGACCAGCTTAATCTTAATGGTAAACCTTTTTCAAGACTATCAGAGGAATTTGATCACTATCTTTTAAAAATAGCATGTAATTAAATCCAATTGTAATGGTTGAACAAGGGCTGAAAAACTACATTTGACTCATTCCACTGGGCTTTGTCATTTAAGAAAGCTAAGCAATGTTTCACGATTATGGCAATGGTTTCTTCACGACCTTGTAGAGATAGACATGCAACAAAGAAATGTGATTAGTTCATCACTACCTGCTCAAGTAAAAAGGAAACTGCTGTTGCGTAAGCCTGGAATTGGTGAAGAAAATTTGATTATATATAATAATACTAAGCATACTATGCAATGGTTCATTCGTGGGGGAAAATCAATACCACAGCCGAAACATAGCTTCAACCACGTAAGTACTCTTGTGTGCTTGGTTGTATATGAATGTCATAATCAATTTTGAACTTTTTAACTCTAATCAGATTAGCACCAAAGACGGTTACTGTGCTAAGTTGGTCCGTTTACAAGCATTAATTGAAGAAAAAGGCAATCATTAAACAATGAGAGAGGGGTGTTGTTTCATTAAGACAATGCACGATCTGGATTGCTGTGTAAAAGTTTTCGTATGATGCATGGCTGAAATGAGGAAGATAATTTTAGAGATTCAAATTAACTTTATAATATAAGAAATCTTTGATTTTATTTGGATTAATATTATATCATTCTAATGAGTAGATGTAGTGATATTTGTTCGGTTGGAAATCTTATTCCTTATATGTGGTTATGATACAAACGTTTCGTCTCTCACCAGGGAATGAAGTGGAAATATTTAATTCACTTGGATCTGACGGAATTATATTACTGGATGCGCCAATCCATCCAACAAAAAATATCATAGATTGCCGAGAGGCGAAGAAGTAATTTATTTGGGGTAAGGGGGTGTTTTTAAGGCTAATTAGCAGGCAGTCATATCTCGTAGCGAGAACGCTACGGGATATGGCAATCCTATTTTTTTAGCCCTCCTTAAATGTGCAGTCCCAAGTTTATGCAGGTTTAAGCAGGCTAAGGATAACGTCGATTCCGTAGCTTACAGAAACTAATGATGGCATTTGCTCAAAATATTTTGACAAATAAGTTCTTAACCCTGGAACACAAACCTGGGTTGTAGTGGCTCTGGAAGATTTGCCTGACAGTTTATACACCTCATACATGTCTTTGAGTCTTATTTACGGCAGCACTCTGCACACCGTCCAGGTAATACCTACGCGCTGAAACTAATTGATCTACTGGTTATTTTGCAGCGCCCATCGATGGGAGGTCACATACTGCAGTTATCAAAACTCTTAAAAGGCTTGGAAGCGTGACGGATAACAACCTCTTCTCTGCCAATGGCCTGATGAACTTTCCTACAAAGTATAGCATGATTTGACGGCGATAGGCAATTTTTGTGTTTCCTGTCCTGGCTTGATTTCCTGTATATACTATCGTGGAGTTTATAACAGCAGCAGAAATCATCCAGTAGATAATAAAAAGGGGCCATATCCTCGTTTTTCCGCTACATAAGTAAATGGCGCACATCTCGTCAAATGCGTCAACTCACCCTTTAATGCTATTATAAATTTAATTATTTCAGTGTTTTCTTTCTCTCTAAGAAGTCCTTGGGTATAGAGAGTAGATATCAATAGCACATTCATCTTATTAGTCTTTCTAATCAGAAAAACATAGGACAACATAGCCTTCTCTTTGGTATACACAAATGCCCTTGACTCCCGCTCACGACCTTTTGGCTCCTCATCTTTGTTGGTACCTCTTTCTTACTTGCCTTTAGTTTTCCTACTAGTATCATACTATAGTTTGTCAGAAGGTATATACTGGTGCCAGTTGCGTAAACCAATTACACTGCACAACAAATTTTAGTGTCAAGGAAATAAACAGAGATCACATTTGCATTTTATTAGAATGGAATTGAGTGTCTTGAATTCGAATCTGATAACCAAAATTTCACATCACCTAACATTTTCTTGGAAATTGTCGATTTATTAATTATGAAATTGATACCGAATTCAACAAATACCATAAATGTATTTGTCTCCTAAGGTCAGACTAAATGTGCGCATTGTAATTGTTTCATGAATATATAATGAATCAGCATATTTCTTAACATTTATAATGTATTATCGCACATTTTAGTATTTCCTTCTTCGTTTGTACGACGTCTCAGGTGTGTCAAGCTTGATTTCCTAGCAGAAATAAGCCAGCAGAGCATGTCTCCAATTTCTATTATCCCTGTTTTCCATTGACGATATATTTTGATAGAATCTCTCTTCATGTCCATCAATTGCATCCAAATTCTCTGGGAAGAAGGACAGATGACAATGAAGAGAGTGTATCATCAGTGACATATCGCATCCGAGATCTTGGTAGCACTTGATTAGGCTCTCCAGTATATGCTCTCGCTGGGCCCCTTCTTTGAATGCATGCCAGACCGCTAGCTCAGTTTCATCCATTATCGCCTCTAAGTCTTCATAAGCTATAAGTTGACGAATCTGAGGGCCTAGGAATATGCTTTCTTTAATCTTAGTATCACGTATTTTAGGGAAAGTTGCTTTGAGGTACTGGAAACATAACTTGTTATTTGCAGTGCTTAAGTAAATTACTTTATTACGCTTAGTTCTATATGCAGTGATTACAAAATAATTGATCTGGTACGTGATATAGTTCTTACCTTTTCTCTTGTGACCTGCAGTGAAATGAAATAAAATCAGACCAAAAATAGATATTATTGGCTGTGTTCACTTGAAAATATATTAAAGAAGAAAACACATAGAACACCCACCTTTAATATCTGTTAAGCATAAATAGCAATCCATTCAATGTCTCTTTGGCCCTCTCTAGACTTTGAAAAGGCGAATATAAGCATCTCAGGTGAAGCATCAGTCAAATACAAGACTAAGAATGAGGTGAGACTCCAGCACTACCAGATATACCAAATTTAGAAACAAATCTGGGTCAGGGCAGAGTCGTGGATTGCGGCAGAATTGCACCACCCTAGTCTTGGCTAAGGAAATCCGAAGCCTGTTTGCTTCGTTATGGCGAGAGATGCGGTTCAATACATCAGACTCAGCTGTATCGGTAGTGACACTATCCTCGGAATCAGAGCTTGAACCCATAGTGAAATCAAAAGAAACATTGGAGTATTGAACATGTTGCTTGTTCTAACGATTGATGCCTTTCAAATTTGTCATGCAGAAGTAGCAGTCAGTGACGTGATAATTCCTTCCTGCCACATCATAGGAACACCAAATGGCAAACTCTTTCTCTTCATATTACTCTAATCCCGTAAATTTCCCACACATGTTTTGTTCTCCATGAAATATGGCGAGCGAATGGATTATCCTGGTCCCCTAGTTTCCCCCTCAAATTAAGCATCATATTCCATTTTTTTACAAAAAATAGGTGAGTTTTGCTTAACAGGATGAAAGAACGACATCGCAGATGTAAATAAAACGATTCGGGTGATTCTTACACGTAAAATCTAATGTAATACGAATCTGACCAGAAAAAATGAATAAAATAGGTTATGTATGTTAACTCATTATAAGATGTTAAAAAGCACAAGTAATAAATGGTTGGCCGATAGCGCAATTTTAGAATATAGTTTTTAATATAAATCGAGCATATCTTAGAAACCTGACCTAACAAAAAAAACTGATTATATTGTTAAATTCAAAATGCAAATATAATTCTAAATCAGTTAGAAAAACTATGACATTTGAAAAGAAGTCTTAAAACGCAGGCCAGTGAAATCTTTCTTTATTTTCTGTTATTATCTTTTTCTCTCCTTTTTTATTGGATAGTTTCTCTTATACTCTATATTGGGGAACAGTCTCTTTCTCCTTATCACGAGTGATCAGGTCTCCTAATATGCTGTGAACCTGTCTCTCTCTCTCCGTTTACCGTGATAGTCTCTTTCCTCACATTTTTCTGTGATTGCCTCTCTTATATTTCTCTCCTTTTAAATAATTTCTGTGACCGTCTCTTTCTTTAATGTATGTGATCATTTCTCTGTTTTTCCTTAATTCTGATGACGTCAATCTCTCTAATTCTTTTTTCATTTTTCTTTAAATATTTCTTTCTCATATTTTCGCAACATCTTTTAATTTGACTATCTTTTATGTACGTCTTTCACTTCTTTCTTCTGATCGTTACCATATTTTCCTTATTTTCTGTAAATGTCTCTCTCTTTTTTCATTTTATCTTCCTCCTTATTTTCTCTTATATCTCAATCTATTCATTTCTTTATTTTGTTGCACCTTTACTTTTTCCCTTTGCTCTGTGACCATCCCTTTTTCTTTCTTCTTTGGTACCTTGTCTCCTTCCTTGTTTTCTCATATCGTCTGTATCACTCTCTCTCATTCCTTATTTTTTTCTGAACATCTCTTTTTCTTCTCTATAGATGTTTCTCTTTCATTAATTTATTTTCTATTTGCTCTTTTACCGTGTCGAGTGCTCATCTTTCTCTTCTTTCGGCTAGAATCGAACATACAGCTTTCTATGATCGCATTGACTATAATCTAATATATATTTCTGAAATTATGTTTGTATGTATGTATGGGTATAGATGTGACAGCTATAGAATGCACCATAGAGAAACCTCGTAGTCCATCCAGCAAAGGTCACCACTGTGTGTAACTAGATCTGGGGATTAACATAGGCTACTCATATTTTGCAAATGTGGTGCCAACTAGATATGTTAGGTAAGGTTCTAATTGTTAGCCTTTCAAAGTTCAGGGGAGAAATACTCGCGGCTTTAGGTTGATATTAAAACATCAACACTGCACAGGGAAAATTAAAGTTATCCAGACCAATTATGCGACTGCAATGTTTAAAAGACGCGATAACTCCTATTATCAGTGTGCCCTACACTTGAATAAGTTAGATATATCTCGCGTCCATCTGCTTAAGGCGCGCTTTAAATTCTGTGGCTGCCACCCGCATAATTAAATTTGCCTGCCAGCCAACCCGTTTGCTCGTCCTTCCGCGCTACTGCAATGTGAAAATCGTTCTTATTTAGTCCGTCATGATACACTACTCCATTACTCAAAATCAAAATAAAACTTATATTTTATACGTACCAAGTTTTATTTGCGTAATTCAACTCAAGCAGAGAACTTTTTTTGTTCAAGATAGTTTTTTATTCTTAAGAAATGTCGGGTACCTTTGTTATGTAATTTTAATTAGAGAAGGTGTGAGCACAAACGAGATCCAAATTGAGGATGATATTAGGACAAATAGGAGTTCAATTAGAAGAATAGTAATACGCATGAGTTTCAAATTGCTGTGGACCTAAGACGAGAAAGATTCATATTACCATGATTGATTTGAATTGGAAGGTATCTAAGAACCTATGAGATTATAATTATTCAAGGGTATGGGAGTCAAATTGCAGATGTTGTAATCTGGAATGAGATTGGTCAAATTGTATGCAATGTCTACGCAAATTTTATTCAAATGGCGGAAGGAGGAGAGGACACAAATGGAATTCAAATTGCTGAAGATTTAAGTTAAAATGGGATTCAAATATGAAAAGTGTTAAGGGAAAATTGAATTAGAATATTGGAGGTGCGAGCAATAAAGATTTAAATTGTGGTATATTCACGAGTGAGATTCAAATTGCAGGTGATTTCTGCACGAACACGATTCAAATTAGTGAGCAAAGAAGCGCCAATGAAATTCAAGTGTTAAGAAGCGCAAATGAAATTCAAGTGTTGGTGAAAGTAATGACGAATAGAAATGAAATTGTTGGTGATATAAGCACGAATGGAATTCGAGGGGGGTGAGGACAAAGTAGGACACAATTTCGTTTATGTTTATTGATGAAAAATGTACACTAAGGATGAATTACCTGATTATAATGTTACATGGAATATATCTGAGCTTAGTATTCACAGTTTGGGCGGCTTACGCAGATTGACATTCATTTGCATCTTTGCTTCGTATTATTTCTTCACCATAATTCACATTTACAATCCAATGTACTTTTCTTTTCTTTTTAATTGGCCGGCAACTGGGTACGTTGTGTCATTTTTCGAATTAATCCTTTTAAAACGTTCGATCTAGAATCTGTATCGAAAGACGCTCGATCTGTTCCTGCGGCCACAACGTTGTTTCCTCATAACTAACGGCCATTCACGGATGTGCGTAAATTGCCGGGCGCGCGGTGAAACATTTGCTCATTTGAGGTATATTATATGATAGAGTGAGTTTGAGACTCTCCTGAATCTCTCTTTACCCCACAAATATTAATAATATGGTACAAGTAAAGATATTTTTTTGTCACAATATAAGAATTTCAATCAATATGTATCTATATTTATTTGCGATAGAACTTTTTATCGTCACCAACGCGGGGTCACTTTGCTAGTACCAACTAAAAGTTCCCAGTGGAATTTATTATCCTGACTTTTGTATTGGCATATTCAAGATTAAAGTGAACTATCTCCTTCCATTGATACTTCAACGTCACTCACATATACGAACATGAGCCATTAAACTTGGAAGCTGACTATAGAATTGGCATTGTAACGTCCTTTATTATATTAAAGGGTAAAAGAAGAAATACGTGATTTCAACTACGATATTTCAGCCAGAAAACATTGTAAAGAGAATCATGATATTCTCTGTAGTAAGGAATATCTGTACATCCACTCACTTTTCCTGATTTGACTGTTTTCATTCATCTAAAGGAATATATGACTATGCGATTCTTTTTACATAAAAGTTGCCGACTGAATGAGAAATTGCAAAATCTGCATATATGGAGCACTGAAATTATATCGAAATTGTTCTTATTTGGCAAAACGAGTTTTATCGAATCTGAGAACTGCATTGCGCTCAATATCTTTCGTTACCAAATTGAAATAGCAAACCTAGAACAAAGATCTGTATTTACTTTACGAACTATTTAAATGTTTTATTTTAAACGCAACGCATTAATACTATCCCGTTTATTATGAATAAACACATATATTCTTCTTGGTAAGTTGGTTAAAAGTTAATTTTTATTCAACATGACTTAGTTTTCTATTTAATGAAATAAATAAAAATAACTAAAATAACATCCACTTTTATGTCTATGACAATATCTTGAATATAGCATGTTTGGTATTTCTCAGCTATTTCGAGTTATATTCTTTATCCTCAATAACATATTTATATATATTTTCCTTATATTTTTATAGCATTCTCAAAGGCTTATATAATTATCTGCAGCTGGTCCAAATAAGGCTGTATATCTCATTGTACGAGAAAACATATTTGAGGATATAGAGTAGAGAGAGACAAGTTAAATGGATTAGTGTTGAATACAACTCATAGCAGTCAAGAGAAATAAAAATTTCGCACCTTACACATCAACTCTTGAAGGAAAGTTAAAAAATTTCAATAGCAACCCAGGTTGCAGATTTTTTATATAATAAAAATTTAAAAGTGTTTTTGTGATGGAAGTAACTATGAGAGCGATTATAATCTCACAATAAAAAAATCGGCGAACATGAAAATCAAGGGCTGCTGACCAAAAAATCGCGTGCTCTCACTTATACTGATTTATAACTTTATGACCTAAAAAACTTTTAATAAATCTCAGACTAGCCAAGGAAGGACCTTGGAATTTATTTAACTCTAAAGAGAATGTAAAATACCATAAGTGTTTCAAATTTCGTTAGAATCGGCCGAATAGATACAATGTTATTACAAAATAATAAAACCAAAATGGGGACCGTCCGACCGACATCAAACATATTGAAATGTAGAGTCGTCCGTGACTAAAAATAAAACGATTAGATTGGACAAAATGAAAAGAGAAATTACTGATTATTAATTGAATCAAAACTCAAATTTCAGATAGTTACAGTAGATCTGAATATCAGATACAAAATAGTATAACGAACCTAAATTACACCGCTGGCGTCAACATGCATGAGTTTAAGGTGTAAGTTGTATCATGCCAAAATGGAAGATTGTAGATCAAGTCAGTCACCAATATTCCAAGTGAAAGAAAGGTACCACTCTTCGATGATCCCCCAGTAATAGGGAATTCTCTCTTCTTCTGTAATATTTCCCAATATTTAATGAATTCTTTTTTTACTACGACGACGCATTAACCTAAAACAGAAAGGAATGCCCCTTCCCCTTTCAAAGAGAGCTTAGTGAAGATATTAAGGAGTAGAAATTAGCAGACCTTAGGTAAGCTAAGAGTTAGGCTCCTTGTAACAACGGAGAAGTCCCTATAATAATATGCTCTGTAATATTTCATTTTAACTGGTCTCCTGAAGCAATACTCTCAGCTTCTATTTTTATAAAAGAAACATTACTGCCTTAATTGATGAACTTTCATGGCGAAGTCGCCATGATCTAATCTTTTGTTGTCACTTTTCTACCTTTGTCATTTCCTCGCAACTCATTTCTTCTCATTCCCTCAATCACTTTACATTGAGAGAAAGCTGAAAACAGTCTCTTTTCTGCTTTCTGCTGCCTACCTCTTTATTTCTGCTGCCTCGTATTTCCTACTTTCTGTTTTATGCTTTAGGACTCCTACTACCTAAATTAATTATTCTCTATAGAGGAAAATTTTCACAGCAGACTTACCATAAATGATCTTACTTGCTGGTCAGTCGGAATAATACCATCGATTCAATTGCGATTAATGAGGAATTTCATTTACTTCCATTTTCCATACCATGCGATATCAGATGCCTATTCAATTCTAGTCATTTCAATCAATCTTTAGAAATTGCATTCATTCCTGTTCATTGTAATTTAGGTGATTCTCATTTAATCCACACACCCAAATTTTTATTAAATTTATTCTGTACTTCACATTCGAAGCTATTATTTTCGCGACCATTTCAACTTCTACTAATGTAACTAACAACATATTTTGCTCTATCCATTTGTATATTCTCTATGTGGATAAATTTTTAGTATTTTACTTTTAAATAAATCTATTGCATAAATCAAAACCAGGGTATCCATCTTTTTTTTCGAAAGAAAAAGAAACACACGTTTGCTCGTATGTTATATACAATGTACTTTTCCACGTAAGTGCATAACTTGATATTCAGTGCGAATTGTAAACAAATTTAATAGCATTAAAATTAATATAAACATGAAAATATCGAAAAATGGTAAAATATATAAATCCATTTTCGCCATTAAAGAAAACAACAGAAATATTTCTCCTTTAAATCATTTAAATGAATCCTCATTAATATAAAAAAGGCAAAAACTGCGCAAATGACGAAAGATATGAGCACACTCTTTATGGAGATCCCCCTCCTAATACAATGATTTCAGCGGAACACCCTCTTCGAAGCGCCATTTTGAGAGAGCAAACGTATTATCCAAATCGAGAATAACAAAGAGTCAAAATCAGAATAATAAGAGCACGGAAGAAGAACCTGAGCCATGGAGGTAATAAAATCCATTAAAACCGATTAAGGAAGCTTATATACTGCATGATCTACTGCATGCCAAGATAATGTATGATGAGCTGCATTCGTAGATAGGGATTAAAGCACTCACACGTCTGAGAGTATAGTTACCTACACAAGTCGATCCATATACGAGTATGTATGTAGGGGCAGTCTTTTGCAGCTAGACCTGAAACATAGAACAATGCCCCGCTAACTCGATCTCAGAGTGTACTTTACAACTGGGGCTCATCTGTAGCATTGACAAACATGCTACAGAGGACATCTGGATGATTACGAGCCCTTTCAGACCCACTATACTCAGAGTAACTGCGATTATATATGTTGGACACATATTTACATCCTTTATCTTCCCTCTTTCTTTAGTCTCTCATATATTTTATGCAAGAGATTCCCTGGTTGTTTTTTTTTTATTTTACTTAAAAGAATAGTATAGTTGGTTTAAAAGTTTCCTGATGAAATTCCGTTTAATACTAGCTACATTTACCTACTGGAGGTAAAGACTCTAGTGGTAAAGGCCACTAAGCTCAATCAAAGTTCTTTAAGTCAAAATATCTGGCAATCAAGAAACTACAATGTTATAAAGTGCATTTGTCGGGCAGAATCATGCCATTTAAACCCACTTAGGCTCGTCATATGTAAACTTTGCACCCATATTCATAAAAATGCTAGTATCTAAAAATCTCACATATATATTACTTAAATACCTACGGCTATTTAAACCTCGAAAGGCAGTCTATTCCCATATGCTGGTACAGTTTGACCTTGAAAAGGTCAAACTACAGTTATTTACCCCGTCTCCAAGTAATACATTGCACAAATCAACTATTCTATTATAGGGATAATATTGCCTCAACTCCCCCTTGATATTTTAATTTTCCTGCAGTGGCCTCGTGTCTTATCATCAGCCTCTAGCTCAAAAATCTTATATTTAAATTTTCCATCAACCAAAACATTTTTAATACTGGATACTTTCACCCCTTAAAAATCTTCCTCCTAATGAAAGGATGTTAAGGGCCCTTAACCCGTACATAATTAAGATACTTCAAAGAATGCATCATTTTTATTGTCTTTCTATGTAATATGTCCAGAATATTGATGTCCTCTGCATGTAATGAGGAAGGGTAGCATGCTTGAATATAATATTCCAAGTTTGACCTGGGATAATAATTCCATATATATCTAAATCATAATTAACATTTCCTCTCATCCTCAACTGATTTTAATTGACACCATTCCCTCTCGTAAATAAATTACTTATTTAGGATAACGATGAGAATTACTTTATAATTTGTTCGCAAATGTCATGATCCCGGTTCGTTTATGCACTAGTGCATTTATTTCATCATGAACTGTGAAATTACCCTGCATTTTCCTTGCAAGAGTAGCTTAATTAAAGTATGACTATTTATTGATTGCATCCAATTGTAAACAATAGCAAAAGTTCTTTTAAAATAGTTTTATTTTTATGTTATGTTGTTGATGGTGTTAAATCAATTGTTATCATTGAATATAATGTGAAAATATAAAAAGTAAATACCATATGAGAGTAAAATAATACAAATTACCCTTTGGAGTGTTTATCTTAGCAAGTGATCATTTGCATATATTTAATTCGTAGCCTTAGGCAATGTTTAAAACATAAATATATACTCAATTAATATGAGGAAAAAGTATAATAAGTTTAACAAAACATATAAAGTAATTGTATAAAAATAGAAAAAAAACTTAGATAAAGATAAATTTTAAGAAAAACTGTTAAAATATTCTTGGTCAAATGAACCTTTCTTCTGAATAATTATGAAGAGTCTTTTTAATATTATGTCTCTGGCCACATCTGGCATATTTATTTGTATATTTGTTTAGGTACAGCTTTATTTACTCAATACTAAAGAAGAGATTTCCCTAAATGCTCTTCATCTGGTAGCTCTGGTAAAACAAGGAGATCAAGCAGATTGATTAGTGGTTTTACTTCTTCCTTGAAGTTAGTTAGAGTCTTTGCTTTTGATTTGATAAAAGGATCCCAAGGTGTTAGTTGTAACCATAATTACAAGAGACCTTGCGGCAATTTGAAACTGTGTTAATGGGTAAAGATAAAAAGCAAATAATTGTTGAAGAATTTCCTTCAGTTAACCAAATTTACTCCGAATTTGGAGTATAATTCAGCGTCATATATGACTTTGAATAAAATATAAGAAGTCTTATATTATTGGCCCAGCCAGCGATCGCTAGCAACCCCATGATGGCGAGGTATGGCAAACTCATGCTGTTTTTAGCCTATATAGTGGCACTGAGACGCGATGTGAAAAAATATAGTGTTTTTATCACCTCGCCTCTCGCTCAAGGCTTTCTTTTTCACCTTTTGGTCGCTCTATGCTAAGTGATAGCTGTCACAGTCAACCTCCAAGTTCACCATGCACGTTATTGGTAGGCACTCTCCTTGATAAATCATGAAAAATTTATACCACATATTGTTAATAGTAAATAATATTTTCGTCATTACATTGTGTTTGTATAAAAAACTCTATCTGTGACCCTAAAGCCTTCATTAGGCAACCTCATCAATCATCATGATTCTTGCAAGACTCGTCATGGCCCAATAACAAAATAAAAACAGCAATCTTCTATCACGGACAGCGCAAATAGTTTTTCAGGAAATAAATGCTCCCTCTCTGCGAGCCAACATTTGTGAAACAAAGTTTTATCCCCCATAAAATTCCATCTGGAATTAACCAGTGGAATAGTATTTCCATCACCTCACTACTCCCTCAAGACTCCTTCAATCAATAACAAGTGTCAACATCCATTGTCATCCTCCAAACTTTACATTCACGTGATATTAAGACACTAGACTTGAAAAGCAAAAAGTATTCCTAACTGATTTTTTAAATATTTAAAAATATATTACATAAAGAAATGTGTAGGTATAACCCACTGCTCCTGCATGCAATATCATTAACTTCGAAGCTAATTGCCAGTAGTAATTAAATTAATGTTTCATAATGTATTTATGGATTTCAACTATTACATATTTGTAATATGAATCACCTAATAGGAAAGAAATACAGGTTGTGAATGTTAAAAAGTATCAACTATCACCATGTTAAAAAAGCAAATCTATGTTTATTTTATTGTAGATTATTTAACCAAGTTTTTTAGTTTTGCTTTTTATATATATATATATATATATATATATATAGCCAAAAAATAAAAAAGTCCACAGGAAAATGAAAGGCGGATTGCAAGTACTTTCCAACTTGTTCAGGTCATTCTCAAGTAATAACGAATTCTTAACTGAGGTGGTATATTTGAGAGAAAACAGATTTGTGCCCTGCCTATGTACAGCGACAGGACACAGAATAGAGAAATATTATCAAAGACGGGATGAATCCTGGATATGAAGGGTAAGGGCATATATATAAGGTCTACTTTTGGAAGTTTTAACTGTGAGCAAAGAATGCAGACATTTAGGTCACAAAGCTATGAATACATATGTACATACACATGCAATTACCAATAAATTCAAATAAATAAAAGACAAACTAATTTAGTAAATGAAAGGACTAAGATTTAAAATGGAAAATTTTGGTACAAATAAGCTTTTAATTACAGGAGCCAGTTTAAAGAGACCGGGAGATATATTAAAATTAGGCGAGGAAATAATGAATGAGCATTTGACAATATTTCTTTTAACATAGTCATCAGATTTTTGAATAAATTTAGCCTAATTCCGATTGATAGAGTGACTATTGCAGATAAATAAACAAAGAAAGCACTATTATTTTCACATCTTCTAATATTGTATTTATGTTGGGTTAAGCGTACACGTAATGATTTGCCTGTGTGCCCAAATATATGAAAATGAACCTGTTTTTGCAAGCTGATTTTATTTGTGCTAACACTAACTTCAAGTAGATAATTGCAGCCAATAACTGTGGCTCTATTTATTGAGCTCGGTCGCAGTTCATATATTTTCGTTCATCGTCCGGCTGTCGTCTTAGAGGTGCCTTGTGTCAAAAAATATCATTCATAGCAAACGTTCTCTCGACATCGTTCACATACTCTTGAATCGGGCTAAGAAGTTATAGCCCAAGTTGGTATCTATAATCATAAAAAATTAAAGTAAATAAAATTTAATGTTTACTTGAAACAATAGATTTCTATAGGGATCGGAATTAAGCTGCAATCTATTAAAGGTTTCTGTTCTATAATATTCTTAAAGGAACCAAACATTATCAAACAACTTGGAGCCTGGTAGGTGTAGAAGATTAACTGGGATATCTTATCCAGAGTACAGTACAGGCGTCAGTCTGATCGGTCTCTGGCTAATGTTTCTTGTGCGCACCGATGTCGTTATTTGAATGCTCTTATTCTGTGCTTCTCTGTGTAAAGATTACTTGTGTTTTGCTAGGTTTCTTTATTTTTACCCTTAAAGTAGAAATCGAGAAAGACATACTGCAAGATATTAAAAAATAAGCCATTTGCGGCTAGAAATATTGGGGCAAAACGTGAAACGCCATGAAACCAAGACGACTGTAGTTCATGTATAAATAAAGTGAGTAATTATTATATTGAATCTATATCTCTGTCTTAATGTTACATTATTAGTGCGCATAAAAGAATGCGGTGTACATTACGTCTCTTACCTTCCTTTATACATATGTCTTATGTGAAATCTAATATGAGCCCGAATGACGCTGATCACTTGGAGTCGCCTCTGATATATATATATATATATATATATATATATATATATATATATATATGCACTTTTGAAGTCAACAGCAGTGGCAGGGTTATTGATTTTAAGTTGTATTCTCTTTATTTTTATTAAAAGTTTTTTGTCTCCGTCTTGTATACGAGAAAATACATTCTCAAAAGACATATTTTATTCTGAGACCCTCTTTTGACCCTATTTGGTCATATACAGGGTTGAACAGAAATGAAATGTCTTACAGAATAATAGACTATGTATACCTTTCTACAAATGTAAACATAAGGGATACAAAAGTGATCTATCACAGTTTAGGAAAATTTTAAGCAAAACTAACGTTCAAAACATAGGCACTGCTTGTTTTTCTATATGAACATAAGAGATACAAAATTGGCCAACCAGAGTTAAGGAATTTTTTTAATGACAAACTAACATTTAAATCATAGGTGCTACAGAATAATTAACTTTTTCTGATTTAAGCGCAGCAAAATGACCCCCACATTCAAGGAAACATTTTAGTTCAGATAATGTTCAATAAGTAAAAAGAATTGTGATTTTGTATTTGCAGCGGTCGAGGCGGGGACACAGAGTTATCGGAAGTATTGTTTCTCGCTAAAGTTGCACATTAGTTGGCGGTTTCTTTATTTGGATAATGACGGTTTCGGCCATTCGCATTTTTCTGCTGTTTTTCTAGGCTCAGGATGATAGGTGTTCTTATTTAGCGTCTCACGAGTTACGGTATTTCCGTGAGAGACGGCATGATTTATAAGGTCTCCATTCAGTATGTGAGTCGTCAGTAGCCTTTAGAGATTTGTGGAGGTCACGACGATGTACTTGGAATTGTGATATTTGCAGTCACCGACTTTACACGAATACTCTTACACGATGTTAGTCTCCTGGAAAGCGCTCGCCGGAAGGAGACAGCTGTTCTTCATGATGCAACTACTTTTTTTTTTGTCTTGTAATTTACCATTAGGTTTATAGCTGTATTAGGGTCAATTAGGGTGACATTTCGATTTAAAATGGCTTTGAGGGACTTTTATTCTTCACAGTAACCTGTGTTCATATTTTCCTTGTAATCAAGATCGATGGTATTTTTCTTCGGTGTACACCGGTCACCGGATCCGGCGGCAAAGTTCATTTTTTATTAGATATTGACATCGCTGGATTTCTGTAGATAGCCGTTATTGACTAGAATGCGGGAAACCCAATTCAGTTCAAGATTGACAGCCCTTTACGAGGAAAAATTGGAAATTGGGCTGTTAAACAAGGCATTAATGGCTGATTTCTTGTTGCGTTTAAGACACTCAGGGGTAACGTTTAAACAGAAGCCTAAGTTTTTGGCTTTACCGTACACTTGGTCGTAATTTTTGACTCATGAAAACTAATTAGAATAGCAAGGAATGGAAGGGATCCTTGTTTTTCCGTTTCGTGCTTGAAATTCAAACCCGAGTTGTTCTTAAATGTTTCAACTAGGGCATTAGCTTAATCAAGGTTATCTGCATTCAAAAGTATGTCTTCGATATAGCGCGCATAAATGGGAGGTTTGGGTGCTATATTACTTTTAAAGATCTTGTTTTTAACTGCACCCATGTAGAAATTGGCAAAAGAAACGCCAAGAGGTGACCTCATCACAACGCCATCGATTTGCAAGTACATTTGCCTGTCAGGACTGTAGAACGGGGCTTCTTTTGTGCTTGCTTGCTTGCTTCAGTGTGGTAAATGTTATTAGCAAATCGATGGTCTTCTCCAAATGAACATTTGTAAATAGAGATTCCATGTCCATGGAAGCTAGTACGGCTTCTAATGTAGAAGTTTGAAGGATATCTAGAAGAATAAAAGAGGAGGGCAGCGTGTAGTCTGATGGGGCGTAGGGAGCAATGATCGAGTTAAGATATTTTGCTAAGTGATAAGTCACACTTGGAGTTTGACTTATGATAGGGCGGAGGGGATTTCCGGGCTTATGCATTTTCACATTGCCGTAGGCGTAACCCATTTTATAGGGTTACTGGTGATGTTATTTTCCTAATAATTTTGGTTAGCATCGACTGAGGTATGATGCGAAAGAACTAAGAGTAAAAGTAGGGTGTAGGTAGATTCCACATTTTATTTAGGATACCTAATATAAAATTGTCATAACATCCTTTTCCACGTTCGTCTATCCATCACTTTTCGGAAATACTCAGAGTATCATCACGTGGTGGTGCACTTCCTGGCAACCCAAACACTTTCAACACAATCCGAGACACGTCATTTGATATGAATAGGAAAATGGCATCCATCTATGGATTAAAAAAACAGCCTTAGAATGATAAATGGAGAAACACATAAAACACAAGAACTGTTTTAAATAAAAATAATCGGGCTGATAACGACAAGATAGTTGATAAAAAATGATAATTAGGAGTCTATTTTCATTTATTTTCTTAATTAAATATTATAAATCAGGTACTTAAAATTATTCTTTGTTTGCAGATTAATTTAATTCAACCGAAATTTACTTATCTCTAAAATTCAGGGGGGCGATTCTTTCAAAAGAAAGCCAGACATGAAAGCCTGCTTAATTTCAGTGCTTGAATGAATTATATGATGAATTTTCTAATATGAAAACTATATAATTCGAAAGAAGTTTCAATTTGAAACTCGCTCTAACATACATCTAACATAGCTTTTCATAAAATCTATTAGGACACCTCAGTACTCTTTTAATTACCTTGAACCCAGAATTTCTCCCTAAGATTTTCTTGCAGGATTGTTTATTTTTTAACCCTCATTCATTAATATTTCTAAGTAAGTATGTAATGGTATGTATATCATGTCCATTTACGTGAATTATTCCCAAAATTTGTGTAGATTTTGTCTTCTTCCATCTAGAACGTCATATTTATCGGATTGGGAGAAATCAAGTAAATCAAGATAATCGTAGTATATAACAAATAGTGCAATGGAAAATTCTTCTGGAGGTCTGTGCGGGCCAGTAGGATGAAACCGACTAATCAGTTTGACGGCTGAAACAATCAAAACTTTTACCAGATCCACTTTAATGCTCTTGTTTATTATATTAAAGGAGGGAATTAAATTGATTCAACTGCATTACTTCATTACAGTGCAAATAAAAGAAAAAAGTGTCTAAAAATTGAGTGCTGATCCTACGTCTGTTGTGTATTTAATAGTTTTAAACCTATTCATAATAAGTTTTATTTTTCAGTTTTAGGCGAAAAGTCCTAACGCCATTTTGATAAGTATATTAGAAAAGAATGAGGTTGGAATAGACATATTCATGATAATAACAAGACTCGCCAAAATGTCGAAAAATTGATTATGAATATAAAAGATACTAGAACAATAACGAGCAAATACGTAGTGGCAGATCAAAAACAGCTACAACGAAAACAACTAGTTTTGAGGGAAGGAACTAATTCAATTCTAAGACACTCCACCAGTAATTCGTCGATCCCCAAAACAGATTGAGAGCCAGCTTGCTATTTCCATTTCATCGGTTAACTAAATTAGATAGGCTAGAAAGTGAAGGTCTAAAATAAAACATGAGTTTTGTTGTGTGATAAGAATGTAATAAAACGTAAACAGATTTATTTCATATCAATATATTATCCCTAATAAAATGTAGATATGAAAGAATTCTTTACACAGATATAAAGGATTTCCATTTGGTGGTGGTCACAAGCAGACAAAACCCCGATTTAATGTGCCAGAAATGAGAGATTCTATTCTCCCATCTCTATCATGAAATCGAACTAATCAGTCGGAAAGTAATTTTGTCCCAAGTAATTTCTTTCAAATTGAAAAATAAGACAAGAAAAGGAAATTACGAGTATGTAAGCTACATCATCCTATGAGATAAGAGAGATTTTCTGATTCTCATCAGCTATAGCTGGATGAGGGGTATACTTTCTAAGGAGCCTACCAGCACAGAATTATCTCAAAGAATTTAGGTCGAATTTGATCTGCAATGATAAAAGGCTGCACTATTCCCGTATTGTAATCCAATGGACTGTGCTGATTGGAATTAGATTTAGGCTGCGTGAACCACAATTTGAAATTGGCTAAAAAAGAATCTAAGGAGATATCATTAAGTTATCCAGAGATTTTAGAAGACTTTCTGAAGGGCATGTCTTAGTGGGAAGACTGAGTGAGACTATTTATTTAATTGGGTTTATTTGAGATTTATCTTTTTCTCCACACTATTTTTAAATGCGCATTTGTTAGAATACTAGGTTATGTAAGTTATTGACGCTTGCGGGGGTTATTAACCATACATGAGTGTTCTTGGTTACTGATTATTACTTGCATAGGGTTTTAGAATCATCCAAATGAGTTTTTATCTGTCCATCCAATTTTATATATAAATTCATATGCTAGAATTCAAACAGGAAAAACAACACAAAAAGAAACAATGATCATAAATCGTCCGTTCCCATATTTTTCTTAACCCTTTGAGTCACCTTGATCTATATATGACTCATAATTTAGGCGAATTTTAGTACCAAGAAATATACTCTGCAGCCTTCAGATCACCGTGAGTGATATTTGCTTAACCAATCAGAATTCAGAAAAATCTCCGCTGATGACTAGTTGCCATTAGTCTCCGAGTGACATCAGTCCATTCTTGACTGTTGTGAGTGCCTGTTGTTGTAGGGTGAGTTGCTCTTTGTTATTGTAATAATAATGTCAAGAATGTGGTTCAAAGTGATTTATTATAATCATAAGATATCATGAAAGTAAAATATATAGTGATAAAGTATTTCTCGCCATTTTGTCATAACATAATTCCCTGTATTTTCTTCATGAAAAGATATGACTCATTGTGACGAAATGGACGTAAAAATAGAGTAGGCCTATTTACCTGAGGTGCTTGTACCTCAGTGGTGGGTAGCTCCCATAAGGCATGTTTTAGAAATCGCAGAATTCTAATGTTTATTTTTACATATGACTAATATTTATTCTATTTTTTTTAATCGCAGGGGTCAATAGCTAAAAACAGGTTGAGTGGAAATGACATTGCAGAAGCTATCAATTCTGAAAACTTCAAAAATGAATCAGACGTGAACGGATTGTCGGATGATGAAAATGAGATCGAACTCATTGAGGTAAGCCCTGATGATGAAATGGAAATAAAAATCACAAACGCTGAATGTGCAGGGAATAACGATGGAGAAATTCCTTCAACAAAGAAACCACGTATATCAACTAAACAAAATTTTTCTTGGGTTAGAAAAGATTTTATTCCTTCAGCGTCGATGGAAGTCGTTCATGATTACAAATATACCGAGCCAATGTTACCGTACCAATATTTTACTAAGTTTATGCATAATAAGCTTATAGAAGACGTGTGTGAAAAACTAACATGTATTATTTGCAAAACACTGGGAAGAATCTGAATACAAAACCAGAAGAAATAAAAATTCTTTTTGGCATACACATTGAGATGGGCTCTCTTGGATTCCCAAACCGCAGAGTTTATTGGAGTAAAGCTCGCCGCCATGAAATAATTGCCGATGCCATGACGTTCAACAGATTTAGCACTTTGCGTAATAACCTTCATTGTGTTGATAACTTGCAGAACAATCAACGAGACACCGACAAATTTTGGAAAGTGCGACCAATAATGGATGACTATTTGAAAGAGTTGTCCAAAGAAATTCCTGAAAAAGAGTTCGTGTAGATGAACAACTCATTCCCTTCAAAGGAAAACGGCAATTCAAACAATACATGAAAGGGAAACCCAATCCGTGGGGAATAAAGTTATTTTTTCTTTGTGGTGAGACCGGAATGCCGTATAACTTTATTGATTATCAAGGAAAATCCACAAACCTTCCTGAAGAATACAATCATTTAGGGATTTCAGGGTATGTAGTTGTTGCATTAGTAGAAAATAAACTAGAGCCTTTGGCCGATTATAGATTATTTTTTGATAATTTCTTCACCTCGATACGTTTAGTGGCTCATCTCTCTGCTTTTAGGATATATTGTACTGGGACAGTTAGGAGTAACAGGAATTGGTTGGAATTTGCCAATAAAAAGTAATAAGGACTTGGTAAAGGAAGGCAGAGGTTTTATGGATGGGTGCACATCTAGTGATGGAGAAATGTGTTTGCTGAAGTGGAATGATGATTCCATAGTCACTGTACTTTCATCTGCATATGCTAGAATAAAGAGACAGGCCATATCGGCGGTGGGACAAAACAGCAAAAACTAAAGTAAAAATACCTTCCCCATCAGCAGTGCTTCAGTATAATAAGAGTATGGGAGGTGTGGGCAAGCTAGATTTTTTGATGTCACTCTACAGAATTCATATAAAATCTAAAAAATGGCCATTGACGGTCATATTCCATTTTGTAGACCTTGCAGTTGTCACTTCTTGGTTGCAGTACAGAAGAGACTGTGAATCTGTAGGAATGGCTCTCCCAGAGCAAATGGCTCTTCTCAAGTTCAGGTTTAGTATCGCAGAATGCATGATAAAATGCGATCAAATCCACTTGCCAATGTAACTCCAAGAAGGCCAACTAAAAGGGTACCACAACGTCAAGCAGAAAATGCTGTAAAATATGATGGAATTGGCCATTTCCCAGAATG
The DNA here is from genome assembly GCA_963969495.1 of Ceratothoa steindachneri. Lineage (NCBI taxonomy): Eukaryota > Metazoa > Arthropoda > Malacostraca > Isopoda > Cymothoidae > Ceratothoa > Ceratothoa steindachneri. Next base: position 52,184,930 of record OZ018317.1, on the reverse strand, counting down.
GAAAAAACAACGAAAAAGGTGCAAAAAGGAGAGGTGTAATGGACCCTACCGATATGCCCTTTGCCTCAAGTGTAAAATTTCGCTATGTTTTAACAAAGATAGAAATTGCTTCCTAGATTTTCATACTCCTCGGTAAATGATTTGTTTTTATTTTATGAATATTATTTACCCATTTTGTTTTTAATTTTCTGGATTTTTTATTTTGGGATTTTTTTTATCAATATAGTTAGTCACAATGAGTCATATATGGTTCATATCAGTGTTTGAAAAATAAAGATCTAGATTTTCTAAAATGTGTTTTATATCAATTAATACCTTCAAAATAAATAGAAAACAAAACTAGCCGTTAAATATAACAATTCCTTAAACCAATTGATTATTGCCAGGAAACCCAAAGAACATCATAACATAGGAGTATATTGCAATACCATGCAACGATTGCCATAAAGTTTATATAGGTGAAACGGGGAGAAATCTAGACAAGAGATTGTATAAACACGAAAGAGATATTAGAGTGGGCAGCGAAAGCAGTGGAATATTCTGCCATGTTTTAGACTTGAATCATTCGATCGATTTCAATGGAAGTAAAATGGTATTTAAATCGGCAAATAAACAAAATAGTAAAATGTCAGCCCTTCAATATGTTTAGGCCTCCCCCCCCCTCCGATTAGCCATAAGTAGGGGATTGGGTAAAAAAAGAGGGGATCTTTCACGACTCGACCCTGTGTTATTATGTTTTTATGCACTTTTCTTATATTTTCTATCCAGTGTCAATTGAAAAAGGTTGTGAGATACACCGAAACTGTTCTGAATTAAATTGTCTTCGGAGAATGTGGTTTAATTCCTCATCTTTTCTTGCGATATTGCATTAATTTTCATATATATATATATATATATATATATATATATATATATATATATATATATATATATATATATATATATATATATATATATATTTATTAGTATAGTTGGGTAGTAGTCGTTCTCGAATGCAAATTTTGTTGAAGACCATTGTGTATTTTGCCTTAATTAATTTCCCATATGACTTTCTCTTCTTCTAACTATCTTTTTTATTCCATCTTGTATGTGGTGGATTACTTGTCCAGTATTCATTTCTTTGTTAACTGGATGTTTTTGGTAAAAACCAACCTAAATTGCTAAGCTTTCGAACTTATTCGATCATCTTGGGAGCGTTTTGAAATTTTCTTGCCTCCTTTACTGATGTAATAAATGGAGTGAGGATCTTGCAGAAAGTAAAGTGAAAGAAATCAATTTAAAGGGGTATTTATTCCGCCTTGGTTAAACGTAACCGTAAAGGAAATGAGTGACCCCTGTGCGTGGAATTTTTAAAATAGTTTTAATGTGCGATTCCAGCTTGTCGCTTAACTGTTGATAGCCGGCTTATCTTCATTTATTAATTTGGCTTCTAATATGTTAAGCAAATTTTGTTTGTTTAAGATGTTAAGAAGTTAATAAAACGAGGCTTAATATCTTATAGACCTGGCTCAGACCCATTTCTGCACGATAAACCTGAATAATTTAGTGTCGGCTATTACAAAAAAAATGAGAATCTCCCTGGGAAAATGAGTATGATTTATGGATTCAGCATGCAAAACACTAATGGGAAATGGTAATGACGCTTCGTTGCAAGAAATTTTTGGGCATGCAGCCCAGTGTTATTAGATGAGTTAAGAAATAAGATGATCCAAAGAAAAATTCTTGCTTCAGTGAGATTGCTTTCGAACGACTACTCATTAAGTGGCTACATGGCAATAATGATAGCAAAATTAATAGAGTTCAGTAGTAATAAAACTTTGCAAAAAATAGACTAAACAAATTGGTGACTCTGGTGCCTGCCACAAGATAATGCCTCGAAGCACGCTGCCATATGACTCGGGATTGGCTTGTTCGGAATAATATAAGGATGCTACAGAGGATTAAGTATTCAGTTGATATAAACCGCATAGAATTTTATCTCCAAAATTAAAAAATTCAGATTGACTTGCGAGAATTCAAGAACACAGCCGATTTAAAGGTCATGTGTAAATAAAGTCAGCTTAAATACCGAAACAAACATGAAAATCACTTTGTTAAAGACTATGAAAAACGTTTAAGTTCAGTTATTGATAACAATGGTTTTGGAATTATGTACTGAGTTGGAATAATACATCTGTATGGATACTTTTCACTATCTAATTTGAAATAATTTAAATTTTAATCAATTTCTATATAATTTTTGGTATGTTCATTTAAAATTAGGGATCTCTATTTCTAATCCCCATAATTTGTATAGGTTTGAAGCTATTTCGTTTTCTTTAAGGTAATAAATAAGAGAGAGAAAGAATCCAACAAACCGCAAAAAACAGAAAAGGAAAAATTATTCTTCGAAAATATTATTTTCTAATTGGCAAAAATTCCGTACCGAGGTGGGATTCGAACTCTGTACACTGAGGCCGCGAACATCCACCTTGATCTCAATTAAAGCATCTCTTATGCCACTTGTCTACACGGAACAGCAAAAAACAAGCTTTTAACCTATGATTGTTCCTGAGCTAACTCGTGGAGAAGTTCGACAAAATTCATAGGAAAAGAAATAACGAACGACCGCAGCAATATAATTACTGAGCAAACCAAAATATTTATTGGCCTGACGCGTTTCGATATACACCTGTATCATTATTAAATGTTGTTATTTATAACTTAGCACGATAACACAAAGAATGAGTTACCACTTAAATAATGTTGCCCCCAAAACGCATACGTTGGAAAAACATTGAGGACAACGGGAAGAAAACTGGAGGACAACTAAGATAATCCTGAAATCATAGCACATGATCCAAACCGCTAACAGCTACTTATAATAAAAGCCTTATATATAACAGACAAAAAAGGCCAAATCAAATAAGCAAACAAGCATACAATTCACTCTCCCTTCCTCACGTCCCAACACTGCAAATAATAATCCATACCCATCTTCTTTCTGTGTCCATTATAGATTGACCATTTTAAGTAGTTTCAACCTACATTTCAATGGACCTTTGTGTCTTTAAGTATTTCCATTCTCTATAAGTATGTTCATATATTTGTTAACATCTAAATAATGATTTATATAAGGCTTAGCCTTCAAGTTCTTAAGTTCCAAATACCAATGTTTGATAATGATACAGATGTGAATCAAAACGTGTCAGGCCAATATAATTATACAAATATATATATATATATATATATGATGATAGTTTATGCACTAACGCAAGGTAGATAAGGACTTAAACTACACTTGATGAAAGCATATTTAATCCAGAAAGTTTCGGTGTATCACACGCCCTTGACAACTGGCAAGTGAGAAGAAAATTAAGGAGAAACCCATATGTACCTCTGAACCCATAGACAAAGATCATGTTACATGACCCTCTTTCCCGCTTTGGATAATCTGTGGGGGGGACATAATTTCCTCTTTAATTATGGCTGGGAAGTTTTACAATTTTGTTTATCTGCCTACATATCGAACTATTGAAAGAAAATTTATCTTCCTATAAATAGAAGTTGCTAATTACTATTTTTGGCAAATTTTAAAGATTTAAACGAATTTCATTTTTTTATTTCTTATTTCCAGGTTACCTAACTAAATAAAACTTTAAATAAAAGCAATAATTTTTATTAAAATGCCAAGAGGACAGTGGAAAAATAGCCGAGGGAAATTTTGCTACATATGTGGTTCAGTATCATTTAAATAAACTCAAAGAAAAGTTTCATCTCTAGTGAAATTTATATAATTTTTATTTTAGTTGTAAAATTAGCGACCAAGATAAAGTATTGGCACGACATATGTGTTGCACAACATGCTTTAATTCTTTATCAAATTGGTCTAAAGGAAAAATAAAAAGCCTACAATTTGGTGTTCAAATGGTATGGCGAGAGCCCCAAGATCATGCCACTGACTGCTATATCTGTTTAGTAGACATACAAAGTAAGTTATTATTTATTGTCCACTGTACCTATATTTTGAAATAGTTTATTTTAATATTATTGTAATCACGCATATGTACATAATTTAAATTTTATGCATATAATTTTCATACTTTTAGGTAAAACAACGAAGTGCGCTTCAGCTGTGGTATATCCCAACTTTAGGATCTGCTATTCGGTCGATACCTCACTAAAAAGACATTCCAGTACCTGACCTACCCGCAGAAATTGTTTACTCTATCTCTAATGAAACAGATATTGAATCACTTGAAGTAGAAACTGGAATATATATCTTCCTGAAACTGTTTATACTACTCAAAAACCTTTCTCACAACTTGATCTAGATGATCTTGTAGGAGATCTAAACTTAACAAAGCACTAGAGTGAATTAATGGCCTCAAGACTAAAAGAAAGAAATTTAGTAGCAGAAGATGTTCGAATTACTAAGTTTCGCATTCGAGCAAACAATGTAAAGACAAATTTTTATTTGACAACAATTTATGCACCCATAATAATATTCAACGTCTCTTTTGCAGAATTAGATATAAATTATGAACCCAGTCAATAGAGACTTTTCATTGACGCTTCTTTACATAGTAGTGAAGCTGTGCTTCTACATAATGGAAATAAAATACCATTTCATTTTAAAAAGCATTAAATACAGTGAACATAAATGGTTGATTTGTGCTGACCTTAAAGTAGTAGCGATTTGAAATGGCTTGCAGTCAGGTTACACAAAATCCATGTGTTTTTTGTGCCAGTGGGAGAGTAGAGCTTGGGGGGAACATTACATACGCAAAAAATGGATTTTAAGAGAAGGGACAAAGGTAGGTCGTCTGAATGTCATACGTAAACCATTGGTTCCTAAGGAAAACATAATTTTGCCCCCATTTCACATAAAATTAGGTTTAATGAAACAATTTGTGAAAGCCTTAAAGCATGACCAGCCATCCTTTTCATATGTAAAAACAAAATTTCCTAAGATTAGTGAGGCTAAAATTTAAGATGGATTCTTTGTTAGGCCTCAGTTTTGATAACTTATGGTAGAGTGTGAGTTTGAGGCAAAATTGAGAAGCCAGAATTTGAGGCCCGGCATAGGTTCAAAGGTGTGTGTAATGGTCTCCTTGGAAGGCACAAATTATAAAATTAACACATTCTTGTTCATAATTTAATTAGGTCTTATAATGAGTTGGGATGCAGTATGTCACTGAAGATACATCTTTTACATTCCCATCTGTCTTTCTTTCTAGAGGATCCAGCAGACGTCAGCAATGAACATGGAAGAATATTCTCCTAAGATATTGTTACTATAGAAAATCTTTATAAAGGAAAATGGAGTTTAGCAATCCTTGATGACTCCTGCTTGACCCTTCACAGAGACAGAACGGATGTTCTACATAAAAAGAAGCCTAAATATTCTAAATAAATATGACTATTGTATAGATTTCAGCAATTTTTAAAAGATCTTAAATCTTAATTATTTTTTAAATATGTCCTTATAATACCACAGTTTGAAATGTATTAAAAAGAGTTATTAATTTCTTTTGATGAATAAGCTTTTTGTTTTCACTTATCTTTGTACTTTTTGTCAAATAAAATAATAACAAATATTTCATACCTCAAGGGTTTGTGATACACCGAAAATGTTCTCGATTAAATATGTCTTCATTAAGTGTGGTTTAATTCCTCATATATATATATATATATATATATATATATATATATATATATATATATATATATATATATATATATTTATATACATATGTATGGTGCGTCAGTACTTTTAGGTCATTTGTAGGAATTTAGATAAAGACGCATATGTAGCACATCAGAGAAAAGGTGTAGTTAAATGAAAATTGCTACAAATAATCTCGAGAATCCTTAGGAGACGCCTATTTAATAAATCCCTCATTACCATCAATACCTCGTTCAATTTGTGGTCAGAATCTTTTACTTGCCTGAATCAGATGTTTTTTATCAACTTGAGACCTTTTTTTGTTAAAGTGGACCTTAATTATTGAAAGGTGTTATGTGTGAGTAGGGTTACCTCTCCCTCGCCGTCGTGCAGAACGCACTAGTCGATTGGGTTAGGGTTGGGCTTGCTAGGAGGTTATGTGTCTAGGAAAAGATTATCGTCGAAATTGGCTTGCATCCAAGTTTGGTTTTTCAAGCTATATGAGATGGTGCATAGATTTTTCGGAATTAGAATATGCAAGATCTCAAGTTATGTTCTTTATCTAACATGGGCCTCACCCTCTTCTCCACAAATTATGTCTTGGAAGCAGCATTGACGCTTAAGCTCTATAAAAATGGGAAGGGCATAACATTTGCCTCAAGACGAACGACTCTTACGACCATCATTGCTGCTGGACTTTTGTATGAATTACAGTTGGAACCTCGGTGGCACACTGCATAAGAATCTCTCATTCTTTGGGTTTACCTTTTTCGTCTGGTCAAAGATTTTCTCATCAGAAAAAAACATAGCTTCCCAGCTTCTTGACGTTTCACCATGGAGACCAAGCGCGTTGCGCATTTCAAACGATTCTCTTTTATTGTGTCTGATATGAACTGACCTCTCCGCAACACATACGACTTGTAACGAATCTTTTCACACATGACTATTTTGATGGTGCATGCTGAAAAATTGAAGTGCCCTGAAACGGCTATCATCGACATTTTTTACTAGAAATTTTCATGTAATTTCAACATTAATTATTTGGATTCAAAAAATATTATGCCCCTTTGCATGTTTTGCGTTTTGCTGCTAATTTTTGATCCTTATCAGCCTTTTAGGTCGTGTCTAATTTGGTACGGAATCATCGTTCAGCAAGCAATCTCTATAATTTTTCTGAGATTCTATGACAAAGAGTTCAACGGGCCTTTTCATTTGCTAGGTCACTTTAAGTTCATTCATTATTAAACGGACATAAAAATTAGCTATAGAAAGATTATAACTATACAAATTGATGTATACAAAACAATAACTCACTCTGTATATGCAACAGAGCACACAAAAATTGAAACAAAGATTGCATATAATTCGACTCATTTTTTGTTAATTAGAAAGGAATGACATAAACAACAGAGAACTATAAGAAAGTTGGTATATATATATATATATATATATATATATATATATATATATATATATATATATATATATATATACATATATATATATATATACATATATATATAAATATATATATATTTGTTTAAATTTATTTAAAATCTTCTTGCTCTATACATCTAAATGTTGTATATTGTCTAAGACTTTTTTAACCAACCAAAATGGTATTTGCGAAAAAGAAATAATTACGTGTAAATATTGTTTCATCTTAATATGCTCAGAAATGCAAGTCAGCTTTTGTGGACAGACTTTTAACGGGAGGTGAATTCTTTGTTCCAATATTAAACGCAGCAAAAAGTGTCTCGACCTCAAACACATGTTCCTAATTGGTCTTCAAAAGCATTAGACTAATTTTTGCCTTTGGTGTGATTTGAAAAGAGTTATTCATTGTGAGATCTACAAGAATCAGCAAACAGATACTGCACGCATTTAAATTTGTACAAGTATATCACTCTTTGAATGACCCTGAGATCACTGTCGTAGAATGTCCAGAATATATGTATATTAATATATATATATATATATATATATATATATATATATATATATATATATATATATATATATATATATATATAGAGTGAAAAACTCACAAAGTATCACGTGAGGGTAGCAAATGAATACAATGTCCCGCAGGGAAAAAATGAAAAGGTGTTTCCAAGTACTTTCGAACTTTATTAAGTTCGAAAGTACTTCGGAAACACCTTTTCATTTTTTTCCTGCGGGACATTGCATTCATATATATATATATATATATGCCTTTTTGGAATTTGGGGGTTGAAGTTATCTTAAGGTTCGACCTGAACGGTTCGTGACGGCAAACTTTAAGAATTCAGTGGGTATGATTTACTTTTATATTTGCGGGGTCGTTTTAAAGCAAATAATTCAGAGTACAAGTTGATAAAGATTAACAGGTAGCTGGTATATGTTTAAGGTTGCAAAAGAAAGTCAACAATAAAAATATACCTTTACTAAAAACAAAAAAAATAGAATTTGAATATACACAGATATAGGGTTTAAAGGGAATGATCGCACAGGCGAAATTAAATGTCGCATGAGGCACAGGAGCGATAATTATAGGGATAGTGGTCGGGTTCAGGTTGGTGATTAAAAGGGGATTTTAAACCGGGGCTTGCACACAAAGGATGGGACGATTCTGGTAGGTCAGATTGTAGAATAATCTATAGGCGTCAACGGTTGCCACTGCTTATGTGTTCGTTGTAAGGAAGGGTCAGTCGGTATACGATGACTGCAATGGGGAAGTTGGGTTACGTCACTGGGGTGCAATTAAACGGCGTGACATACTTCCTCACCGTAGATCAGCTGCTCTTTCAAAGCTAAATGCGATAATCTTGAGACCACGTGGGTAGAGAAGGGTACGTGGCTGCTCTTCGACCTTATTCTTCTACAATCACAAAAACGTTATTCACTGGTCAACCGAATGTGTCTCCTTTTCCTTTGCGGCAATCAATGGCCGCACCCGTTTTGTTTTGAATTTTTTCCTTATCTAAAATATCTACCTGAACTTTCATCATGAAATTAAAATTTATTTAATTAAATCATGATAACACCACTTAAATGTCCAAGTTTACTGTGATATAAAATAGGAGGAAATGTATATTATCGCTATGTATATAACGCTCGATCTGTTTCCGCGGCAAAAAGGTTGTACCCTCATAACTAAGGGGCCTTCACGCGTGCATATAAATTGCCGGGCGAGCGTGGTGAAGCGTTTACTTATTGTAAATATATTATATGATATTATATGATATCATACGGTATTATACCATCTTATATATAATATGGTATTTTTATATTATATGATAGGAAGAGTGCCCACTTTTCTTGCATCTGCCTTTAGTTCAATAATAATAATCAGTAGGTAAAGATATTTTCTTTCAACAATAGAGGAATTTTAAAGAATATGTATCCGTATTTATTTGTGGGAGGTCTTTTTGTCCCCGGTAACGTCAATTACCTATGCTATTATCATACATTTCATTAAACTTGGAGGAAGTCTTCAAGAGAGGTGTATACTGCATAGGTAAACGCGAGAAATTCATTGTCACTAGTGATGGTATCCATTTTTCCGAATGAAGGTTTATTTTAGGTAGGATAAATATAATTTTCATCTATTGTAATCAAACGACTAAAAAGATAAAATTAAAAGTTAAAAAAAGATAAAAGTTAAAATTTATTGTTAGCCTTATTTTCTAATGGCAACCAAGAACAACGCGAAAATCCTTATGAACACTTCATACCATGTTTATTTTAATAAGTTGCCATCCTAACCTGACCCACCCTAACCTAACCTAGACTAACCTTAACCTAATTCGTTGCTGGGGGTGTTTCCGAAAGACCCGTTGAGGGTGATCTTCTGGGGAAGTTCGTTCATGGTAATTGTGCCCGATTTATGGCAAGGAGGAAGGAGACCCATTTACCTCTGCGCTTGGCTTAATTCCACCGACTAATTAAATTTTCATTCGGTGACTTTTGTTCCTGAGTTCATGAGCTAAACGGATCTCTCCTGGGAGTCCTTGAGTTTGTCATTTCATGCCCTTTATTTGTGTCCCTTTTTGTTATATGTTTTGTTATATAATTTTTTTAATTAAATCTCCCAGTCCTAAGTTTGCTTTTTTGTTATTTTACGCGGCAGTGCCGTGGTCATGTGTGTGTTTGGAAGGGAGGAGGGGTCTCTTGAGATTATAAAACACTCCCGACTTTGGCTAACTTACGGTTACGAAACGTTGAGTTCGTTTTCTTTCGTTGAAGCAAAACTGAAGTAATCTGATTTTAACAGAATAGTTACGGTTCGACGAAACAATTTCAGACTTATGGTCGATAAACATCCTAACATTTATAGAGAGGATACAACAACACCACCAAATTATTATACCATTATTTTAGTCAAAACTGAAAATTAGAATACGGCTAAAATTAACTGCAACCTTGACGACGCATCTTTCTGCTGTGAAGGTGTTTGTGCCGAGGGATCAAACGGATCGAAAAAGTGAAAATGACACAAAAACAAGCTCACTGTTAGATTACAACAGCAACATCCTATTTCATATAGTTTTAAGCGGATATTTAACATGTTATAATTTAGAAGACGTAATACATATAGAGGAATGATTTTTATATTTAAAGATAAAACCAACTTGTGCATCTAACGTTGAAATTTTGGAAGGATTCTACTGTAAGGAAAATGAAAATGTGTGGATAATATAGTGCCGCAGATCTTTGTGGCATTTGAAATAAGAGCACACTCAACATCACGATATTAGCTGCCGAATCCTGGGTCATTCTGCATCTACAAGCTTCTTTTTAAAGACAGGAATAAGCAAATAATTTATAAAGTAGTTGCTCTCTCCAATGGCCGATTATATCAATCTATTTATAGTTATATCCCCATTTAAAAACAAACAACTTAGTTCAGATTTTATCCATTCTGTTCCCAATTTTTAGCATATTTTAGAAGATCAGTTTTTCCATCTCGTTTTAAGTTTTGTCTCTGCCATCTTATTATATCAATTTAATTAATCGGTAATTTTTTATTTATTGTCCTGGAGAATCTTGGCACCTTTCCTAGCAAACTCCATTTCAAGATATTACCATCATAATGCATCTATTGCCAATTTGCATTGTTCTAAGTTTAAATCTAAATCTAAGTTTTTTGGTAAGCTTCAAAGTTTCAGCTCAAGAGGTCATAATTGGGATTATGAATTTGTTATATCCGCTTCTTTTTAGAAAATAAATTTTGCTCTTTAGGAGTTGCCTAGCGATTCTATTTTTCATTTATTGACCTATTGCCGGTGACATTTTAATATTTTGACCCAAATACGTATATTTGCTACCATTTCAATTCGCTACCTTTCAATTGTTATGTCTACCATGTAGACTTAAGGATAAATGCTTGGTCGTTCTATTCTAGGTATTCTTCAATATTGACTGGTAAAGTTAAGTAATCTCTACAAATATTCTATTTCCCTAATTTAGCCATGTTCTTTACCAAACCTCATCAGAAATCGTTGGGTGCAAATCCTCAGTTGGTTCTAGCCTATTAAGATAAATAAATATATTCCCCGCATTCTTTTTCTTTCCATTTTTCTATTTTACTTATCTTTAAGATAGTGCCATTTTCTCGTAAATTTCTCTGCTTTTAAATTTCTGTACTCAGATATTTGCAAAAATTTGCATGACGTTCAAACACCAACTGCAGCTACAGTATGTAAGAAGATATGGATATTCTCTACCCAACGTCCCCCATTTTGTGGAAAATATTTTAAATTCGAGTTTATATGTATTAAAACAAATGAAGTAAACGCCAACGATGGCAGCCTTGACAGAAACTTAAAAAAACAATATTGCCGCAAGGTAGAGTTGGTGAAAGAGACATAGCCCGAGTAGATAAATTATTTTACTTGAGACCAGGAGGTATAGAAGTTTCATGCTTTTATTTCTGCATGGAAATATAAAGGGAGTATGAGGGACCTTGCTGTGCCTCATTGTGGAGGATTGTGTGCCCTCTTGCCCTTAAAAACTGCAGTTTTTCCTCTAAGGCCTCCAATTCCTGTTGAATGATTGGCGTTTTTATATCTTTCACACAATTTCCCATTCTTTAGCTTTCCAAACCTATGTAAGCAATTCCTTTGCAGCTGCGGAACTCTAATTTCTAGGAAAAAAACTTAAATTTGTTCATTGGTCAATCAAACGTGTTTGCCAGACGAACGCTTTAGAATTTGAAAACATGTATGAATTTGTGTAAAAAAAATAACAGACTGAGAAAATTTTGTGGATAGATTTATATGTGTTTGACAAAATACTGTCAAATATAGGGCAAGAGGAGTTTGTCAGGGTATATTAGATCACTACGCACATAATAGAATAACCCAGTCTCCACCGAGTTTTAACCATCGTGGCTCAGTGTTAAAGGGCATAAGACACACGTAAGGGGAGTTGCTGATTTGAATCGATATGGACCTGACAAGATTTCATTAATGCATTAAGTTGTAATGTACCGAAATTTGCCATTATTACAACATGTTTTTTTTCTGAATAGATTCAGACATTCTCTGAATGCATAACAAGGGCTTTATATGAATTCTCTTCAGAACACATATGATTACTCAATCTGACAAACAAAATTACACCTTGTGATAATGACTAGAATATTTAAGTATATCCTGTCGTGACTAGCTGCTTACTTACTGCCTTACACTTATGAGCGCCCAAACCACATCAGATCTGGACATGGTGACCCAATTAATGTAAATAATGATTCTGACGACCCCAATGCTCTTACTCTAGCATTACTCGTTAGGGTTTTGTCATACTATCATAGATTGTCAAGAAAATATATTTCTACCCAGAAATTCGTGCGTGTTTGCTCTGCAATGAGGCGAGAGCTGATCTCCCTATCTAATCTATTCTCCCAAAAGCCATTCTCATTTTAACCAAATTTAATTTAGATTTTATGGAGGGATTATAATTTTCTATTTTATTCTCAAAGGTAAAATCTATCTCTCAGTAAGATAGAATGAGTAAGAGAAAAGGGAAACAAGTTCATAAGATGAGCATAAGAATTAAAAGTACGAAGAAAATCCTCATTGCTGGGCGTGATAGACATAAAACTGCCTTATCGAAGACGGCTAGGGTGAATAGGACAACACTTGCAGTTAAATTTTAAAAATGTAACGGATAGTGAGTGGGGAGATAATTGACTTTCTAGTGAAGTAAAAATTCAAAGAGTTTCAAATATAGTATCAATATGATTAATCTAATCTTTTAAATGAAAATTATTTTAATTCTGTATCGTGCTAATCCTTTCTCTCTATCTTTATGTTACCGCTTTACTTTATCACTTTTTCATTATTTCAATCCTTTGAACACGTTTTTTTACAGAAATTACATCCATGAAGGCAGATCATTGTTTATCGAACCTTTGGACTAAGGATGAGATAATCTGGTTTACACTGACGCATAAATTTATCCATAAGAGTTTAAATTGCTCAAATTATTCCTCCTGACCAAACTGAAGTAACTTTCAAAATAGGATATAAGAATGTTAAGATTGGTTTCAATTATCCTGTAACTGATCATATTTAATTACTTAGAATTAGAGTTGTGTTATAAAACATTACTTAAAGGTGACGTAAGAATAATCATGAAAGAATTATCTCGTTAAATGCTGAAAATAATTCTGGAACGTTTAGAATTCTGTAGTTTGTTTGATTGCAGTGAGATTGAGATCCTAATATATTGAGGTAATATAATGTGCCTGATATAGTAGGAGGGGAAACTTTACATGGGGCACTAATAGATTTTGGATAGCCAAAGTTATATTTATGAAAAATCTATGCTTTCAATAAAGAACACATGATTATTATATTGAGTTGTGACTACATTATCATCTACTTAATGTAAAATATATCCTTTAAACGAACAGATATATAACTTTCTTTACTCTCACCCTAGAATATGAAGTATAGACTAGAGTTGTAGTAGCAAAATCTCGCAAAATGTTATTTTTTAGTAAATGAAAAACTTTTGCTCAATAAATTGAATTCCAGGCGTGAGAATATTGTGTGTATGAAAGTGATTTTACAGTAAAATATCCTAAAAAAGGACAATATTTTAGTCTATTATTGTATTTTTCGAGCAATTTTGATACTACAACTAGTTATGGTACCTTAACAAGGTATGCTGACCAAAGGTAGCGTGCTCTTACTTAATCTAATTATGACCTTGTGACCTTCAAAACTTCAATAATTCCTGGACTAAACTTGTGAGGACTTTGGCAATTATAACATTCGAAACAGAATTGTAAACAAATAAGGGTTTCAAATTTAATTAGAATCGTCCAAATAGTTATGATGTTATTGCGCAAACAAAATAAATTCTTGGCTAAACCTGGGGGGACATTGGCATTTATATCATTCGAAATAGAATCTAAAACAACATAAAGGTTTCAAATTTCATTTCGTTAGAATCAAAAGAATAGTTACAATGTTATTTCCTAAACAAAAAGAAGCAAAACGGGGACTGACCGACCGTCGACATAGTGAGATGTAGAGTCGCCCGCAACTGAAAATGTGTGGAATTGATGATGGCAAATCTTTTGTGTTTAAAATTTGTATTTAGTCTGGGTGATTCCTTTTGTACCAGTTTTGCCTTACAAGTAATTTTATTTCGTTTTAATTAGTGATGATTTCCTCGTGATAATACCTAAGGAAAGACTGGATGTCTACTCATTTTAGCCTATCATTAATTCACTGATCTGAAGTTTAAGAGCTTTCATTACGATTTGAATTCTACTATAGTTTTCAGTGTATTCGGAACCATATTTTCAGTCCAAGAGCGTACGTTTTTAATTCTTTATATTCGTTAAAACAACCCTAAAATAGACATAAATAATTACGATTTTAATCTTATTTGCGCCCAGCCACATAATAAAATCTACTATGTACTTATTAACGAGAATATTTTCACATATCCAGTCTAATTCCGCTCTAGGCTCTTTATTTTGTCTCCTAATTCGTGAAAAATTAATTGTATGTTTATTATTATATGTCTACCGAACCACAAATTACGAATTTTCGATTCAGAGCTCACAAATGCCGAAATTTCAGCCAATTTTATTTATGCATAGAAGTAAGTCTTCGTCTTCAGTTTCCTGGGTTGGGCCTATTTAGGCGAAGAAAATCTTGTGACATTTAAATGAGGTTCAAACGATAACCAGATAGATAGAGAGAGAGAGAGAGCTAAAGAGAGAGAGAGAGCACCCAGGTCTTTACTCCTGCTTTATCAGCCTTCTAGCGGGGTATTTGTGTAATTAGTGTAAGCAGAAAATTAGATATTTAGAAAATAAAAGCTAACACCTTCAGTATTATTAAAGGATTATTTTTTGTCCAGTTGTAATTAATGTGAAACCACATTTTAATTTAGGTAATTAAAGCACTGCCGTAAAGTTTTTCGCTGTTTTAGTACAGCATTTAGTTATTAAAAGTGCATACTAAACCTGGAAGGCATTAGATATCAATTAAGTTAGCTATTTTATAGGTTCTAAGGCCATAGCTGTTTAATATAAAATGATTTTAATAAGTAAAAAGCTTATTTTGTGTTTTCAACATTTAATAATCTTAATTAATGCTATTATAACATGAAAATTGTATTTTATAATAACAACTATATATACTAATATTTTATGATAAAAATATATGTTGAATGCATTCATAATAGGCTAAACTTCAATTAAATTATTGAAATGAAAAATGTGAGGATGAATATGAAGGCAACTATGTATTTATAGGTTTTAAAAAATATTTTGATTTTAAGCCTGAGCTACATAAAACTAGCAAAAACTAATTAGAGAATTTAATTGAATTTAATTTAAGCTTATTGGTTTGAGGGTGCCTCTTTTACTCAATGTATGGTAACTGTTATTATAGATTAGTGAAATTATTCTATCATATATCACATCACTCATAAATATTTAAATACAAAGTTCTGATAAATATTAAAGAAAAATATATCCATATATATCGAAAAAAGTGCATTTATCTTTTACTAGTTAACGCTTTGAACAGTTTTCTTTCACAGATATTAGTAAAGGTCTGATATTTGATGAAAAGCTCCACCAATATTTCTGTTTGTTATTTTCTTAATTCTTTAATTGTTTTTATTTTGCTCAAACTCCAAATATCTGAAGATTTTATCATCAAAATGTAGGGAGAATATATATAATTTTTAATAGTTTTAGGCTGAAAGAAAGAGGGAGAAGAGGCTAAGGTGGGGCCGGACTGTGCGCTGAGTTCCATCAGAACGGCGGCCAGAAAGGTAAATCGCGCGCCAAAATGTAGGGAGAAATCTTGCATCCATTTGCATCTATTTCTTGTTATATGAGTCATAACTTTTGACACCAAAGCCCTTTCGTGGATTTGGAGGATTTTAATTCTAAAATTTGAGAACTAATATCATGTTTCACGAGTTCTATACATTGATTATATTCTTTTTATTACAGATCCAGATTATTTTTTAAAATGACGTTTTATTTCTAAATATTTGCTAGTTAAAAATAATATTTGAATTTCCCTATTTATCTCAAGTGAAATTTTTATCAATTTACCTAAGTAACTTTATTTTTCTCAATTACAGATATACTGATTGAAATTACTGGAAATAATGAGCTGGTTTATTCATCATGAAATGTTTCTTGTCATACTATAAACACTGCTTTCTATGTTAACTCCGTTACCAGACTTTAATCACCGTAATTTCTACCTACCAACCCAGCGTGGTTTTCTACCCTCAGCAAAAGTAATGAAAATTGTTATCATCTTAAAATAGTCTGACGCCCTAAATTCAGTTGTTGATAAACGGTTATGATCAATTAATTGAAATTAAGCCATAATAAATTAAATATGCAGCCAAAATATATGTATTACTACTAGTCAATTCTAAAGCTTCTATCCGTTACATCCAAATAGTAATGTGTACCAATTTGATTAAAAAATACAGATGAAATATTAAGGTCAAATTGTCCTTATTATGGTAAGAAGTTGCCTTTGTAACACATGTATTAGAATACTGGTTCTGAGTCATCTCGTTAATACTCCAGGATAAGTAAAATTAGTTATAGATATCTATTGTTCTAGATGCGTTATCAAACGATATCAAGAAACAAAGAACTTTGTATTAAGAATGAAAAAAAGGCAGAAAACTTCATACTTCACCAAGATAATACAGTTATTATTCGGGCTTCAATAAAGATTCGCAAAAAATATGTTCTGAAATTTCTGACCAGTTCATGATGTTTTAACTTATAAAAGAGTATCCATAACAGTAAAAAAGAGACAAAGATCAAGAACTAAAAGGATTTAAAGCGAGATAGAAGCCATGCATAATCTTAGGTTATCCGAAAAGAAAAGTTTTCATTAGACCAAAGACCACAAAAATTCGACACAAACAATGGTAGGAAAGTTAATTGGAAAGATGAAATTAGCTTACAGTTATATGACAAAGACTATTGCATTGTTGGTTTATATAAAATTAAGTAATTCCATTTAAAGATCTCTTGGAAGAAAAGTATAAATTAATCTAATATTTTAAGATTTTGCAGATTTTCAGCATTTCTGTGGCTACCCTTGTAAGAGGGAGAGTTGGAATGGTAATGAAGTCGTCGAAGCTCGAGGAAAGAAATCATACGAAGTGATAAAGGTTTCAGAGGAAAGTTCACTCTTGCTAATCTTATTATGAGTGCTTTTACTTAGATATTTGTTCAATTTAACTTTCCTTTCTGTAAGAGTCTTTCGATTTATCTTTTTTTGCATTCTTATAATTTTCGAATTCAAATTCTTCTTGTCATTTGTTTCCTATATTTGACCCTATGAGTTTCTTTATTTTCGAGTTAGTTTTATAATTTTTCTTCTCAAGATTTACATTGTTCCTCCTTTCTTCCTTACCAGTTCCTTCGTTTAATTCCTCGTGTAAGGCCTTTGTACTTTCGCTTCGTTACTATATATTTATAATATAAATTACTCACTTTCTTTCAGCAATTTCCTGTGTTCTTTATATGAACTTATTTCTAGTGCTTACAAACATGCCTTTGCTGCTCCAGCACTTAAGATTGACGAGGTATAGTCCATTACTCATATTTACTCCAACCATTTTTACATTCTTTTATTTGCTCAATTTATTTAGCTCTGCCATATATTCTTCTTCAATTTCTCCTATTTAGCTGCTAGGGGGAATGAGCTGCTTGGTTGAATGTTTTCCTTTTTTTTCGTTTACGAAACTTCAACGATTTTTTTGTCCTCATGTCGATTTGTTCTCTTTCCATTCTTCCTTCTTCTCTTCCCATTCTCTAAACATTAATAATTCAGATAATATTATTTCCTTTTTCTTGTTCCAAGGTGTGTTTACCACTTTATTAATATATTATCGAAAACCTTATCATATCAGGTCACTATATTTCCTTTTTTATTTTTTTATTTATTCTTAATTATAACCTTAATTTTCTGGTAAATTTAGCGAAGTGAATTGTTGGTATGCGATGCGATATTAGTAAAATAGCACAAAGATCTTCCACTCAACTCAGACAATGTAATAACAAGAAAAATGCTTTATGTTATCATCCCACCCAAGAACAAGGTCTGCTTGCACCTATATATAGACTAAATCATGCAAGTTAACAATGCAGTGCACCTGGAGGTATAACTTTGGCCATTCTTTCGTGATTTAAAAAGCCGTCTAAATCAAAATATCTTTCTATTACAATTTTTCTTACCTTCATAAGTGAAATGATAAACCGCTGAGAAAAGAAACTACAAGTTGTGTTGCTTAGAACATCAATAAAGATGAACCGTTGCAAACTTTAGTTACATTGGGCTATTAAGCTATTTCAAGTGGAACGTGCACCCACGTAATCTCGCAACAATTTCTTGTTTGGTATATTAAATTTAACTTATATTTTAGGATCACACCACTGAGATTTAACTATAAGTTTCTCCAAACAACGTATACAATTCGTCATAAATCATCATTCATTCACAAAAAGGCATGAGATTTTAATCCACTGCAACTCATTCAAACTCACAGTTGAGTATGGGATCTCTGCTCCTTCTGGGCCATTGCGTTTTACAACTGCCTGAGCTCTACGCCAAATCTACTATTCATTTTTATGAAAAACGAGACACTTTACTACTCATGCCTAACAAATAGGGGAATTCTCGGAGGTAACCGAAGAGTTGGGCGTATTAATTTTTGAGGAATTCCAACTTCACCACTTTGGGCGAATAATATAGCGAAGGAGCATACATCATCCGTTCGGCCCAAGTCAACTGAAATTTTTTATTTCTCCTGCCAACAAGAGTTCCACGGAACAGCTGCAGCTAAGATGGAGAAAATTTTATGAGATAGGGAAACTTAAGTATTTTTCACAACCACAGAGATGTCATTGTATCTATCCAGGACTCTGTCCTAGAAATCAAGAAAAAGAACATTTTACTAAAATCGAGTTTCTTGTTTTCGCAATAATTTTCAAAGCTGTGTGTCTCTTTCTGGGCCATCAGTAACACTCGAAGTACTCCTACATCATTCATCTTTGCTATTAATATTAATTAAGCACCAAATATAAAATGTGTTACTCCCTACATGTTTGAACCTGAGGGACACGATCTGCACGCCACAGTTTTTTCGCTCAGAACTCTAAACCTGGTACTCACTTGATTGTTTAGCATGCATCAACTATATCTATTAATATGGCATTTCGAGTCAACCTGCTACTTACGAAATTAAACATTACATTCCCTGAATTTCGAGTCACGTCTAAAATATCTAACTTCAAAATAGTTAGTGCTCATTATTATTCGATTTAAGGTTCCTTTTCATTCATATAGTGTAAATAGCTTGGGATAATTGTTTTCTTAACTCTAGTCTTCTATTTTTACACGATACAGTATCATCAGTAAAAAGAAAGAGACATTAATATCTCCCAGTCATAATGGTACGGGAAGGAGAATATAACTTAATGCAGTTATATAAATTTTAATGAGAGAAGGTAATAAATTAATTTGATCACTAATCTTTCTGCATTATGCAGTACATATTAATATTACAAAAGTATAATATTGTCGTTATTTCTTACGGGAGAGTAAACTAGTATTTTTATCGTTATTTCCCATCAGGCTTTCCGGACAGATCATTTTGTCGATCAAACATGTGCATTTTATCGTTTCTCGGTGAACATCTAAAAAGGCTGGCACACCAGCAAAGATTGGTGAAGCCGTATAGTAGTTATATTACTGGACTAAACTGGAAAGCTACTTCAAAAGAAAAGAAATAAGGAATAACAAGCATCTCGCGAGACAAAAGATCTATACAATTAGAAAGAATATTATGATGTTGTTAAACACCGTTGCAGCAGTCAAAATAACAAATGGTTGCCGTACTGGTGTTTCGCATTCTTGATCTTTTATAATGCCCATTGTTTTGTTTGTTATTTTACTCTTTCGATTTTGGTTCCCTCTTCCTGTCTTTTTTTCTTTTATACCTACATATCTACATTTAGACCCAATTATATGTGTAAGAGGATGTTATAATAGTTTACCTAGTGAGATTTACCCCAAATTTACGAAACTCAAGCTCACCTGAGCTTTTAAGGAAACCTTTCTTTTAAAGACGGAGCGCGCCATCCTTTCAAGAGTCCAGTATAATGGCCTTATGTAAGCTTCCTAGTGGAAGGTGTGTAATTTTATTATGTCAGCTTTGACCTAACAATCATCACGTTTAGATAGAATTTAGCTACCAAATACTAAGAGGGGAATACCTTCCACTAATTTAATGGCTCTTTCAATAATTAAGCACTTGGATTTCATTTTTAATCCAACACTATTCCGCTACATTTATTCGACTAAAACTTTTTTTATTAATTTGTTTTATTTACGTATGTATAGGTCTAATATTTCAATTTGAAGTGTAAAAGTAAACTAAGATGCAAATTAAACGTCCATGCATGAAAGATCCCTCCATTCATCAATTTAATATTCTCCTCTTAAGGTAGAAGGAAAGTAAAAAGTAGGAGAGTGACAGGTGGCTAACCCTCTCCTGGCATTGCCGACCAAGGGGTCAAGGCCACTTCGGGCGAAGTGCGCGGCTGAACAACTGAGAAATCCGCGATTCACTGGAAATACGTCGTGATAAATTCTCCCATTACATTCGGATTACTATTCTGTCTACTCTTTGTATTTCATTCGTTCCCAGCAGGAAGAGTTTAGTGTTAATTTAAAAAAACACAAATCCTAACTGTTCTCATTCTTCATTCAGTCGAGAATAAATAGGGAACCTAGGCCCTAAAAGAATCATTAAATGTCCTTGAATTTCTATCCACATAAATCGGCCACTTACGCGTTCCCTCGTATATATTTTCCTTTAAGGCGTTAAAACCAAAGTCATTCCAACGAGATATTTTACCGAATGACGACAAGTGTTCTGTTTCAATCGTAGCGTTTTAATATTTCTTATGATCATAATTGAAATAAGCAGAGTAATAAAAATCCCCCCTCCACCACTGGATGTGATTGGCAATGACACATATAATTAATAACTTATGGGGTGTAGTGGGTAATTTGTCGCATTTGGGCAATGAGCATGCTTGTTGCCTGGGTCGGATCTTTCATCTTTCTCTTATAGTAGACCTAGTTATGCATCGTCTTTGAAGGAAGAAATATGCTACCTAAATTTAATCCTCCGAAATTTAAAAAATGCAAGTAGCGATGTTTGGTATTCATGCTATGAGCTCCAATGTTAAGATCTCTGGGTAATTGGCTGTCAATATTACGACATCACATATAATAATTGTATTAGTCAGACCGTGATTACATGGTTATGGTAGCCCGGAAACCTATTTATAATCATTTTGATACTAAAATAATCTTTGAGTGTTTTAAAGAGATCCATGCCATCATTGACAAGTATCTGAGCGATAAGGAAGTTTTTCCTCTTCCTCGTGTAGGAACGTGGTACGAAGGTTTAAAAAATATGAATCTTCCTACCAAGTCTGGCACGCATTATTTCGCATCAAATGAGAAGAATTTCTGCCAGAACTAAGTTATAAACACATAAAACAACCGTTGGTTTCTGTGTTGTCCAAAGATGTACATAAAGAACAAGTTCACCGTCCAATTCATTGCGTTTCAGGGTTTAGTAGCAAGGGCCACGTTATTCGTTGTTTTACTTACGGAGGGCTACATCAAGTCCCTGGTTGAGTTGGTGTTGCCCTAGATTCAAATGATTACCTTCAGAGTGTCGTTCGTGTAAGATAATTACTCTGTACCATGAAAAACAAATAGGACAATACAGTCTTGGCTGTCATAAAATTTCTTAGACCACATCACTCCAAACATCAGACCGTCTAACTCCCCAAACTGCAACTCCCTGGAATAGTATGTAGGTAGCGTAGTTAAGAAAGAGACCAAAATGTCCATGAAAACCATCAAAATGAAACTTAGGTACAGCATTTTCACAATTTTCAACCAGATAAACAGGGGTGGGGGGGCATCGAGAAGGCTTTCAGCAGGTTCTGATGCTACCTAGAGGCAGTGGTTGTAGCTGACATTAATATCATTGAATAAAATAAAGAGTTCAGTCCTTCAAGGGTTTAACATTCAGTTTTAGTAAATATATCTGTATAAATTAACTTTTTTATTTTCGTTTTTAGTGAAGTTAGGTTACAATTTAGCACACGCACCCTGTATTATTTAATATTGTATTTTTCACTCATTGATGATTTTATTATAAACTTTACAAATGTAATTTCGCTGGCATAATTATTAATGATGCAGAGCGGTTTTTCGAATACTTTTGTACCAAATTGCCTTTGAGCACTTGTGCATATATTGTATGTATATATAGTGGTATGTGAATAATATTTCTTGTTTTATTGTCAATTGAAGGTGATGACACAGTATTTGGTCTGGCTCGACTCCGGATGTCAGGAAGTAAGCTGTAGTAAGCCTTTGTCCAGGCCTCGGTACCACGGAAGGAAGGCAGATGCCATTACCTTGCACAATGATTCTTAAATACGATGCGGACAAGTCAAACACTGTTGGAAAATGGATCAATAAAAAATCATTATACATAACAGCTCAAAGGCTCAGAAAACTCCATCTCTTTTTATTAATTGATAAAATATGTGATATTGAGGCAGCTCTGCATACTAAAGAGACTCGTTTCACCCAACAGCCTCTCGTTTCTTAACCAAAAATATATATTAATATAAGAAAGGGAACCACTAAGATTGAAGAAGTTAAATATGAAATTATATACCTCTACATTTATTAATGAATAATAATTATGGTTATTTAAAAGAAAGGAAGTTAATAGAAATTTGGACATAAAGAAGAGAGAGAGAGAGAGGGAATATCTAATAGCTGTAATAATTGATCGGTCTTTAACTAACTGTAATATAATTAGGCCAATGAAATAAAATTCAATATTTCTTTGTCCATTAAGCTTTTTTATATTGATAAATATGATTTTATAAACATACCAGAATATTAATATTATAAGATATTAAAGAATAATTTTTGAAATTAACAACTTCAGCTAATATACCGCCTTGGTCCAGATTATAAGCTCACCTCCTAGATTTATATATTGAATAGTGCAACGTTTTGGTAAAACTTTTAATTTTGGGGAATTTCTGAGACGAAGAGTTGGAGAGGCTACTCTGAAACGTAGAGTTGCTTCTACCATAGTATGTATGTAACTGCATACCTTTATCAGAGTCAATTGTTTTATGCCAATGAAGAATGAACTTCACAACTTATAGCACCATATTTTCCTGATTTTAGAGCCATCTATACGGATAATGGATACCAAAACTCTTAGAAATGAAGTTATATTTCAGCAGCAAAATTTACCTTGCAATATATTCAATCATACCAAGAATTGGGTTGGAAAAATGGGTATCAATCCTATGACTTTGTCAGCACAAAGCCCAGTCTTAAATACCGTTTGAAAGTTGTGAGGAATGCTTGGGAGCACTAATAATTACGACCACTAAAATTGAAATAGAACTGTACGAAAAATTACAAGATAAGTATGGAAAGATGGCGTCAGAACTTTGCCAAATTTTGGTGAAATCCATGCCGTGACGAAGTATATCATTAACTGAATCAAATGGGGGTAAACGAAGTATTAAATTAATTAAAAATAAATATATAATATGAATAAGGAATTCTTTTACGACAAATGTGTAATTGAATTATATGAATGATTCGAGAGGCTACTTTATACCTTTGGCCACGGGGGTATCTTAATTTATTTATAAGGACATAGTTAGGAAATAAATATATTGATAATTTTACAGGTATATCAAGCTTGAATCTTCCGCAATTTATTAAATGTAAATAAATGCTAAGGAAACATTTTTTTCGATTTGGCTGAGACAAACGTACCTAATACTTTTTAAATGCATAACAAAATATCAAAATAGTAATTTTAGCTTATGTGTATATATGGAAATTTAAAGCAATAATTGCATCATAATTCCAATGACCTGACATAACAGATAAACCTATTTTTCCAGATTTTTCCTGTATGCTAGCTAAAACATTGCGTACATAACACTAGCCAAAAAAGTTTAACTTTCTCTCTACTACTTGTCACTAACTATTTTGGTGCGTTGATTCCAAATCTGTGCTCAGATTTGTCCTAGTACGTAAGGTTCCTGAGTTATAGCTCACTTTGTCACCTTGGATCAATTATTGATATAATTATTACGAGTTTGAGAAGAATGAGACGTTTCTTGGCAAAGGTTTGGAATCGGGGCATCGTATTTGACATTGTGTACGTCCTGTTGCAGACCCAGACAAAATATGTATTACATATAAAAGAGGGGGTACTCAGCTAGTTATAAATTTCTTCAAAAATGTTTAAGACTCTTGTTCTTGTGCTTGTACGTAAATATAGGATCCTCCCGTTGTAATAACCAACAGTAGTCACCCAGCATGTTTTCATTGAAGCGGCATTGATACCTGCTTTCCATCATTGTGATATCTGGTTGGAACCTTTCCCCATGTTTGCCACTCATATCCCTCATATTAGATGGAAAGAAATATAGATCCGAATGCAAGAAATGCATCTTAAGAGACATCTAACATCCCATTCGTTGATAGACCTTTAGCATGTTGTCCACTAGTTCTTCATAGTTTTCAGCCTTATGATTACCAAGAAAATTCTGTACTACATGGACAAATGAATCCCATGCTGCCAACTCAAGTGTAGTTAGTTTATTTCCGAACTCCCTGTCACGCATCAATTCGTGGATCTCCGGCCCTACAAAAATGCCTTGCTTTAAGGTCAGAATCGGTTTTCTTTGCAACAGATTTCTCTTTGAGATACCTGAATCCATCAGAATCATGGGCCATTGCTTTACCAAAATTCGTGATAAGGCCAAGTTTGATATGAAGTGGTGGAAGGTAGATCTTCTGTGGATGTACCAAAGGCATGTGCTTACCATTGCATTGGCCAACTATGTGTTCTTCTCTCTTGGGCAACTTTTTGACAATATAATGATTTCTGTCGTCACGGCTGTACCTTAAGGCATAAGAAGGGCATATTCTTTGAATATTCAAGCTGCAGTTCAATAAGTAAAGAAATTACCTTTAGATCACCACAGGTATTCCATTTATGATGCGAATAATGAACACCTTCCAAAATAAATTTCATTGACTTATATGTCTCTATAATTCCAATAATAATTGCAACAGCATAGTGGCTAACGGTGCTTGCATCAATGAATAGACTTCATTCATCAGGGAAATGTTCGTTTGCTAGCGGATTCATGAGGCCATTAAAATCAGTGCAAAAACAAGCACCATCTTCTTCTTTATAGAAGGTAACCAAAGCCTCATAGCGGTTACAGTAAGTAGATATTTTTGAACCATCCTCTATAAGATTCCATTGCCGTAGTCTGTAGCCTAAGAGTTTTGCGTTCTCCTTTAACAATGACAAATCCCTCACCCAATCACTCAATCTTTCTTGATTTATCAACTGGATTTTCTTTTCTTTAGAATCATCCTCATACGTTTCATCATCATTGTTGTCCTCCTCTTCAGGCGATGAATAATCTTCTTTAACTGCACAAGCTGATGGAGGAATTGAGATTCGCCTCTCCATATTATTGCGAACTGGTTTTATAGCTCACCTATAATCTGGATATAAAATATTTGACTTGTTCTTATTTGAGAATTCCGCAATATTTCTCATGCAAAAGTAGTAGTCAAAAACATGATTTGTTGGCTCACGCCACCCTATTGGTACAGCAGAAGGCATACCCTTCCGTTTGCCATTTAACCACTGCGTGCGCCCCAAATAACACACAGTACAAGTTTTGTGAGGTGCCCAGGGCTTGTGTGGGTCATCAACTTTACATCCAAATTAATAATTGTATCCAGTTATGATTCTTTTATCTAAAGCTTTCCGCTGGTTGCTTGGAGTATTTCTTCCACAGATATAACCAAAGTTGTCTGGGATATTTATACATCCTCGCTAATTTATTTTTTCAACTTAGTTTTTATATATCCTGGTATATACTTTTGTACAGTCTTATTTCATTTGCAAATTAATTGAGAAATAAATCTGAAAGAAAAATGCAATTAATCACAATATGTAAATACCATTTCAACACCACTACTAGAATGGCTAAATTTGACAAAATGATAAAGCACGAGTGTAACCGCAAATACTCTCTTTACGGTAGTTTTTTTTCTTTTTTTTAGGAGCCCATCTGGTGGCTGACTGCCTACTTGTGCACAATTCACCGTACTCACCACCACAGCCTAGTACTAGACTACTTTAGAATAATAACAAAAAAAACAACAACAAAAATAAAAAGGCAACAACAGGAACCAGCCTCGAGCCTCGGGGCGAGGTCCACCTCCCCCCGTCGCAGGGAACTGCCACCTACAGAGAAAAAAACAACAAGAAAAACTGAATCTAGTTAAATGAACGGGAGACTGCTGACTCCCCGCAAAAGTCCATAAGTCCACCAGTCAATGTGCAGGAACTCGTACCGAGTACAAGGGACAGGCGTTAGCGAACCCCCCATCCCGGTACCGCGACAGGGAACGTGCGCCGAGATCGCTCAGCCTGGGACATTCAACAAGAACGTGCCAAACAGGTTGCGGGACCACGCAGTCCTCACAGTAGGGCACTGGCGAGCGCTACATCAAATGGAGGTGCGTCCAGCAAGTGTGCCCAATTCGGAGATGACGAAAAGCGACCTGAAGCCTTCGCGCCATTAGTGGGGTAGGTCCATAAGAAGAGTCGTGGCGCAATGGCACGCAACTTTAAGTTCACTTCCACCGTCTCCCATCTTCTTTGCCAAGCAGCCCGGAGAGCTGCCCGTATTCCTGCCATGTAGTCGGTGTAAGGAAGAGCGAAATGCTTTTCTGGTCGCCGTGTCCTCGCTGAATCTTTGTCACACTCATCAGCGCTCTCATTCCCCGCAATTTTACATTAATATTTTTCTTATAGTGATCCGGATCTACATCTAAGTCCTATTGCGACTCCGATATGAACAGAAGAGCAGTAATTTAGTTAATTTTCTGCTACGAATTATTTTTTCAATAGCATTATTTATTTAGTGTTAAAAAGATTTGAGGCCTGAATCAGTTCATGTGTGATTTGTAAGTAAACTTGAGATTTTATCTTTACCTTGTCCTGTTAGTGAGTCAGCCAATCATTCACTTCATTGTAATTACGTATATTTTTTTTAATTTATATTTTAGAGCATGAGATTGAGGGCGAGAAGGGGGCATTTGAATTTACCGTATATGAGTTTATTTTGTTTGGACACCCAGGTTTATTCCGATGCGGTTTGTTGTGGTAGAGCATCAAATGATGCGAAGATATTTAATTTTTTGTTACAGCTCTAATGTTTGTTCTTTGAGGCGCTTTAACATTTTATCTGACCCCACCACTGATCCAGAGGTCCAGCTTCATTTCTTTGAGGTTATCCTTTTTTAACACTCGGGACGGCCTGTAACACCCTTAAAAATGCTAGTGATTAGATTCGTTTTTTCCTAATATCACCTCTTTTCTATTTTCTTTCTTTATTTTTTATCCTCTTTAGTGTGGTGTGATTTCTTAAGCTATATATGTTTAATAAAATAAAAAGTAAATAATAATACTAATTGTTATATTCGGTTAAAATTGTAAAAAAATAATTTTAGTTGCAATTTGATTTTAATTCGTAGCTTTTATTAGTTTTGAAGCCTTCCTCATGAAATCCGCATTTTAGCATGCGGTTTCCATTAATAAACTCTACAGCATATGGAAACTACCACAAACTAGCCATGAATCTCGGCTGTATCCACTACCTATAGCTTAAGTGTCATACTTACAGTAACTTAAAATTGGTGTTTCTAGCTCTTATTTTAGCATATTCCAAATAATAGTATGCATTTGAGATGTATGCGGTGGATTATTATATAGTCCATTCTTGATATAAAGCTGGCAGAAGAGACAAAATGATGTACTTAGACTGCGCTTGTCGCTTGGATTGTTCTCTGAAATATTCGTTGTACGGTAAAGTCAAAAGTCAAATTCTTTTCAATTTGGTCTGATTTCCATTCAAATGAGGTTTAGTGTATACCGTTTTGTTATGTGTGACCGAGAATTCCAACAGCAGTAATACGTTCGGAAGTGGCTGATTTCTCCTTGACTTACCTTGATGAAGGCTAGTTGAGGGAAAGAAAGAAGGACTCCTCTGCGCTGCCTGAAGATAAAGTTGCATTTTGTTGATTGGGCATACCTTTTCACCTTCGCCACACCACTTTTCCTTTTCATAACGCATCCCTAAAAACTACATACACACCCAGTTACACACACCTATAGACTCGGGTCCCCAAAGATTCCCTTCAAAATTAAGCCTTTGGGTGTAATGGCGGAGAAATGAAGGAGACACGGCGCATTGCCCTGAAGACCTTGCCAGGCCGACAAAAACCGGACAGAAGCGTGGTCTTCACAAGAATTTATGGCGAGTTTAATATTGCACCAGTTTTCTGACGACGCAGACACAGAAGATATTGTCGATGGCCTTAGGGCCGGACAATTCAAATAGGACGAGAAAGATGACATACCGGAAGATCAGGTAAAGCAGGCTCTCTTTCGCGACCTTATCCACTACTCTAATGACGCTTACGTTGTTTGCACGGACGCAGAGTTCCGTAAGAAGAGATCCTGCAAGGGAAAGTCTCCTCCGTCCTCTCTTTAAGGAGCTAAAGTCGACCGGGAGTAGAACACTCCTCGCCATAAACACCTATACTACATTGCGAGCGTAGTATCCAAAGCTAGCCTAAAATTAGAAACAGATCTTACCTTAACGGTGCCAACAACCCAAACATGTAAAACCTACCGACTATGACAACCTATTTTACAACTTTTCAACGAAATTGACTTTCCGTAGTAACAAGTTCTGATAGTTATTACAAAGGCTTGAATTCTAAATAATTTTCGACAACCACAAGCAACTCAACACTAGATCAACATTGCCAGAGCTACCCTTTCATCAGGGACCTATTTATTATGTCTCCTACACATCATCTCTTCTTTAAATTCACTCGATTTCACCACTTTCATCTCTTACTATTTTCTCTCTAACTATCCCTAATTCTCACCACAGTTTTATGACCAATTTTCAATGTCCAAATGATGTACTTAAATTATATTTAAACTTTACTTTGAAAACTCTTTAATTATCCGATGGCATATATAAGCAAAAATAAGGGAGGGAATTGGTAGAATCGGCAAGATTTAGGCTTGTATTTCACCCTATTGAACTGATTCTATTACTAAAACCTAATTTCTTTATGCAAGAGAATATTCTTATGTTGTGAAATTTTTCTGTTGTACTTAGAAATTGATTAAGAAATGTAAAAATTGGTCGTAATTTGCGTAAGGTTCAATCTTGCTTATTAGATTTCTTTTTTTCCACCTTTGATTGAATTAAGTTGGAAACTGAGGGGGGCGCTTTTTCTTTGTTTTGGAAATTCCAAGGAATTAATTTATAGTGCATATATCATCGCTGTTAGCAACGTAGGAATATAGATAAAGTGTATAAATTGAAACGATCACTGGACGTATTATCCCTAAATGCACAGATTTCAACTTTTATATTAAAAAAGTGAAAAGATACATGATGTAATGTTAAGAGAATAAAAATGTTGGGAAACTAGGTAGCTAAATTAAATAAAAAGAATACTATTTGAGGCTTTCTTTTATAAATATTTTATTATTTTAGTAAGAATAAAAGTCTTAAAACTTTAATGAGAGAAACATGGACGAAATGTTTCAGAAGTAATCACCGGACTTAGCAAATCAGAATGCTATTAGGAGAGGAAAGGTTTTTTGTCAATAAAATTATGTATTTTTGTGTACTGGGTTTTCCGTCATTAACAATACTATTAGATTTATACAGTTTTAAATTAATAATACAATAATATACTAAATTCCTCAAAATTTAGCATTTAAAATTGTTCATACAACAATTTTTATAATCTCTTAGGAAAGGGACCATTTTTCCCCTTTATAGCAATCCAATTGGGCTTCCATGGCTTCCACTAAATTTTGTAAGTCGTTGGTGACGACCATGCTCACAACCAGGAAATATTTCCTCTCGTTTTATTATCTCAAGTGAAAGCAACACCTTTAGTGACAGAGATTTATTGTGGCCAACAGAAATGATATCGATAGGGAAATCGTTTGCAAATATTTGGGAAAGAGCGACATTTCTTTGTCTGCAATCAGGGAATTAACGAACCAGCAAATGATGTAGAAGAAGCCCAGTTGTTACATTGGTGAATACACGCCTATTTCAACTTGGGAGAAGAATACCTTTGATAATAATTACACTGTCTAACAGAATTTCACTTTTTCTTCGTCCTTGGGTTAAAAGTGTTATTTCCCAAATGTTTGTAGTTCTATTGAATAAAAAGGTCAATTTTAATTCCTAAATATGTGAGGTAGGCCTATAAGGCATATATTGCCATGCTAGTTGGAGATCAAAACTAATCTTTGGCACCTCATTTCAACTGCGAGTTCTGCAAAAGAATTCTAGAATGTAATATATATATATATATATATATATATATATATATATATATATATATATATATATATATATTAGTGTAGTTGGGTAGCAGTCTTTCTTGGAGGCAAATTTTGTTGAAGACCATCGTGTATTTTGTCTTAATTAATTTCCTTTGCCAACTTTCTCTTCTTCTAACTAGCTTTTTTTAATCCGTCTTCTAGATGGCGGATCACTTGTCCAGTATTTATCTCTTTTTTAAAATGAATGTGTTTGATAAAAACCAACCTAAATTGCTAAGCTTTTGATCTTATTCGATCATCTTCGGGCATCTTGAATTGTTCTCGCCTCCTTTACCGATGTAATGAATATAGTTAGGATCTGACGGAGTGTAACAAAAAGATTTGTAAGGGGTATTTATTCCGCCTTGGTTAAACGTAACGTTAGAGGAAATGGGCAACTCCAGTGAATAGAATTTAAAAATAGTTTTAATGTGCAATTGCAGCTTGTTGCTCGATTCTTGATGGCCGGCTTATCTTCATTTATTAATATGGCTTCTAAGATGTTCACCCTCGCTTTATTGATCTCTTTTCTTTTAATAATGGTGTTATTAACGAACATATCTCTCGTTAGGTTAATATTATGGGCACCATCCCTATGATTCTTAGGCCCTCCGTTGAAAAGATGCATGGTTGAACGTCTCGAAAGTGTAGTGGTTTTTATGGCAATATATTTTGAGTTATTATAAAGCTTACAGTCTTTATCGAGACAGATGAACTCGTAAACTATTTTGGTTAACTTGAGATTCGAGGAGTTTAGGCAGGTGTTGTTTTTCACCAGGAGATTGCTGCCTTTTGTTGTTTTATAATAAATGATGTGTTGGATTTTATCCGTTTGAATTTTAACCTTGATATTACGGTTAATAATCTCATTGATGTTTTTTCTCATCTATTTTCTAGGCCGTGGACATCTGGTTTCTGTAATACACTTTGATGTTGTTGACTTCTCCATGGTTACTTTCAGTTTTATCCGCATGTTTATAATGGTTATTTAAAAATATTGGAATTGTTTGTCAATCATGCTGTTTGAGAAACCATTATTCACGAGTATTTGTTGGACTCGTGCAATCTATTGGGAAAGTTCTCACGTTGATCAGCATTTGTAAGCTCGGCGGATGTATGCGCCGATTACGCTTATTTTCTACCTTTCAGGGCATTCACTCG
The DNA here is from genome assembly GCA_963969495.1 of Ceratothoa steindachneri. Lineage (NCBI taxonomy): Eukaryota > Metazoa > Arthropoda > Malacostraca > Isopoda > Cymothoidae > Ceratothoa > Ceratothoa steindachneri. The sequence goes on along the minus strand of OZ018317.1, from coordinate 52,153,015 downwards.
CTGCATTGAGGCATCTTCCGATGTCTGTACTTTTCCTAGTACTTTACTGATGTAGCTGCCATTGATGTTTTGAACCACAACATCCAAGAAAGGGAGATTATGGCCCGTGATCAATTCATAATTGAATTTTAGCACGGAGTTCTCCTCGAAATGTTGCTTGATGTTAACGAAAAGTTCTTCGTTTTGGGCATTGATGTAGATGTCATGTACCTATTGGCAATATGTGTGTAGCTTATTTTCCATGATGTCCAATAATTTCTCCTTAAGTTGACCCATGTAATAGTTGGCGAAGGTTGGCCCTAAGGGTGACCCCATAACTACTACATCCACTTGGGTGTATAGATTACCGTCGGGTGTCTTGAACGGCGCCTCTGATGTGCATAAACATAACATGCTCCTTAAGATGTTTTGGTCAAGATTTAGAAGAGACGTTGTAGGATAGTGGTACACATTTTTTATAATGATGTTGATGTTCTGAGCGATAGACACATTCGTAAACAGGCTTTCTTCGTCAAGGGATGATAATAGTCCTGAGGGTCTTGTAGCATGGAGTATGTCGATGAATTCCTCCGTGGACTGTATGCTATATTTCGAAAGGATGTACGGTTTTATTAATGCATCTAGAATTTAGCTAAACAGTACGTGGGAGTCGTGACTTGAGAGATGATGGGCCTCAATGGGTTGTGCGGCTTATGAATTTCTACATTGCCATACAGATATCCTGGTGTGTAATTACCGATGATCTTTTGGAAGTTAAGTTCCCCGATGAGTGCATTAGCTTTAGTTATTTGTCTATTTTTTTTTTCTTTTTTAAGTCTTCTGTTGGATCTTTTTTCATGCGTCTAAAATTAGTGATGTCACTTAAGATGGTATTCAGTTTGTTGTTATATTCTTCTTTGTTTAGAATGACCTATATGTTGAATTTTTCAAAATACTCAATGGTCTTCAACAAAATTTGCATATATATATATATATATATTTTTTTTTATTTGAATACTATATTTTCTATTTTGTTTAACATTTTCAATAAAACTAAGTGAAATAAAATCTCTCCGGCTCTTTACAAAATTCAAATTTCTTAGAAACACTGGTTCCTAGGCAAAATTGTCGCTAGAATAACAGAAAGAAATATAATGGCTTGTCCCATCGAAAAGCTTTAAGTGATCTTTAAGAAATGGAATCCAGTTGAAGTTCACAAAATAAACAAACATTAAGACTTTTGAGGCAGGAATGGATCAATATTGCCTATTAATGCAAAAAAAGAAAATAATGTTCGGTAGCACATTACTGGTCATTAAGAAACTTGACACCAGTGAAGATATTGATCCCAGCATAAATTCTTTACTTTACTCAAAAGAATTTCTGCTGCCAGAGAATTGTTAATTTATTTATTCTACTATACAAACATGCAAATGTGGTTATTAAATAATCCTAAGGAAGAAAGTGACAATATATTATGCTTCCATCAAAATATGTGCTCATAGTTAGAATATTTTTAACTACTAACTTTCATGTATTTACAAAAAAATAGTAAATTCGTCGCAATATAGGTTAAGAGATATTCATTTTTCCCTCCACTCAAATTAAATAATTTTATTTTGGTGAAATCTTTTTTAGATGTTATGATAAGGAAAAGACTTGGACTTTTGTTGAGGTTTGCAGTCTAAAAATACTGATTACACAAATGCTTTTTCGATTTTCTGTTCTAATTTTCTATAGAATGTTGTATTTGCCGAGAACAAGGCTTGGTTTAAATTAATATTGAAACTAGAAAAATCTGTTCAACATCTGGGTGGAATCAAAGGTAGGCCCAAAGATTCAGGTATCATAAAGAAAGCTAATTAAAATCGAAAGTTATTCTGCTGGTAGATTTAGGTGCAGTACCCTTCTACCTTTCCATCTATCTGACATTATTTTAGGTAAGCAATGTTTGTATGAAGAATCGTATGAGGAAGTACTAGGTTTGATATAGATAAGATTAGGTGTTTCCAGGGGTTAGGGCAGTGACCGAACGAAGTCTTATTAGAAATACATGAGTGTGCTATTTATTAAGGATATGGTTGATTAATGGAGACCATGGAGTTAAATCTCTTTTAATTTTAAGGTTAGAATCTAAATAAAACGTCTGCTAGTTAATACATTCTAGTGAGGCCAAAGATACGATGATACATATTTGCCTAAAATCGGATTATATGAGAAAAATCGAATTCCTACTTGAAATCAAAAAATGGATATTACTGATTGATAATCAACACAAAGGACTTCAATTTACTCTCTCAGAAAATAGAGTGGTGATGGCTATTATATCCTGGTTTCCACAAAATGAGCCTCTGTCCACTTCATAGATTGTGAGGCGCCCAATGATAACGACTAAGCAAGTCTACAATCTTCTTCGGAAAGACTAGATTTGTCTCATTCTGCATTAAAATTCAAGACAGTTCAGAATTCAGAAGTCCGTTTTCTCTCTCACTTGTCAACTTGGCTAATGCGGTATCAAGAATCTTTGCGATTTCTCTCATTTCTCCTTCCGCTCTATTCTCTTTTTACGTAGAAGAATACTTCTTTCCTTATCATTGTTTCCGCTTCATATTCCTAAGGTATGCATCTCAAGGTCATTCAAAGTCATTTCTTTCCTTCTAAATATAATATTCCTTAATATAAAAATATTTGACAATCCTTTCAAAATAAATGGCACCTCCGTAAAAAAATTTGCCCTCCACTTAGCTGCAAAACTCTACTCGCTGTTCTTCCCATTAAATCCTAAAAAATAGGTCACAGGAAAATGATGGCAGTCCAGGTGGAAAACTGGAAGATTTCATGTTGAAATGAAGGGTTAAAGAACAAAGTATGTTATAAGAATGGTGTCGAAGAGAGAGTTTAAATCATTTTAGAGGAACGATTGTGTGTTTTGGTGTGTGACTGTGTGCAATGGAGTGAAAAAAGTCGGTATAGTGCAACAAAAAAAAATTAATATAAAATCGGTTGTGAAAACATTTATTAAGAAATTTAACTCCAAAAATTGTGAAGTAAATATATTTTATATATATAAAAATTAAAGTTACAAATATACATATAATTCTCAATATATATACGTATTATGTCCTATTATGGCAATTCCATTTATAAACTATTCTTTCTGGTGGGAAGCGGAGTTCCGTTACACACTTTCACCTTTGAGAAATTTAATAAATACTCTCCATCTACAAGTTGATCTAAGCACCCCCTAACTTTATCTTGTGTTTTATGTAAATCACACTCACTTGTTGACCCCATCAAAGTCAGCCCCAATGCCAACATGGTCTACTCCTGCCACGCTCCGCACATGATTGATGTGATCTGAAATGGGAGAAAACTACATAACTCTCTGTCCAAACGTGTATCGGGACACTCTCATATATATATATATATATATATATATATATATATATATATATATATATATATATATATATATATATATATATATATATATATATATATATATATATAAATTTATATAAATTTTAACGCATGCGAAGAAAATAAAAAATTCCTGAAACATGATTATTAAATTTGAAACGAATTGGATAGGATGGGAATTCTGAAAGGAAAACCAACGAGACAATGGATACATGTAAAATAGAAACAAAATTGCCAGTGGATTTTATTTCTACAAAATATTTTATGCATACATATATATTGGGGAGAAACAACTTCCGTAGAAGGCTGAGTTCTGCTGAAGAGTAGTGCTAGGAGAATAAATGACCGTATGTGGAGAGATTTAGTAAGACTTAAATTTTTGGTTGATTTTATTTGACTGAATGCATTGAAGAATATTTACTTCTGACAACGACAAACAAAATTAGAATTTTCTGGTTGAAAATGGACAAGGCAGAGAGGGATGCATCAAAAACTCCTAGGTTCAACTTCGCATTCTTATGCTCACTAGTAGTGAAATTGTTCAAGAGAGCAAATAGATAGGTGTGGCTTCCTCTGTTCACCAGTTGACAAGCAGCCTTTTGTATATCAATTGAGATAAAAATAATTAATTAACCCATTCACTGCGGTGGAACTATATTTAACGCCTCCCCAAAATCAGCTAGTTTTGCAGGGACGCTATATATAGACTCAATTTTAAAAATTTGATTACAATATTGCTGCAGAGGCTATATTTAGTTTTGTCGAATAAATACACTAACCAGCAACTTTTCACCGCTGTGTTTCAAATTATATACCATATTTGTAGAAAAAAAAGCCAGTTGACTCAGTTGGCGTTTGGGATTCTAGACGTTACGTTAGCACGTGCTTATCACAGTTTTGTGAGTAGAAATTGTTTTTTCTCATCAAGATCTTATTAGTTTTGTGATATACTTCTAATTAGTAGTATTTATTTTAACTTTAAAAAGCGCAGGTGAAATTTTACCCCATTATGGCGCGTAGAAAAACCACTGATGAAACAGATTTTCTTATGCTACTGGAGAGAATTGATATCAACGACGAATTCTTAGATGAGTTAGGAACAGATGATGAAGAGAGTGTAAGTAGTGAATCAAGTATTCATTCTGATAGAGAAAATGACATAGAAAATGATGTAGACTTAGGTGAAGATAATGATTCGAATGAAAGCGTTCCTGAAAACACAAACCTATGGCAGGATAGGCCGAGTGCAAACCGATATCAGTTTTCATTTGTTGGAAATGCGGGTGTAAGTAATGCACTTCAGGGTAATACCAGTCCTAGAAATATTTTTGAGTCATTTATAAATCAAGATATTATAAAGGTTCTTGTTGATGAAACAAATCTTTATGCAGGAAGTTTTATTGAAGAGAAAAGACGAGCTGGAAAGATGAGGAGAAAAAGCCGCGACCTTTTATGGCATGAAACAAATAAAGGTGAATTGTTTTCCTTGCTAGGACTTGTCGTGCTACAAGAAGTGATACGTAAACCAGAATTACTGATGTATCATTCCACAAATCAACTATTAGTGACCCCTATTTTTGGTAAAATAATGTCAAGAGATAGATTGCTTCTGCTCATGAAGTATTTGCATTTTTCTCAGGAAAAGTTGGGAACAGACCCATTCTATAAGATCAGGAATGTGCTAAACATGCTAAACTCTAAATTTAAAGAAAACTACACTCCTGAACAAAACATCAGTATTGATGAATATCTTCTACTATGAAAAGGAAGGCTAAGATGGAAACGATACATACCTCTCAAAAGAGCGAGATTTGGAATTGAAACCATTGTTCTTGCTGAAGCCAATTCTGTCTATGTCTGGAATAGGGCTGTGTACTCAGGAAAGCAGACTAATTATCCTCTAGATATGCCTGGTATAAATGAAAATTTGTTGACTAAGCCAACGAAAGTAGTCCTTTACCTTGCAAAGCCTTTATTAGACAGGGGTTACTGTATTGGAATGGATAATTACTACGCCTCACCAGAGTTGTACCATATTCTGGTTTCTCGTAAAACTGATGCTGGTGGGACTTGTAGACCAAACAGAAAACAGCTATCTACAAAACTAAAGTCCATTAAACTTAAGAAGGGCGATTATAAAGCAAAATACTGTGGAAAACTCATGCAACTGATGTGGAGAGATAAAAAAATTGTCAATATGCTGAGTACAATTTATGATGACTCAATGGAAAAGGTTAATGTTGCAGGTCAGGAAGTCAGCAAACCTGCTGTTTGTATAAACTACAAAAGAAATTATATGGCAGGTGTTGACTTAATGGATCAGATATTATCTGCAGTAAACATTGCAAGAAAAGGTGTTAAGAAATATTATAAGAAGATTTTCTTCAGACTAATAGAAATTTGTCTTCAAAATGCTCACTGCATCTACAAAAAGAACGGCGGAAGGAAAAATCTTCTAGACTTCAGACTACAACTGATTGAAGAAATTTTTCTGGAGTATTCAAAAGATGTTTTATGGACAAGAAGCAGTTCATTGCCTACATTGGGACCATGTCCAACTCGTCTGCCAGGAAGACACTTTCCAGAATTCATAACAAAAGGAGGTGAAGAAACTGGAAAAATTCAAAGACGATGCAACTATTGTGCACTCCAGAAAAAAATAAAAGAAGTATATACCAGTGCAACATCTGCAAGATTCCACTGTGCATAGTACCTTGCTTTTTGGTATACCACACTCAAGAAAATCTTCAATAGATAAACAAAACTTTTGAAGGAGGGAGGAAGGTAAACATACATTCAGGTCACAAGTCCTGAACATATATGCATAAATAAGCGAACCTACCATGTCAAGTTTTATTCACTTTATTCTTAATATTTATAAACGGTTTTTTAAATAAATATGTTTATGCATATATGGATGTGAGTGACTCCTAATCAAGGAAAAGTCATCACATGATTTTTCTTGGTAATATATATATATATATATATATATATATATATATATAAATAAATTACGGCAGAAACTGAGTATAGTCACAAAGATTATGGTGATATTGCGGCAGAAACTAAATATAGCTCTGAAAGCAAATGGTGAAATTGCGGCGTCGCTATATATATATTTTAGTCCATTTTGCGGGAATGACTATGTATAGACGATTTGAAAAATTGTCGACTTTTATTTTGGGCCTGCCGCAGTGAATAGGTTAAAGAGAAATTAGCAAAATATCCGTTTTCTATGCTTTCTATTTATATATTTAAGAACATAGTAGTGAAATGATCGTTTAAGTGAAAAGGATTAATCAATGCTAGAAACTAATTCAAAGATCAAGACGAGTTCAAATTTTCTTCGATGGGAATTGTGAACCAAACATCAAAATTCTTCCTAGAAATAGGAGGGGTTCAAAAAGGACGTATATTAAGTAATAAATAAACCACTGGTGCCAATCCAAAATTTTTGGAACTCTTTTTTTCCATTCATTTATTAAATTAATCAATATAGAATATGTAAACAAAACATGAGTAAGTGCATGTTCGAATGATAGAATGCACTCTTTCCACAATTATCTGGAAAGAAATAGAATTAATTATGTATTATAATTGTTTCGATTTCAACACGTTCAAATGCTCTTGTCATTTTCTCATACAAACTTTTTAAGGCATTGCAGCACTACGATGAAATATCTTTTTTTTCAAAATTGAACACGTGCTTGATGAAAAAAATGTTAAAGTGAGACTGATAGTGTTATGTAGCGATCATATTGCAAGATATGTAGAAAGAGACAATAAAACCCCCTTGAAAATAAGCCCTTTGTAGTCCCATTAAGTCTTTTATAATGAGTCAGAATGAACCTAATAATATTCCATCAATAGGGAATATGAAAATAATAAGTACTCTAGAAGGAGCACTGTTCCCAAATTGTAAATTCTTTTTTGCTTCATTAAATTCTAAATTAAACATCTTAGTTATAATTCTCCAGATTTTTGTCATTCTCTCAATCACTTGCTTGATTTAACCTCTAAATAAATAATTTTCATTTCAATGATAGGAAGAAACTTTAAACTAATTAAAGAAAAAAGTAACGAAGGAGTGGAATATAGTAATTTTGAGTTAATAAATATATAAATAGGGTAAAAGTTTACAGGAAATAATTTAAATCTAATCTTTTTAATATATTTATTATAAATCCAGTTTAATTGACAAAAGAAAATGGATATGTTTGGGGCAGAAAAATAGGAGAAACGTTGACATTTGGCAACAATACAAGGCCTATGAAGTAATTCATTCTTTATTCTGATTTAATGAATCTTTTGTATTTATTTCTTGTATTATTTCATAGCAATTGTTAGACTTGATAGTTATGTAAGAATTGATACAATATGTTAATGTAAGTTGAGAGAACCAATTTTATGTTAAATATATATTTTTATTATAAGTGCTTCTTAACAGACCACATTCATTTATTCTAGCTGTTCATGTAAAAGCGAGATGAAGTGTATTTAAGGATAAATTCTTTTATTAAAAAAAGATATCTGAAGACAATTCCAAAGTTCCCGCCGCGTAAAAAATAACAAATTCAGCTCTAATATTTCATTTACCTTTAACGAAATCTCCGATTACCAGCCTACCAAGAAAGAAGAGAATTTTCTACTAATGGCTATGAGCTTTGGACTCATAGCTTTCAGCATATAAAACATTTACTGATGAAGCAACCTGGCAGCCACCCAGCCGAATTAAGAAACACACTTGGATGCCCTAAGCGTTGTACCAAAATTCGGTGACAAATTAGCCTTTGGTATTCACACCACTCTCGAAGAGGCTTACCACAGCTTGGCACCTATACACTCATTTATGAAGTGTAAATAGAATAAATTCTTTAGGAATAATAAAAGTAATAACGATTGACCAAATTAGAGTGAGGAATGTAGATTAAAAATCGATATATTGGAACAATCTAGATAATTATTAGAAAATACGACTATACTAGAGCAAAGAACTACAAGGGATGTGAAATTTATTGTGAGTTAACCCCGCAGGGGTTTAGCCTGTTACACTTGGTACCTGGAGGGGGTGCACGTTCTCTCTGCAATTTAGGGCAGCCCTCTCACTGGGTTGACGTGAACTCTCTAATGGGGCAGGGGAAAGTTGTAGGTGTGCTTTCCCCTCGCACACACTCAGCATTAATTTACCATTTTATTACTATTTATATTGTTATTAGTTTTTATTAACACTATTACTGTTTGTGTAATCCTTATTATTTTATATGACCCATATTTAATATTATTTTATGTTACTTATTACTAGTATTTATTATGATATTTTAATATTTATCATGATTTATTATTATTGGGAACTATAATTTTTGTCTATTCCTATTATTGGGAATTATTATTATGATGTGTTATTCTCATTATGTATAATATATTTTATATAGTAGTATTAATTATTATTAGTAGTAGGCTATTATTTATTAAATTATATTATTTATTATTATCATTAGGGCTATATCCTCAACCTAGGAAAGAGTTATATCTTGAAGCCATGGTTCCTTGGTGGACGGCATGCCATCCTGAGCATCACATAGCACCAAGGTATAATAATAATGGGTGATTAACTAGCATACTCGTTCGTGGACCTGCATATCTTTACTTTTTTTATTATCCACAATCTCTGATTACTCAGGGCATTTTCGTCCTCTTATCACCCTAGGTCAAGTTGCTGTATGTATGACGCCGAAAGCAGGCTGGCTAACGCAAATATTAGTTACAAAATGTGATAGGTAGTTCACTCTGCTCACCTTCTTCGAGTCATTTATAATATATCGACACCAGACCCATCCTTTATGGTTAAAGCTCCAGGGCAATTTACTTTGAATCACTGCCCTAGTTGGCAAAGTCCATCAACGCTGGACCAGGGCTGATTTTGTGATAATGATCACCTTCTGGCTTTTTATGATCCTATGGAGACTTTTCTCTTAACTTTCGAAATCATTAGGAGGTCTTGGTATATACTTTACATTCGCTCATTTTTTCTCATTGTCAGCAACTATGGTGACAATAAAATTTAAGGGCGGAAAGGCGATGGTAATCGGCCCAAAAGCGCGGCCTTGACCTTTCTAGTTGTTGGAGAAGACGATAAAATTCGAGGCACATTTCGAACGGTTAACGATGTCCCCTCACCATCATCCTGCTGCAAAACGCTTCTTTAATACCATCTTTCGAGCCACTCTGAGGTAACTCAACTTCTCAAAAGGAGTTACCTTCTTGTGCTTTCTCAGGGTTCTACTCAAACTTATTCTATCAAAGAGGATGTTTTCTCCTCTCGTATGCTTATAGTTGCGCTGGCCTTCCCTTATGTTTTCTTTGGTGCCGCCCATAGACTACTCCATCTCCTTACAAGCAGCAATCTATCGTTCCCTATTACAAAAGACTGCCAAGTGAGAAAGCAGGTGGCCCAAAATTGACCGCTCCCAGTGAGAGAAGCTCGATAGGATATACCCCCATAGGAAGGTAAGGAAGAGCAGGGTCGTTAGATCCGTGCCCCCTAACGTCCTATAGTCTTGCATTTTAAGTAAGCAGAAGCTGTATAAACACGACACAACATAATTCACGGTTGGCAACAATGGTACCTTTGAGGATAGGGGATTGAACGCCACATAAAAGTCCCCTGAGATGGCCATGGACCCGGAGGCAACCCAGACACTTGTGGCAACATATTTCATATTAATAAACCTGGTCTCAGTGCCAAACACTGAGCCTACATCCCCTCCTGTGCCGATCTTCTCTATTTCGGAGAAAGTTCTGGCTGAGGCCGGTCCGTACAGCCTATTGGCTCCTTCCGGTGGCAGAGAGAAGCCGGTTCATTCCCCACTATTCTCTTCTCCAAAGAAAGAACAACAAGTGGGTCCAGTAATAATCAAGGTCAGAAGAAATGGCATTTTTCGTATCATAGAAATTACTATGACAGAAGAAAAGAAATAATAGATCACCACAGTGAGATGGTTAAAATGCTAAGATGTCCAAAAAAAGTTATCATTGTAGGCCTTCTATCATGGGGTCAATTGAATAAGATAAACCACCTGCAGAACAATCAGCTGTTGTAACGATCAGATCAGCATGATATGCGAAAGAGAGTAAATGAAATTCATCGACTTTTCGCCTCAAATCTTTTGAAGCGAAACATTAATTCGTCACTGAAGAATTTTATTGTAGCCAAAGAGGAAAAAAAAATATAGTAAATTAAATTCATTTCGATTTTCTTTCCTTTAAAAACGAACACCGCTTCATCAAATTTGCAACAGGCTTCGGGAAACGCCGCAACCTCAACAAGAGACATAGGTAGAAAACTCTCAGTTAAAGTGCAATGAAGGCAGCCAGGTGAAGTGCTTTGAATTGCAATGTTATACTAACTGCTACTTGCTCTCACCTGTGTTCAGCAAAGTTTCACTGACAGTTATATCATATAGCGTGCCCCCAGACCCCCCACCAACGAAGAGAAGAGTGAATGTTAAAATACATCTTTGAATTGTATATAGTTGTAGCTGATGCAGTGTAATAGAGGATTACCATTTCTATGTTGACCAAAAACAGCTATACCTACATAAAGCTATTTTGTTTAATTTAAGTCTGTTAGGAATAAATATTATAATTTCAAAGCGTTAGTAGTAAGAAGAATGTAGATTCTACTGAAATGCTTTACAAAATAGTTCTGTTAAGTAACTCGCAAAATTCTATATGTATGGTTAGAAGTTTTTATCAAGGATTTTAAATTTTAATTTAATTTAAATTTGTAGAGTTAATATTTTTAGCTTTATCTTAAAATGTAATAAAACAATAATAATATTAAATAAATAAATCTTTAAACGGATTAAGTATTTACATTTCTTGAAGGGGAGATAGTTACGAAGTGCGATTCTTCTCCTGGCCAGGTCAGAATCCCTGACCAGAAAAAGGAACCAAAGGAAAGATCAAAATGATACTCTAGTTACCCCTATAGAAGCAGCTACCTATTCTTGTTTGGGAGAGAGGTACCTAGAGGTATTTGTGTCATTGACTATCAATAACGATAAGATAGGAACCCCTGTCGCCTTTTGGGATGGGTAACCCGTTCCGCTTCAAAGACATGTGGATGTAACTGCCAATTGGCTGACTTGATTGTAACATAGAGGATAATAATGTGTGAGTTAGAATGATAAAAACGAGAGAAGAAAGATAGTGGTTGTGATTGGCAGACATCTAAGAAAGCTGACAAGTGTTCTCTCTCGCTTGGGAATCAACCTCTCCTGTAGACGTCAGAAAACCAGCGCAGGCACCACTCTTCTAGCAAAAACTCTTTTTCATGCAATTACTAAAAGAATGTTTTACAAAACAATAAACTATCAATAAAAAGGATTTCCGTCTGAAAACAGTGAAAACTTGTTGTCGTGTAATAGGGTTAAGTTAACCCTTTCTGCGTTTCTCAGCCAAGGTCGATAACGGATATGTGCGTGTGAGAATTATAATACAAGCCGATTGCAAATTAACTGAATGAAGGTTCACCAAAGGGTCAACAATCTTCGAGGTTCGGGGGCAATAGAGAACGGGTACGAAAATAACTTTAATAATATGCAAATTAATATTCTCTTACAAGGTTAAAAGGAGTTTTAAAACAAGCTATATACAAATTAAACGTACACGAGTCTCAGCGGCTAAAAGGGGAGAGACTTGGTAGGGAATGTCGCCGTACAAATAAACAAATAATGACCTTGCCGTATATGAATCCAACAATTGAGCCTTACACGGCAGAGGGGGGGTGGTCACTTGCAGAGGAGTAATGCGCGTTATTGTTACCTTGGAGATTTGGCCTGATGGAGCAATCCTAGCCTTGGCGCAAAGTTCTAATAATATTCTCTTGACAATGACTATTACGGGATGAACTTAGATCTTTCTTTCTAGTTAGAACACAAATCAAGACTAGCGGCGTTGCGTTCGTGGAGGGGGTAGAACGAGTACGGAGTAGACTCGCACGAATTAATCGAGAATACCATGAACTTGAGGGGTTCTGCGAGAATTGTGCAGAGTCTAATGGGACGCGAATATTGGGTAGTGACAGTGAGGGGAGGCGGAAGATAGTGCCTTCCAACCCTGGAATCAGAGGATTTATAGTGGAAGTCAATTGGCGTTTTCCCCCTCGGGCCAAAGGGGAGGGTTCCATGGTCCGACGCATCAGCAGTCAAGATTAGTGTCGCTTTATTTGCATGATCACGAAAAGGTTCCTATGTCTGCAAGGCGAAACTTTGTCCGACTTTATATAAGACCTCTTGGGTTCTCAAACTTGTCGCGGCTTTCTGCAATGGCGGGCCTTCAGGCCACTACTGCGTCTCATGATTTAGCTCTTCCATTAGCGCATGCAAATGGGGTCAACGAGGTTTCTATTTCCTCTCTCTACATTGAATGCGCGGCACTACGCATCTTTCTCTCTCTCTCTCTCTCTCTTGCATCTCTGCAACAAGTTCTTTTGAAGATTGCTTGGTCGATTCTAACTTCTCGAGTGAGGAACGCAACAGGTAGGAAGAGGAAATCTTGTTTGCGAGTGATGAATAGTCGCCCTTGCTTGAGAGAGTAGTGCAGTGACGTTTGAGTTAGTCGCGAAATGTATGGGCTGAAAGGATGAAACTGGGGTCGGTGATAATATTATGGGACCTTTGCAGTCATCCGCTGGAAAAATCTAGGCTGGCCGTGATACAATTGTAGATTATTCATATATTTATTATGCAACAGATATGATTCCTTATTCTCTTCATCTACTTGTGGGTCTAGACTAATTGCATTCTAAGACGTACAACTGGGCCCGCGCCGATGCATTACTACTACAACTCCACAGAGAGAACCTAATAATAATATGTTTAATAATAATGCAATAAATATAGTGTTAATTGCCTTCCTTACATATTCTACGTAAGCTTGAAGAATTATGCCCAAGAGTCAGTGCAAACCCTTGCCCCTCCATGGAGGTTCATGTCGCCAAACTGGGGCAATTGAACATGCGGATTATATTACTCACCGATCACGTCCTTGACGGTAGCGTCTTGGCTGCACGTCAGGAAATGTGTGTAGAAGGATACCATTACAAGTCCACCGTTAGACGCCTGTAAATAAAAGAAGAACGAACTATTTAAAGACAAGAGCAAAACTACCAGATTCTGTGAGCAACTACCGCTAATTGATACAATTAATTATCATTCTGATATTACATGATACCTCTCATTTTTAGAAGTTGAGGAGGGATTGAAATTAACATGATAAGATGAATAGTATTTTGGTAGAAAAGCGCATAGGGCCCTATTTTATCTATTAGTGCTAAATCGTTTAAAAGAGACTGTTTGACACCATTACCCAATTATCCTGGTCTGTTTAGAAGATTCGTCAAACCTTCTAGCTTTCTGACAATTATTTAGGAAAATAATGCAAGTAAATGTATGAAAAAGTTTTCATACAATTATGAACTGATGCTATACATGCTCTGGATATCTTTTAATTGAGCTGGAATGAAACAGTTTAAGGAGAATACTTGAATATTCTCAATTCCTTTTTACTCCCACTTAGAGTCAGAATAAATAATCCAGGATGGGGAGGCTTCTCATGGCATGGCACCACATCCGCACCCTCCGATCTACGCTGTAAGAGGCTATATGTAGGTATTATCGAAACTCCATAATACTCCTATTAATTGTATTTGAACACATATTCTTCATGCTCTATAATGGCCCTCTCAGCAGTTTGGGGGGAAACCTGGACAAACAAGCAAAGTTATTTTCACCGACGCTGGTCGTCCCAATGTACCGAAAATCATTTGAACCTTATCCTAGAGAACATCTCTTCCATTCCAGTTTCCCTCAAAGGGCCTTCTTTAACTCTCAGTCTCAGTTCAATTGTCCCGAAAATTACATAACGTTGGACATGAGTTGTGTTCTCTTTTCTAACGAGGCCATGGCGACCCTTGACGAACCTGATGGTTTGGCAAATGTTTGGGTCCATTTTGTAGATGAGCTTCACCGACACTTCGAAGTCATCAGAAGAGAGACGGCGTAATGTTAACGCAGACATTATTTGACACAGCCTTTTTTGCTCAGTCAGGGTGCTTGAACGGATTAAAGTGACCGCATCCTCCGACTGCAATCTCTTGAAGGAGGTCTTAGATACCTGGCTAGAGGACATCCAATTGTTACTTCTGAGGTCTAGTTTGCATGCATAAAATCGCTCCACTTCACTCTGACAGGGGCACGTAAGACCCCCTAGGCTCTTAAGGCATACAAAGTAACAAGTCAAAGGTGTGGCCACCAGCTTCCCTGGATCTCAATCCAATCGAAGATATGTGTTCTAACATTAGACACGATTTTTATGCTGATAGGCGTCAATTTCGCCTAAAAAGTCATGGGTGACCATCAAAGCTAAAGCAGATGTAGTTTAACCTGCTACTATTGATAAATTGACATATTGCATGAATGATAGGATTTCTGAAGTCATCCGTTGAAGTATTGCCCATGTGCTGTTAAATATATACGCAAGATATGCGTAATGTGTTATAGTTATCTTTCGTTTTCTCCAAATTATTTCTAGATAGTCTAAATTCATCCAAAATCTTTAAGCGTAGTTCGCCCAAAAAACGATGAATCTCAAATCAAAATTGAAGAATGTAACACAGCATAATGAAAAGATAACATTAGTGTTGACATATTGTGTCAATCAGCCTGGAAAGGTTTCATCAAAACCTTTCAATTATGTACAAATTATGTTAAAATTTAAGTATATTTTGCTGGAACACTACCATTACTCCTCAGATTATCGTCCCATATTTTCCTTGAACTTGTCGAAATGCGCATCAAGAATGCGCACGTTCATTGACATTTTGCAGTCTAATTGGCCATAGCTTTTCATTAATTTCGCAATCAATTCCACATAATTGTCAGCTTTGTTTTTGCCTAAAAAGCCATGATCCAGCAAAACCACAGTGTTTCATGTTTATTTTACTTTTAGTAAGCTTTTCAACGAATTCGGAATAATAAGATTTTGTTGATTTTGGTCCATAAAAACACCAACTTTTAACTTTCCATCAGAGAGTTTGCGAAAGAAATTATGAAGGTAATTTAGGGCTGTACTTTAATAGTTAAGAGTTTTATCCAACTGCTTCGTGCAACCTAGTTTTAAATACAGTGGATAAAACAACATTTTTTTAACGTTTATCAAATCGCAGGGTTTAGAAAATCCCAGTCTTTCAGCTTGAACATAAAAGCTCAGCATTATTCTTTAAAAGCCAATATCTTTGACAATGAGAATTAGATCTCTTTGGTTTAACAGTTACGAGTATATATCTCTGTTCCTCTACTATAAATCTTCAATGATCTTTTCAGTTTCTGAATTGTTGTTACCTTCTGAGAGTAGCTTAGTCCTTTTTGTAAGGGCCGGTACAGGAAGATCAGCACGGTTTTATACTGATATATTAGAGAATAGAAGATCTACTTAGGAATTGACAGGTGCAATTTTGCCATTTCGAACTTTCGGAGAGGCCATCATACAGAATTAGCAGTTGCTTGAGTAATAAGTTGGTTCACGCCAAATCGTGGGAATAGCAATTTTCATGGATCTTCTTTCTCCCCAATAGTATCATATAGAAGTATAAAGATATATTTTATCACAGTTTTGGGTTCTGAACAATTATAATAGTTTAAATATAAGTCACATTTAATATTTTACTCTAACAAGAAAAATAATTCATACATTCCAAAGTCTTCTGCAGTGAGTACAAGCAAAATAATTCGCCCAGGTTTGGTTTTTATCCCAATTAGCATAAAAAGTAGACTTTGTAAGCCTCACACAAACTAATAGATGCCGTAACATCAAACATTTTTCTCTTTTTTGATCAACTGTTCAAACTGTAACTGAATGCACCTAGAGAATGATTACAGCATCTTCATGAACATTCCTCTTCAGGTCTGTTCACTATGATAGCTGATCTGTAAATTCCTCTAAAAATATTACTAAAATAATATAACAATATTCCACGAGTGAGTTCCAGAAAAATCTGAAACATTCTTGAAACTTAATCCAACTCCTAAATTCTAGGAATTTCTCATTAAATCTAAAATGTTTTGTAAAGTTTCCTTAAAAAAATATTATTCCACAACATTTCGAAATTTCAACATTTGAAAAATAATGCTCGAGTATTATTAATTTCGGGAAATAAGATTTACAACTTTCTGTATTTTTTTATATATTCTCAATTTTATCCCTAAATTAATAATATCGAGCGTTATTTTCCAAATTGCGAAATTTAGAAATTCAGTCCTCTACCTAGAAAAGCAAAGTGTAGATATCGCAAAAGCCTTTTTGTATTTACTTTAGTTACCAACAACTTTGAAATAAAACTTTTAATCCAGAAGCACGAAAAAAGTTAAATTTAGTTGCATAATGTCATTTTACGTCATTTACCCCCTTTAGAAGACAGCCCATCCTTTGTTAAAGAGCGATAAAAAACACCCTCATGCATGTCAATAAAGACTCAAAGTTGCGCCACCTATGAGTCAAAAGTTAGGAGACGCACAACCTGAACCCAAGTTTTACTATACTAATCCAAGGAAAGTGTTTAGTGAAATTATTTAAGATCAATTACATCCATTACATTTTAGTCTTTCTCTCTAACCTATACTGCCCCGTCTTTCTCTGCACTCTTGATTGACCGGATTCCAACGTCAGCATTATGAAGCTAATCGTACTCAATTTTCTCTTTGAGGACTAATATTATCAACACTTTTATTCCCTCTGCCAAAAGGATGTATCATGGCCTACTTTTGCAGTCGAATAAGTGAGGTAAAATGAAATTGGTTAAGACGAGAATATTTTCTTGTTAGTTATAAAACGGAAGCTAAATCATTCGTCTCTTTTCAGTAATTTTAATGTATATTAAAACGTCCATAGCTAAATTGAAACTAATTCATTTTCCTCTTATGATGTCAACTTTAGAGAGAAGAAGAGAAGCTAACTAATGTTATTCCTTTCTTACTTTAATTACGTTCAATCATGCCGGTAAAAGGGGTAAGTTGAGAGAACTTGCGCACCATTATCTTTAGTCCCCGCAATTAGTCTTTTCAATCAATGGACCCCCTCAGATTTATGGTCTCCAGTTTTCATCAGTTATTTCGATTCCTCCATTGGATTTCCTTATTGTTTTAATAACAAGTAAAGGTACACCATAAATGTATTCACTATAACCATAAGAAATAGACATTCAATTATATTGCTAAATTTTCTAATATATATGAAATTAATATATGAAATCTATTTAGTTAGGTGTCTATGGTTTTTGACAACTACGTGGAAACAATGACCTAGGAATTTCTTTTATTTTTTTTAATGAAGAAGTATTTCTGTAAATAAAAACAGTGGTATAAAACAAAATTGTTTTAGATATTCCAAAGAAAATGAAAAAGTTTGGATGATACATTGATTCATTGCCCAAAGTAGCCCACAGAAAAGACTTATTCGAAAGATAAAGACCGCGATTGCCATCATCCTAAACCAGTACTGTTCAATAATCAAGTCATCAAAATTTTACCCGTACTCAGTAATTAAACAAGCAACTCTGTGACATTTCTCATTGAGGTATGACAAAACAAACTCGCCAAATTTTCTTAAATTACAATATATTCTCAATAAATATTATTTTCAGAGCGATTAAGAAACATTCAAGCGCGTAATATGATAATACACAACTTCCAATGTTTGTGTTTATGAGTGAATGCCTAAATGCTATGGCTGAAAATGTTGGACAGTATTCTTTTTTCATGGAAATAAAGACAGGTTAAAATATACTCTCAGAATTGGGAATGAATTTAAGTTGATTTTCAGTCTTCAACCTTTAATATCTCCTACTAGACAGTTTTTGATTACATCAGTCTTTCTTAGTTTTCTCAGTCGGAACAAAGTTATGGTTGGGAAATTCAATATATCAAGTTTCATCTTCTGGGTCTTTGACCGCTTGTTAAATTTACATGATTTTGATCAGTTAAAGATATATTTGCTCTAATTACATTTGTGCATAAGATATATGAAATGTTTCAGCTAATGATCGCAAACAGCTCTCTAGTACATACTCGTATATCAGCGTCTGCTTCACAGTCTCTGCCTATCCTAAATTTAATAGCAGCACGTGTCCGATATATATATATATATATATATATATATATATATATATATATATATTAATCTAAGAAATCCCAACCTCTAATCTGTCAGAGGGTCAACACAAATGTAGCCGCTATGTATCAGACCTCATTTGAAAAAATATTGTTAAACACCCAAAACTAAAGCCTCCAGATTAACGTCAGTTGCCGGTTACTGTATATTTTAGTATTTCTGTTTTCTTTGTCAATTTCTCTCAGTTACCAGCTAAAGATGGTATGGAAAACGTCATACCGAAACTAGTTCCGGTTCAATAAACTTTGTTCTGAAAAAGTGGTTTCATTGATATATATATATATATATATATATATATATATATATATATATATATATATATATATATATACATACAGGGTGTCCAGAAAGTCTGGGTACATAGAGGATAAACACATACCTTTAGAACAAAACAATTTTATTTAATTATAATGTTAAGAAATTATATTTTCAATATGATTTCCATTATTTGCAATGCATAATTCGATGCGCCTTGCTAAATTCTGGTGTACTGGATTGAATAGGTGTACATTGCCTTCGATTTCAGCACACTGACTGATAATGCGTTTTCTCAAGTGGTTTAGATTTGCAATCTTCACTGAGTAAACTTTCTCTTTTAACATACCCCAGAAAAAGAAATCAAGAAGAGAAAGGTCTGGTGAACGAGGAAACCAGTCCACATGACCTCTTCTTTCAATCCAGTGAGGAAAAGTGCCATTCCGCCAATCTCTAACATTTGTAGCAAAATAGGCAGGGGCTCCATCCTGCTGAAACCAGCCTGGAAGTCTCTCGCCTAGGCGCTCAATTTGAGGCATTAATTTGT
Source organism: Ceratothoa steindachneri (assembly GCA_963969495.1). Taxonomy (NCBI): domain Eukaryota; kingdom Metazoa; phylum Arthropoda; class Malacostraca; order Isopoda; family Cymothoidae; genus Ceratothoa; species Ceratothoa steindachneri. The sequence goes on along the minus strand of OZ018317.1, from coordinate 52,133,586 downwards.
CTCTCAACATGTTTAAATAAGTCTCACTGGTTGCATGTTCATCATAAAAGAAGGGTCCTAGCACATAAGCTTTCCACAAACCACACCACACCATCACCTTTTGGCAGCCTTGCTGTTTGGATGGATCGATCCAATGTGGATTGTCTTGAGACCAGTATCGAAGATTCTGTCTTTTGACTTCACCATTAACATAAAACAAAGCTTTATCACTGAACAACAAAAGGTCTTTAGTAAAATTGATATTTTCATCCAATTCATCTAAAAACCATTCGCACATCTGCATTCGTCTATCAGGGTCGTCTTCATTTGAGTGATGAAATATCTGTAATTTGTACGGATGGAACTTCTGCTCTACCAGAACTTTGTGGATAGTTGACCTTGGAACACCCAACTCCATGGATGTCCGACGAAGTGACTTCTTTGGGCTAGCAGCAATCTTGGCCATGACAACCTCTTTCGTTTCGTCTGAAGACTTTGGTCGCCCGGAACGGGGTTTGTCCAAGACACTGCCTGTTTCTTTAAACTTCGTGACCAATTTCCCGACGGCAGTAAAATAAATAGGTTGCCAATCAGGGTGTCGAAGGTTAAATTCATCGGCGATTTGGCGGAAAGACCATCCTTCTCGTCCACTTAAGAGTACAAACTCGATTCTTTCCTCTTTAAACAGAGCCATCATTCGATCTGGGGAGGAAAAATAACATAAATGAATAAAATATTAAAATTCCTATGTACCTGGACTTTGTGGACACCCTGTATATATATATATATATATATATATATATATATATATATATATAGCGGGAGAAGTAGCAGACCATGTTTTAACGGGTATTGCGAAAGTCGTTATTCACTCGGTATGGCGTTCCCAACAAATGATACAATGATAGTTTTGATGATGTGTGACACGAACTTATTGTTGTCACAAATAATTATTAGGAGTTTAAATTGTTATATAAATCAATGTTTCCGTTCACGGCGAGGAGCATGTGCTCCAGGACAGACCTGATGGCAGAGCAAGATTGCAGACAAAGTCCTTCTTCATGATGACCCACACACGGCTGACGGCCGACTTCAGCTATTCAACGTTACTGTGGCGGACCATACAGGCCATGTAGTGATTTAGGTCGAGCAACTGCGGCGTCGCAAAGTCTTTCGACAAAATTTTGTTCAACCAAAACAACAGTTGCCTTGTTTTGTCTGTGTGCACTGGGGCACCGTCATACTGGAAGAGGTAGTCCGTAATTTTCGTGAACTTCTCACCAAGATTAGGTGTTTCGTGGACTAGATGTCCCTTTAATTGGCAAAGAGCCGCGAGGGGGCATCTTTTCGCAATTAAAATTTACGACGCAGAGCATTTTCACAGAGGCCGGTGCTTGATCTTGGACAAGTAAGGGACCTGTCAAACGTCCTAACCAAAGCTAACCACGCAGTCGATCTGCTTATTGATGACCGGATCTGCCTTAAGGAATTTGGCCTCAGAATAAAATGAAAATTAAATTTTAATTCCGCTTTAATTCGTTGCAAATATGGTGACAGCTTTCATACGTTGTTTCCCCTAGTGGTCAGGGAGCATAGTCCTTTCCACGCATCCCAAACTCTTGCCGCATTCCTCTTCACTAACCTGGGTACCCTGGTCACCTACTTCTTCTTATTTCTTTGCTAGTGCAGTAATTTTAGCCCTTGAACACTTTCCTAGATTTTTTCCCAGCCAAACTTTTGATATCTTGAGGTCTTCCTGAACGATGTCGATCATTCAGCTCTTCACGTTCTTGAGCATCTCAATGACTCTGTGGAAGGTCATCCGTCTGACGGTGAACAGCTTTGACATTATTTTCACTTCCATCTCGACACATGTGTACATAAACAATGGAAAAGACGTTTCAATTTCACGTGCGACAATAGTAGTAATTTAAGTTTGTTCGAAGGAAATTTATCTATCACACACGTAAATCTCTCGAAAAATAATAAAAAATCCGAGCATAACTAAAAGTTTGCAAACCTGGTGTGCATGATTTGTTAAATTCTACAGCAAGGTTTGCTTAGTTGTGCTTGCGCTTCAGCTTTATATCATTTGTAAAGACTCTTTTCAGAAAGCGTATGTGACGAAAACATCTGGCGTAGCATTTTTTTATTAGCCAAGACGTCTCTCTCTCAACCCTTTCACGGGACATCTTCGGGCAAACGGGACAAAATTACAAAACTGCTCTTATTTATGCATTATGTTAACATGATAATATTGATTTGCTAATGAAATGGTTCTGGCTCGAGATGAATTTATATTTTGAGTCTTCGTTTCAATATTGTGACGAATGAACTGATGCATAGTCGTCTTATCCTACTCATCTAAAGTGTGATGCTTATTTTGCTATTTATCATTTCTAGGGTAGAGTCGTCCGAGAGAAGAATGTTGATATCATTCCAATGTACGTGGAAATGCGTTGCGCAAAAATTAAACCCATGCAAGTGGCCAAGCGCGGAAATGCAGCTTTTCTAAAGGAAGCGAGGGCTAGTTTTCTTTAGGCTACCATAAATTTATAATTTAATCTGGTTACTTGTGCTTGTGTCGGTGCGAGTGAATTTACAGTGAATAGTGGCTTTATGAAATTTTTGACATCCATATATCTTGTCTTTATTCATGCTAAGTAATCATCGTGTATTGTTCTTGATTTTTCATTCTTCTGTCTTGATTTGTGGGATAAGATCTAGTTTTGGTTTAAAACATTGTAAATTGACTTTTTTTAGTACGATTTTTGACGAATTAAGAGAGTATTTTACTTTCTGCCTCAACTGCTATCCATTTAGAAGAGAGAGAAGGCTCTGTTGGTGAGTACCTTTATTCCTGAGTTTTTATAACGATCAGGACATTCGGTCGATCTACTCTTGACTAAGCCCAGATTTCTTGATTTGACGTACATTCCAGAAGTGATAACGTGGAGTTATTATCTGTTTCATAGGGGGAGTGTAGAAATAAATTCACCTTGAATGTTTGTATGAGGATGAGGACAATTTTAGGGTTATCTGAATTTATTAATTTGTCATCAAAAAATCAGACGAAGATCATTAGTTTTAAAGAAATTTTTCTTGAAAATGGCATCCTCTTCCGTTCCCATATAGCAGTTGGCAAATAGAGCACCCAGTGGAGAGCTCATCGCCACTCCATTAACATGAACATGCATGCGGACCAAAGGACCATACAAAGAATCATCTTTGATGCAAGCTTGAAGTAGTTGACGCAAAACCTCATCAGAAATCTTAGGGGGTTATTATCCTCAGTCTGGTAGATCTTCTTGAAAATGAGTTTGATGCTTCCGTACAAGACGAACGTGTGTAAACAAAAATTCTGCACCCATTGAAGACATCTACCAGGCTATTTTGCAGATTTAGAAGATGTATAAAAAGTTTTCCGTTGAACATAGGCTGTTATCAGATGGGGCATATGGGCTAATGAGCAAGTTGACGACTTTAGCTAGTTGATAAGTGAGAGGAGGTGGCTAGGTGAAAAAGAGTCAGAGCGGGTAGCCTTGTTGTAGGCTTAACAATGCGACTGAAGGCACTCTCTCTCTCTCAGTAAGTACGTGGAAAAGGTGTAAAACGAAAACTTCGTTGGAAATTATCCAACAAGACAGAGCTCACCATCTGCACTAGAAGGCTTCTCTCTCACTTCCATACAGATTCTGGATGCCACATAAATTACAAAACAACATAACGCCCATGTACAATACGCGCAGGCGTACCCCAGGGTATCTTACTGGCACTCATCACTATCTCTCTCTCTCTCTCTCTCTCTCTCTCTCTCTCTCTATATATATATATATATATATATATATATATATATATATATATATATATATATATATATATATATATATATATATATATATATATATATATATATATATATATATATATATATATTTAATGTACACAAATGAAACTCCATACCATCCTGAAATTGCGGACACACAAACACACTCTCTCATGCCAACAATGAGACAATTTTCATCCACAGACCCCAGGGATGACAAAGGATTGCACGCTATGCACAAATAATAGTAAACAAAGAGAGTATGAAGATAAGAATCTCATAGCTATGGTTCATCAGAAGACACAGGTGACATTATACGGCTAACGCGATCACTATATGTACAGCACAACATATATACCCAAACCACCCGAACCCAGCATGAGTCACATACTCACTATACACCAAAAGATTCGGAGTAACATCCTAGAAGTCCTGAAGATTCTAGACAAACCAAATAATCATTCAATTAAAGGACAAAAACATGAACAAGAAGGTGCGTACTTTCTATCCTACGAGCCGTGATATTATGTTTCTTTATTTATGTCCTTTGAAATTTTTTATCTTGTATAGATTGGTATTTGCCGAAACATATTTGTTCATCTGAATTTTTTTATTGTTCTTCGGAAGATTTTAAGTAAAGCAGAAATGACATTTGTGTAGTTGTTCAGTTTTGCTAGATTCTTTGGGTTTGTTTTTGAGTAATGAGACAGAAGCTTTTATAGAATTATCATCTGAAAATTAATATGGGTTTCTCTCTACGCACACTTAAACTTTAGAAAGATTAAATCTAAGTAAAGTGGAGAAAATCACCACTTCGATCAAGAATTTTTCCGACCTAATTGGATACTATATTTTGTTGTTGGTAAAGGGATGAATTATTCATGGGTAACCTGTTATAATTTAAGTTGTTTATTGCAACTAATTGTATGCATATTCTTTTTATGGGCACTTGAAATTAAAGATTTGTGTGCATTTGGAATTATTTAATTTGTATACACATGATGCAGAAAATACAATATACTTCATTTTTCTTCGAATAGCGAAAAATTAAGAGGAAATAATCTGTTAGTATATGTTTTAGAAATAGTTTGGACTACATTGATACTATGTTTTGAAATTCACTAATTCTTGAGCAAAATCAAATAGGAGGGTGGCAATAATTTACATCACCCTCTGTAAATTTCAGGGCAATGGAGTGTTCTTTTCATTGTATGTAAGTAAGCTCTGTGTTCGATCTCACAAACCATCGAACGGTAGTTTTTGGTAGCGGCGTAATAATTCATGAGTCTGCTGTTGTATGAGGTAACTAAAGAAAATTGATTGAGGGTTTTAAGATTCCTCTTTGTACCCATATGTTTATCTTTACGAGTGCATTAGTACTTGTTTCAGTGTAACTCTGAAGCTCCAATTGCACTTTTTAAATCACAAAAAGGAATATCTACGTAAATTTTCTTTGCAAGCCTAATAAAAACTCAAATATTTGTTTCATAAAATTTCTTTTAAGCCAACTCCTTGCTATTTTGAGACGATTCACAGCTCATCCCTGCTGATTTTTCAGGTATAATACTAATATAGTTAAATTACCTATCTGGTACCGATTCAAACTCTAATCTAAATATGGGCATCGTTGAGGTGTAGCCATGTTAATTTGGGGAGGATAGGTTGCGTATTCCTACTGCCACAATACCATGAGCTTTTGCCGGTCATTATTGCTGCGTTAACATCCAGGTAGTCATCGATAGTGTTTGTATCTAAACTAATTGTGATACGAACAACTACGGTTTGAAAAGGTTTAAGACTCACCTAAAACGAAGGCAGATCATCTTATCTAGTAGAATGAGACCTACGTAAGTTTGACAGGTAGTTTTGAAGTAATAAAGACTTTTACTACTAGGGATTCAATAGTGGAACTTATCTTCTCGCATATTCAATAGAAGAGATTCTTATACACCGAGGTGAACCTTCTTTGGTTGTCTTTTAAATAGCATTAGCTGCAGCCCATGATATTTCGTAATAGTAGGTGTAAAATTTCCAGTGAAAAATAAAACTCTACTGACTTTTCCCCTCAAAGGATGCTGTAATTTCGAAGGACGTCAAATAGAAAGAGGGGTAATAGCTTGTTTGATCAGAAGAGAAAATCATCTTATAATCATTTTACTGAGATGAAGCGTTCCAAAATAGGAGCTTTAAGTGGTGGGTTGCTGCATTTTCGGATGAAGCATCTCAAATATGAGGATATAATGTTAATATCAAGGTAATGACATGTTGGACTAGAGATTTAAGTTTATATTATTCGATGGTTAGTCTTTTTATGCTAGATGTGTCTCCAACTACGTGAATGACGAAGGAAGTGAGTACAAAGAGCTAAAGGAGAAGGATGTCATTCATTGGTTTCGAAAAGAATTATAATTATTGGATATTCGGCTGATGCTGACATTCAGTATTTAACTTTATTATTCGTTGAGTTTTCTGTTGGGTGTAATTTTCCTCAAATTGTTGCATAGTTGTTTCCTTTTAACTCAATTTTTCCTCGAAAATTAGGTTGTTCCATTCAATCAGATCTTGCTGGGAAATTCATTTCAGCAAACTACCTCTTTTAAGATAATTGCCACTACAATGTTACACAAAATTTCTTCTGTTATGGCATTTTTTTAATACGCGAGAAAATTCCCAAACGAAGGAGATTAAAATATTTCGGAATTCAATTTAACTTTTCGATAGGAAAACCACTCACAGTGACTTTAATTCACTTACTCTTTGTATGATGTAAATTTAGTAAAGGATTAAGAAGCCGAGATGATTCCCACAGCTTACCTTGTTAGTTGATTACGTTACTTGAATTTGATTCTGACTGGAATAATTAAATAATTTTCACCTTACATTTACATCATTTTTATAATCTTTGCTTGGAAAATTTATTTGGGTACTCCCTTTATGATTACATCACTTTGATTTTACTAACAGATCCGTGGAAAAGAAGGTTACTCCTAGGTAGCTTGGCTTGATTGACGCTACTATCCCTAACTTGATTAGGCGAGTGTGTCGGTGCACTTATTTATGTGATAATGTGGTGTGTAATTAAAGATAACGTAGGCTTTTATTTTTATGAAATTTATACCTTGTCGAGAATTATTTTTTTTTTTACAAACAGATATTTGCTGAAAAGTCTCTTGTCTGAATTACGATTGATTTTCTTCATAATGGTAACAAATAATCGGAAGGAGCTATTCTTTGTTAGCTATTTTTGGTCGATATTTGTTTATTGTTTAGGTCGGGTGAGCTAAAGTTTTATTGGTGTGAGATCTGAAAATAGAGATGGATGTTTCTCTACACATATATCAATGGGTGATTCAGAAATAACAAAATCTCTGCCAGTATGAAGTCCGAAATCACTCAGACAGAGAGAAAGCAAATTGGAGAAAATACTTTAAAAAAATAGCTAGAAAATGAGTTTTTAAAATAATTAACATTCCGATGTCATATCGAAATTAAAACACTGCTCTGGGTGTAATATTTACAACATTGTTTTTTTCGCTAGGAACTGAGTCCGATTTTGGAGACCTCTGGATTAGAAACTTCACCACATTTTTCCGTTTGCTAGTTTATCAGATTCAAAACAAAGTTCTAATTAAAAGACGATTTTTGCAGGCAAACTTGTTTTTTTTTATATTGGTAAGAAAGAGTATTTTCATAACCCATGCTACACATTGTGTTTAACAATGAGTCGTCTCTTCTTTATTTTAACCACTTTGGTCCATTTATACGATTAGCATCAAGGTTTTCAAGAGCCCAAAATGAAGATTGAGATTAGATTTAGAGATTATTGGGCCAAACTACGATGTGAGTGTAAAATTCTGCCTGCTATCTTCCCAACGCTTCTTCACCTGTTCAACACTTCACTTGCAACTGGTCTTGTTCCCTCTTCCTTCAAAGGTGCCCACATTCGTCCGATTGTTAAAAAGCCTCAACTGAAATCCACTGCCCCTTTTAATTATCGCCTGATTTCGCAACTTGCTTTCGTTTCTAAGCTTCTGGAGAGAGTGGTTGCTTTACGGATCAACAGTCACATGGTGGCCTGTAACATTGATGAAACCTATAGATCTGGTTTCAAGTCAGATCACTCCACAGAAACCGCTCTTCTCAATGTGTCCGATTGCTTACGAAGAGCCGCGGACAGGAGGTGGGCTTCCATCCTCGTTCTACTCGACCTCTCCTCTGCCTTCGATACTATCGACCATACATTCCTACTTAATCGTCTCCACTCTTTCCTCAGCATATCAGGCACCGTGCTTGACTGGTTCCGCTCTTACCTCTCGTCTTGTACTATCATTTCCTCTTACTGCGTTAGGAATCTGAGAGTTGTTTTTGATGAGCATCTCTCCTTTAAGCCTCATATCCGCAATGTCAGCAAATCCTCTCTCTGTTTCCTTCGTAACTTCTCTCGCATTCAGTCTCACTTTGATCGCCAAAGTCTTGAGACTGCTGTTCATGCCTTCATCACCTCACGCCTTGACTACTGTAACTCTCTGTTTGTGAATCTGCCATCCTCCTCTCTCCGTCCTCTTCAACTTGTACAGAACTATGCCGCCCAGGTTATTCTCCATCGCCCTCGCTTCTCTCCCTCGAAACCCTTGCTGCCTGAACTGCACTGGCTTCCTGTCAGATCCCGTACTCACTTTAAGATACTTTTCTTCACATTTAAGGCCCTAAACAACAAGGCCCCGTCTTACCTCTCTTCTGCCCTCTCGCCACGCCATGTCCTTCGGGCCCTTCAGTCCTCACATGCACCTCTTTTGAATATTCCTCGTTGATTCCTCTGCTCAATGGGGAACTGCTCCTTCTCAATCTGCACCCCTAAGTTGTGGAATGCTCTTCCTGCTGAAATCAGATCTTCTTTCTCTCTTACCACATTTAAGCGTCTCCTGAAAACGCATCTTTTCAGTATTGCCTTCTTCCCCCCTCTTGAATTTTCATTGAATTTCCATTCTTATCTCAGCAAAACGTGCGCTCTGGGAAGGCCTTAGGCCTTGTAGAGCGCATTACAAAAGACTTATTACTATTATTATTATTATTTCGTTCCAAGGAATTTCTACAAATTATAAACAGGCAAGATTTTCTGAAATCTATTAACATCTTTGGGAATATTATTTCACTCATAAATATATTAAGAAGTTCTACTGTAAGTCAGAAATTGAAAATTTTCTAATTCATCTTCCAATATTTTTCAATGGAGAAGAGATAAAAAACAGTAACCATAGGAAAGCAAACAATTTTGAATAACGGAGTATTTTATGTATTGGTTGCATGTAGAATGTGTGATAGCACTTTATTTGCATAATCTATAACAATCTTTCTCCCAAATCTTGGGGATTTGGAGTAATATATCTCTTTTCTTGCTCATGACAACTACTTCTCTCTTTCTGCCTTGTTCTACCACTTCTTTTCTCTTCCTACCATACACACGTCTTTCCAAAGTTCCACTTTACTTTCTCTATAGTTTTAGCAATATTTTCACTGACTTTATCTCAAATTGTTCTACCTTTTCTTTTCATTCACAATGAAAGTGTGGCTCATTATTTCTCACTGATAAAGTAATACACTTGAATTTAGAGTCTTAGCTATGAGAATTACCAGTCATATTTAAAGTTTTTAAACGGTGATTTTTCATCCTGTCCTTTAGAGTTTTGCCTCTTCCATAAGATTGTCATATTTGTCATAATTTGTCATTTGTTTTTTTCGTAAGGCTTCTTCTAAAGAGCGTAAAATATTGTTTGTAATTACATATAAAACTATTTTATGACTGAAAGAAGAAAATAGATAAAAATCGCTTCTTAGTTCATTATATTTGCCTTATGAAGCAAAATCGTTCCTCTTGAAAATTAATTAGCCATTTGGTTAATAATGAATAAATTACAAACTCATTATGAAAACTTTACTCATGTTGATCCTCTACCAACTAGCTTCTCACTATTTTCTTCTAGAATTTTGATATATTCTTAACTGTCAAAGATTTGTAGGTGATTATTTCGCCTTGCACAGATATCACTTTGCCTAACTTTATTACTCACTGTACGAACCTGTTCAATAAATTTAAGTTATATTTTGTCCTCTCCATAAGAGACGAACCGAGTATCTTGTTAAAGCTGGTAATTATTTATAGTTTGAAGATATTATAATACATTCACTTTCCCAAAGGCTTTAGTACATCTCGGTATACACTAACCACCTACTTCCCGTATCTCCTTGTTTGAGCTATCATTTCAGTGATGACATCCTTAGCCATCTCTATTCTTTGCTTCTTTCTGAACCCGGACTTATGGTGATTATATACATAACGTGTTATCTTCTAAGTGCGCGACAAGTCCAATATGTAAGCCATTCTCAATAAACTTACTACAAAATTCTAGTAGGTAAAATAGGTCTGTATCTTTACTCGCATTTGAAAGGGCAATAAACCCTCTCATCTTCTAACATCTCCATGGGATTCATCCTTACCACATTTTGTAATATTGCCTTTTTACGACTCACTCCTATCGCGAATCACCGAAGCATTGTTTCTTCAGGGGCTCCAGAAAACAACCCAAGACATATTAGGCAAAGACTTTTTGCCGACCTACTCGATGAGGGTAGGTCATCTGTTTCAATCTTTTCAGAGTGGAAACGAGAGCTTACTAAGACACCTCATAGACCCGAAGTTCATAACGGTGATGGAAGAAAGCATGCCAGTCTTCCACTTTTCTCGATTGAGGTCAACATTCAGTCCCCAGCGAAGATTATTACGAGTCATAGCCGGTTTAACTTTCTAGTCTAGATCCTCGATACGTTGAAGAGAGGGTTGCGACTTGCAGGAACCTCTTGCAGTGCAAATGATCCCGGAGCTGTTCTCGGTACAGATTAAAGCGAATAATAAAAGGTGATCAAAGACTGGGTGAGAGATACATCCGAACCCTAATTCTGTTCATTTCAAAGATCCTAGTGAGGTGGCAAATGCAGCCATCGAAACCAAAATAGAGTAGGTAGCTCTTCCTCTTGTTATTGCTCCGTTATCAGCAAATAACTTTCGAATTTCGGAACAGATCATGGCTAAAGTTGGTTTGCATGACCTTAGCGACCCTTTCAAGAGTGGATAAAATATGGCTGAAACTCCGCTCTCGCCTGTTAAAAAAATCTATACGATTAAAAACCAAAAAAAAGAAGGGTTCCGGCGACAGAATGGTGCCTTGCCTTTTCATAAAGCGACTAGAACAAAACGATTTTCCTGGCCATGAGGAACGTGGGAGGGTGCGACCAGAGAAAAATGAAAGAATTAGTGATTATATCAGTGGAACCTTTATTAGGTAGAAGCCTCAATCGAGAAAATACCTATCCTCTTCGAGCTAGATTAAGAAAGGTCACATGCTCCATTTGAAAAGAGCTTTAGCTAGGTTGATTTGTGGCCAGGTAAAGGTTACCGTTTCTCGTACTGGACTTTCTGGACAATATGATGAACCGTTCAGGGCGTGAATTTATGGCCTTATTCTAAAACTCAATATCTTGGTGTGCAGGTGAGTTCTATTTAATGACGATAAATATAATAAACGGGTTTATTTATTAAATCTTTGTATTATTCCTTAGAAGAGAAGAACGAAGTGGTGGCCTACCATGAAGAGGACTAGGTTGAACGAGAGATGGAAAATCATCGGCGATGTGACTAACCACTTAATACACTCCTTGTCACACTCGATTATGACAGGGTACCGGAGGCCTTGCAGGCTGATTGGTATCACTACGGCTTAAAGCCATTCGTGCAACTCCCGAAAAGTTCGTAGTAATGACACCAAAACGTTTCTGACACCTAAACGTCAATTGCCGTTAACCCTAGAAGATGTGGTCCTGGCCTTTCAAATTTCGGATTGAGTTTACTTTCACTGCTAAGGAGCTGGTTCTCTTTTTCCTCTGACATCATTTGCCTCACAAATGAAAAAGGCTCTATCTTCTGGGATATTAAAATTTTGAGGACGGTCGTAATGCACTCCTTCGCAAATTTGATGAGGTTTTTACTCCTCAGCCCTCCATCCCGGGCGTTCCTCTGACAAAGATGGCGTCTTCCTTGGCTCACGTTCTCTCTCACCTAAAACCAACGCTGCCAAACTATCCTGGCGTAACTTTTTTTCGTAAGGAGAAACAGCTAAAGCCTCCACCAATTTATTAGACATTCAGTTTGCAAAGCTACCGTAGCTGGGTGTTTATAAGGCTGTCCCCAAAATGAAGTTAGCCCTATGAGTCATTTTGAATTATATATAATTCATTGTTTCAATGATCTTAAATATGAATATAAAACCGTCTACACCATTTTGATAATTTGGGTAATGTTTTTTTTAGCTAATGATAATTTAAAAAAATTGCTATGTGATGACTTGCAATTAGTCTCCGAGTTACATTTGTTTGAAGTAGACTGCTTTGATCGCATGTTCTTCTCAGGTGAGATGTTAACAATTATTACTGTAATAATAATGTCAGTAAAGTGACTACAATTCAATTTTTATATTCATAAGACATCATAAAGTTGAAATATATAGTGATAAATGGTTTTATTACATTTTAGCATAAAATAAATCCCTTTATTTTTTCCAAAGTTAATATGACTCAATATAACCAGATGTGTATAAAAAAAAATTAGGCATATATATGCCTTGGCTTTTCATAGGATTGATTTTATTGTTTATGAAGCTCGTCTAAATATGATAGTTTCTCTTTATATTTGAATAATATTAATTTACTCTTTTAATTACCGGATTCATTGGCTAAAGACAAGCTAACTGGAAAAGATATTGGATAAATTATCAATTGTGAAAATTTCGGTAATGATTCTGATGTAAACGGTTTGTCAGATGATCATGAAAATGAAACGAAACTAATAGAGGTAGGCCCTTGTAATGAAATTTATATGTAAATCATAAACGATGAATATACGGCAAATGAAAACAGAAATTCCTTATATGAAGTATACAACACGCAAAACAACTGAACAAAACTTTCTTGGTTTAGAAAAGATTTCTTCTTTTCACGTCGGTGGAGGTCACTAATAATAATAAATATACTGAGCCAATGAAACATTACTAATATTTTACTGAAATTTTTTCATGATAAGCTTTTAGAAGATAAGTGAAAAAACTAACATGTATTATTTGCAAAACAGAGTAAAGAATCTTAATATAAATTCAAAATAAAGAAAAACTCATGGGCATTGACAATGAGATGGGTTTTCTCAGATTACGAAATCGCAGAATTTAATGAAGCAAGTATCGACCCTACGAGTTAACCTAAGATGCCATGACGTTAAAGAGAATTAGCAGTTTGCGTAATAATTGCAGAACAATTAACGAGATACTGACAAACTTTGGAAAGTGCGGACAATATTAGATGAATATGTGAAAGAGTTGTCTAAAGGAGTTCCAGAAAAAATGAGTTTGCAGGGATGAACAACTTATTCCCTCCAAGGGAACACTTCAGTTCAACCAATATATGAAAAGCAAACCTAATCCTTGGGGTAGGAATTTATTCTTTATTTGCGGTGAGTCTAGAATGCTTTATAACCTAATTGATTACAAAAGAAAATCTACCAATATTCTCGAAGAATACAAATATTTAGGACTTTCAGGGGCTGTAGTTATGGCATTAATATAAAATAGACTATAATGTCATAGACTGGACTCTCGACGATATACCATATATAACTATTCGTTGAGGGAACTTCCTTAATTATCTTTAGAGTGCGTTAATGTCTGGCGGGCCGATATTATGTAACTTCGATATGCTTAAGAAGTGGAACTGAGCTTAAGGATAATAATATTGCTATCATTAATAAAATAGAGTTTTATTAATAATAACTATCAACAAACACAAAACGGAAAATATTGACTTTAACAGAGAATGGAAAGGGTCGTGGGGGCTCGGGCTAATCCGAGGATTAAAGGATTTAAAAAGGGAAAACAAATATAGAGTTAAAGGGATGGGATGGTTCGCTAAACCATTTAAAGCATAGGATAGAATTGACAAAAGGGTTAAGTACTCAAAGGTAACGTTTGGCTTACGTAACTTTATACTAGTGGTGCAGTGGAAGGCGACGTGAAGGAATTTTCGGTCCGCTGGCGAGTTCCAGCCGAAGGGGGGGGGATAAAAGGATCCTGACGTGGCGTCTTGGGAAGGAGAACCATTTCTCGACGAACGGCTTGAAGAACAATGGCTGTTCTAGGTTGTTCTCTTCTGAACAAAGGGGGGGATGAGAACCGTCTTTTGTCTACGAGCTCAATAACAATGGCTGTTCTAATGTTGTTCTCTTCTTGAACAACAAGGAGGAAGGGTGAGAACCGTTTCTTGGCGAACGGATTCAAAAGAACAATGTCTGTTCTACGTTGTTATCCTCTGAACAACAGGGAGGGGGGTGAGAACCGTCTCTTGTCTACAGGCTCAAGAACAATAGCTGTTCTAATGTTGTTCTCCTCTAAACAACAAGAAGGAAGGGTGAGAACCGTTTCTTGGCGAAGGGCTCAAAGAACAATGGCTTTTCTGACGTTGTTCTCTATCTGAACAACGAGAGGGTAGCCTTGAGGACTTGGCGTCACGAAAGGCTCGAACCTTTGGCACTCAAGGGATATTGTCCTCCTTCTAGGCAAGTGATGGGAAATCTCGAGGTCGAGGTCCCCTGGCGCACAAAGTGAGAGATGGTCGTGGTGATGTTTCGCGACGAAAATCTGGATCTCCAATCTGATCTTAGTGGTAAAGTTTCCATCTAAATACTCGAGACACTCCCTTAGCGTGGGGGACAATGGAGTGGGAACTTCGAGGGAATACACAGCCGAGGCTTGAAACAATGCCTTATCTGCCCATAAGCCTAACTCAATCTGGCGAGGTCGGCGTATGGGGGCAAACGGGGGGGACGATAAACTCCTTGTTTAAACATTGACATCCGGTGGCTGTGATAAGGCGCCAAGCTTCGAAGCGAAGATGCACGTGGGAGCATCGTGGTTTTAAATCATATGTGATAGGAGTTGAAATTAACGCAGCTTCAACCCGTTCTTTCACATATAACCTTGAGGAGTTAGAGACAAGAGAGATTCAACTCTGTCTCCAACGACCAAGAACTGACGGGGCAATTTGGAGAAGAGAGAGGAAAATACTTGTGAGCGAGCCAACCTCCCCAGTAACTCTTGGGAAGCGACTGCATCTTCAGTGACCACTACGGCCAAAGTCCAACGGAGTTCTCTTTCGATGAAGTGTACCGCCACGTAATTTATGGTTTTCACTTTGAAGTTGGATCCCTTATCACATCAGAGCTACGCCTGAATATGCCTAAATTATCTCCTCCCATTCCTTCTTAGCTTTCTTTTTATAGGATATCATGCGAGAAGAAAGCAGCCTGCCCACCTTCCATCTGAATAAAGCCTTAGTGACCCCAGCACTAAGAAATGAGAGATAGAGAGCAGGATGCATGGCTTACAGCCAATATGATGTCGCCCCTCTCCAACTTGCTTGAATTACCTCCTTTATGCAGTAAAAATAGTCAGAAACACCTGAATACGAGGTATTCTTTTATTTCTGCGTACATTCCTAGTTCAGCCTCCTTCAAAACGGGGAGTCGTGGCTAGATTATTGAAGCCCTTTCTCATCCTCGTGGATTTAAATTAAACAGCCCCTGTGGAGGCTTCTTGACCAATCCCAGGGATCAGTTCCTTGCCGACATGATCAAAGTGTTGGAGATATGTTTCGAGAATAAGGATGAGTTTACGTATCACTGCCGAGAAACACTTCATTATCTTGTATCGATCTGTCTCTGTAATGCTCAGACGCAAATCCTGATTTGTACACAGAGACGAGCGTTAAATTCAGAAGATGGATGCAATCCACCACACTAGTGTCCATCTGCAGAGAAGCTCCTCTCGACCTCTAATACTGAGAGACCGGTTGTCAATGGCGGTGAAATAATACTTTTTCTGCGCAGTACACAGTGCATTATGCTCTTTCACGCGCTGGCCCGACATCTGGCGTTTTCGCCAAAGGCTCTCATTGCATGTCTGGCTGATCTGGTTCTACTAGACGCTGGTTATGTCTTCACAACAGACGTGGTTGCAATACAACGAAAAATAGGGTAGATAACGCGTTGTGCCCAGTTCTGATAACATATCAGAGTTTTACCGTCTAAAAAAGCATCCTAAGTTCACTCAGCGTATTTAAATGTTCTCACGAGCTAGTTTGCAGTACCTAAAAGCCAAAGCTGTAATGAGACATGCACATGTAGATATTATCTTCTATTGGGTTCCTAGACATGTAAGAATTGCGAGAAATTAGTCCCTTAACAAGGGTTCCAAACAGTTCACGAGGACTAGGCGACCGGACCAACGTGTCGCTCTTCACACTTAGTACATGCTAATAATCAAGTAGCCTTCCCAGCAAAAAAGAGGCTTTACGGCAAATTTGAACATAAAAAAGCGCAGCATTGCGCTGAGATATCTTTCTGTCGTCTACGAAATAGGCAATCTCACTGGACGGACCAACATTGATGGAACATTTTCCTACATAACACTGCCACGATTGTGTTTTCCACCAGACTGTTCGACACAATCTCAGAGATCTCCACACAAGTATCCTGTTCAAGTACCCTAACGAACGGGTTTGATACCATTTGGTTCAAGTTAAAGGGACAGCTTCAAGCACAAATTTGTTGACTGCTTTACCTTTTAGAGGAAGCGGACTGCTTTCATTTTATTCGAATCTCTTTGTTTTGGGTGCGTGCTGCAGCACAGGGAGGAGGTTGGCCTTCCTATAGCATCTAAGCTTACCTTTCGCATTTTTCCTCTTTTTTTTGTATTCTTATTGATTTTATATTTTTAATTTTAGTTTTTGCTTTATGTTCGTTCTTCTCATGCTTTATAATATAATCTAAGAATAGTCTGGCGCTTGGATTTTCTGTGAGTATGTCAGTTCTAGAAAGTCGCCAAAGAGACGCATTGGATTTGGAAACAATAACTTGTTTACGCCTTTCTATAAGGATCATTTTTCAATTTTATCTTGATCAGAGAAGTAGCTTGTATTCAGATATGCAGTGAAGATAATTTCATCTATTCCTGAAAGGAAAAAGAAAAACACCTTTAATTGGAATAATAATTTGAGTTCACTTTAAAGTTTATCAATTGTTATTCCTTTCTCTTTGCGTTCCTCACCTCGCACTTAATATGAGGGTGTCCTTTCGTTGTATTCGTTTAGCTCGTCTATTATCCGATGTTCAAACTCTACTGCTTATGAAAATGTTTGTTTACTTCCTCAGTAATAATGAATAAATTATCCCAGAGTTCTCGGAATATTTCATCAATTTCTATTTCTTCCGTTTTTCTTTTTTCATTTTTAATTTCAATATTTTATTTTATTTTATGGTGCAATACCTCCCGGTTTCATTATTTGTTCTAAAATTGATGGAGTTGGCTTTGCAATGAAAGATATCAATTGCTTGATCCACTTCTGCTACAGTTGATCTTATATAGTCTAACTTAGTTCCTACTTTAGTTTTCTAATAGGTTGCATAATATGAGTGAACCCCTCCCTGACTAGTCGATGATTCATCTCTTACAGTTCATGTTGAAAATTTCTCATGTACTCGGTCCATCTCTAGAAGGAAAGTCTTCTGCATTCACTTATGGGAATAGCTTCGTTGTCTGCTTTGCGGACAATGAAGCTTTGGGGCTATACCCGAAATAAGGTTCCACTTCTGGGCTGGAACACTTTTATATCATTGGGTGATATTTTGCTCTGTCTTGGGGAAAGGATCTAGGTTTTGGGGGATCGGTGGGTAGTAGATGCAAGGGTGAAAGAGAGCCAAGTTTCGGACGTGTTTTGCTCTTACGCTCCTTTACTGAAATGTCAGGTTAGACCTGGAGCCCTCTCTAAAGATACAGATAGGCACTATCTGGATGTAAAGAATGCAGAATCTGTCTTTCTCCTGCTCCTGACATCAATGTTAGTATCCAGTCCACTCGCGCCTCCTAATTAATAGGAAGATCAGCGTCCTTAAGCTGGATCAAAAGAATGTTTGAGAATCGTCGGCCCGCTAGGATTTCAAGTTCATCCTCACAAAGTCTCTTTTCTATACCCCTAAGGTTCTCGGCGTGGTGTGCTTCCTCAGTGTACTTGGTTCGAATCCCACCCCAGTTCGGAATTTTTCAAATTAGGCAATAACTTTTTCCGAATAAAAATTATTCTCTTTTTTTGTTTCTTGCGGTATGCCGAAATTATTTCACCATTCGTTTGCGCTCATGAAAGATATACATTTTATATTCAATGCGTGTTTAACTCAAGTTCTCCTTTGTCATTTGAATTCTCTATTAATTATTTTTTCTTTCACAGTCCCGATCGACCTTGCGAAGCGTGCCTTAAAGGCATGTCTATTCGGAATAGTTTTATTTTTCGCGTAACTGAGTGGCCTAAGGCTCACTTTAATTGAGATCCGAACAGTTGCTCGCTAACTTAGTGTGCTTGTTTCGAATCCCACCCAAGTATGGGATTTTTTTAATCATTCTTTCTCCATCCTGAAAGATATAGAATATTCATATATATATATATATATATATATATATATATATATATATATATATATATATATATATATATATACGTATACAAACAAGCTTCCAATAGAACTTTGTCCCGCCGGCTTATCTTTGCAAAACTTTAATTTATCAATCTTATTGGAATGTCTTGGATGGAGATAGATTTTGGATTTAAGCCATATGTTTTCTACTAAACAAGACCTTGAGTCTGTTTTCCATTTATACATGCTTTATCAACTTCTTTCAATAGGAGATTACCAATTTCTAGCTGTGTTTAGGGTCATGGTTGTGTTAGAGGGCAAGATTTCCAACGTCACTTCAGATAATTTTCAAAGAACTATGTATATAATTATTTATTCATCGTTCAGTTAATTCGATGAAGTCTACCAAGGCCTGCAGCATAGAAATTATTGCATGAGATAACAAGCTCACCTGCCAGTTTTGCTCTGCTAACTTAGTTTATTTAAAGACAGGTTTCGCCCCTTTTAACTTAAACGATCATGACATGATTTGTGATATAATTCGGTTGATATGACCATAACACATGGCTCCGAGTATTAAAATCATTCTCTGTAATAATCTGGAAATATTTCATACGTGCCTTTAAATAAAAGTCTTGGTAAAATAATGCTGTCTTTCCTTAACGGTGTCTATGCATTTTTGCTTTACATATGAAACATATTTAAAATTATAGAAAAATAAAAAGACACTTTGCTGTACTACTCGTAATTTAGCATTCAATTCTAATCTACTCAACATTGGGTTAGTTTTAATCCGTGTAGTACAATTTAAACAAGATGGACCGAAAGACTCAGATTGTCATTTGTTCCATATTCATTCAACTTGTTTATTGCATTTTAAATTTAGGGATAGTTATGTGCTTCTTTAAATCAGTTCTTGTATCTTTCCTTAGATTTGAATTTCGTAAATATTTTAAATTTGATATCGTAGAAAGTTCATTATGTTCCGCTGTGAAGATTGTTAGAATATTCTAGACTATTTCTAATTACGATACATTATTAATAATTTGTGACAGGAGCTAAATTGCGTAATAATTTAAGCCATATAAATTTAAATATGTAGATAATTTGGGGGATTAGTTTGGTATACTTATATCAAATAATTTCTGGATCAAATATATACATATATTCACATAGACAGGGTGCAGCAGATAGAACTCTCCATTTTGGGAGTGGCATTGGTCGGTTTGTGTGTGAGGTAAAGCACTAGGCGTGTTCTCTTTAGATCCACGTGATCACGCAGCCTCAGTTACCAACAAGGAGTTAAGTTGAGAGTATTGTGCTTTTGTTGTCGAATATTATGTAAACAATGGTGACTCCTGATAAGAACGCACCATGCTTTCTGGATAAGCTTTGCGCTCGTGCGTCATAATTCAGTTCCGAATACAGAACCATTCTTCGTTGGGTTTTAAACTTTAGACAGAGTCTTAACTTTAAAAGGAAATAGTCCTGGCCGACTCAAGACTGCAACTAGGCCGGAAAATGTGGTAGCTGTGAGGGCTTCTATACTGTAGTCTTCCAGCCATTGTGTACGAAAACAGATGGCTGCCCTACACATGTCTTATAGAAGTGTCCACAGAATTTTACATAGGGATCCCCATGCATCTCTAAAAAATGATGGTCGTGCAGGAGTTGAGTGTGCGAGATTATTAATTATGTAGAATAGAGATTTCTTTGCCTACAAAAGTAATCGAGTTACTCATAGATCATGAACCGGAATATGTATGGTTCCCTCAAGATGGCACCACGTTGCATACGTCTCGATGCTCACTAGGAATTTTCTGCAAATTGTTTCCAGGTCTTTGTGTCTGCAGAAGGGGTGATATCGGGTGGCTCCCACATTTGCCGGATTTATTTAATGGTTATTTCTGTGGGGGCCTCTGAAATAACCAGGGTACCGATAGAGAGTCAGGAAATTGCAAGACCTCAAAAACAATAATGACGCAGGAATATCACTCCAATTCCCCGCGACATGGTCCGCAGGTCAATGGAAAACTTCTGAGAGAGACTTCCCTAATCCATCAAAATTCACGGCAGCTAATTAACTGATATTATTATAAAAAAACAATCGTAATGGCAGATGATATACGTTTTCGAAATATATTATTATTCTGTATCCTGATTTGTTTCGTTTTATTGCCATTACCAATCCAGGAACTCTTATTGGCGCAGCCTCACTTTAATGAACGGTATTTCATATAAAATTATAGGATTGAGATGATTCTGGAAATCGCTTTAAAAAAATTAAAATCTTCACTCCTACTGGTAGGTTTACGAAATCTTGGGTTTCGAAATCTTAGAAGAATGGAAGATATCAATGACAAGAGACAAAATAGAATTATTACATTCTTTTTTCGCTGTAAATTAACCATGCGTTAGTCACGTGGGATGTGTGGAGGCATGAAACTCAATACGCAGTTATCACACAGAATTTCACTTGTCAAGACAGATCAACGCAGTTTTGTTTAATTCGGTGTACTTTATCACCCTCTCACACCCCAGTTTGATAATGCTGTCCCGCTTCCAGAGAACAGCCGTGTCCATCTTCCCCTTCTTGAGGTAGAAGGGAATAGCTCTCATTGCCACTTGGCCTCGTCGCTTTTCAAGAATTATCAAGGTTCATGTTTGCATAAGATTCCTCCGATAACCACTTTGGATGCCATCGTGCGATAAATCCTCTCTCTTCCTTTGCTGTGGCTCCTATTTAAGGTTATGTCTGCAGATTCTCAGCAGATACAGAGAACCAGATCTTCTTGCCGTCCAGGCCTTAGTATCTGTCTCTCGGGAAGTGATTCCCTCGCCCTTGTGGTCTCGTCAGTAGATCGTCTTCGTGTAATTCGCCCTGATAAGAGAAAGATTACTAAAACCCGTTTATACCAGGGAAGATAGTCCTGGGTTTCTCTTGTCTCACTATATTGATTGCGACTTCCTGCCATCCGCGGAGGAATCTCGATTTCGTAATTACTTCTCCCTGGAGCCTAGGTAATCTCAACCCCCTTTCGGAGTCTCTCTGAACGCCTTCGCCTCGAGACCCTATGCACATCTCCAGTTCATCCTCAGAAGTAACCAGGAGTCCTTTCCTCGTAAGTCCAACATCTTTGTTCCAAGTCCTAAGAAGAATTCCCCATTTGGTGTAATACCAATAGACTTGCTAAATCCTTCATTAAATCCATCTTATTGGAACACTTATATATTTTCTCGGACCTAGTTTCCTTATTTTTCACCTGTCATAATATTCTTTTTTCGCACTGATTATTATTTAGATATCCATATTTATCTGTGCCCTTGTTTTTATTAATTATATTAAAGTGTTTTTTTAGGAGGTCTTTATCTTTCGAATAACCTTTTAGACGAACCCGGCAAATGTATTCCCTTTTAAAGAGCCAACCTATAATATCGCACTCTAAGTAGAAGGTCCTTACTTTGTTAAACAATTCAATTGTACCCGAGCACTTCTCCGATAGTGGCTGTCTTTCGTACAGTAGTGTGTACAGTTAGAGACTTTTTGGTCACACGCCTTCGTCCATCGACTGGGTGTGTTAGCACCCTAAAAGATTTCAAGTATTGATGTTTCCTAATTGGCAACTCATATAGTTTGCCTAATTTCAGTATTTTCCTTACTCAGTGAGTAGGTAAATGACGTAGTGTGGTTCAGGCTTAGATCAGTTATAGTCGAAGGTAGACATCAATTTTTTTCTTTTGGAGTGTCCACTCGCGCCATCTATCTAATGAAGGGATGTGTTCATGATTTTTTTTGCTTATCCAATGAGAAATGATAACATGTAGATATAAGTGACAATATGCATCTGTAGCCTAATTTATCTACATCTTACAGCATTTTACGGCTAGGTGCGGGGTTAGCGTGCATCAAGGCCATATAGAGAAAAAATTTATTTTAATACGAAATTCTTTATTATTTTACATCTCTTTTAGTCTGTTAAATATAAGTTTAGGTAATTTAAGATTTTAACTTCTTTTTAAGCTAAATTAGAGGATGGATGAAGATCCAGTGCTGATAAGGATCCGCAAGATAATGAATGGGATAAGCGTGAGTAGCTCAGAAGAGGAAAAATGTGTGGAAGGGAATGTTCCTGTCTCCGACATTGAGAGTGAAGAAGATAACCTAGAAGAAGATGAGCATGTGTCTGATTCTGAATCTTATAAATCAGACGCAGATGACCTCTTAGATGAGCGCCAGAAGCAAAAAAAAAACCCAAATTGGAAGGATGGTTTGGAATGGACAAAATAACATACCTGAAGAAGAATCCTGTTAAATTGGTTCATCTCGCCTATTATAGCAATGCCATCAAATAAATTTACACTAGGACCTAAAGGGGTAGCCCTAAAGGTCAATTCTTCTCTAAAACTTTGAATAATCTTTATAACTCACAAAATAATTGCTTTAATACTAGAATTACTAATCTCACAATCGCCGAGCGGAAAGGGAAGTATGATCAAATGTGCATAACAAAAGACACTGATGTTGTTTAACAGACTGCACTTTACTGATATTTGGTCAGCAGATGGTACTGGCTATCTTTCCTATGATTTGAGAACAAAACGAAATGTCAGGTAAGTAAAAAAGTGATAAGCTTGGCCTAATCAGGAAAATTATTTGAGATATTTTTCTAAAACCGCGAAGAGAGCTACACTATATCAGAATTTGTGTCTGAGGATGAAATGATAGTAGTATTTAGAGGTAAATGTCCCTTCACTCAATACATATCTAATAAATCAGCCAAATATGAAATCGAAATGCATGCACTGTGAGATGTAACAACTTTCTATCTATGTAACTTATAGATACAGTATGCGAGAGAACAAAGCGAGATGTGCCAAACAGGGCCAACGTTCAATAAAATTCATCGCAAGCCGTGGCCACACGATTTATTTCTCACATCTCTGGCTCTGCAAGAAATATAACATTTGATAATTGGTATACTAGCTTTCCAAAAGGGACATCATTACTTCATGACCCTAACTTGATTTCCGTATGGACAGTAAGAAAGAACAAAGCTGTGATTCCTCCCGATTGCTTGGTGACAAAGAATATGCATACCAAAGAGCTAGGCTCAAAACCAAAAGGAAAATGTTATACTTCTTAGCAGCATGCAGCATGATAAGAAGACAGACCAAGCTACTGGTGATGACAAGAAGCCTTAACTCATCACTTTCTACAATTCAATCAAAGGAGGAGTTAATGTGGTGGACATGATGACAAGTAAATATGATGTTTCCAGAAACAGCGCGCCTGAACATCGCCTCTCTAAATTCTTATATCCTCTACGCTCACAACACAAGTAATAAATCTAATCACTGCGCATTAATCCAGAATTTAGGTTAGCGCATTTAAAGGACACTTTGAAGGGAATATCTCAGAATTTCTGCGTGCCAAATATTATCAAAGCAGGTATTGCAAAAATGGTGCTTTCAGCAACTTTACATGCATAGGAAAGCCACGCAAAGAGATGTGAATTTGTGTCAGGTCAAAAGATTGACAGGTGTAAACAGTGTGTAGTAGTTGCGGAAAACATATTTGCAATGATCAAAGTAACATAATTATAAGTTTTACTTAATCCTAGTTTACAGGAACTGATCGTGAATCAGAATAACAATAAAGGCTATATAATGAGCTGACATTCCATGTTTCTGGCCATTTCCATTCAGAAACAGTGGTTACTTTTGATGAACAAAACTTTTTATTATTATTGAATTTTTGTTAATCTTTAATATAAAAATTATTTTTAGGGAAAAATTCTATCCTACATTTCAATGGGTAATTATTTCGTTAGATCATGTTTTCATTTGATATATATTGTAATGTAAATTGCCTGTTCTGTTATTTTTTATGTAAATTGTATAAAATTCACTAAAATGTTATATAATATGCTTATTTTCAAGACGAATATGATCGAAATATATATTTTAAATTTTTTTCTAAAATTAATAATTTGTTAAGAAATGCTATTTTATATTAAAAACAACCAGACAAAAGGCATTTAAGTTAATCAGCAGACACTGCTAGTCCTGGAGGGCAAATTCCTTCAATGGAATTGCCACAGATTCCGGCCCAACTGGGAGGAGCTGCGGAGGCTCGTCTCATCCCGTTCCTCGTTTGCTATCTATTTTTAGGAGATCTTGCTGGACGCGTGCCCCCTGCCCACCAATATGGGGTATAAGGTTTATGCGAACTCGCCACCATGGGATGGGAGCCTGGGGGAAGGATGCAGGATTTAGACCGGCCATGATATCTCCGTTCTTCTCTTCACTTTTGTTACCTCCTTTCAGTCAGTAGCTGTGCATCTGAACCTGGATAAGAGGTATACTTTTATTTCCGCGTGTATTCCACCGTCAGCCGACTTTGACGTGGGAGACTTCCGCTGCGTCGTGGCACGGTTGCCGAAGCCCTTTTTCGTGCTCAGAGATCTGAACCGTAGACACCCCCTCTGGGGAGACTATTTGATTAATCCCAGATCTTGGCCGATCTGATAGACGAGCTAGAAATAAGTGTAATATATGTAGACGAGTTTATGCATCACTGATCAAGAACCGCTTCATTTTTCTGTATCGATCTATCTTCGTGCTCTCCGGATGCCGAGCCTGATATTCAGGGGTAGGTGTGGGAGGAGCGACGACCTCCATAGTAATGATCACGTTCCCATTCAACTATAAATTTATGGGCCGCTGCCACCCGAGAGCCCACACCGGGGGTGCTTAGTGCGTGCGTAGTGGTCCGAATTTCAGGGAATGACTGATTTCTCTGTCTCAGTCGAGGAGTTTAGGTCAGTAGATGAGGACGTTGAGTTTTTCTTCTGCAACCTCTTTACCGTGAGCCTAACTACTATTCCTAAGCGTCTGGCCGTTTTTCATGCCATCCCCCCCCCCCGAGGTTGTCAGCTGAGTGTAAGACAGCCTTTGAACAGAAGCGTTATGCCTACATGCGCTATAAGTGTTGCCCGAACGACATCATTGTCGGTGAATTTCATCGCGCTAGGTTTAGATTCCGATATATTTCTAAGCACACCCGCGGGCATACGGTATCATGGAGAGTCTTCAACGATGGGGGCTAGGGGACGCCTCCCAATAATTATATCTGAATTTTTGCGAGATAGTCGATTTCGCGTTTGGGGGGGATGAGGCCTCTCCGGCCTAATGGAGCAGGACGAGGGTGCACGTCAGAGAGGTGTTCTCAGTGTCACACTCTTTGCCACGAGTATCAACGGCATCAACTCGGTGCTTTCGTAAGATGTTTGCACTACGCTATACTTGGACGGACCTTTGATTTATTTTGACGCAGCTCTCATGCCAACTCTGAAGATGACTGCATGAGGAATTAAACTACGTCTCTAGTTATGACGAAACGCAAAGGCTTCGCTTTTCCTTGGCTAAAGAATAAGGCATAGATTTATGCCGCCATACACGGCTCTACCCTGACCCTAATTGTTTCTCAACGGAGAGTTCCTGGAAGTGGTGGAGTCACTACGTTTTCTTGGTCTTTTATTTGACCGACGCCCCACCTGAGAGGCTCATTTTCACAGTTTGGTGTCTCCTGTACCCGTGCCATGGATATTCTTTGTTCCGTGACGTTCACCACATTGGAGCGCTGGAAGTGGTGGAGTCACTATGTTTCCTAGGTCTTGTATTTGACCGACGCCCCACCTAAGAGGCTAATTTTCGCAGTTTAGTGTCTCTTTTACCCGCTATGGATATTCTTTGTTCCGTGACGTTAACCACATTGGAGCGCTGATAAGGCTACTGGCTTACTTTTTAAAAGATCCTTTATTCGTTGGAAGCTCGACAACGAATAAGAACTTTATGCATCCGTAGTCAGGGTTGTATTGCAGAAGGACGAATTGATCTACCAGACCAGCATTCACATATTGACCGGTGCCCTCCGCACTTCCGCCTTTGAGAGCCTACTTGTCGATGCTGGGCAGATCCCACTCTATCTGAACCGTGTATAGTGCATTATTCGCCAGTACGCGCGAACCCGGAGGCTCCCTCAGTCGCTAAAATGTCTCACTGCAGCTGATCTAGATGGTGCCTATGCTGCCAATAGATGCCATTCTATTAGGTTTAGGGCTCGTAAACTCCTTCGAGAGATAGTTATACATAGCTCTCGGACCGGTAGCGCGACTGATTCTCTTAAGGAAGTTGCCTTTCGGGGGACTATCTTAGAATATTTGTCGCCACGCCTCTGCTCCCAAAGCTTCTCCAGCACCTGGAGTATTGCGTTCGGCCTTTTTGGAGCACACTTCGTGTCACGCTGGAACCGTGCTAGTATATAGATGACTCCAATTCCCAAGAGGTGGTCGGTCTCCACACCGTATACCCTCTGGTTGAAGTCAGTGGGGCTCTGTTAGGTACTGCGTCTGTCTTAACGGGAGATAAGGCGATGTGCCCGGTTCGGGGACCGAATTGTGATTCATAGCGTCTCCCAAAGCTCTCTGAGTGCTATGGAGACATTGAAATCTCCGTATCATCTGGTTGGCTATATCCGTGACGCCACGGTTTTGGCGAGCTGGGTGGATGTCGAGATTATCTTCTGCTTTAATACTGGGCAGGTAAAAAATGCAAGGAATGAGCACGCCGATAAGGGAGCCAAAGAATTGGCGAGGATTCGGCG
Source organism: Ceratothoa steindachneri (assembly GCA_963969495.1). Taxonomy (NCBI): domain Eukaryota; kingdom Metazoa; phylum Arthropoda; class Malacostraca; order Isopoda; family Cymothoidae; genus Ceratothoa; species Ceratothoa steindachneri. The sequence continues at coordinate 52,106,556 of OZ018317.1, read as the reverse complement.
ACCAGACCAGCGTTCCGCTCTTCCTCACGGCGACTACATGGTCGAAGGGAACTTAAAGTTACGGGCCATTGTGCCGAACTATTCCCTATGGACCTACCCTCTAATGCCGTGATGGTTCAGGTTACCTTCAGTCATCTCCGAATTGGACACACTCGCGGCATGCACCTCCATTTGATGGAACTATTTCCTGTGCCTTTTTGTTTTTAGTCTATGATTTTTTTATCTTTGTTATTTGTTTTTTAGTATAGCCTAGTAGTAGGGTGTAGTGAGTACAGAGACTTATGGCTAAGTAGAAAGTCGACATATGGGCTCCTAAAATTAAAAATAAAGCCTTCTAAATTACTCTTACAAAAAAATGTCTAAATTACATTAATGATTGAGTGAAAAAATCCTTAAAACAAAACTGCAAAATCGATGCATATCAAAACCGATTTTAGACTTGACAATTTTAGTATATATAGTATATAGCAGTATGCAGAAAATGCCCTCTAACACTAGATGTTGTTGAAATAAAATGAATTTTAGGCAAAAGGAGAAGAATGAAAGCCGGTTGGACATTTTGAAATAGAATCTAATAGGCTTACCATATCAAGCTTTTTAGTAAATGATATAAGGACAATTCAGTGGTGAGTTGTATTTAAGCCAGATTTAATAATAATTAGTCATTAATAGAGAAAAAACGGCAAGGGCAAAGCTCTAACATATATCAAAACAAAATGCGAAAAAATTACACATAAATAAGGAGGAATATTCGCTAGTAAAGAGTGATTAAAATAATGCTCTCTTTAGGGCCTTGGAGTAAATAATAAATTCGCTTGCGGAAATTCATGACGAAAACTTTCTAATAATAGAAGAGTGAAGTGAGAAGAGCTCATATATCGTCCACAAAATGTTCACAAATGTTCTTGTAGAAATTTTCAAGACCACATAAGAAATAAGGAAATTAAATGTTGATTGATTTCTAGCGATAAATTAATGATTGAATATAGTAAGGTTTTATTTCAAGGAAAGTAAAATCACTTTTATTTAAGAAAAAATGAATTAATTTGAAAAAGAAGTTTCCATCATTATTGACACTTCTTTCCCATTGTTTAATTAAGCAGTGAATACATTTTTAAGCAATTCATTTTGTTTTTATTCAATTTATGAATTAGTATCCACTTCATCTCAGGGTGAACACATTGGTGATGTTCTGAAAACATAAATAAATGACAATGACATGGTGTAAGATCCACTGAATTTAGCAGAGCTGGGAGAACTTCCTAAACGACCGCAATAATTATTTTCTAGTGTAAAATGTAACATGACCTTGTTAGCTGTAAATAGAATATGTTTTTACGTTGTAGAGATTAGGAAGCTGGCTGAAGTTGGAAGGGAATTGACGCAAGGAAAACAGAAAAAAAGAAACCTGCTGAAAATTACATCCTTGGTCCTGTAAACTCTCCTCCACAGAGGGTAGGAATTCAAAAGGTTGCTAGTTGATGGTTGCTTATTATTAGTGTAAGATCTTCGCTCGATTGTAAAAATGTTTCCAAGAGACATTCTGCGCAATGCCAATAAGGAAAAGTGTGACTTGCATACATACTACAAGACAATTCTTACCTTCACTAATCCTTTGTACCGTTGAAGCAAATATGGTCATATCTATTAAAAATAACATCCATATGTAGATGATGAAGAACATGACATGAGAGAAATGGAAATGTACAAAAGAATTAAAACCATAGAATGGAGAAACAAATAAGGTAGGAACGGTAAAATTCTCCTAGGATGTTAAGCCTACAACGACAAGGGTTCTATGACTTTCTCTTGATAATAGGTCCTATATATTCGTCTTTTTATAGATATATTTCATAGATAAATATTCCATAGGGCTACAGGGGATTAATACGATTGGACCAACCGATCCCGAGACCTGGTTCTTTTATTGTTCACAATTTTTGGGCCAGCAAGGAGATTAAATCGAAAAGTATTCAAAAAACGGGTGTTAAGGGAAGAAATATGCCCAGATGCCACAAATTTGGATGCTAGGTCTGCCATTTAGTCGCTCTATTACATAGGTTTCACCTGTCATGTAGATTAATTTTGAAATAGACAAACCAGTAACCCTGGATCAGATGGATTTGGAAAGGGATTGTGGCAAAGGAGCCAAAATAAGTGAAAGGGAAACTGTTGGGAAGGTACATACTCCGAGTAGGCAAAGTGTGGGAACCTTTGGGCACTCACTGCAGAGAAGCAGCGCAACTCTCCTAAATTTGATATTGTTCTCTATGTAGGCATCTTTAGTAGGGGACAGTAATATACACATAAACTAGGATGTAAAAAGGAATAAATAAATAAGCGAGCGTAATATTAGAGGAACGATTATAAAGATTATTATGAAATGAATAAACAATTGGGATTGATACAATTAGTATCACAATTGTAAATTATACCTATCAGTATTATATAATTTATTACAGTGTGTGCATTCTCGTTAAAAAATATTTGCACACTTGTTTATAAATTATAAAGATGATTAAGGGATCCAAAATATATATATAGTCTAATGTAAGTAAACACCTGTTAAATTTCTACGAACACATAGTTTAAATTGAACCCCTTTTCACAAATGCCTAACTTTGGGTTTCATATAGAATCTATCTAAAATCTACCAATGTAACACAATTATTGTTTTTGCCCAGTAAGTGTTTTTTTTTAACTCCGTTTATTGCCAAACAATATGAAATAGCCCTTTTTGTTTGAAACTATTTTTTATTACCTTATATGATGAAATATTCATTAAAAATTGTCAACTTTTGCATTTTTTATCCATTGTAGGGTCCAAAACAAGAAGTCAGAGTTAAATATGTAAAATTTTATTCAAACTGTCACAAAAAATATGGTTACTTTGTTTGTATTTCCACAACCACACAGAGAATCCGAAGAAAAAGAAAACCGCCCCTTATTTCATTTTGACGTGGTGAAAATCAAGGTGTTTGTTGAGCCATTAATAGTCATAACAAAATTTTAGTTTGAATATTCCATTTTCTCTCGAGTCGTTATTTCTTCATTTGTTCCTCCCTCCACATATTCTTTATTCAAGAGAAAAGTTGCATCATCACTTAAACCACCATGCTTTTTTTCCTACAATAAACCACCCTATTGCTTCCCCTTCTCAATTTCTATTTATTTTTGCCGGGTTCTTGTCGAAAATGACCTCAGTAGTCTCCTCTTTATAACATAACTCTGGCTATAAAAGGATAGACAGGAAACCCCTAATGTCGTAAGAAAGGATTAACTAAATGTTTACAAATATTTTGAGGATAAACAAAAAAGAAAACCCTACGATAAAGAGAAGCCATTATTTATTTTTAATAAGGATACATAAGACTTTAAAAAGAGATTGGGTAAATTCCGGGACAAAGACCTGAAATTTGGCTTCAATTATTTCTCCCCAAATTGGATTATTTTTGCCATCAACAATATTACTTTACCATATTTCTATTCAATTATCATAGGAAAAAATGGATAATTTAATGGCTTTTAAAGAAGACCGTAAGTCATCAATATTTGGACCACTTTTCTGCCAACGAGACAAGTTGGCAAAAACTACGAATTTATCCCTAGTCAGATCATTAAATTGAGAGTAGTGAGCCGGTGGTAGAAGAACAGATCTTTACAAAATTGTGTTTTACTCAGGAATTATCCGAGGGTAGAATTTATTTTTTCATCGCAAGGGGACCCGAATATGCAAAGATTTTATTGAATTCATACTCTGTGATATATGTAGTAATAATCAAAGTTTTGCTCGGTTGATTGCTATAGTTTTTTAAGGGTTTTCGCCTTGAAAAAATGAGATGAATGTTCAGCTTGGAAAACCAATTATCATTCTTTTTTGGTTCCGGGGATCCTTAACAACTTCACAAGGATGATCAGGTTGCAGTAAGGGGCAGACTTTAAGACTAGCCGGCAATCCAGGTTACTTCAGCCATAATTGTCTATATCGTAGAATGACTCCCGACGATACTATATATAACACTATTCGTTGAGGGAACTTCCTTAATTATCTTTAGAGTGCGTTTTACTGTCTGGCGGCCGATATTATGTATCTTCAAAATGCTTAAGAAGTGGAACTGAGCTCAAGGATAATAATATTGCTATCATCAATAAAATAGAGTTTTATTAATAATAACTTTAAACAATACACAAAAACGGAAAATATTGACATAACAGAATGGAAAGGGTCGTGGAGACGCGGGCTAATCCAAGGATTTAAGGGATTAAAAAAGGTAAAACAAATATAGAGTTAAAGAGATGGGATGGTTCGATAAACAATTTAAAGCACAGGATACAATTGACAAAAAGGGATCAATACTCAAAAGGTGACGTTTGGCTTACGTAACTTTTCATTAGGGTGCAGTGGAAGGTACTTGAAGGAATATTCGGTCCGCTGGCGAGTTCCAGCCGAAGGGGGGGGGTTAAAGGATCCTGACGAGGCGTCTTGGAAAGGAGAACCGTTACTCGACGAACGGCTTGAAGAACAATGGCTGTTCTACTTTGTTCTCTTCTGAACAAAGGGGGGAATGAGAACCGTCTCTTGTCTACGGGCTCAAGAACAATGGCTGTTCTAATGTTGTTCTCCTTGAACAACAGGGGGGGTGAGAACCGTTTCTTGGCGAAGGTCTCCAAACGAACAATGGCTGTTCTAATGCTGTTCTCCCTTGAACAACAGGGGGGGGGGGGAGAGAACCGTTTCTTGGCGAAGGGCTCAAAACGAACAATGGCTGTTCTAATGTTGTTCTCCTCGAACAACAGGGGGGGGGGATGAGAACCGTTTCTTGGCGAAGGGCTCAAAACGAACAATGGCTGTTCTAATGCTGTTCTCCTTGAACAACAGGGGGGGGGGAAGAGAACCGTTTCTTGGCGAAGGGCTCAAAACGAACAATAGCTGTTCTAATGCTGTTCTCCTTGAACAACAGGGGGGGGGGATGAGAACCGTTTCTTGGCGAAGGGTCAAAACGAACAATGGCTGTTCTAATGCTGTTTTCCTTGAACAACAGGGGGGGGAGGATGAGAACCGTTTCTTGGCGAAGTGCTCAAAACGAACAATGGCTGTTCTAATGTTGTTCTCCCTTGAACAATAGGGGGGGGGTGAGAACCGTTTCTTGGCGAAGGGCTCAAAACGAACAATGGCTGTTCTAATGTTGTTCTCCCTTGAACAACAGGGGATGGGGAAGCCTTGGGACTTGGCGTCGGAAAGGCTCGAACCTTTGGCACTCAAGGAATATTGTCCTCCTTCTGGACAAGTGATGGTGAATCTCGAGGTCGAGGTCCCTTGGCGCACAAAGGGAGAGAGGGTCGTGGTGATGTTTCGCGACGAAAATCTGGATCTCCAATCTGATCTTAGTGGTAAAGTTTCCATATAAATAGCCAGGACATCTCCTTGGCGAGGGGCAAAATGGAGTGAAAGCTTGGAGGGAACGCAAAGCCGGGCCGGAGAAAAATGCCTTATCTGTTCATAAGCCTAACTCGATCTGGCGAGGTCGGCGTATGGGGGTGAACGGGGGGACGATAACCTCCTTGTTTAAATATTGGCATCCGGTAGCTGAGATAAGATTCCAAGCCTCGAATCGAAGATGCACGTGGGCAGCATCATGGTTTTTAATAATATGGGATAGGAGTTGAAATTAACTCGTTCTATCACACCCCTCCATTCCAGGGGAAGTTGTCACTTCGAAAAAAAAAGAGAGAAGGGACAATGATAGAGCTCCGTTGTGGGGAACTCGTTTTCTTGTACCAACCGTACCTTCCTGCACCTAACTAGTATTACCTCAATACATATGAATATTTTGATCTTTAGTTTACAGGGGAAAATAACCTTTAATACAACTTAATCAGAGAAAAAAACAGGGCATGGAACAATGAAATGATATAAACTTAGGACATACGGGACACAATAATTTATACGTAAATTAATAAGAACAAATATATATACATACAAAAAATTAGACATTGAGCGTTATAAAATTCAGACATATACATTAATTAATAATATTACAAAAGAATCTTAAATTAAGTCGTACAAGACGGTATATACCTACATGGAGATACTAATCCTATGAATACAATTATTCTACGCTATTCGGTAACGCATTTCTACTGAGGGCGTCAGCGACCTGGTTATCGGAACCTTTTATCTAATTTATTTTAAACTGATACTCTTGCAAGAGTAAACTCCAGCGCATGATGCGGCCGTTTGAGTGTCTCAAATTCCTAATATAGGCTAACGGACGGTGGTTGGTTCCTATTTGAAATTCTTTACATATCAAGTACAGCTTGAATTTGTCTATGACGCAGATAATTGATAGAGCTATCTTTTCTCTAGTTGCATATCTCTTTCCGCGTGGTAATAATTGACGACTAGCATATGCAACTGGATGACTCGTTCTGTCATCCACGTATTGAAGGAGTACACCTCCAATGCCCTCGTTGATCACGTCGGTCTTAACCCCAAAGGATTTTTCCGGGTTGGGCAACTTAAAAATGGGGGCAGAAATGAACTTACTTTTGAGCTGATTAAAATGGGAAACAGCGACATCATTCCAACGTAAACGATCGGAGAAATTCTTTTCCTGAAGTGGGCATAGGGGGGCCGAAATTGCAGCGAAATTCGGAACAAATCGCTGATAGGGAGAAGCTGATCCTAGGATCGATCTTAATGGCTTCTTTGTAATCGGGAGGGGCATGTGGGCGATTGCCTTAATCTTTTTCTCGTGGGGACCTAACTTGCTTTGTCCTATTTTGAAACCCAAATATTTGATGGTTTCGTGGGCAAACTGGCATTTGCTGGGGCCAATGGTGAGGCCATTTTCACGCAGTTGCTCGAAAAGAGCTAATAGGGTGGATAAATGGTGATTCCATTTAATTAGTTCTTGGAGCTGACTCTTCTGACGTGGTGTCAGATGCGCGTCACTATCCAGGTCAGAGGGTTCCAAAGACTCGCCTGGTAGAAAAGGAGGAGGGTACTCGGCATCAGGTTGGATGCACACTGTCTGGATTACCTTAAGGGACTCCGCGGGGCAGTCCTCTTCAAGCGCCGATGCTTCGTCCAGTTCTACGAAGGTATCTCCATGGGCGCGTTGGGGGTTCTTTTTTTCTTGGGGTCCAGGGACAGTCTCCGTGTCCTTGTCTGGGGCCTTATCACCTAAGGGTTTTAGTGATTCACACTCCTCTTTTGCCGTCCTAAAGTCCTGGTTAGGGGTCTCCGCGAAATCGGACGGTATCGGGGTTCTGATGGGGACGGGCTCCTGGGCTTCTTTCTTTTCTCGGCCTTGAGGAAGGGCGGCCTGAAACACAGGGTCGAAACTTACTTGGGGGCTCTGTCCTATAAGTACGGAACAGAATTTTATGGGTGCTACAATGACTTCAGCCCAGCCATTATAATATTGACACTGCAGGTAACATCTAGCGACGGGGAATCGGTTCGCCCGCCCAAGTTGGTCATGTACCACCGCAAATTTTTCGTGGTTAGAGGCCACTGGGAGGAGTTCGTCGGACACGATGAAGCACGTACATCCTGTGTCCCTGACGAGAGTCAATACTCGACAGCTGTCCACGCTGCCCTCCTCATATTTCAAAGTTCCCGATGAACTTTTACCAAAAACAAAATTTACCTGGTGGCCTGATGGAGGGGGAGAAGTTTCTGCTTGGGTCTGCACCACCGGGGGAGCCGGGGTTGCATTAATCTGGTGAACTTGGTGGGCTGGTCCGCTCTTAAGCCTAGAATTTTGGGGGCAATTCCAGCTCATGTGGTTTTCTACACCACAGGTGAAGCATATGGTTGGTCGCTTCGGAAAGAGAGATGGAGGAGAAGTCTTAACGGGAGGTTTGGAGTCCCGTTGTTGGTTTTGGGGAAAGAAGTTTGGGGGTTTTACGGGGCTCGGAAACTTTGTCAGCTTTCCTGGGAAGGAGCGCGAATCCGTCCTTCTTTCTTCTCGTTGGATTTCTTTTTCTCGTTCTTTTCGTTGTATTTTTCCTTCTCGTTCTTCTCGTTGGATTACTCTTCCCCGTTCCTCTCTTTCTCTTTCTTTTTCTACCTTTTTTCTTTGAACTTCTGCTTTAATCCGAGCTAATTCAATCTGAAGCTCAGCTTGTCTTATCCGTTCCTCTCTTTCTCTTTCACGTTCTTCTCGTTGTATTTTTCCTTCTCGTTCTTCTCATTGTATTTCTCTTTCTCGTTCCTCTTGAATGTACTCAATTAGTTCTTTTCCGGAGAGTCACAAGGATTCTCCTTGCGCTTTAAAGATTTCAAACTGAGTCATCTTTGCACTTGGGGGCGCACTAGTTAACCAACTAAAATTCCTCGCAACAAGAATTATGCCTCTATAGAATTAGCCTACCTAAATATGGGCACTGAACTATTCGTACTTGGTTTCTCAATCTAAATAACCACTGACTAAAATCACACAAAAAAACACAAACAAATTATTATAACCGTTCCTTGAGCTACTCCAGCTTCTTAAGTTTAAAAAAAAGGGGGATAGCAATCGTTAAAACAAAAGGAAACTACTATATTCTATTATTATAACGAATAACACTACGCTTTACTCGACTGAGACCAGTGTTTGCAAAGATATAGCGTTAAACCTTACACACCTGATACCAAATTTAAATAGTATATATATATATATATGTCGTAGAATGACTCCCGACGATACTATATATAACACTATTCGTTGAGGGAACTTCCTTAATTATCTTTAGAGTGCGTTTTACTGTCTGGCGGCCGATATTATGTATCTTCAAAATGCTTAAGAAGTGGAACTGAGCTCAAGGATAATAATATTGCTATCATCAATAAAATAGAGTTTTATTAATAATAACTTTAAACAATACACAAAAACGGAAAATATTGACATAACAGAATGGAAAGGGTCGTGGAGACGCGGGCTAATCCAAGGATTTAAGGGATTAAAAAAGGTAAAACAAATATAGAGTTAAAGAGATGGGATGGTTCGATAAACAATTTAAAGCACAGGATACAATTGACAAAAAGGGATCAATACTCAAAAGGTGACGTTTGGCTTACGTAACTTTTCATTAGGGTGCAGTGGAAGGTACTTGAAGGAATATTCGGTCCGCTGGCGAGTTCCAGCCGAAGGGGGGGGATAAAAGGATTCTGACGAGGCGTCTTGGAAAGGAGAACCGTTACTCGACGAACGGCTTGAAGAACAATGGCTGTTCTACTTTGTTCTCTTCTGAACAAAGGGGGGAATGAGAACCGTCTCTTGTCTACGGGCTCAAGAACAATGGCTGTTCTAATGTTGTTCTCCTTGAACAACAGGGGGGGTGAGAACCGTTTCTTGGCGAAGGGCTCCAAACGAACAATGGCTGTTCTAATGCTGTTCTCCCTTGAACAACAGGGGGGGGGGGGAGAGAACCGTTTCTTGGTGAAGGGCTCAAAACGAACAATGGCTGTTCTAATGTTGTTCTTCTTGAACAACAGGGGAGGGGATGAGAACCGTTTCTTGGCGAAGGGCTCAAAACGAACAATGGCTGTTCTAATGCTGTTCTCCTTGAACAACAGGGGGGGGGGGAAGAGAACCGTTTCTTGGCGAAGGGCTCAAAACGAACAATGACTGTTCTAATGCTGTTCTCCTTGAACAATAGGGGGGGGGTGAGAACCGTTTCTTGGCGAAGGGCTCAAAACGAACAATGGCTGTTCTAATGCTGTTCTCCTTGAACAACAGGGGGGGGATGAGAACCGTTTCTTGGCGAAGGGCTCAAAACGAAAATGGCTGTTCTAATGTTGTTCTCCCTTGAACAACAGGTGGGGGGGGGGGGAAGAGAACCGTTTCTTGGCGAAGGGCTCAAAACGAACAATGGCTGTTCTAATGTTGTTCTCCCTTGAACAACAGGGGGGGAAGCCTTAGGACTTGGCGTCGGAAAGGCTCGAACCTTTGGCACTCAAGGAATATTGTCCTCCTTCTGGACAAGTGATGGTGAATCTTGAGGTCGAGGTCCCTTGGCGCACAAAGGGAGAGAGGGTCGTGGTGATGTTTCTCGACGAAAATCTGGATCTCCAATCTGATCTTAGTGGTAAAGTTTCCATATAAATAGCCAGGACATCTCCTTGGCGTGTGGGAAAATGGAGTGAAAGCTTGGAGGGAACGCACAGCCGGGCCGGAGAAAAATGCCTTATCTGTTCATAAGCCTAACTCGATCTGGCGAGGTCGGCGTATGGTGGTGAACGGGGGGACGATAACCTCCTTGTTTAAACATTAGCATCCGGTAGCTGAGATAAGATTCCAAGCCTCGAATCGAAGATGCACGTGGGCAGCATCGTGGTTTTTAATAATATGGGATAGGAGTTGAAATAAACTCGTTCTATCACAGTCTACCTTTCCTACATTCCCTTATTTTTAATTGCCACAACTTCACTAATTTTCATCAAATTATTTAGGAACCATTTTAGTGGATGTGTTTGCGTTTATTTACGGGTGATTTTTCAAATAAAGAAAATAGTTTTGCTTCCCATGGTTTATTTATTCTAATAAATGAGTAACCATTGACTACAAGCATGAACACAAACATACTCGTCTTTCAAAGATGTTGAAATCGGGGTTGGGGACGTGATGTTAATTAAAAATAAAGAAGTGATTTAGTTTTGCTCAAAATATCTGCATCTCAATTGCTTCCTCCTCGTCACAGGTCATTCTTATATGTATACCTACAAACCTATCTACGAAATCGCGCACTAACCAATAATAATCGACAAATCCATGTTCTAATAACCACCAGAGAAACAGACCAAAGCCGTGCAATAATGAATATCTCTAAATTATAATTGGTAAACAATGTTATATATGTAAGAATAATACATTGGGGATATAGTTTCGTCAAAGATCCCGAGCCATTTTGAGCCTCTGTGATGTAGTGGGGATTGCTTGGACTCGCTATTCTTTGCTCACCATGCAACTGCAACTGCATTTGGACACGTCGTTTAATGGAATAATTCTCAGTGTTTATCCATCTATTCTTTGTGGATTCAAAGATTTATAAAGAAAAAGGTATAAGAATCTTTGTCTATTGCAAAATAGAAGAAATGGCATAACCAAGTTTGAAAGAATCATTTACTGGTCAAAGAAAAAAGAGAGGGAGAGACGGATGAGGAAAAGGGTGGATAAACATATTGAACAGAGGAAAAAAGCCTGAATAACAAAGAATTCGTGCATCTTGGAGCAAGGGTCAGTAGTTCGCATTGTAACTCTCTTGGAAAAGTGCGTTAAGTGAGTAACGAGACTCGATGTAAATCATTGAATCCTCTTCAGTCTCAGAATAATAATGAAACTAGCAATGAAACTAGGTCTCTTATGATTACTTTAATTTAACATTCTTTGTCCCCTAGTATCGTTTACTTGGTTCTCTTATAAATTGCCTACATGGTACCAATGACCATATCTTGTACGCATGGAATCAAACCACCAGAATTCATCATTTTTTCCAAGGTAAACTTTAAATCCATACGACAGAATTCTTGCAATGGCAAGTTTTTCGTAAAAAGTTTAAAAGTTTTTGAAAACTGTTTAATACCCGCGTTATACTGCTAATTCTTGCAATAGGATGCAAAGACACTACTTTTCCCAGTTCTTTTTGATAGATTTTATAAGAAATTCTACAACAATTATTTAGAAGTAATTCTTGGTAATCGCTGGTTCTTAACAAGCGTAGATTTTCATCTATGTGTTTCCCATAACCATAACACACAACACAACGCAGCCTCTTCTTTCTCCCACCCTATTACGGCGGCGATTACATTTCCTCCCCTCGATTGCAATTTCCGCCCTTTAACCCCCTCACTTCCATTTCTCATTTCTCAAACTCCCATGCCAACTTCCACACAATTTCTTTCGTTTGCGCAAATATTTTCCTTTTTAAAGCTCTTCCTTGAAGCAAGATTGCTCTTTCCTTATCATAACTTTTTATCTTTCGTCTTTTATAAACACACATTCTCTCATTTTCCGCATCATTTCATTTATTTTGACCACTTCTTCTAACAACCTCCTTTCTAAATTAAGCTCGACCACTCATGTTTTCACTCCCAGATCGTTTTTGCCACTCATACGATTGCTTTTCACCCAGACACAATCTCTTCGTCCTTATGTATCTTCATCTCTCTCTCCACGCACATTATTCTCAGCACTCCACAATACTCATTCACTTCTACATTCTTTCCCGACTCTCGAATAATCTCGCTGGTTTTGTTATTCTGCTAAAAGCGACCATTAACTACGTTATTCGACCTGCTTTCTCCTAGACCGAGATATTCGAATAAGCAAAAAACGGCATAAATAAAAGAGAAAGAGAGAGAGAAATAAGGTAAATTGTATGAAAACGATACAAATGTAACGGGGGCATCTCCGCTATAGAAATTTTGAAAGAATGTGGGGGAATTTAAAAGTGATAAAGTTAAGAGATGTGAAAATTTGCTGATTAACTGGGCAAATTAAAACCGGGATGAGTGGGAAGCAGGTAACACCCCTGAAGCCTCCAGCATTATTCAATTAAATGAGATTCCGTTCAGTGAGGGGGATCGGGTAAATCATGCCAGAAGAGGTTGGCCCCTGCTTTATACGAAGTCCCAAAATTACTCCTCTTGGCTAAGACATCTTTTGAGAACCATTTTAGGTAAATAGAACGCAAAAGGTCGAGTTAGCGAACCCGAGAGGCAAAGAGGAGGAAATTTAGGTGATCCTTCTTCTCTCTCTGCAGTTTCTCTACTCTCCCAAATTGTGTAGTAGAGATGTAAAGATTCCCAAACTGTCACTTGTACTAACTTCACCCCGTTCACTTCGAACCTTACTTTAAAAACTGATGGCGGAAATATGTTCGTTGGTGTGGGGTTATATATATATATATATATATATATATATATATATATATATATATATATATAATGGTGAAACCACTGTATAGGAGACAAAATTTTAATTTACGAGACGAGTTTCTTATGTAGTTTATCATACCCTCTTTAGTTATATACAGAGAATGCGATTGTTACAAAAGTCTATAAATAGCGTAATGATCATAGAAAAAAAACACAAAGAAACCCAAAACTGGGGAAAAAGGTGAATAATCAGGAGGTGTGAGTCTAAGATCATTGACTAAGCTGTTTATGATGTGGTTACGGGAATGGAGGCTGCATTTCAATTGCCCATCTGAAAAATTAAAATTGGGAGTTTTTCCGATTAATATAGATTTTACTATTTTTCTTTTACGGAAAGCTTTACAATTATATATGATTTGTGCCTTTGAATATTCAATTTGGTGTTTGAAGTTGCTAATATGATTAAAAATACTGGATCTGGTACTGCCTCATCTGACATCACCTTTCTGTTCTTAAATTCGTTTTGTTAAGGTTCTTCCGGTCTTTCCTATGTAGAATGAGGGAGACTTTGTAGAGCCACACATGATTAAATATACACCTGCTTCATTTAGCTGTTCCAAGGGTTTGATCGTACAGAAAGATTTAAGGATAGAAAAAGAGTATTTAAATGTTGTTAAGGGTGGAGAAATAACTTTGTTCACTCCTTTTAGGAGGGGAGAAAAAGAGAGGGATAGACGCTTCGTATTACTAAATTTGTTTTACCCTTTGGACGGTAATGAGTAGAATTTGCTTTAGATAAACTTTAATTGATCACGTGGAGGGAATGATTTAATTCAATGAAACTGCAGGTTATATATGTAATCTCGTCTTCTAGGAAGCAGTGGTTGCATATCCTAAGTGCTCTCAAAAACATACCCTTAAACAGCTAAGTCAATGATCTTAGGACTCATACGCACTTATTATTGACTTTTTTCTCTCATTTTGTGTTTCTTTGTGTGTTTTTGTTTTTTTCCATGATCTGTACGCTATTTATAAACATTTGTCACACTCGCATTCTGAGTATACGATTGAAGAGGGTATGATAAACTACATAGAGAAACAAGTCTCATAATTAAACTTTTGGCTCCTATACAGTGGTTTCACTATCATATTTCATAGTTTTTTTACTTATATATATATATATATATATATATATATATATATATAAATATATAATATAGCAAAGCTGAACAAAATAGGTAGGAACCAATTTCATTTGCCTTTTTCCTGTCTACTAAGTATAGGGTTGATGTTTATATAAATGTACATACGTATGCCGATCTTCATGCATATAGGCAGTTGCTAAGTAATACGTGAAGAATATTGGTATAAAATGGTTGCAAAGTAAAAGTGTGCCTGGTTGAGGCCTCATTCACACACATCAAAATATATTCAGATAACATGGAATAGGAGACCCCAATTTATCCCTCCTTTCATTTCTGAAAGCTTAATTAGACACACAAATACACATACACAAGATCTCCTGAGCCACTTCACTTGGCTAATTATATATTTAGGCATTCGCCAAATTACATTCCTTTTACACAACAAGTAGTAATCTCCTGCATGATTGCCAATATAAGTAATGTCATTTGTATGTACATATGTAACTGCTGTGTATGCAAGCATTAATACACGTACATATTTGTGCATGAACTCAGGTATGTTGATTTCCTAAGTTAAATTTTTGTTCATTGTTCAGATATGTAAATTTGCATTCATGAGGATTTGAGCAAGTGTAAATAGTGATAGTGATATGCTCTGCATGTAAAAAGCTAAGGTATGTAGTTCGCCCTCAGCCACAAGACTATAAGAATTTTGGAATTCATTTTTTAAAATTTTGAGGCGCAGTAACTTGTTTTGTAAATCTGACACAAATTATTCGCTCCTTCGAAATTGGCTCCAATTTGAGGTAAAATATCCCCATTTTATCAATCTGATATATTTCTAAATTTCCTACATTTGATTTAAAACAATTTCGCCAAAATAGGCATTCATTACCAGGGTTGAAATATTTATGTGCGCTGGAAATGTAGACTGGTGAGGTTACATTTTTTCATCACAATTTTTATCTTGATTATTTCACTCTCTTTGGTTTGTCAGAAAGGGTGGATATAGGACTGCAAGAGAGACCATGGCTATAATTGGGAGAGTAGAGCTAGAATACGTTTCTGTATGGCTTCGTAGGTATCGAAAACCTAAGAGCCACCACGAGCTATGACACTTTGAAGTTTTGGGGGATAATAAATCGATGATAAAGGTTTTCCTCAACACTTTTGCCTATTTACCCCGTCTTACCTCCAGGTTAGTCGTCGCGGCATTAATATCATATTCTTCGGTATTATTAAGCGTTTTAATCTTATTCTCTCTAATTACTGGTCATTCTGATTCATATGTTTTTTCTTTGTTTTTTACCTCCAGATAAAAAATTCCTTGACTACCTACGAAGGCATATGTCGCTTCACACAAATCTAACAACAACAACCTGCTTATAAAAGGAAATAAATAATAAGCATGTCTAGGATTCTAAGGGGTAGCATCGGCATACCAGGCTCCAAAGCGTGAAATCAATAATTAATAACAATAGTATAGAAGTAGCTAGGACGAAGCATCCTCATATAAAATCTCTATGACACAACAACCTGGAGTGTAAGTGGTAGTCCAGAATAACAGTAATAGATGGCGTTTTGCCTCTCAAATATGTCCAATTCTGAATTGTCAATAATGTCTTGCCTTGCAATATAAGTACAAGGATGAAGTTAATACGCAATGACAAGCGATTTAAAATCCAGGGCATTCTATTAATCTTCTTTTCTATGAGACTAAGAGTGCTGTTGTCATTCCTGAGATGTTTTCAGCCAAGAGAAGAGTGAATAAGCGTTCCGGTAGCTCATTCTAAAGAAAGAGTCAGAACCAAAGAGATCGTGCCAATAAGGATCTACATGTCCAAGGACACAACATTAGTAAGTCTTGCTATTACATTGACTTGTAGCATCCCTAATTTTATGGATTCTACGAACAAAAAGATACAGATATTACAATGCCAAAAGTGTACTTAAGAGGCTCAGTGAGTCGCTATGGATTAACAAACACTCTCTAAACATCACAAGGCATGTAATCTCCAAAAAGCGATATATATAAATATATATATAAGTATATATATATATATATATATATATATATATATATATATATATATGTATATGGGAAACTGCTCCTCCACAAAGGCAAATGCACTCCTCCAGAAGAGCCACGGCAGCTTCAAACTAAGGATAGTTTACCATCAAGCCGGAGCTTTCTATGAATTGAAGACATTATATTTTCAACACCGCTCCAATATGAGACAATATACTCGTAAACTTCATGAAACACTTCCACATTAAGTTTAGTGCTCTGTAAGATTTGTGAACAGAGAAACTGATCCTCCCTCGAGATTCATTCTTTGGGCGTCATTTTTAATCTCTCTTTCCCCCCTTAAATGAGTCAATGGGGAAGAACGGGTAATGCATTTGCTACAACTGGTATCTGGAGGAACGGCACGAGATCTTGAGCCCGTTCTCTGTATTTACACACTTATCCCACCACAAAACTTGAATGAATACCTGCGAATATATTTGTTAAACTAACTTTTCTCTGACTATCTTCACTATTTACTTTACCGATCTCCTTACTATTATTCTGCGTGATTTGGACTTGTTGCTCTTTCGCTCTAATTTGGAACAAAAATTAGAAGCAAATGATCCTCTGTGTAAAAGCGTTTAGAGCACAACAATAATTGAAGCGAATAGCATCACAAATGCTTCTACAAGAGAGATATTTCCACACTAAGAGCGGAAGACACCATTCACTAGCCGGATAATAGTAAGGTGAAGCAAATCCAACTTCCGCATTAGAGTTTTGGATTCGAAAGAATTCTCTCACCCACTTTGAAGTTTTGAGCAAATAATGGAACACTATATAAATAGGCTAACTCTATCATCTCTTCACATTATGGAGAGCTTCACAAAGCAAAGAATTTCTTTGTCTTGGATACAAAAACCCAGGAAGTTTCAGATATTGCGACTCAAATTTGATGCGTTGACAAAAAAATCAAAGCCAAAGAATCTGGACTAGTCAACCACATCTAATTATCTCAATTTATGAAAATATCCGTGCAACTATGATGGTCATGGAGGCACGAAAAGTGCACAACATTTGTCAAGGCTAAATGATACCAAAACCTGTGCGTGTTGGCATAAAGACAGGTTTTGAAACAACACCAATGAGATTGAAAATTCCTCTTTGTAGAGCGTGGCTAAAATATCTTCCAGCAGCATCGCGCTGTTACTGATAATGAACAAGGAAAAGAGACATGGTGAAGAGTTACTCATCCGGGAAACCATCCCATTATCTCGCATGCCCGGAAATACTTTGCCGATCGTATGCCTAATTAACATTATATGACTTCTCCAGTTCAGAAACACTATGGCGTAATATGCACTTCCTGCGCTGGAAAAACTGGCAAACGCATTCTACAAACGAAACATCGTATCAAATTAGAATTACGTAAGTCTTAATTTGAAAAAAGACAGATGACCTCTACTTTTAAGCAAATAATTTAAATAGGCATATAGTTATTAGTTTTAAGCATTCAAAATTGGACTGACGCTCGCACTTTTGAATGTCTATCTTTGTATTTACGAGCTTACTTCTTAGAGGAGATAGCTTCGATCTCACAAAAAGACGCAGATTAATAAAAACTTTAAACTGGAGAATAGACTCGGAAGTGAATGGTTTCCATCTACAATCCAACCGTGTATATGCAAGCCAGTCACCTCCGAAACTAATCTCCATTTTAAAACTTTTTATGGGAGTCTTTTACGCACGTCAACTAAACAATGTACTAAGTGGAAGACGTATAGCTTCAATCTTTTCTTTTGTTAATGTATTTTACTGTTCATTTTTGTTCTTTTATCAAATCTGCTTCGAAAGAGAGCGAAGTTTGTACATATCAGTTTCTTGTTTTGCAGGAACTTGCTTAGATTAAGATTCGCCCTCTAGTTACCAGTATTAACAGGGATGTGGTTACCTTTCTCAATGAGATTTGGTAGTTTTGATTAGCTACGTTCTTTCTACACACCTGCCCTGAAAAAAAAATTTAGGATGCCTTCCATGCCACATCTCCGATTCTTTCTATACATATAATTTGTTCTCATTTTTGTTATCCTTATTATCTCCCCGTTTTATTAACATTCCTCCTTTGACTTACACGTATTTCTTTAAGTTCTCCCTACTGCTCCTCACCATTGACCGGCTAATTGCCATCTCTACGGGGCTAGCTGACAATAATGATCATGGATGGCTTTTTCTCAGAGCTGAATCTACTCGCCTTTCTGACTCTGTCTTTTTTCCGCCATTTTAGATCTCGGTATCTTACCCACTCTAAGCCACTGCATACGGCTTCGTTTCTGAATCTCATTGGATCTCTGAGTGTCTCTTTACGTGTATCAATCTCCCGATTTGTGCTTCTGTTTCTCTCTGTTGTTGTATCATCTCGCTCTTTTCGGCACTCTGTTTCCATTCATTCCTAACTTTATATTGGTCCTTAACCTTCATGTCTGTCTCTAAATATGTCACTCTGCTTATACGTGACGGCATGGCTCTGCCAATTCCTTCATATTTCTCGTCTATTTTTATTGGATAAGGCAGTGAATAAGCGTTTTTCTTTGGTTTTTTGAAATTCTACTCACAATAATAAGATATACATGATAGTACAACCATAGCTATAAAGCATAATAAAAGCAGGTGTTCGTAATGCCTACAAAGATGTTTAAAGATTTTAAAATTCTTTCTAGGTTTCTGCGCAAGAAATCACACTTCTCTTACTGAGCTGCTGAGTGGTCCTTGGATTTTCAGCATAGAGAGAATTCTTCAGCATCATCTAAAGGCAAAGGTTAGTAGGTTTAAGGCTAGTTTATTGCATATTAATACTCCATATGCACACTGCGACTAAACCACCTATCACAGAAGTTTTCATAGAGCCATTCGTGCACAACGGTGCATTAATGGTGCGGTGCCTTGTCTCACGGATGTGTGGCCAGTGTGGTAGGAAATATGTCAAAGTTTATCGAATTATCTCTATAAAATACAAAAAATCCTGCCCGGTTACTTCTGCTTTTCCCGCAATGTTTCATTTTCTGTATATGTCTCATGTAGACGTTTGTCTCGCGGTGTCTTTGATCGCTGTCTCTGTTTACTTTACGGCTTATTTTTCTCCCGCAAGAAAATAATGGATTTTCTCCTTTCTGTTTGAACGTGAGAAGAAAACGCATATCTAGGAACATATACAGAGAATTACAGTTGCATATCGTATGCCACTTTTTTTAAAAAGTCACTAATTCACACAGTCACAAACAATCTCTTTACACACACATACGACGTTTGCCGGTCATTATTGCTGCTAAAAAAAGACAGATTAGGTCAAATGATTTGCAGATTCTAATTGCAGATCAACCACATGACACACTCTTGAGTGTTTATTTTTCTTGATGTCTTTCTATTTCTCCATCTTTCCGAGTGTCAGCCCTTACTTTCTTTAACAAGGGCCACATGGTACAGAATGGCCACTTACTGGTTGCTTATAAGCCAAAAGGAAACTCACTATTATTATTACTACTTTACTATAACATAATACTATTAAATAATAGAAGAATAACAATGAGAAGAATAAGGGGGGAAGATGAGAACGAACAAAATGAGAAGAGTAAGAAGATTAAGAAGAATGGGTGAAGAATAAAGGTTGCAGAATATCAATACTATGAATCAGTCGAAAACCTGAAGAAACCGATGCTGCCCAAGAAGCTTCGAAGTCAAAGCACCCAATCTCCCCCCCATCGTACTTTTCAACCCATGAAGAAGCTCCACAAGAAGAATAGAAGTAAGAAGGAAATGAAGCGGCTGCGATCCTTACCACCTCCTTTAGGATGTCATCGGGGACATTCCTGGGATTTTTGCAAATGGCGTACACCGACGAGTGACTGAAAAGGACAGGGGAGCGAGTGACCTCCAGTGCCGCTCTCATCGTCTCCTGAGATACGTGGCTCAGGTCGACAGCCAGACCTAGACGATTCATCTCCCGGACCACAGTCTGAAATGAGAAATAATGGTGGTCATTTCTACGATGGACGTAAACAGTTTCGTTTGTTACTCGAGAGCCCACTTAATTGGAAAAGAGGAGGAAATTTTTGAGGCATTAGCCTAGTCTTCAATACCGGGTCGTAAATTGTATGGTTTCATGGAGATTGTCTTGGCAATTCGTACTCCGAATAAAGATAGCTCATACACTATCCAAATTCGATATTTTTTCTAAGCCTTTCTTTTTTATGATTCACATAAATGAGATTTTTACTCAATAATAATTCACTTTCCCTTATAATACGAGTGAAATGTATGTATCAGTGTGATAAACATGGGATAATTTGACATAGTCCAAATCTCATTTCAAATAGCTCCCCTACTCTTCAATTTACTGACAACTCAGCGATTTCTTACTTCCCCATGCAAGAGGGAGAGCGATTCAGTGATATCCATCGGCAACTCCAAAAAATTTAGGAATTTTCAATATTTAGATCAAGCACTGATAATAGTTGTAAAATTTTTAATTTACCTTTACCAATATAAAAACATTTCATTTAGACAAACCTAATAAAATTTTCCAATTTCTTAGGCTTGTTTTAAATCATAGACGTATTAGAGTAACGCATTTTGGAATACGTGCAAGCCATACAGGATTTATTAAACGATAAAAAGTCCTTCAGAATCTAGAAAAACATAGGCAAAGTTTTGGCCATTAATAAGCGTTCATCTATAAACGGGAGTGAAAAAGGTAAAAATATTTCTCTCTATTTTCTCCTCGAATCATAAATAAGCAACTGTGGCAATGAGATGTAAAAGAAAGTAAAGTTTTTATATTGGTAAGAAGAGTAAAATGAATATACTCCAAGAGTATAAAAACAGTAGGGGAAAGGGTGACAGGTATTCATATATTCGCCTACGACAAACCTGTTCCTGTCAAGGAAAAGAAAGCTCTATTTGGTTTCGAAGGTGATTTATTTGGAAAATATCTTCCTCTTCCTAAATAAAAAAACACAGTTATGAGTATTCCCGAGTTTAGTGTTGAGTTGACAAACAATAAAGAATGACTTAAGTCTTAAACCTGGTATGGTAATGCGGTAGAGTATTGACAACCGGGACGCTGCGTAAAACCACTTTTTCTCGTTTGCACAGCGTGTGGATCCCATGAGGCTCATAATTTATCCGGCAACAGGCTAGCTGAACCTAGAACTATTGTACCAAATTTAGTACTTTGGCTGTACCACAGTACCTTTGGTACTACGCTGCAATAGTTTAGTACTTTTTCGGTAATATTTTACATTAGTGACTCGGGATTATTCTCCTGTTATCACATAATGATTTGTCTTTTATTCAAAAATATTTCGTTTACTTTCTTGTTCCTGAGGACGAGTGGGGAGCGGTATAGGGGCCGCCGCCCATACATTAGTTTGAGAAATAAGTTCTTGCGTTTTTTTTAATGTTGTGTTGATTTAAGTTTTGCTGATGTGATTTGTGCACCTATTAAGAAATAATAATAAATAATGAGAACAAAATTTACAAAGGTTAGGCTACGTCTCTTAACAGCGTAGATTATTAGGCTTTTGCTTAAACTACGTCTTGAAGAAGAAGAAGAAGTCGTAAATAACAACGGAGAATACATTATTGATTAAATTGCATATTGTTAGTAATTAAAAATAAACTTTTTCTAAAATTCTTAATGGTACTGAATAAATTGGATAAAACCGCAAGAACTTATTCTTCAACCCAATAATAACGCATATTAAGGCTCGAAACCGGCTTCCAGTAACAAACACATAAACGATTTACCAAATACATATATATGAATATGCAAATAGATAACGAACGATTAGACACACTGATATAGTCCAATTTGGAACGAAAAACAACAACAAAAACACCAGAGTTGCTAATGTAAAAGATTACCGTTTTTAAAATATTTTTTCGCTTTCTGTAAGAAAATAAGTTTACAGAGTAAGTAACTGAATGTATAATTGAATGTATTATTGTACTCACAATTTTATTTCAAACTATTTTTTACGACATGTTATTAGGCAGTTTATAATTGGCATGTATAGCGTATAACAACTACACAACAGTTGTGATGCTCTATACGGTATAAAACGTGTATTGTATGCACAATCCGATATTGCCGGATTACCAACTTAAATGGCATTTGCATGTTGTAAACGCCATTGAAAAGAGAGTCCTTACTATCTAGTTTAACTTTTATTAATTACAAATGATTTATAACCTTCATACTGAGTAAGATTAGAAAAGATAAAAGCTCGATTTTCATTGTGGTTAGAACCGAGTAAAAGAAATATCGAAAGATCATACTTTAAATTTTGTCTTTGCGAAATTCAAGGCCACTAGTGTAACTCATCTGAAGAGGCACGGAAAACGGATAAACATATTGAAAATATTAATTTAGAAAATAAAAGTAGAAAACTGACTGACTGTTTGTAGCCTACATCTTCTGTTCATTTTACAAAAGTAGCAGCTGCGGAGCGAAAAGAACATAACTTACGAGTGAGAATTATAGATCATTTACCTAGACTAATTCAGTATGCATGTCCAGAGTCAAAATTAGCAGAAGATATTAAATGTGCAAGAACCAAAGCTACTCAAATAGGTGAAAATGTTGTAGGTTCTTATTATTTTTAGAACCTCACTAGACAGGTAATAGAGTGCAAGTTATCATTAATTATAGATGAAACTACTGTTATAAGTACAAAGAAACAGCTTGTTCTGTGGGCTAGATTTTTTGATTATAGCACTCGAAAAATAATTATAATTATTTCATTCATTTGAAAGCCAAGGATTGCTCTTCTAGTTGAGTTCTTTCCTCTTTTGAAAGATTCTCTACCTTACATATTTATCCTTTGAAAAATTTGATAGGATTTGGCAGTGATAATGTTGGTGTAATGATGGGAAAGAAGGGAGGTGTTAAAGCTTTACTAAAGAACAAAATTCCCTCTGTCACTCTATGCATCTCTTTGCATCAAAGTCTTGTTCATAATTACCTTCATATGTAGAAGAACTTCCTAGAAGCAAACATTAATTCCTCTATAATAGCCTCCAAAGATTGCAGGAATATGAAGAGTTTTTGGCATTTACTCAAACAAATCCTCAGAAATTATTACATGTAAATTGTACAAGGTGGCTAATAGCTATCGTTCCAGAAAGTTGTAAAAAGAATACTAGAACAGTGGCAAGCTCTACTGTTATTCTTTACTTCTGCATACCCCAACAATCAATGCTCTGCTACATTCAAAAAGTTTTCTTAATGATGTAAGCTGTACAACTTATGCACCTGATCCAGAGCTCTATGCTAAACTAAAGCATGAACATTGGTATAAAGACGAGCCTTTTGAGTATGCAACCTTTTAATTATGAAGTATGTACAGTAAATACCTGTAAGCCACTTTAAAATAAAGTTAAGCATATTCTAAATAATAAACATACATTTCAGTTGATTTATAGGCAAAATATAATAAATTGAAATTTGGTACTTTGTGAGTAAAATTTGCTACATTTATATTGTTAAATCTGGTATTTCATTAAAATACGTTTGGCAACCATGTCCGGCATAATTTAGTCTACAGCGTGCTTTTTGGGAGACAAGACGTGCGATAATCCAAATTATCATTCTTCTGTGTTTTTGGACGTAGAATTTTTTTCTGGTTGCACTTTCATTACCGCGTTAACTGGTAAGCCATATTTATTGTAATTGAAAAACTTTTACGTTTTTTATTATAATATTTTTGTTATTGGAACTATTTTTAAAATATTTACGGACGACAAATCAACATGGTCTAGCTATCCACTCGGTCACCTTTATGGATTTGATGACGCCACAATGTGCCTTTTTGCACATTGTTCTAATTTTCTTTTGCTTGATTTACAGATTTCATTGTGACGCGTCAGGATTTGACGCAGGAACAGACCCAGCTACAGTTCCCTCTTTAGTCGTTTGATGAGGGGTATTCTGGCAATCACTTAGATGAACCATCAATTTTAGATGATTGTAGAAGATTCATACTAAATTTTATTTAGATTCATATATATATATATATATTTATTTAGTACTCCTAAAACAATTTTGAAATTTACGTCTGTTTTTTGGAGACTAACAAAATGTTCTCTTTTTTTTCTTATATTTCCAAATTCGCTCCTATTGGCCCTATGGCACTCAACTTGTACTTCAAAAACAGCTCAGGATCTCCATTCCTCTTCACAATCCTTCATAGCAATTGATCTCATGGCTGGAACCCATATTTTGTAAATAACAGTAAATATATATATATATTTTTAGGTTTTTATATTATTGTGAATAAAACAAGTAAATTTTAGGTGAGTTTCATTTATTCCCATTTGGTATTGCAGTAGATAGATGTAAGAGTAGTTACGCAAAAAATAGTAACATTCTGCTTAATTGCTGCTTAGCTATGAAGCTCCAGGTTTAAGTAATACAATGGAGAAAGATGGACTCACAACTAAATAATACATAAGAATGAAAATTAATTAAGTAAGAAGTATGTAAGTACGTCTGACATTTTTCTTATATAATGGTGCATTAATTCATATTTGGCAAATGGGATGTCATATCCGACAACTGGAAATGCAGTTTGCCCCTTACTCACCAGTGAAGCTGAACTGTCACGGTTTGCGGGGGTCTTGATATGTTTTCACACTTCTCATTGACAAACGTATAATTGGAATACCTGATATCCCATAGTAAACAATTGCTCATAGAGTCCCAGGATTTTTGGATTCCACAGACAGGAGTGATCTGATTATTAGACCTTCGTATCTGAATTTTATAAAGACTGTCCATTGTCAGGAGGGTGTTATACAAAGGAAACGACGCTCGCCACCAAGAATTGAGGCATATTTATAATTGTGCGAATTTCTCAGGTCTCAAAAGTAAGTTGTTCTCTCCACCCAGAAAGTGTGATCGAGTGAAATGTTAAAACTATTATTGGTTATTTCATTGCCGATAATGAGTTACGGAACATTATCTCTATTAATTCATTGGCTAAATGTGTGACTTCTATTTAAAATGGTTGTGAATGGCATGTGTACTTATTAAAAAAAGTTGAAGGCTGACTTAAGAACAATTCGCCGAGCAGATGCTCCTATAGTTACACGTGAAAATGATCATATTCTATACGCTAAATGAGAATAAACTACAAAACTAATAAAATCATTTTAATAATTACGAGAGATAGTACAATAATAAGCTAACAGGGGTTGCTTCCGAAAAAGTATATTAAACAAACTAATAAGTAAAATAAAACTACTTCTTTGTCAAAAAGTCTAAGGCACCCTATGGAATCATTCATATAATCTAATTAGATATTTGTGATAAATGAATTTGGTATATATATATATATATATATATATATATATATATATATATATATATATATATATATATATATATATATATATTATATTTATTTTTTAAAAATATTTTAATACTTAGTTGACCCCCTTTTGCTTTATTTACAGCCAAAATTATTACTGATATGGATTTTCCTCAATTTTCACAAATCTTTCTCCACTTAGCCGACAATGTTTCATACATTTTAGTTTTAAAAGTACTAGGATCAGCAAAATTCATATGGTCCCCTCAAGGCCAGTAATTAGGTCTATACAATCTCAAGCTTGACAGTGTATTCCATGTAAGTATTAGGTCTATATATCAATCAGATACACACTTATCTAGGCGTGTACCTTCATGGCATGTATTTTCTGTCTACGTAGACACTTATCTACGTGTGTACCTATTACTTTCTTTCTAGCTACATACCCCTCGTAATAAAGGAGGTGTTAGGAGCGATCTTTTCTTACGCGAAGACAGCGTCTGCCTGTGTTGGTTCAATACGGACCTAATAACGAGATTTTCTCTATAGCGTACGCTAGCCGAAAATTATTACCACCTGAAAATAACTAGGCAGTGATTGAGCGAGAGGAACTTGCTATCATATGGATGATTATAATAATTTTTAAAGGTATTTGATAAAAAAGGAATTCGTGATCGAGACTGACCATAAACCCTTGTCGTACCTTAGTAACATCAAAAACAATAATGCGAGAGTACTGCGTTTGAATCTATTGCTCTAAAAATTCGAATTTAAAATAATGTATTTAAAAAGCATAGATTCCACTCCCAATGAATCCTGAGCATACTATTTTATTCTATTGTAAAGAGGTCTGAATAAATTTCCGTCTCAAATATGAACCCCTTTTAGGTAAATATACGCTACCCATTATTTTGTAACCGAGGCAAATGTGCCCTATTCTAAAAGCTCAGTATTTATAGTTCTGATTGTATTAATTTAGTCCTTTTTGATAGTACTCAAATTATATACATTGTTTAAGTCTCTAGGTATTTACTTTTACGTGTATTTATTTGGTATTATTTTTTGTATTGATTTACATTGTATCCCATTGCTATTTTTTTTGTGATGCGAATTTAATTTTTGAGGAGAGATTCTGTATTGCTTGTGGATTTAAGACCTCGTATAGTTTTTCATCCTTCAATTTTGTGACGCCAAGGAATTGTTCACCTTATTAATTTATTTTCTGAGATGTTACATCTCCCAGAGGTTCCATCTTACAGGGGGAGGAGATATCAGAAAGAGAGAGAGAGAGGGAGAAAGAAAACGAGTCGTGCAAAAAAAGAGAAAAAGGATTATCTCACGGACAAAGAATATTCCATTGGAACTTTTGGTAAACTTCTGGACCGATATTGAAGTCAGACTGGAGCCGGGATACCATTTTGCAATATGGCGCTTTCATCAGCAAACAAAAGAGCTTTCGAGAGAGTTGTATATATTTCTCCACCCAGAAAAGATCAAGGAGTATTCTCTAAGTATTTAGGACCAGAGCTGTGTCCAGGGCGCTTTAACGCAAGCAAGATTCACGCAGTTCTCTCACAGTACTCAAGTAGCATCTTGATAGGTCATTGGAATCATCAAAAGACGACGCGTACTTCTCGATATATAAACCGTCACCCTAATGAATCGCAGGCAGAAACCATTATTCGGAAAGACAGAGGTCAAGGACCACCGACATAGTCAAGTATAACGCGCTTAGCTACTCTTTTCTGAGAACAATACTACCTCGAGCGACTACCCGAGGTCTGCTCCAGATAATCGTAAGCCATTACTTTTTCTTTTTCCTCGTTGAAGAGGCGAGACTTCATAGTCTCTTCTCGATCACTCTCGGGTAATTATTGTGCCTCGTACGGCTCAGACAATATCATTCTTTGTAAATTTAATTCATTTTTTAATTGCCGAACGATTAACGTAATTGTTAAAGTGTATCATTCCTGTTAATCTCATTTATTGTTTGTATATTATTATATATTATTTTGGTCTAATTGTTTGCATGCTATAAACAGTCGAAGCCTATTTAAATAGTATCAAATTCGGCCAATATTAGAATTTGCACTCGGTTTTTCATCGCCAAAGAGGCGTGACGCTCTCAGACCCCAAACCTCACTTCATAGTCTCCTCTCGATCCCTCTCGTGTAATTATTGTGCCTCATCCGGCTCAGATAATATCATTCTTTGTAAATTTAATTCAATTTTCAATTGCCGAACGATTAACGTAATTGTTAAAGTTTATCATTCTTTTTAATTTAATTTCTTGTTTTAATAGTATTAAAGATTATTTTGTTCCACCTGTTTGTATCCTATTACCACTCGAAGCGTATTATATAGCATCAAAGTTGGCCAATATTAGAATTTTCACTTGTCTTTAATTCCCCCGCACTCAAGAGGGAAACTTCCCTATATTTGTGTGTCATCTCCTTCCTCCGAGGTATAGGGAAGGCAGCAAATGTCAGAAAGGATTACCAGATCCTACAACACATGGGTACGTTACATAATATATGATTGGTAAGTTAAAATGACCTCATATGTTTTTCATATTTCCTTTAAAAACAGGAGAAACAATTAAATAACTTTGTATCTGTTTCCTTAGTTAAGGTAGACTAAAGAAAAAGGTCTCAAATTTTAATCCTAGCGTTGTCCAGCAGTTATTCATCCATTATAATCTCCGTTTGCATGATTACCCTTTGTGTGGATATATCCGATTTTCTGTGTGCTAGACACCAAACCATCTGGAACGATTCCTGTCTTGATTGCAGACACTATCTATCAATCACAATTTCTTTTATAAAGTCTCTTCCAGCCATGTTTTCGTTATTTAAATATCAATTTTTCTAAAACAATATATACGATAGTGAAACCACTGTATAGGAGCCAAAAGTTAAATTTACGAGACTAGTTTCAGTATGTTGTTTATCATGTTGTATACTAAGAATGCAATTGGTTCACTTTTCTAATGCTAATTACTTTTAATAATGATCAATAATTCTGGAAGTACTTTGATACAATCACAACATCGCTATTCCTCCAAAATCTCTCTTAATCATTGTGGAACAACATCAAAAGCTTTCCTAAACGCTTCAAAAACCTTTAATATATTGTTTTCCCTTGATTTCTTTAGAACTCTTTTAAAGACATTTTATAAAATGTATAAACATGTTTCCTATTTACAAAGCCATATTTAAAGTCAATTTAGAGCCTTTATTTCAATTAAAATTCATGAACTATTAAGAACTGATCATGGCTCCATTATCTTTTTGTGGATGAGGTAGGAATTTTTAAGAATTCGCTTTAGTTATTTTAATTGAATTATGTATTTTACTGAAGTTACGAACAAAAATCGCCGTTAAATTCTTTATTTTTTCGAGTTTCCGCAGTGCTAACAAAATGTTTTATTAGAAATATTTTAGTTTACCGCATTATACCAGCAAAGTGGCTGCATGTTTCGAGTGAGAACAAAGAGGATTCTAAATGAAAGTGGTTAGTTCTGACCCAATCTTAATGTTAGGCCGAGGGAAGACAAAGAACTGGGTTAATGGAAGTATTCATTCAATTAAACAAGGATGGACTGCAGATAACCTTAGACTCCTCACATATATTTCAACTATATGTCGCAAATTCTGAAAAAAATGCCTATTATTATTTCACAAAGTTCAGTTGTTGAAAGTAGAAGTGTGAATTACATTTTGACTAGCACAGGTGCTTACCCTACCTGATTCAAAAAGGGAAATGATAAAAGTAAAAGGCATGGGCGTAGACCTTGAAGAAGACGTACCTTCCCGAACTGTGTGAGACCTCGCGGTGAGTTAGGGTCCTCCGAGTCACTTTCACTGTTCCTCGCACATTCCGCCCTGCAAAAAAATCAAGGAACTCCATTTGATAACATGAACAAAGCTACACCACTGATACTACGTGCCACCCTAATCTGTTAATATATATACTCTCTCTAAAAAATTCTTGTCCAAATGCATCAACAGTTGAGAACCTTGCTTCCAGTTGACACACTTGTACATACCTGTAATCAAAGATGAGCACTTGTACTCTTTGGACAAACCTTAATGAACCAATAGTTCTGTGTCTTCTAATTTAATATTAATGACCTCTTTTCTCACAAATCTTCTGGTCTTTGTGGTTCTTCGTCTTTGTATTTCACTTTGTGTAATGGTACTTAGCAATGTAACTTATACACATCTTCACATCTTTTTGTTTAATCTATAAACCTCTTTGATACTTTGTGGAGAAGATGCTATTGCCAATCCTCCCCTCTCCCAAATAATTAAAATGTTTAGTAGATTTTGTGGCACTGGTTACTGAGTCTTACCAGGGAGTGCTGCAGGTATGTGTTAAGGTCATATATCGCACTCCTAAATCATGGAGGGCCCTGAGAACCCCAAGGGAGTTCTGTATGGCGTGGCCACCTTCGACTCCGATCAAACTGGCAATTCTCCCTTCGCGGAACGCCGCATCAATATCTGCAAATTAATGAGAGGTGTTGAAGTTGTCCATTTCTACAAATTTAGTAGTAACTGCAATATTATTTGCAAAAAAAGTCCTGTTAAAAATTTATGATCTTTAATTGGGTTCCTAAATAATAAATAAGACAAGATTATTTATTGATCAACGTGTCTAATTTTTTAGGTATACCGTTCACTGACATTTTGCAATGAACGCGTATAAATAACAATAATTTAAAGTATAATGAAAATCAAATAAATATAAAATCCTAAAAATGTTTTATTTGCTTTATTTTTATTTCAAAACTTGGTAATTTATGAAGGTCAATAGATAATATCTAAATTAAGTTCTGTATTTCATCGCTGTGCTCCAACCACAAATGTCAAATTTAGCTTTACTCAATGTTTCCACTGCAGTTTTTAATCCATATTTCTCTTTCTTTTTCAACTCGACAAAACTCTACTAACCTCAAGCTACAGTGCTTTTTGCCATTCTTTCTTAATACCACCGCTTCTTCATTCTCAGGAATGCGACGATGGACTCAATTTAGAGTATATTTGATACTTGTGCTCATTAAATTTGCTCCGAGATCATACAAAGTGACACCCCAACCCAATCGTCCCATTTTTCAATGAGGTTACTCTATAATTATTTTTGAAGTTCCATCTTTTAATTTTCTTTTGTCGTCGTTTTTCTTCTCTTTATTCTTCGGTAATAGACATTCGTTAACGAATTTACGTGAGTGAGCAAAAGAGAGTCAGTAAATCACACCTTAATCCGCCCTTTTGATGACCTGTAGAGAAAAGGTCTTCGTACCTGCCACTGGATTGATACATAAGTTTATATATCTTAAAAAGCTAAAACTAACGACTAAATCTTCAACCAGTTTAATCCCTTAAGAGATAGTGAAAATATATACAACTTAGGGAGGTGGGAACACTGCACGGGAAGTGAGTAACTCTCGTAAAAATCTACTGCTGCCCAATAAAATGGAGGGGTTTGCCCTTTGGGCCAAATGCCTCTTAGGTGCTCTTCCAAAATTACTTACATCCGCGCTTATAGCGCGTAGATTAAAGAATGTCAATGCATTTAAAATAGATAATTAATTGCCTCACCAACTGTCCAGGTTTGTGCTCCTGATTATTTTTCCCATTGAACGAACTTGTTCCCAAGGAGAACTAATACAATTCCTGTAACCTCAAACTATTCTTCCTCATTTCTTTCTCAACCATTTTGTCTTTAATTGGTGAAATTACCATCTCTGATTACTTGCGTTGTATCACTTTCTTTCTTCGTTTATATCTCTCGTTTTCTTCTTTCCTCCATATTTTTCTCTAGTTGTTTCCTTCCTTCATTCTTAATTTCTTTTTTCCTTTCTTTATATATTATTTGCTTCTTTCTCATGTCTTCCTTTCACTGTTACAACTTTCTTTCAAGCATTCGTTCTTTCTCTCGTTCTTCTCCTTATTACTCTTAACTCAGCTAAAATGAAGATTCCTTTATATGTGACACTTTACTCTATATTTTCATGTTTTTTTCCTGCCTCCTCTCTTAAAAAAGGCTTAATTACGAAGGTCTCTTATTTTGTATTCCTATCTTCTTCCTCATCCACTCTGGATTTTAAAGCTGATGAAATTATACTCTTTTTTATGCTACTCGGGATATGCCCCTCGACAACGACTTTTCCTTTTTCAAATATCTTGCTGATATGGCGTTGTTGTTATCTGGAATGAAAATTAATCAAGGACATTTCTTTAGTTCTCCCTTCTTCCTGATAGATTGGTTTAGTAGTGAAGTGAAGATAGCATCCTAGAATTCCTTTAGATTATTCTATTAAATTGCTCATTGTTAGACAAATCCTCAGTGGCAAAAAATATCGAATCCATGTGTGCACCCACAACGTCACTCTTCCTGGTTTGGCTTGATTCGTTAGCATTCCTTTGCGATCTTATTCACTATGGAGTTTAATCCCCAATTTAGGTAGAATGATGGTATTAAATCTAATCAGCCATATACTTTTTAATTGCTTTCATTTATCTACTACGCTTCTTACGTACGTTTCAGTTTTACTTATTTATGAATTGATTTCAATCGATCTCAAATTCAGTGATTGAAATGGAACCCATTTTTTATCATATAGACCGTAGAGCCAATATTCGGAAGAGAGTATTATTTCTAAGGCTAAATTCCTTCTCAATGAAGGTAAATGATCTTTGCTCGTAAATTTAATCAAATTATTTAATATCTAGTAGGTTTGATGATTGTTATGTCTAACTTCCATGTTTTAAGAGAAATAAAAAAAGAGAAAGGCTATACTTCCATCTGCCATTTCATTAATCCTAACATTTTGTAAATGTCTGGAGAGACTCTTTACTGCAAACTATGGGACAATGACAAGTGCAAACTAAAGGAGATGGCTTTTGTGGACCGGGGATTTGGTACTGACCATCGGATGATGTGGCGAGTTGTAAATCATTTGGATATTGATTGACGAGGCGCTTGATCAAGTCAATCTGCTCTATTGTCAGCTGAACCGCATTGAGGTACTGCGACTCGCACGGTACATACGACACCCAGAACTGAAATAAAAGACAGAATACTCAACCAAATATCGAACACAAATAATAGCACTCTTTATGTATTTATACCTAAATAATTTTTTTATATTTTTTTTATTTTCGGAATTGTGCAAATTTGAATATCAGGAAAGCATATGTGAAATCTCAGCTCCATTTCCACTAATTAAACATATATAATCAATAATTTACCCCTATAACCTAACTTGGAGTAATTTGTTATATCTTTCAAATTTAATGATAGGTTAGTTTCTTCCCATAATTCATTGATATATGGGTACAAATGTAATTGTATATTGCCTTTCTGTCCTCATCTTTTCGTCATATTACGTGGTTTAGAGTAAACATCTACGAATATATACAAAATGATGCACGAAAAGTAACCCCGGTCCCATAGAAGAGCAAAATACAGACAAAAGAGAATAAATCTTCAACGCTTAGAAATAACTCATCTTCACGGAAAGTGAGTTTTTCTGCAGTCCAATATGCTTTTATGATATGCTGCAGAATCTGGGCTACTCTTATGTGCGCCATTGGGTACATTTTCATAATTTTGTTTGAAGGAAATTATGTCCAATGCACATTGCCATCCAAAACTAGAGTAAATATTACCAAAATTAACATAGTCATGAAAATATTTGTTAACTTTGATTTAAAATTATGAATAATATTCCTGGGTTTTAGGTCTGGAACGTCTGTTTCATTTTATGAAACAGAAGTAAAAATGTTTTAATAAAAGTAATATGTATCTGACGAAAAGAGTCGAGTTAAACTAGATAACTATAAGAATAAATATACTCTTAACTATGAACAGAAATCAACATAATTATCTCATTGACACGATTAAGATATTAAAAAAAGTAGGTATGCCCTTGTTCCGGGTTAACGTGAATATTATATACCGCAGAAATTCATCAATTTGTCACACTGAACGGGTGTGATTATATTTCATACATATTTCAATTCATGCCAGAGCTTCTTATATACTCATGTTTGGAAAGCGCAGATCACATGTTTTTCAATCAGATTTTCGTATACTTTAGCGTGTACTTTGGGGCAAATATGGACAAGCGGTCAGGATTCAGGTCTTGAAATAATTCCCCGCACTATGTATGTATTGGAATATACGCCATCTTCAACCTGCCAAGAGCAAAGCTTTCATCTACGCCTGAATTACCAATGTGGGCGTAGCCACTTAAAATGAGCTCCTTCCATTAAAAAGATGGCTACACATCTCGAACTTAAATGGAACCCAGGGAAGAATTACGAGGAAATAAGAAAATCACGTTGGAACTCAATTTTTCTCAGGCCAAACGTCTCAATACAATGGTCTTCCGCACATATATGCAACTTTACTCAAGGTATTTGTCTCATGCTTTCATGGAAATTGGTCATAGTGAACCACAAAGAACTGACTAAGTATTTCTGAAACCATTTCACCTCAATTATTCCATCACAAAAGAATATTAAAATCGTTCTGGAAAGGGATGCTAAGGCACAAAGATGGTTAAAAATATTACTTATCAATATGATACCATATGTAAGCATGGAGCTTTATAAGATAAACAACATAGAATTTGTTCATGCTACGCAACAAGATCTATTTTCACAGGACTAGTTTGAACCGTGACGAAGCTAATTTTAAAATCATCATCTTATATGGCATAGTTATTAGTCGATAATGGTGTTTAAAGAAAAGAGGTTGTCGTTTAATTACAAAACAAAAGACTTTCAATAAGCAGATACAGGGTAAAAATTATCATTAATAAAGAAAAGAGAATGATACTCAATGAGAAAAAAAAACTCAAATTTAAACAATCTTTCTTTCTTATCAATGTCAGCCGCAGATTCCTCACCCTTATTGCGAAAGCCTCTTTCAACTGAAGATTATGAATGACATCACAAAATGAATGATCCTAAAATCTCATTGAAAAAAAAAAAATTAATAAAAAATATCGAGTATCTAAAGTATCCAATACGAGCAGACAAAATGAACTGTGGGGGCTCATTTTGTAAAATAGGTAAGTTGGTTTCACCCAAATTTCAAGATTAATAGGCCGAGCAAGGAACTCTACAAATGGACACTTGGTGGATCTATTAAATCCTAGAAATGGTCATTTGTGTAAATTAAGGAAATAAGATGCCAAGTGTAATAAATAAAGATACAAGGAGAATCAGGAAAAGAAACTATATATATGTCAAACTGTACAAATAGATATGAGGCAAGCGTTCGTAAAAGGTCAGGCAAAAAAACACGAACATACGAAGGCTCTAGCTATAGAATGACGCTTTCGTACGCACCGTACCTATGAAGATAACAAAAGAGAAAGATGAAGACACACGTTAACATCATCCGTTGGGGTACAGTTTTGAATTATTTATTAATAACAAATGTAAAAAGTGTTTCAATGACAATGAATTTAACTGCATAAATTCAGTTTATTTAAAGAGGTGAACAGTTAATGTCCCTATCGGGTTTGCTAGACCAAAGTAAAATGTACAAAGCTAGTAAAATAATTATGGAAAGTTAAGTGTATATAGTTGGTATATATATATATATATATATATATATATATATATATATATTGATATTGATATAAAAGAGAGTTAGCTCAATATAAAAAAGATATTTATAAGATAATGATGTAAAATAATAATGTTATATATTGATCCTTGTATTATAGCAACTGATAAGGCAAAAGTGCTTTGCGAGGCAAAATAGGTTCCATCTTGAAACCCTGACATATGAGCCTGATGTGAACTCTATACACTCTTGCAACGGCACCAGAGAATAAAATAATTATGTACAATAATAATGTTATATATTGTATCTTTGTGAAAATAGCAATGTATTTTTTTCATACATGGAATTAATAATGAATGTGCGTCGCAAGGCAGAATAGGCTCTATGTCAAACCCTCACACATGAATATCAGTGGGAACTCTATAACGCCTTGTAACGGCACCAGATAATAAAGGCAATCCAGCCGTCTTCACGCGCTCCGGGAGACGAGTTACGTTTGCCAAAAAACCGTCGTTCCTATATTTTTTAATCGTATTGTAGTCATTAAATTTCAGCGGCGTATTATAATGAAAGAGAAATAGGCCTAAATATAAACATTACTCTATAGCTTTCTTGCGTATTGAAACTATTTAAATATGTACTGTGTCATAATAATAGCGTTATATATTAGTAGAAAAGCTAATAAGACCCAATTGTAAGATGAAATAAAATATTGTGCATCATATGGTAGAACATGGCATGATTAATAGGCCCATTTTCTTGAGTACAGATGTAAGTGCGTGCAAATACCAATGCCCTATATGAGTTTTAAAATGCTTTTAGATATTAGGTCTGCCCGAAGTGCGGAATTAATATGTATCTATTTATGTATTTATAATGCGTTATTCCACAACTGGTAAGAGCGTCTTTGTGGGCGCTTATGCTGTAAAATAGGTAGGCTTGTGAAACCCAAAAGTGAGTGTTTAATGGCTCAGCGAGGAACTCTACAGTTGGACGCTCGGTGGATCTATCAAATCCGAGTAATGGCTATTTGTGGAAATAAAGGAAACAATATGTCAAGTGTAAATAATAAAGAACCGACGAGAATTAGGAAAAGAAACTCTATATATGTTAAACTGTACAAATAGTTGTGAGACCAGTGTTCGTTCAAAGTCATGCGGAAACCCATGAACATACAAACGCTCGAAACAGCTATCAGAGGTAGCCACCTGAACAAATACGAGGATTGCGCACAAACAAACATGTGCGTGTTGGGAATATTTATCAGCAAAAGGGAGACTACAAAGCAAGCTGAACAAATACAGGATTTGACCATGGAAATTTCGCAGAGATTTGCAACAAGCAATTCCCTATACTTAAGATAAATCTATGGGAAATATGTAGGCACAACAGGTACACATGGTTGTCGGAAGCTCTGTGAACGAACAAATTAGAACATGGGTCTGGCTCAAGGACAAGTCAAGGTCACGCCCCTTGGATAAGAAACATATATATATATATATATATATATATATATATATATATATATATATATATATATATATATATATATATATATATATATGAGAAAACAAGAATTGGTCGCGAATGAGCAAATGAGACAAGAAACCGTAGTTTTATAAAGGCAAGAGAGAGGGACATTAGAAGAATCCAGCTTCCAAGGGAGCAGAGGGTGGCTCAGTGAAGGCGATCCTTTACCGAAAAGACAGAAATAACGCCAGGGTAAAAAAACTTTGGTTCCTGGTCGGGACTCGAATCCGCGTCTGCTGATTGCCGGTCAGATGCTTTACCGCTAAGCTACCAGGCACAGGAACTATATTTAGCCTTCACTGTGCCGTCTCCTGCTCCATTTGATTCTGGATTCTTCTAATGTCCCTCTCTCTTGCCTTTAAAAAAATCCTGTTTCTTGTCTCATTTGCTCATTCGCGTCCAATTCTTATTCCTCTTGTATTATATGTATTTATAGTCAGCTACAGCAGGTTTCTGCATCTTTCTTTGTGTCTTCAAATTTTATTTGAAAGACAGAAAATAAAAATGGCCTAGCCCTGTGGTGGTTGTATTATCACCCGCAGATCCTCTACTTGCTTTCTTTGTATATATATATATATATATATATATATATATATATATATATATATATATAGAGAGAGAGAGAGAGAGAGAGAAAGAGAGAGAGAGAGAAGAGAGAGAGAAAGAGAGATAGAGAGAGAGAGACAGATAGACAGACAGACATACTCTCATTACTCATTAACTCAAATCGTGAAGATTGGGTAGTCAGTTCATTCCAATACTAGCCTTACCGAATCCCGTTTGCTGGCCTAAGTCCTGCTGCCTACCCATTGCCTGCAGAGAATTCGAGACGCTGCCGCTTGCCCCTTTTAGTAGGCCAATTTAAGAATGAATTTATATTTTCTTGCTGCGTCCTTTCGAAGTCTTTTCCTACCCCTATTATTGAGCCAACTTTAGTAAGCCCAGCATAACGCATTACCTTCATGATAAATTATAAGGAGTTAGAACCAATTTAACAGAGGCATGAAGAAGGCTTAGTGTTTAAAGTCCTCGTTTCTCGTCGGGGGCAATAACAACGAGAACCCTTCAATACTTCCCCTCATAGTTACCAACCACACACCCATAAACCTTTTATTTATACGAACCATAAATTGATATCGCTATACCCACCTATAACTACAGAAATAAGATCTGCAAAGAACAGTACAATATTTATACCACCTCACACTTGAAAGTGTATTGACGCACATAATAATTGTATAAAGATCAGGTACATATGTGATTATCTACCGGTAAACGTATGTCAGAAAATGAGGGAGAGAGCGAGCCTGTGATATCCCATCACGAAAAAGGGATTTCGACGAAGGAACCCTGTTTCCCGCACAGCGGCAACTTCTGGAGCAATAACGCGCGAGAACCCCGTACCGTTTATGGTGTTACGACCCTCACCGCTGATTCACGGCATCGAGGCTGTTGGACCGAAGACATAACGCTTCTTTCGGCAAACATTGGAACTTCCAGCGTAGTAATATACTTATATTCTTCACCCCGAGAATAATCGAGGAAGTATTCATAGAGCTTTTCGGGTCGCGGATTTGTCCAGACGTTGCTTCCATGTAAGCAAACCCACGCAATACAAAAGGTATTCAAGCAGCATCATAAGAGGTCTTTTGAATCATTCATTAACGACTCGCAAACCTCGAGCGACAAACCCCGGTGCTATTCGGTCTCGCAGCAGGAATACATATTCGGAACGCCGAAGACTAGGTCTAGAATATCGCGCTCCGTTTACCTACTTAGTTACATTTAAACGCTAATAGAACTCGTTCAGCCTGTTTTTAAATATATTAATAGACGTAATTTTCAATACTCTGTGGGGCAGGTTATGCCCTGTTTGAGGGATTTTATAGCTAAAATAATTTGCGTTATAGCACTGGTAATCGCTTGTTGACTAATTTAAATCCATTTTGACGGATATTTGCTGTATAATCTAATTAGAAAATGGCGAGCAATTTGTGGTAGGAAAATCATTTAAGATTTTAAAAACCTTTATTATTTGGCGGCGTCAATGTCTGATCACGAGTGGTAAAAGCTTTCGACAGCGGAGTCTTTCTTCAACGGTTTGTTCCTACATGGATATCAGTTTAGTTGACCTGCGTTGTTCTCTTTTCAACATCATTATATTTTTCCTAAGGTTCGGAGACTAGAACTAAAGGGCATACTATAGTTGTAATCAAGCTAATGATTTATATAATGGTAAGATAATGTCTCTACATTTATAGGAGAAATTTCGGGCAATGTATGCACGCATACGATTCACTATTTGAGTGGCTTCCAAACACTGAGTGGACTCGTTGAAGTTGGCTGAAATTAAGTTTCTAGGATACTTTTTCACATCTACAAATTCCAGGAGTTTGCCACTAATATATTAATATGTTTTAAGATTTCTGAATCCTAAATGCATAACTTTGCATTAACGTATTTCAAACTTCATTTGAATATTTCTTATTTTAGTATTTTCCACGAACTTAGAACTTTTACTGATTAGGGCGTTATCGAGGTCTTTTAGATATATTATAATTTATACAGTGCCAAGAACTAACCACTGGGCAAACCCCCTCTTACCTGAGCCCCAGTCCAGATTCATCCTCTTTAGGGCTACTCCTTGTGAGCGATAGGCGATTCAATGGTTAATCGGATTAAGAATTTACTTTGCTCTACTGTGGCATTCATTATAAGTAAGAGCCTGTCGTGTGTTACTTTATCAAATGGGTTTTGAAATTGGAAGTGCACCGCCTGATTGAAAAGGAACTGGAGATTTGTTAAGTACGATCTTCTCTTTCTAAATCCATGTTAAGTTTCCGAGATTAGTTTATTTATCTCGAGGTCAACTATCATTCAGATTCTGATTAATTATCGAATTAAAGAATTTACCTAATACTGAAGGTAAGGTTAACAACACGACAGTTGCCGGGATCGGATCTGTCCTCCTTTTAATGATCGGTTTAATAACAGCTCTTTTGTACTCAACTAAGACTATTCCA
This sequence comes from Ceratothoa steindachneri, assembly GCA_963969495.1. Lineage (NCBI taxonomy): Eukaryota > Metazoa > Arthropoda > Malacostraca > Isopoda > Cymothoidae > Ceratothoa > Ceratothoa steindachneri. The sequence continues at coordinate 52,067,026 of OZ018317.1, read as the reverse complement.
TCACATATGGGACAATTAAAAATAATCCTCAGAAGTTATATTAGTTCGTTTTTTAATTTTTTTTAAGGTGTATCGTGTATGCACAGTCAGGCCCGGGAGCTTTCGATTGTTTCCTTCTGCCTTTGTATGCAATAATTTCGCATTTACTTACGCACATTTCAGAGAGCTTTCTATCTCAGTTAATGTGTTTAACCACCTCATTTCCTTGAAAAGAAAAACGAGTACAAAATAATCGTTTAGTATTTTAACAGTTTCTTTCACGCTATCTTCTCGGCACCTCTCTTCACTCATTAACTGTCTTGTACTGCCTCTGGTTGGCTTTCTACTAATAGCATATGCATAGAACCGTTTTGGTTCTATTTTCGAATATCGGCTATATATCAGTCATAGTCTTTCTATGCTTTTCTAATAGCTTTCTTTACCTGTCTTCTATATTTAATGTAACTTGTTTTCTTTTTGTATTATATACCGTCGAGTTCGCCTCCATTCAGAGTTTAGACTTCCAGTAGTCAACCACGATGTTCTGCACTGATTACGTTTTTTACTTTTTACACCTTTTGCTAACTCTGAACAATTGCTAGAGCAACTCGCTCTAACATATCCTGTGCGTCAATATTCAAAAATAAGCTATCTCAATCTTGGGTCAGTATATGATCGCGGAACATATCAAAGTTAAACGTTCCAAAGAAGGAACGTGTTGTCATCTGTCATTTACAGATACGCTTGTTCATATATTAAATCTCATCATGTTGTGGTCACTATTTAACCAGCGGCTCCACAACTTGGACATTTTCTATTAAATTTTTATCTTTGGTTAGAACTAGATCAAGAATATTTTGGTCTCTCTTTGTTTCCTGGAGTTATTGAAAAAGAAATTTTTTCCCATGAGTTCAAGTAGTTTTCCCCACTTTATCGTATGCAAACGTTACATAGTCGATGTTTAGAAAGTTAAAATCTCCGCATATGATTGTCGTATCTTTTTCTTCGATTAAGGCAGGGGGACGATAAACGTTTAAAATGTTAATTCTAGCGTTGCCCTTCACTAAATTTAGCATTATACTTTCCGTTTCTATATCTTGATTATTCATGTCAAGGCAAATTGAGGAAATAGCCGGGTTTGAGTGCACAATGACACCCCTCCGTCTGGAATTGTTCCTGTATTGATTGGAGAGACTGTAACTGTAAATGACCAATTCTCCTAAACAGTCTCTTTTAGAAATATTAGGCCATTTTTCTGTAATTAAAATGTTATAAAATTTTCCAATCTTTCTAATGCTTTCAATTTGAGCAATTTATTTCTCATGCTTTGTGTCTTGGTGTAGAGACATTTTACTTTATCTCTTAAGTTACATGAACATTTCTCGGAGGCCAAGATCATTTCCCTGGATCTGAGCAGATCTTCGGGGGAAAATGATTTGTGGGAAATAAAGAATGCGTATAACTTTCACTATCAATTTTTTCTTTTTAAAATCGCCTCTTTCCTCAAGTGAATGGCAGCTTTATGAAAAATAGATAGTTATTCTTGAATAGTGTTCGAGAAGTTAAAATATTTAAACCCCATTTCTTGGCACAAACATTTTAGGCATTCATAAGTGTAAATACAAATTGACTGCATTCTTAGACTCGCGATTAATCGTTAGAACAATCACAATTACCCCTACACTATCACTTTATCTTTAGCCAATCTATTAGATCAATCTCTCTAATAACCATATTTTTGTGACCTCTTCGGGCGCAAATAATCCTATGGTTACACAGATGAGGTACATAAATTCTCCCTCCGCAATATTTATTAAAGCTTCTCCAATTAGGACGTTTTCTCTTTTCTTCTGAATGGGATTGATAAAGCGAATGGGCTTAAGCAGGGCAATTCAAAATGCTCTGAAGACATTGTTGGTCAAACATCGTTCCTGACCAGCTTAAAAGTTGATTTCGAGTTCCATATGAATCTATAATTCGCGCTTTTTAGTGATTACCTAAACAGTGCGATTTCTTTCTATACATTTGATATCCAGGTGGGTAGCCGATCCCCCACCCCTACGGTTCTCGATGGATTCCTGATAACCTTTTGCAAACTTGTCTATCTTAATGTTTGAGAGTTTAATTCTAGACTAATTTAATTTCGTGCGTTTGCAGGTTTCGCCTTGAATTCCTTTGGATGTTATCAGGGCGAAAGCGTACAAAATTTCGTTATTAAACGAAGGCCCAAGTGAAGCACAATCTTGTTTACCGACAGGCATCGTAGGCACGACATAATTCAAATCTCACCGAGGAATTAGATTATAGCACAACAGAAACATACGACCTTGTCGTAGGTCAGGTAGATTTCACTGACCTTCGCTTGCCAGCCCTAGAAGAAGGCGAGGGAAGTCCCTTTTAAAAATGTACAATATTCGAGTGTGTGTGTTCTGTTGCCCGACTTAAAAAATAAATCAATGGCTTTTATGTGGTTTTGGGATTTACACAAGGAAAACAAAAATAATCTTCACTAGTATATAAACAAATAACAGAATTCAATAATACTTTATAAACTACGGTAAAACTAGTCGTTCAGCAACGGAATTAATTTACACTGAAATGCTTCGGCACGAGCTATAAGTAGTACAATATTTTCTCAAACGAATACGGGAGGAGATTAGGTGGTGAAGCTTCCGAGTCGGAAAGCGTCAACGGTGATCAGGAAAACGGTAATAGGCTTATGATTTTTCAAGAGGGAGGAGGGGGACTCGAGTGGTGATTCGAGGAAGTATCCTTTCAGGGCACGGAGCGAAGCCTGTATTCTAGAATGAGTCCTTACATCCTTGACTGCCGTAGTTGTGAACAAATGGTTTCTTGCCTGCGAGTCCTTAGAGTAAGAGGCAGTCGCGTAGAAAGGAGCTTATGTGTCCTTAGACTTGTTCCATCTATTCGTAGTGATTACTGCTTGTATAGCGCGTAAGTAGTGCCTGCCTCCTAGTTGAATACTAATTTGCTCGTTTTCGCGCTGATAAAAATATATAAGGCTTCGCCAGAAACGATTTTGTTTGCCATCAGAAGTGGGTCCCACTCCGATTCAAGAAGCGCTGAGTAAAGGCTAGGCGCCCTCTCGCTGATTTGGGTTTCAGGCTCCAGCTAGACTCGTCTCCCTTCATTATCGCACCGGAATTTACCGAAAGATGCTGGTTGAAGATTCGTTCGTCCGTGATATACCAATTTAGGCCTCTTATTCTGCGTGAATCTCTCTCTCTCTCTCTCTCTCTCTCTCTCTCTCTCTCTCTCTCTCTCTCTCTCTTTCTCTCTCTCTCTCGCTCTCTCTCTCCTTCTCTTTCTGACAGACTTTATTTAGGTTTGGAATTATATTTATTTCACTTATGTACTACACGAGAGCCTTGGAGCACAACACAAATGAGAGTTTGTGTTACTGTGTGGAATTAAGGAAAGGAAAATTCTAAAATGTGTTCAGAGCACAGAAATGTGATTTCTTTGCTGGAAAGAGGCAGAGTGGGGAATTAGAAACTTTAGGCCAAAGAAAATAAATACCAGAAATCAGAAAATATAATATCTATTTTTTGAAGAGAAAACCAAAGAGGAGAAACAGGGAAACAATTAAACAGAAAGACTATAAGAAAAGATAATGTATCCTTCATCAAATTTCAGTACAGAATATTTAAAAGAACATAACAACAATATTAACAACTGTGCTCAAGTAACACAGGCAACAATTATATCAAACTTGTTCTACACCCTTTATAAATTTACTCCTTTTAACATAAAGGAAATTAAATCTCTAATTATATAAATAATAAATGACAAATTAATAGGGGAAAATCATTGTGGCTCATGCCTTTTTAAGTTTTTTTAGCCAATAAAACAATGCATCCAAATAACTTGTTCTTACAACAAATATAAAACATGAATCAACAAAGTAATGACATTAACTTTATGATTTTGCTAGAAAACAAGAGAGTATATGATCTAGAAATAGTAGGATTAGAATATAGTAAAACAAGAACTGTTGACCAAAACTTTCAATATTTCCCGGACTAACCTTGGGAGGACCTTGACAATTCTGTCATTCGAACGAGAATATAAACATCTTAAGGGTTTCAAATTTTGTTGGAATCGGCCGAATAGTTATGATGTTATTGCTAAAACAAAATAATTCCTTATTAATTTTGGGAGGACTTTGGCAATTATATTATTTGCAAGTGAATATAAAACAATAGGAGATTTTCAAACTTCGTTAAAATCAGCCGAATAGTTATGATGTTATTGACATAAAAAATAATTCCAGATTGCTTTTTAATGGAATTTGAAAATGTGGTTGGTATTTTTAATGTCACTTCATAAATTCAATCCTTTCCATCTTGAGCATCAGCTATTTGTTCTTCATTTTCTACAGGAGAGAAAATTATTTAACTTGATAGCGTTGGAACATTGGCCTACTTAGAGTAAACAGCTCTTCTTCCTTCACCTTCTTGTCGCTTTTACTTATGGACTTGTCTATTTTACTCATATTAATCTCGAAAGCAAACTTGATGTGGTCCCAAAATAAGTAACCATTTCTCTTTGACATTTAATAAAAGCAAGATCCTTTACAGAGTATCTTCATCTCCATAAGGGATTTAAATTAATTTGAGTTTCGTATTTGCAAACGGCAGCCAATTTCAAAGTATAAAACAAATTTACACTTGTGCCTGAAGATATCAACCGGTTGTATAGTTTTGTAATGAAAGTGTTTTAGGCCTGTAGCTCTCCTTTCTCAAGAGATACGTTTTTGGCCTGCTCCCAGTTCTTTTGAATCTGTTAAATATTGTGACTCTTGAATTTACAACGGAGGCTAGAAAAGAACTGTTCCATCGTTCCCACTTTTCAATCACCTTAGGGTAAATATTCTAAGCAAGATTGGCTGCTGGGTCGTTTCTTACACCCACATTTCAGAACGTCAACCAGAGGAAGGAATTTATATAGCAATAACTCAGCTATTTTTAATTTAGGTATTAAAATGTGTGAATGTTGCCAGTCTTGTCTTAATTTTCAAAGCAATTGTAGATCATATCTCACTGGTAGGATGGTAGTACTGAAGGCCACGTAATCTTTAGCACACTGATGAATATGTTTCAAACGGTGAAATAAGAAAAAAAGTAAAAGAGATATAATTATTAATATAATAATAGTAATTTAATTCCTATATATGACAAAAATAAGTCAAGACTTCTAAGTAATTAACCAAGTAAAACGAAAATTATATTAAAATATAAAGAATAACTTGAAAATTCATTAGCAAGGCTGCAAATTTTGAGCACTTCTCATTTATGTAATTATAACGTTGAAAAGATTGACACACACTAATAGCATAGTATTTCATAGTATAGCATAATATACCATAGCATATTAAAGCATATTATATTATCAAATATTATTGCATATCATAGTATAGAATAGCAGAGCTTTGTATGATATAGCACAGCATAGTATAACATAACAGAGTATAACATAGCATTGTATATTATAGCATAGTATAGCATAACACAGAATAGTATAGAATAGCATAGTCTAGCCTAGCCTAAAATAGAATAGTATAACCACATACTTTAGCATAGTGTAGTACAGAGTAGCCTAGCCTATTATAGCGTAGTATTGTCTAGCATAGCATCGCCTAGTATAGCCAGGTCTAAATTTGCCTAGTATAGCATATCATATCACAGCTAAGGATGTCATATTATAACCTACCCAGCTTTAACCTAGTATAGCCAAACATAGGATAGACTAGCCTGAAATAGAATAGCCTTCTTGTGCCGGGCCTAACCTAGCCTAGCTTGGTATAATCTAGGTATCGTATTATAACCTAATATAGTATAGCCTACTTTATTCTACTCTAGCTTAGTATAGCCTAGTCTATCGTATACTAGTATAGCCTATCCTAGCTTAGTAGACCTTAGTCTAACCTAGCATATTATAGTATACCCTAGCTTAGTCTAGCCGAGTATAGCCTTAGCTAGCGTAGCAGTGCGTAGCGTAGCCTAGCTTACTCTAGCTTGGTCTAGCCTAACCAAGTATGGTTTAGCATTGCAAGCCAGAGCCTAGCCTATTGTTGCCTAGAGTAGCCTAGCCTAGTATAGCCGAGCTAGCCTAGGCTACTATAGCCTAGCCAATATATCCTTGCATACGATAGCCTAGCGTAGCATACTATAGGCTAGCTAGGTATAGCCTATCCTAGCATAGCCACACCTAACACATTATAGACAAGCGTGTTACCTGGTACATTCTAACATAGACAAGCATAGGAGAGCATAGCCCTCCCTAGCCTATTATACTTTAGTCTACCCTAGCTAGCATAGTATAGATCTGTCTAGCCCAGTAGAGCTTAGCATACCTTAGCCTAGCCTATCATAGTATAACCCAACCTAGCATTAATGATCCTAGACACGTATAGCCTATACTATTCAATTATACCCTAGTCAAGAATAGCTTAGTATTGTCTAGCCTAACATACTATATGCTATCCTAGCCTAGCATTTTCTAGCCTAAATTAGCATAGTAGATCTTACTCTTGTACATTATATCTTACCTTAGCTTAGCATAGTATAAGCCTACCATAGTCTAACCTATAGCAAATTATAGCATATTATAGCCTAGTTTTTTCTAGCAGAGTATCGGCCGAATAGTTATGATGTTATTGCCAAAACAAAATAATTCCCGGGCTATCCTTGGAAGGACTTTAATAATTATAGCATTCAAAAGAGAATGGAATACACCCTAAGATTTTAAAATTTTGCTAGAATCGGCCGAATAGTTATGGTGTTATTACAAAAAAAACAATCAAAACGGGTATAGACCACCCTAGTGAGATGTAGAGTCGCTCGCGACTAGCCTCTCATGCGACTAAAAAGTAGAAGTTCTTTGCATCAGAAGACTAAAAAACAGAAGGGTCTTATTGTTTTCAAATCGAGCGTAAATTTACTTCCAAAGACGAGTCTCGGCTTGAGAAACTTGACTCTTGAAATATTTTGTCACCGTTATTAATTTGGTCTTTCATCGTTTCCTCGTAATATGCTCTCCCTTCTAAGGGACAGCATATACTTAACAAATTTAAGAGGCCGATTCTTTTCCGTATAGCATTTTACACTCGTGTTGTAAGAAAAAGCAAAGGAATAACATGCATGGTAGTCTATATGCAACTCTTGTTACAAAATTGACCATACATATATGTCTTTCTAATACTTTGGAAGAAAAATGTAAGCAGGTATGTCTACAGCAGTCCATACACAGGACGATGACGCTACGTGAATGCACCACTTGTGGTTATACATTAAAAGTAATCAAATCAAATAACAGAAAAAACTTGCACAACATACCAGCATCAAAACATCCTAGATTGTCCAAAAAGAAAGATGTCAAGGTAAAGCAATAGGAAATACCAAAAAACACGAAGAATTGTGAAAGATTAAAATGTAATTTTTTAACATAATGTGACCTTTGATGAATTAAAATACGCATGCACCAGAAAAAAAAAACAAGATTACATAATTCTATAGGTATAAAGAGATTTATAGCGTAGATAGAATAAAATAGAAACAGTCTCTGTTGGACGTCGTCAAAGCGGGGTGAATACTTAACAGGAGATTTGAGAGGAGGGTGCTTCTATAGCGGAACAGCACACCACCTTCTCCCAATAGATTTTATGTCTTTATATTTGACGGTCATTATACTGCATTTCACTATGTTAATGAAGTAAGTTTGGTGCTCTACTCGAGTGCTCAAGTTGAGTTAATTAAAAAGTGAAATAAATGTATCTTCTGTGATTTCATCTACATAGTTATTACAGCAATTAGATGTTTTTCATGTGGATATGAGTGAAACAATTTGACATAAAAAGGTTATGGTATTAGGGTGTATCGCTCTTTTCAACTTTAAAATTCTATAAATTAGGGTTGTTAAAAATATGAAGCCCGATTTATAAATTATAATTTTTTATTTTAATATAATTTAGTTCTGTTGGTTATAAACTATTTAAAAGTTGAGCCACTTTTAACTTATGTATGATAATAAAACATCGAATTGACTGCTTTTTTCTTAATTCACAGGAAAAATCATATTCATTATTGTGCTGAAGATTAATGGCTTTTAAAATTCGGACAAAACTGGGGAAATTCATATATATAAGCTAGTTAATTAAAAATGGTTGATATTTAATTCCCTCCGAACTCCCAACTCTCAACTTCTGACATATAGAGTATTGCTCAGTTAACAAAGTAGTGAGGATCTGAGTAACTACCCAGCATCAGTCTCGTAAAGGTCATTTAACCTAAATTGCTTGAAAAGTGGGAATGATAGAAAAGAAATTTTGGAGCCCCAGTTATAAATGCTCAAGTCACTATCTTAAACAAGATCAATGAAAAATGGGAGCAGGCTAAATAAATATTTCTTGGGAGAGGATCGATACACGTCAAAGAAGGTTTCATTGCAAAACTTGAAAATCTTTATAACATCCTCAGTTGCAATTGTAAAATTGTTATTGCTGAAAATTTGGCTATCAGATTGATTGTACATGCCATGAGTACATAAAGATCCCTGCGAAGGAATTTGCTTTCATTAAAGGTCAGAGAAAAAAGATTTGTTCCATTGGACCACAGAAGATTGGCTTGTCAGATCAACTTGAGTTAAACAGACATGTCAAAAAGAAGAAGAGTCAAAAATGTGAAAGAAGAAGACTTGCTGAACATAAGCAGGCAATTAAATAGGCCAAAGTTTCGATGCCATCAAGTCAAATAATTTTCTCTCATGATGAAAATTAAGAAAAAATAGCTGATGGACAATATGGAAAGGATAGAATTTATCAACTAACATTAATAATACAAAGCACATTTCTAACTTGTATTAAAAAGCCACAGTACAACACATTAGAAATATCTAATATCGCTATGTAAATCCTTAGATATGGTGTTGTCCTGCGTATCACAGCTTCCCTGACCATTTGTGCCTTTATTGATACTCGCTTGATCAATGAAGAGCATGAGACTTATTCTTTATCGTTATAAGGTTAAGTGGGCCCAAGAAAAAGCTATCAGATTAATAGATCAGGTTTTAAAAAACGGAATAAGAAGAGTAATATTGAATCCATCTTGTATGATGTGCGCTAAGATATGACTAAGTTTATGCTAAAAGAAGACATTTCAGATCGACATTACTCCAGCTCATAAAAGAAGAGAATTTTTTTGTATCAATGAGCCAGGTGTTAAATATCTCTTCCACTTCACTCCTGAGAACGGCTCAACGAGTAAAATATCAGGCTAAAATTGTTTCTGATAATCTTGAAATATTAATGAAGAAAAGGTGCATTGATAAAAACCTGATAGCAATTCGAGGTGATTTTACAAATGGTATGACTGACTGTGTGTGTGGTTTAATGCAATGGGTAGAAGTCAATTTTTGCCGGAAACTGATCTGGTATGTTTGAGACCTCAACAATAGCGAGTTATCTTTGCGAAACATGATCACAGGACTGGATGGGAAGACCTTGTCTAACAAGATTTGTATAGTTGCTAGACACTGCAACCGAACTTAAAATATATCCTTCATTCAAAAAACTCTCAAGTACCAAACCATCTTACTTTACTACCTGACAATGTTGAAAATTATCTCTCTACTGATCAATGTACGGGTATATGCTCACACAGGCCAGAAGAAAAGTAGAACTTAGCACAGATTTGGCCTTACTTAAGTTTATTCAAGTAAGTCATTCTTGGTGGTTAACAACAGCAAACAGGCTTTCTCGTATATAATTTTCAAAACATGGCTTTTAAAGGCAGAAATATAGTGGAATAAGGTATTCATTCAGAGAATTTATAATCCAGCAACTTTTGTGCTCAGAAGAGTGTAAGAATATAAGAGCTGCAGTCCAAACGATTGTTATTATGAGTGGTAGAAATTATCACACACTTGGAGATCATTCTCTACGTCCCAGGAAGACACCTTCCATCAACACTATTGGTTCTTAAATGTTGCATCTGACAGACTGGTGTAACGGAGTATTCGGACCTGTTTGACGGGTAAACTGACTGGAGCAGAAGTTAAGAAGTTCCTTAACAATCCTATGAGAGTCACGGAAGAAGCAGGCTGCGTGTATACGCATGAAAAACTACAGGGGTACATCAAAGGTCAAGAAGAGTCGGCGGCTGATGTCTAAGAAGAAATCCAAGCAAGACTTGATTAAACATTTTTTAGTGATGTTACTAATTTTCTTAGTGATTTGATCAATTTGTAATGTTTTATTATTAAAAGTATAAGTTTTATGATTAGCGAGATATTTTAATGAAAGGAAACTATATGTCGGCCCTTTTTAAAAGCTAAAAATACTAACTGTTGTTTTCCGAGAGAAATTTATAAGTCGGGTTTTTTTTAAACGAGGAGCTTCCAAATTAAATTTTAATCATTGCTAGGATATTGTCGAAGTATGGCCAAGTGTACGGGAATATGCGCACACAGGCTCTAAGGTAGGCTAATAAGGCAATAACTGTTATTGTTCTAAGAGTGCGATTTGAATAAATAGATGCAGCTGCGTGACCAAGGCATATTCCAAACACAACGACAAAAATATATTTTTAATACACACTAAATAGGTGGCTAAACAATAAATATGGATATATATAGGTACATAAATAAGAGGGAATTAGGTTCGGAATACTAATTGGATAAACAGGGTTATTGAATGCTTATAATGGAAGATTTAGGGTAGTGAGTGATTTAGATCCTTTGAGCCTCAATAGTAAAGCGTGGAAAACTTGGGGGAAGGAGGTCTTACTGACCTTGAGTACACACGGAGGTAGCCGAATGCCAGCAGCAAGTGGAGCTGTGTCTCGAAACTTGTGTTTTGCGAGATGCGGGCCTCTTGTCCTCAAGAGGTCACCGGACGAACTTCAAAAAGGATCGGGAGAAGATGACTTCTCCACACTCAGCTTGAGCGAGCTAACGGGCCTTTTGTCGTCAGGGGGTCACCGAAGAACTTCAAAAGACGGCTTCTCTAATCCTTGATCCGAAGGTGGTTAAGAAAGGCAGACGTCGCCTCACGAGACTCTCTTTCCTGACCAGAAGATACGGGTGTCATGTGCAGCTCTTCCATGGCTTGCGACCGTCACTCACACTTCTCAGAAAAGAGCTTCGTTGAACCGAACTCCTTTCGGTGATGTGTCGTGCAACCAAATCTGTCTGAAATCCTTTGGAGGGTTTATATATACCCGGACTTCTCCAAAACAGGAAGAGAGAGAGAGAGAGAGAGAGAGAGAGAGAGAGAAAGAGAGACCAAGACCTTCTCAAACCCTCGTTATCGGTTGTGACAACCGAGCGTCTCCTTGCGGGAAAGTGTCACAGGCAAGCATCATCGGGACAGACGAAAGACCAGCGGCTTGACCCTGGTGGTACGACCTAAAATGTCATGCACCAACGCAAACCTGTTATGCTGGGGACTTACGGGGGATAGTAGTTTGTCGGAAACTATTATACAGGTGCTACTTGTATCTCTAACCAAGAGTGTCACTCCGTAGCCATTTACTGCTTCATTTTCAAACTGGAGCCCACCATGGGAACTCTTGTTGAACAGGAAATTTACCTGTTGATCCGGGAAAGAGGGAGCAGGGCCGATGGCAATGCGGCAGGCGGATTTGGGACCTGGTGACTCGACGAGGTCCTCACTTGAGAATTTTGGGCGCAATTGTAACTTAAGTGCCCGGGAGTGTCACACGTAAAGCATAGAATTGGTCTACGGGGATAGTTGCTAGACGTAGAGGGGAGTAACGAGCGGGGGCTTCACGTCTATTTACTCTCGTGGCGAGTAAGGCCTGTACTTTCTCGGCGCCTGCACTTTTACGAAGCCGTTGTTACCCTTGGTTCTGCTTTGGTTAAAGCTAAACTTGTGTTTAGTGAAGGGGGATGGTTCTTCTTAACTTCTTTGGGGTAGAATTCGTGACTGGAAGCGTGAAGGTCGGTTTCTTTCACACACTTCTTGAAAGAGGACGCTCCTTTGTCCGCTATGAAGGCCCTTAGTTCGAGAGGGAGGGTGGACATCAGTTGATATCTTAGAATGAAGTCAATTAGTGCCTCATAATCATTTGATACTTGGACGGAATCCAGCCAGAATTAGAAGTTACGCCGAAGCATGAATCCAAATTGTCTGTAGGTTTGGCCTTGCTGTATTCGCTCGGAGCGGAATCTAACCCTATAAAATTCTGGATTCATTTAATAGGAGAAAAAAGTTCTGGGTTTAAGGTCGAATAATCAAGGGGGGCCTCTGAAGGAAGCGAAATGAACATGTCACGAAGACAAGGATTCAAGAGTGGAAGTAACCGGGCGACACCATCTTATTCTAGGTCCCAGTTGTTGACCTCGAAGATCTTCTCGAAATGCGTTAAATAAGAGCAAAAATCTTCCCCATCATTGTATGCGGGGAGTTTTAGTGAGGGCACTTGAAGCCTGTTCATTTCGAGATCCTACAGATTTTGTCTCGTCTCGTCGGTTTTTTTTTAAACGAGGAGCTTCTAAATCAAATTTTAATCATTGCTAGGATATTGTCGAAGTATGTCTAAGTGTACGGGAATATGCGCACACAGGCTCTAAGGTAGGCTAAGCGAGGCAACAACTGTTATGGTTCTAAGAGTGCGATTTGCAGCTGCATGACCAAGGAATATTACAAACACAACGACAAAAATAGATTTTTAATACACACGAAATAAAAGGCACAATAATAAATATGAATAAATATAGGTACATAAATAAGAGGGAATTAGGCTACGAATACTAATTGGATAATCAAGATTATTGAATACTTATAATAGGAGATTTAGGGTAGTGATAGATTTAGTTCTTTTGAACTTCTAGAGTATAGCGGGGCAAACTTGGGGGGGGGGGTAGTTGTTGGTGACCTTGATTATTCACGGGGGTAGCTGAAAACCAGCAGCAGGTAGAGCTACATTCAGGAAACTTGTGTTTTGCGATATACGGGCCTACTCAGGTTGAGCGAGTTAACGGCTCTCTTGTCTACAAAAGGTCACCAGTAGAACTTCAAAGGACGGCTTTTCCAATCTTTGATACGAAGGTGGTTGAGAAAGGCTGACGTTGCCTCACAAGACTCTTCTCCCTGACCCGAAGATACGTTATTAGATGTCCAGCTCTTCCTTGGCTTGCGACCGTCACTCACACTTCTCGGCAGGGAGCTTTGTTGAACCGAACTTCTTTCGGGAAATTGTCGTCTAACCAAATCTGTTTGAAATCCTTGTTAGGGTGCATATATACCCGGTGTTCTCCAAAACAGGGAGAGAGAGAGAGAGAGAGAAAGCGAGAGAGACATTCTCGACCCTCATATCGGCTGTGACAAACGAGCCTCTCCTCGCGAGGAAGTGTCAGAGGCAGTGATCAGCGAGCCAGACGTACGAACAGCGGATGGAGCCATAAAAGCTGTTGGCGGCGAACCTACAAAGGAATCTCCTGACCCGAGGGGAGTGGGGAGGTTAAGACAGTGGGGAGGTAGCCTTTACTTTCAGCGTCATGCCGCTGTGTGGATTTTTGCAGGGACCTGCCGGCAAGTCCAAAAATGGTGAGGTCGGAATGGTGGCGGATTAATGGCTCGCGTTCTTTGCCGAAGTACTAGCTTATGAGATGGGGCAATAACATTATTCTAGGGGATCTCTCTACACATAAGTTCTAAGATTACTATGACCTGTTTTTATTTGCGTCTAACTCTATATCTCACTATGTCGGTGGGTTGGTGTGTCCCTGTTTGGTTTTGGTAATAACATTGTAAATATTTTACCGATCATGCCAATCCTCTTTCAACTCACCCACTCTAATCTTACTACTCTGATCCAATGCTGATGGATCATATTCTATCTCCATCATCCTATTCATTCCTATTCAAACTTGTCTAACCCTAATTGAGGTATATAAAATCTTCCTCTTTTTAATACAGTTAGCCCCTAATCCATCCTGAATAATTATATACATCCATATATCCCTCACCCTCTGACTCATCGATATCAATTAACTTGAATAAACGAATTGTGATTGCTAAGGCCAAGTCTATCACCCTCATTGTCGTTTTCGTTCGCAGCAACAAAATATCGGGTTTGCCGTTTCCCAAACAAGGAGCCTCTATCCGGTATTAATATTCTTTCTTTCCCACATCCAGCCAAATATTTTCAAGACCGGCCTATAAAGAAAACCAACTTGTAGGCCACAAATAAATGTGTGGAAGGTAAATAAGAAATGCCAGACGAGATCTCTTTATGATTAATTGTGGCTATTGTGGATGTGAAGAAAGCGCAGTTTTTATGGAAAAAATCTATGCCCGACACTAAGATTACCCCTAAATGGCAATCCAACGATCAAATTTCCTATCTTTGGCAGAGATGAAAAACATGACTTCTACTCCCACAATCAACCTGGCAAAGAGTGCCAAGGTGCCTGTCACACCAACGGAAATTTCAAATTTCTCTCTTATCCTGTTCGTTTATTCTCTTATTCTTTTACCAAACCGTCCCACACAAGTGCCAGCAAGTCCATTTACTACTTCCATCCGACCTCTTAGCAAAGGAAGTTTGCTTTTTGGTTCTCCAGCAAAATTTAAAACAGGGTGAATAGAGACGAAGCTGTAAAAGTTGTTTTAGTGGGGGCTGAGTTCATGTTACTGAGACTGCAACAACTTCTTCAGCTTAAATCATTGCTACTCACTAATACACGGCTCTTTGGATATTTTCTTGTGAAACAAACATACACACTATATCCTTGCCAATATCAAAAATACTTCACACAATCTCATTATTTATGGCGCCACACTCTCTTTTCTTTATCATTCGTGAATAATTAATTCTACGGTAATTTTCTGTTTTCTCCGCTCGATCAACATTCTCTCGCCCCTGTTTCTCTTTAGGATTTATCTACTATCCTTCTTTCAACAAAAAAAAGACGCACTCTTCTCACCCTTTTCCTTTCAAGTATTTTTCTTATCCTCATTGTTATTTGTAGCCACTTCCTTTCTTGTGGTGCGGTAGTCTTTGTTGATCAAACATGTTGCTCCCAAAGAAACATCGCCTGGGGGCCAACGACCGGAAAACAACACTCTATTTTATCAACCCTCCTTCCTCGCTAAAGCCCATCAATAATAAAGTATTTAGGTCTAGATTTATAGTAGGTCACAACACTCAATCATTTTTTATCATGAATGAAACTGACTCTTTTTTCATGCGACTGATAATTTCAATCCTTTTGCATCATTAGAAGCCTTTCTTTATCCTCTTCTTGATTTCTAGTCTTTGTGTAACAACACTTGGCTAGATAAGCTCGTATTAAATCAGGATTAGTCTATTGATGTTAGTTTCATACATATTTATGCCTGCGGTAGTGCATTTTGTTGTTCACCAACGCTCTCTTATTAGTTTAATCTTGTTCCGTATGTATTTTAATCCCCATGGTATTCTTATACGCTACATTTGTCTGTCATTTCATTTATATGCTAATGATTTACAAAACTGTCAATCGTACCCAAACTCGTTTGCTGAGACTTTTAAAGCTCTTTAATTCGCATAAATCAATACTCAATGTCTTTTGAACACCATTCAAAGACTAAATTATGTCAAAACTGATGGAAAATTATTGTTTTTTCTAAAGTTTGTTTGGTTCCTCGTATCTCTTTTCTAACACTGTTTATTATCTGGGCATCAGCTTTAGCAAGTGTTTGCAAATCTATTGTATCCATAATTAGATGTGCACTCTCTCATCATACTTTGAATACAAAAGTTTTGAGATTCCCATCCATTTAATCGTTATCCAGGTCTTTATGACCAAAATTTCGTTCTCTTTTGAATCATACATCTACTATAATTTTTTAAATATAGTTTTGTATTTACCGCAACTTTCTCCTATATGTCATTACCACTGAATTTTGTCAGGTCGTTAAAACTTCGTTTCAGATCAGAGCCCTTACTGCATAATCTGTGCGGAAAGAGGGGATCGTATTTTCTCAAGAGATCCTGCTAGATTTTTAAATTATCTATATTCATTCATAGACATATAAAAGTCATGTTAACTTCAATTTTTAGATGGCAAATCAGAATCAGTTGAGTTGCATCAAACGGAGAGATCGCCCTTACCTAATCTTCTTCGAAATTGAAATATTTTATCTAATTGGAGGGAAAAGGGGACGTTGCAAGTCATATCGATTTTGTTAAGGCAATCTTCTCCTGAAATGAATTCGATTTAATACCTTTTGTCAGATTTTCCTTTCTCTCTCTCTCCTCTCTCTCTCTCCTCCCTCTCTCACTCTCAGATTTAGGGACTGTTTTATAAAAAATATATAAAATTCTTTACTAGATGTTTAAGAATTTACTGTCCTCCTTCATGCATCCGTTTACTAAGTGGTGAGTTCCAAGGGCCCAACTTTTCAACATAATTTCTATTAAGTTCGATTTTATCTTGATTTACACTAAAATTGGGGCGCTGTTTCCAAACTGAGATTATTTTACTTCTATTAAGAAAATTTTATTTCGTTTAACTTACTCTTTGAAGAAGAAAATTAATTGTTGTCCGTAAGTGCGAAGAATCGCCAACTAATTGCTTTTATTATTTAATTATATACTTATAACTAATCAAATTTTGAAAGGAAAAGACAAATTATCTCTTTATTATTTAATTTTAGTTATACTTTGACCTTCTCTCGTAGAAGAAGCAGTATTAGCATACGGCGACAACTTGTAACTTGTCTAATCAGTTACATGTGAGATACCATGCGTAAAAGTGGTGTGTATCTCTAGTTACGTGATTACTATAGTTTTCTCCAAAGGGGTTAGTAAATCTTATGTCATATATTTTTATGTATTTATAAGTTTGTAACAGCTTAACAACTTCTTCATTCCCATAATTATTTCCTTTCTTTCAGATAATTTCTGCCTCTGCTACTTGTCTTCTTAACGGCCTGAAAAGACTAATTCTTTAATTATATATATGGCAGTTTCCCCATTCTCAGTCAAATGGTAAACAACTGTGACCTTTTTATGCTAGCCTCTTTTGCACATTTTAAAGTATAATTGGTGATCAAGACGAGTCTTGGTCTCCTTACAAGTTGCCTAAGGAGTTTGTCGAGAGTTTATAGAGGTGGACCAAGGCAAACGCGTGAGAAGTTGGCATTTGTTATGCCTGTGATTCGGCGAGAGCAAAAAGATTATTGCTGCGACAATTACTTTTGTTTAGTGGAAATATCAGAATATAAGACGAAAACAAATGTAAAATCGAGTATCCTAGTGAGCATTAGCTAGACCTTCAGTGTCATATTCAGCTGGAATACTAGTTCTAGTTTTCTTTCAACTACCCTCTCTTGAAGATCTGGATCATGATGGAAAAAAAAAACAGTCACAACAATGATACAGATTTGGAAAATGAAGATGGATTAGCTTGCAAAGGATTCGATCTCCATGAGATCAATGATTTGGCAGGTCACTCGGGACTTTTAATAAAGGCTTCATAAGTCCTCGCCTCATAACTAAATTAAAAAAATATTTCTTGAAACGAGAGCGTAGCTCCCTTACTTTAGTTCCAGTGAAAGTACATTTTTGCACTACTTTCGAAATAACCGTAGCCTTATAAATTGCCCTATATTACAGGGTTTATTTGAGGGATTAGGAACCTTGATCTATAACTAAACTGAATAGGGTCTCCATAAATAAACTTATCTAAAGAATGAAAATAGAGCGAAAAAGATTAGTAAGAATCAATAACAATCCCTTTTTGGCAAATGCAGGCAACCTATGGTGAGTAGCTGCATCAAGGCCTCGACGATATATTTGGATCACTCCTAAATTAGCAAGTCGTCGGCTTATTACTGAAATCAAACTAAGAGATGTTACTTTAGGCCTTTTCGAATAAGTCATTTTAATAGCTGCCGAATCGTATCAGCGAATTTACCAGCCTTACTTGCAACAACAAAAGAGCGTCACTAAAACACACTACAACATGCCTATAAAACATTACAAAAACACCAACTTTATAACAATCATAGGCAGAACAGTGAAATAAAAATAAAAATAAAATTACACAAAGGTAGAAAAATAAAGTTTTCACTGCTCCACTTTCACTCTTGTAAACGTTGACCTATTAACCAAATCTCTCAAAAACTTAAATTCTTTGGCATCAACCATTTACAACAATCTCCTCGTTTACTTAAAAACACAATTTAACACTTACACACTACCTTACCCCTGAGATACTTAAACAATGTCCAGGCAAACATCTCAATGAGCCACCTATCCATATAGACAACTGAGAAAATCATATTAGCGTTAATTCGCCCGAAAACTGCTAAAAACTACTCGTTTTCTTCTTTCCTTTATGTTCTTATTAAGCCCCCCATACCCCTATCATTTTATCCAGGCTAAATTTATCTTTCATAGAAATGAGCTCTTTTTTGGGGTTTCATCTCCCCCAGTCAGGGTTATACCGTTAGGACACGCCACTAGATTGCCCCATAACAAACCTCCATTCAGAGCAATCATACAAAACACCAACTACTTACTGATTGCTCAAGCCTTTCTCTCTCAATTCTCATAATCAACACATCATTTAGGGATTCTTTTAACCCTGCTTACACCATGATACTCAGTTTTGTATATTCTATTTATCTTTATATAACTATACTTTGTGCCTATATGACCATATCATCTCAAAACAATACTTTACAACATAATTTCACCCTCGTTCATACCATAAACAACTCTTACCTAGTATTTTCTTCAATGTATAGTTCCCATAAACCACTTTCTTAAATTTTTAACCCTTGTGATTGCAATCTACTTCATTCGTACTACTCTATTATATAATGCAATAATAAAAACTTCGCTCCTGTTAAAAGGTTGCATGAAGAACCAGAATATCACACACCACCACATTCTTACCCCATATTCCATTACCCCACTAATTTCTAGGTTTATATCAGACGCATCTGCTAACGCAAGCTTCAAAAAGTTATAATCAATTTTCCAATTGCTTTTCAATCTCAACCACTAACACCTGGTCATCAACATATAGTAAGCTAGAAAAAAACAACCATTATTATTCTTCAGCAATTTTCTACATTTTCTAACTCTTCTCATAAGTAATTCTCTCAGTATTCCATGAATAAAGATCTCAGGGGCTGATTCTTATCAAACAAAACTGAAGCACTAACAATTTTGCTTAAGAACACTGCCATGAATTCAAATTGGTAACAAATCGTAAGCTATCAGCATCTTTTCCTAACTGTTCTAGAACAATATTGGGATACTAATTCTATTTCTTAGGTTAATGTGGGACCTTGTCACAAAACAAGGCGATAACGAAGATCTTGGTTAAAAATAACATCGAATTTTTGTGAGCTTCGCGCGGGACCTTTTGGTAGAGATGGTGGCATAAATCTAAACATGTCCTGGATTCATTATTCGACAAAGCTCTAATTTGGCACAATTTTCTTCATTATTTTATTAATTAATTATTTTGAAACCCATCGATTATTTTATTTCCATTAATATTTATCATTCACTTTTTATGTCTGTTTGTTTGCTTACCCATCTGTCTGTCCAAACTGAAAAACATCTTCTTATTCTACTCCATTCAACTAATTCCTTGTTTCTTTCTCTCTTCCAAGCCTAAAGGTGTTAGTTTATTGGATAGTTATTATCTAATGATATGCTAATGATCGAATGGTAAGTTAATTATCTAAAAGTATGCCAATATGTAGGTCATTTATTTAAAAAGCAGACGCAGTTCTTCGACAAAACTTTATTCCGAAGAGTGAATAAAGCTTTTACTTGTATGAACGACTGCCTCCGTTTTCTCTATTGTCAATCTGTTTATCTATTAATATCTATTCATCCATTCGTTAATTAATTGGTCTTTATTATATTTTCCACTTCTCTCTTCTTTCAGCGTTAAGCGGTGAATAAGCTCGTCTAAGAATGTAGTTATCGGTTTTCCTCAGGCCTTCGACTAAAAATGCCATCTGATTTTTGTGCTTAGTTTGTACAATGGCTCCAATCGAAAGACCATCTTGGTGGTTGGTGGCGCAGGATTACAATCAAATCAGAGATTTTCAGTTGCATGGCAGCTTTCTTAAATATATTACGTATCCGAGACTAAAATGAAGTCAGAAGCTATACATTCTCTTTAAACGAGCCTATTCGTTCAGATCTATTAGAAAACTTTAATTTTTCCATTACATTGCTCATCTGCTAATAACCATCGTTTTATTTATACAAATAGGCATACTCCTTACCCATAACTACTATATAGCTGTTCGAAATCGTGCACCGATTGTGGAAGCCTTGGATTCTCTCTGACAAAAGTTATGGAACATGTGATAGAATTAAATGATCAATTGGAAATCATTCTGTTGAGTAAATAATCAGAGCCTCTTCTTCCATAGAGGGATAATTCGTTTTAACTCATTTTTGTCAATTTCGAGCCAGGATTGTAGTATTGTGCTTTTTAATTCAGCTCCTTGGAATTTTCGCACTCTCACCATAAAACCTTCTCGTTTGGCAACTCTCAAATCAAAGAATCTTTTGTGCTGCAGTCTGGACTTTGCGACGACCACTCATGCTTTGCAATAAATTTGTGTTTCTACTCATTAAGAAAAGCGTCTGTTGCATTCTTTGAATGCAAATGTGCCCTATTTTCGTCCAAAAAAGTCTTATACTGTGTCGTGGTATGACATTATATTAAATCAATACCATATTATATCTATGGGGGAGGGACCAATAACTTGAAGTCGAGCCGACAAAGGGACGGAATACCACGAGTTTTGACGAGCAGAGGGCGAGATAAGAGTGCAACGAGGTCAGGTATAATATGGGCAATGGTAACGCTCAAGGTTACTTAAAGAGGCATGTACAAAAATATAATTTTCATTTACATAAAAATAATGAGAGAATTGATGGGCAAAATTACATCAGATAAACGATGGGAGGGGGAAGATGTAGTTATGAATCAGACTATGAGTTCATTATTTATGGTATTAAAGGAGGAGACTATTCAAATTAGGCGGGGGGTAAATTAACTCAAATGGGTTACTGAAGGAGGAGAGGGATTTGCTTACGGAAGATTCAGGGTGAGATGACGGGGTAAGGCTTTACGGATGTGTTCTGCACGTGAGGCGAGGGTGCTCAAAACTTCTGAGCTACCTGAAAACGATGGGCGAACGAGGAGGACTTCGCCAGGAGATGATGAAAGAAGTCGGAAAAATCACTCAATAGCGATCGTTAAATGGAATTACCTCACTGGCTAGGGCTAATTCCAATACACAAATAATTCAGCTGTCACTTTGTTGTGTTGTTAGCACCTAACTTGGAACTAGAGGAATCTTCTTGGGTCTGGGCGAGACTTCTCAACTCTGTCCCTGCCTCATGGAAAACGAGCACTATATATGTCTGAGGCTGTCCCCGCGGGAGGGGGGTTAGGGGGAAACAGCTTTACTCTCGAATGGCCTCGAATCTTCTTGCCGAGGCTATTCTTACCCGTGTAAAGGTGGACCGAGGTGGACGCAGTTCGAGGCTACCGCTTGTAGAAGAAGGCGGGGAGGCTTACTAATTTAAGCCAAACAGAATCTTCTCCAGCACATGGAACTTCCGTGCTGGAAATGCAATTCCACGTGAAATTCCTCCACATGCTGGATAGAGACGACGACTGTCCGGCAACAAATTGTCCTTAAAAGTTTCATGTAGTTTGCTGAATTCAGTTTTTCCTTTAAAAAAAACTTCTGATCTCAATTTTTGTTAATCTTAATGTTTCCTGTTACATGTTCACGGGAATATGAAATTTTTACTGACCCCCTAGACAACGTCATTTTGACGGTTTCGTGGAATTTTCGTGATAAAATCATTCTCATTCGTGTACACTGTCTTCTTAAATCATAACTGAATAATTACGCAATATCGATCTGCATCTATCTTTTCAATTCTTGACATTATTGTTCTTCTTGGATTGTGAATTATTTTGTATGCTTTTAGTCTCTGCAATTTCACATCATATTTCATAGAATTCTTACTAAAATTCAGACTTTTGCTAGGTTCCGTTGCGATAAATGAGTCCCTGATGCGAATCCTTAAGAGCAGATTTTATCATTTATCTGTTTTACATTTGTAGGAACTGTAGCACTCTTAGGCTTCCTAGTTTCTGGTTTCATGGGTGTAGTTTCTGTGTCAAAAATCTTTATAATTTTTTAAGTGTACCTGTTTGTCAACATCTTTCAGATAACTGACATGATAAACTTTCAATCTTTCATCCTTTGTCAATGAAGCAAGCTTTAATAAGAACACAGCCTTCTTATGACAACGTCTATTACAGTTTCAAAGAATAAGTATCATATATATGTAGGCGTAGGCTTTAAATCTTAGAAAATGACGAGCGAGACAAGGATAGTAGGCTAGGACCAAAAAAAGTAGACCATAACCTACAAAAGCATGATGAAAGATGTAAACCACAACATTTTTATTCTTTATTTGCGATAAAATTATATATGGTGTAGTTTTTGACCATGGTAGTGGAACCCTAGCTAGCCTAGTGGATACGCCGTTGGTCTCCCAACGTCGCGTTATCAGGTTCGATCCCGGCATGAGCGGACACAAACGTCAGTGCACGAAGAGAGATCTGGCTAGCGATTGGTGGACGCGCTGTGCTCACCCCGTTTACGGGTGGGTAGATCTTACATCACACATAGCCAATTTAAACACTACTTTCTTTCCTCTTCCCTTTTCCCTCTTCGCAGAACAACACACACACACACACACACACACACACATTCCTTGTTCCAAGGAATTCTTCCGATGGGTATCTATATCCACATACCTCTGACG
Organism: Ceratothoa steindachneri; assembly: GCA_963969495.1. Taxonomy (NCBI): domain Eukaryota; kingdom Metazoa; phylum Arthropoda; class Malacostraca; order Isopoda; family Cymothoidae; genus Ceratothoa; species Ceratothoa steindachneri. The sequence goes on along the minus strand of OZ018317.1, from coordinate 52,044,182 downwards.
CAGAACAGGTTCCTCTGCCACGGGGCGAAGAAGGTTCCACCTGAACGCTGTTTGTTGTTAAAACATACTTATTGGCACCTTTTCCCAAAAGAGAACCAGCTGCTGTTACCCTCGGGCTGACCAACAATTATCATACTGCCCTTTATGTCAATTTCATGTTCGGGTCGGGGATCCTCCTGGATGAAGTAAGATTAGCGAACCATTGCTTTTTTACTTCCATGGTAGTTCAAGGTATTGTTGTACATTGCATTAAAATATCGTCGAAATAGTTCAGTTTATTTTGAGAAGGACTAGTTAAAAAGTAAAACCTTTTTTTTGGGGGGGACAGAGCAGCCGATATATAAATATATAAACTTATATATTCTTTTATATAGGGTCAAGTATTTAGTCGCGCATTGATTACTATTCTGTTGATTGAGATTTGATTAATGCTCTGTTCAAGGTTCAGTCAACTGTGATTCACTCTGAGTGTCCGTTTGTCATTTTACGCTTTTTGTCTACTCACCTTTAACTTACATCCTTTAGATAGTTCTGACTTATATCTTCATTTTCGGCCAGTGATTCAATTGATAGCCAAATGATTGATGAGGATAACTTTTTAAATTCTTACGTGAGACCGAGAAGGTGGAAATGGCACTGACAAGCTACTCACCTGAGCACCGACGTGTCCTCTTCTTAGCCTAGGTATGTCGGTGTGGGACCATGAACTGCGCGACCAAGGTCTTAAACTGCTCAAATCTGCGCTCATATTGAAGCTGTGTAGTCGATTGTGCATAAACTTCCGTATATTCCAAGGTAAGTCGTTGTGCCTGGAAGTAGATTAGAAAGATAATTAGCAATCATCGAGAGCGGCACGACCGACTGTCATGTGGTAATACATGACAGTTTGCCAGAAGCCAAGCATGCGGGGGGGGGGGGCATAATAGGGAGTAGTACAAAATGAGAATCCTGTCGTGAACTAAAAACCTACACCAAATATTTCATCCCGAAATATTTATATTTTGTGTCCTATGAAATGGCGAACAGGAATTTAAAAGGTTAAATTTATTTAACCATTTTATTTTTAAACCCAATTTTATTTGTTCTAAACCTCTCTTATAAGTGGTAAAATTTGATCAAGGGTATTTTGATAATATTAAAGCTGCAGTAAAATGAGGGAAAGTTTACAAATATACTCTGTGCAAGAAAAGTGAATTAATAATTGGATTGAAGATGAGGAATGAATATGCATCGCTTACCTACGCTAAATATGAGAATGCCACCCCGGGAAACATAGAAAATCACCCTGCGTTTTATACACAGGGGAATTTAGGAGTAGCCTTTATCTAAGTATTCGAAACACATGGCGGCTATTTTTAAGGTGTCTTTGGCTATACATAAATTGCTCTTAGTATGAATTTATGATTTCCTATAACCATTCTTTGATTTTATAAAACCTCTTTCCAGATTTCAATAATTTTTAATCGGTTATGTGTAGTAGAGTATTTGGTTTAGCAAAACAAAGCGGACGATTCACTCGCCCTGCAAATGTAAGTTCTTGTTGAATGTGTCTGTAAGACTTAAATTTCTCACTGTGAAGTGTAGCTCTAAGCTTTATTAGATTTTGAAGAATTTTTATTAACATATCTGCATTTATCTTCCCAGTTTCAGGTTAGTGTTTATGTGCAACCAGACAAAATACCCATAATGCCGTGCTCGGAGCTATCCGCAATATTTTGGGGGATTGTGTAAAAATGTTGTACTAGATTATCATCGAGGTATATAAGGACTTTTTTACTTAAAATTTATATATATATATATATATATATATATATATATATATATATATATATATATATATATATATATATATATATAAATATATATATATATATATATATATATATATATATATATATATATATATATATATATATATATATATAGTAGGAATATGAAGACCCAGGTGATCATACTAATCCTTTATTTGCCGGACGTTTCGGGCGTTTACTAGGACCATCTTCAGCGCCTGTATCGACTAATGTGAAGAGGAAGGAATATTAAAGATAACAGTTAAATAGTTCGAAGCATACATTATATAATGGCTAGAAAAAGCGGGTGAAGAAAACTTAAAAAAAATAATAAAATTGCCAATTATTACGATTAAAGTAAAACACAAATAACAATATATAGAATTCGAGGGGCGGTCAATAGGTTTTGCAAATTGGTAGGATAAAACAGAGGAAGGGGGATGGCTGTTTATGGCGGTGTTAGTACAAGTTATGATAAGTCAGGACCTGCACCCGCAGGCTCCTGCCTCGTCTATTTAAGAAGCAGTAGCTGATCGCATATAGTCAGTCACAAATTTTTCAAAAAAGGAGAAGGTTGAGCACCGCGAAGTGATCAAATTTTTGACCAAGGGAGGCAAGAATGCAAAAGAGATCCATGAACGCATTGTTGCAGAGTTTACTGACACAGCCCCTTCCTATGCAACCATTGCTTGTTGGAATAGGGAGTTCCGCCATGGTCGTAAGTCCCTTTAAGATGACGCCCGTCACACGTGACCAACGAGGACAATGTGGCCCGTGTGGAGAGGAGGATTCTCGGAAATCTACGGGTGAAGGTCGAAGAAATCGAGTGATAACTTGGAATATCACATGGAAGTGTTATCAACATCTTTTACGACAATTTGGCCATAACCAAGGTCTCTGCCCGTTGAGTCCCTCAAACCTGACGCCCCATGATCGAATTCAACGTCGTCAAAGTTCGGAGGAGCTGCTGCTCCTGTACAACGAAGACCCGGTGTGATTCGAGTCACCCATAGTGACAGGTGATGAAACGTGGTTCCATCACTGCAATTCACTAGAGACTACTTTTTATTCCTCCAGCTCAAGGCTGCACTTCGTGGACGCCGGTTTGCGGAGGAGGAATATGTCCAGCTCGCCGTCCAGGAGTGGATTGAATAACATTCGGAGATTTCTGGTTGTTGGGAATTCGAGGGCTCAGGGACAAGTAGCGCAAGTGCATTGAAGTCGAGGGTAGTTATATTTAAAAATAACAAAACAGTTTTTCTTATATTTTGTTTCCTTATATCTGAATTGCTAACCTTTTTACCGCCCCTCGTAATTGATACAATCCAGTGTAATTTTGAAAAATAATAGAAAGAAATGAAGTTTTAACCTAAATTGAATTGAATATCAAAATTAAAGGCAACTGGAGTAAACAATAAGACAACCAATTTATTGAATTATAAACCTGTAAACCTAAAACCAAAAACAAATGTGAATAAATTAAACAGAGGGACTAACCTTTATCGTAGGAGTTGTGAAATCAACGAACTAAAATATAAAAAATATTAACGAGATTTATTCGTTTGGTCGGTTGGCTAGTTAATGTATTGAAGTGTTGTTTGGTTATATAGTGAATATTTTAATTAAGAAGGAGCAATAATTTAGGGTTTGGATTTATTTTATTGATGTACAGTGACTCTAAGATTTTCAAATAGACAGAAGTTAATGTTCAAGATAAGATGGTCAATGGATCAGAATTAAGAGCATGATGCTGATACTTAGAGTGTTGCCTGATGGATGAGGCTTCACGTTTATAAATGGGGATAAGAGTCATATGATATAAACCTAAATAATTATTCCTCCTCAATTAAACTATTCACTATATTACCACTAATACTTCAATACACCAACTAGCCAACTGATCAACCGAACAAATCTTATTTCGAACAAGTAATCGTAAACTAGATTTTTAAGAGCTTAAATTGATCTTCACCATGAAATTATACAATCATCATCATAGCCTAGTTACCTAGCTACTAAGGAGGGGGGCAAGTCAGTGCAGCCCCCAAGACCAGATAAATAGGGAGGGTTAGAGTCATGAAGGGCATCCGTCTGTAAAATCTGCCAAAACCCTAATAGATGAGTCTTTTACGAATTGCGACTAACACAAATCATCAAGAACGGTGACTCCGAGTAGAAAAAATCGAGAAGAATAAGAGAAGGTTTATCATATTAAAAAACATTCAAATACAATCACAACTTCCATATATCAATGGTTACGGTGCTTCTTCAAAGTAGTCAGAAAGAGATATTTTTATGATGGCCCAGCTCGAGTGTAATATATAGGTTACATATGTATGTATAAAAATTTTAAGGCCATACTAAATTATAGAACTTTTATATCATCTATGGTAATGACTCTTGCAATTAAATTGAAGAAAACTTTATAAGTAACAGGTCGTAACTAAAAAAATTTGAAATTAGCGTTAAAATCCCAATAAACTTCGTACACGGAAAAAAAAATTTGGATAAACATTGCGTTTTTTAAAAGATAATGATGATAATATTTTAATAAAAAAAAACCTGTTGAAATCGCGGCCAAGCGAATCAAAAGACTTTTATAGTCCGGCCAGCTTCTACGGAAAAATGGAAAAATAGACAAAAATTTACACTTCCCCTAAAACTAAAATTCTCTTCACAAGTCGAGAGAACATTAAACTTAATATTTTTGCTTTCACACAGCACTCGTTTATAAACGGCGGAAGAGACTATGGAAAAGAAAGCAATTAATGACTTTAACTTTGAGGATTCGAAAAATGCGGAAATGATATTTTTATATCGAAATATATATATATGTATATAAATGCAAAAAATCCCGCATAAAATGAAATGTCGGATTCCAAGTACTTTCATACTTATTCTCAAGGAATACCGAAAGATTTTACAAAGCTGGTACATATATATATATATATGAAAAACAACAGAGTAATGCCGCGCCCATGTACGACGAAAGGACACAAAATTGATAAATATTATTAAAGAGAGATATGAAAAATATAACCAAAGAGATAAGGTTTACTTCCGGAAATTCCAAATGTAAGCAGAGAAAGTAAACATTTTGTTCACTAAACTAAATACCTACACACCTAATTATGAATACATAAAAATAATGGAAAGAACCATAACTAAATTAAAAAATCATAGCCCTAAGATTTAAAATAGGCAATTTTGTTATAAATAAACCTTTTAATAACAGGCGCCAGGTAAAAGAGACCGGGGGATATATTAAAATTAGGCAAGGAATTAATGAATGAGCATTCAACAATATTTCTTTGAATAAAGCCATCATATTTGTAAATAAATTGACCTGAATTCTAATTAATAGGGCAAATGTTTTCAGATAAATGGACAATGAAAGCACCACTGCTTTCCCCCTTCCTAATATTGTATTTATCTTGTGCAAAGTGTACACTTAATGATTTACCGGTTTGCCTAAAGTATTGCTTAGGGTAAACTGAACAATCAAAGGATTTATCCCCCCCCTCCCTATACCATTGTTATTATTATGAATCAACATTTTGCATATGGTAGACTGATACTTGAATATGACAGAAATATTTAACTTATTTAAGAGGCGGGAAGCAAGGAAAAGGTCTCAGAAAATGGTAAAACACGAGAGTTCTTAAAATTGTATGTGGTCGGGATTTCAGTTCTGTAAAAGGATTTTTTAGCCAAATCTTGGCCTCCGGCAAGAAATCTTTTTGGGTAGCAGAGATTGTTATATATTTCAAAGATCTTGGAAAACTCAAGATCCAAGAATTCCGGGCTGGCGACCCGTAACCCCCGGATCAACAGTGAAATAAATACAGACCGTTTGACTGTATCATTAGGACCTGAGTTAAAAGGAAAATAAGAAACGGCGTTAGTAGGCGTACGATAGATGGAAAATTTAAATCCATATGGAGTTCCATGAATAAGTAGATCTAAGAACGGGAGGATACCATTAAGCTCGACTTTCCTTGCCTTCATGCCTCTTGAATAAGTTCAATATTTCTGTTATATTCAAGTATCAGTCTACCATGTACAAAATATTCATTGATAATAATAACAATAGTATAGGGGTGGTTTATTCTGTTGATTTTGCAGTTTGCCATAAGCAATACTTTAGGCAAACCAGTAAATCATTTAGTGTACGCTTGACGCAAGATGCAGAAATACAATATTAGGAAGGAGGAAAGAGGTAGTGCTTTCTTTGTCTATTTATCTGAAAATATTCCCCCAATCAATTGGAATTCGGGTAAATTTAATTACAAATCTGATGACTTTATTCAAAGAAATATTGTTGAATGCTCATTCATTAATTCCTCGCGTAATTTTAATATATCCCCCGGTCTCTTTAAACTGGCGCCTGTTATTAAAAGGTTTATTTATAACACAATCGTCCATTTTAAATCTTAGGGCTATGATTTTTTAATTTAGTTATAGATCTCCCATTATTTTTATGTATTCACAATTAGGTGTGTAGGTATTTAGTTTAGTGAACAAAATGTTTACTTTCTCTGCTTACAGTTGGAATTTCCGGATGTAAACCTTGGTTATATTTTTCATATCTCTCTTTGATAATATTTTTCTATTTTGTGTCCTTTCGCTGTACATGGGCAAAGCATTACTCTGTTGTTTCTCAAATATATATACCAGCTTTGTAAATCTTTCATTATTCCAAGTACTTGGAATCCGCCTTTCTTTTTCCTGCGTTAGTTTTGCCTTTATTGCTTTACTCACGCGCTACTTTGTGAGTTTCTGATATATATATATATATATATATATATATATATATATATATATATATATATATAAGATTAAGACGTGTTTTACGATTAGGTAAATATTTGCAAAGCAATAATAAAAAAAAATGCTTTTACGTTTATTAAAAAATTCCTTTACTCCTTTACATGAAATCAACAAAAGTACAGAATGCAATCATATAATAGATAGGGGCAAGGACTAATCTTTTCCATCCACTATACTCGTATGTGGGGGAGTTAAATTCCTGAAAAATCCTAATTTGAGAATTCAATGGAGAAAGTGATATTTGGATCCAACGTGAACAACACGGGGAGCATGTTGAAATTCTGAAACGTGCCAATACATATACAGCCCCGAATGTTTCATGTACCATATTTACATATTATGTAAAATAATGGACTTGGCACTTCACCAATTGATTGAGTTATTCAAATGGTACATATGTATAAATAGGATATATTCTTCGTAAAGGTCAGGAGCATTGACGTGAGATTGATTTCAACAAAGCTGGATTCATTTCCTGATTTGCCCAATATAACAGGTTGTACCCTTAATACATCATATAGATTTTCAAAATCAAGGGATGGTTTGTATTTTCTGGACAAGAATAAGGGGTGGAAATGTCGTAGATTTAAAAATTACATATATTTCATAAGATTGGATGATAATTGGAATTCAATTACACACTTGAAATAAATTAAGAATAATGTAATTTTCAATTCGACCACTATGGTATTATGGTTAAAATGATGAAAGGGTCTTTTTTTCAATTGTCAAATAAGTAAACAGGATACCATAACGTTTAAAAACTGTTATAAATTTTATCTATTTCTTTATCTAATTATATCCAGAGGACTTTTGTTAGTGAAGGTTATACTATACAGGTAAAACTATCTTTTACACTATAATTGTGGCTGGAATAAAATAACACTCATGAATTTGTAGACTAAGGTGTTTGTATATTTCTTATTTGGATCTTAGGGACCGTCCTATATATTAGGATATATAAGAAAGAGAGGGGGCAAATATTTTCAACTTCTAGTCTAAATTTGATGAAAGCCACAAAGTTATTAAATTTGTTAAAGAATTTATCAATATTTCTATTACAACATTCATGTTACTTCAGTAGTCCGCCTCCCAAAAGCGGAGCGCCATATACTCAGAGTATTACATTCTCTCTATTATTAAAATGCGCTTTCACTTGAAAAGAAATGCGTTAACCAGATCTCATCTTGAATTCTCGTTTAGTAGGTAGCGAATATGTTAATGATTGATTTTGCCTTGAGGAAAGAGGTGTAGATGGTGATATGGAAAGTGGAAACTGATAGAGACTGACCATTGGTCTGTAAATGTTTAGTGCACTCCGGACTCTTTGATGGGTTGAATATAGTTTTCAGCATCTCAATGGAAACAACTTACTTGTGGCCATCTAGGTTTCTAGGATAAAATAAGTTAGGAGTTTTTAAAAGTAATAGGTAAAGAACTAAATATAGAGGTAAAAATTGAGGTATGTAGATGGCAAAGAGTGAAAGTTACCATCCGCATGCGGTGAAAATCAATAATAGCCATCGTCTCGCACAAGTCTTCGATCAACTTCGAGCTGTGACAACAGATTGTCTTCTAATAAACACTTAGGAAGCCTAAAGGGTAAATAATACTTTTGAATAAATTAAATGGTCAAAATCTATCTCTTTCGGAATCGCATGGATTCCCATTAGCATGGATAGAGCGTTTTTTTAGAGTATAAAAGGATCATTCATTTATACCAAGGGTTTTTATTCCCTATGCAATTGGTTGCCGAAGCACTAGAGCATATTCCCCCTTAGGGGATGTTTATCTTGTGGGAGAGTGGCGCCAATCGAAATGGCCAAAAGAGCTTTGTCTTCCGGAGGAAACCCTATAGTAGGTGAGGCCTTCGCCACCAAGGTATAGGAACAGGCGTTGGTAGATCCGTCCTTCTTTGCGGCCTCGTTTGGGGCAAAACAGCAAAGGGTGGAAAATCCGGGCGTTTAACTCTCCCTCCCCCCAAAGAAATAAAATACAGCAGTATTTCTCTTCATACTAGGATTGTCCTGGTAACGGAGGGGATCCAGCGCCGAGCATGTAAGGACCAGATTCATGATGTTTTATTAAGCCTCAGGAATTACTCGATTTAGTGAGAAGGGGTCAATGTCTCTAATCACTAAATCTACAGAAACACATTCAAATTAAGTAGAGCCATGGATAAATAGTGGTCACATATCGAGGCACAAACCTGTGTATTCGATAACGCGGGTTTCAAATATATTCTTGACTTATGAATAACTGAAAGAACAAGGCTATCCAAGAAACACACACTCCATCTACAACAGTTATTAAGTCTTTTTATTATCAGAGAACCATATGAATCCCGACTAGGGAATGGAATCTATATAGTTAAAAGAGATGATCTTGATAATTAAGTAATTTTAAGGTCTCTTTGGTTTTTAATGACACACCTTTGAAGAGTAGCAGAAAAGTCTTTCTTTAACTCTCTTAAAGAGGTAGCCTATTTTATAGAATTGGTAGATAATCTAGAGAAAATATAAAAAAAAGAGCTGGTCGACCAGGTGGCGCTCAATTTGGAGTCGGCGATTAGGAAACACGGCTAGATGACTCTCGAAAACAACCAGTAAATTTTTCCTCAAATTGCACTAAACAGCCTCCCTGATCGGTGCGAGCTAGATAGTATGCTACCTCATAGAGCATTGGGCCATGTTCATAGTGTTACCACTGCTACGGCGGTTCGGGCAACGCAGGACTTCCTATGGCAATAAAGTCATAACACATTCATCCTTGGCCAATTTAGAACTATGAGCTCGGTATTTTTTGTATCCATTAGTAACCTCTGAGTATTTTGAAGACTTGCTCCGGAATTTATTATAGCAAACATAAAGCTGAAGCTTACTGTCCCCTCCTTAAATCTCTTCGAAATTCTTTAAGGTATAGGCTCTTTCGAAAGAATCAGGGATTGTTGGAAACAATTGGAAATGTAGCCAACTAATTAAAAGCTTAATTCTTTTCTCGTTCATGAATCAAAGATGATTCCTGTTCCATAATTTAAAAGGTGTATTCCTTTTTTCTCACCACAAAGAAAAGGAAATTGGGAATCGTTAATAAGGGAATATTCTCTTTGAAAAATCAGCCATTAAGGGGCGAATTATGGTTGAATGAAAATGGAGATAAACACATCCTGTCTGTATAAAAAAAGGAGACAGTGGTAAAATAATAGAAAAGTTCGAAATCGTTACCAGAATCTTCCGCCGATTTCCCTTAAGTGTGATTGGCACGCATCAACAATATCTCTTCCAATCATTTATTTTCTTGTAAACTCCAAGCCACCCAACCGCTTGTCTTTATAGCTGGTTAATGCACAAACTAGGGTATTTAAAATGAATAAATTCTCAAAGGTATAGTAAAATTATGTAAATAGCCTCTAGGACAAAGTACTCATAAGACAGAATCTTCCCTGCCCCTCATCTTCTTCCCTTTGTTAATCAAAGTAGAAAAGCTCTAGCAATACCTAACATAACCTAGTGTATACTTTCGCTCCCACACCAAATATCTGGAAGTTTCTCTCCTAAATTAGAATAACACCATCGGTGTTAGTTTTGTATCCTAAAGAGGCGTTTAAACCCTAGGCTTCCAATCCTACCTGCCTGCTATATGATATCTATATCTAATAGCAGATTTACAATTTAATGTGGGCTAAAAGCTACCAACCTTTAAAACGTATGGCTACTACCAATGTTTAGATCTTGGTAAAGTTGCGTCCCACTATGACACCTCCCCATATTCAAAGTAATTTAAATTAGCTAGTTAGAATTATGTTTCCACTAGGCCGAATTGGGGCTTAGACCTGGTAGAGAAAATCCGTAACACGTAAGTTTAAGCCAAAATAAAATCTTAAGAGCAACGAGGCCATCCCACACCTTAGGCAAGTAAGAAGAGGTTTGTAAGGAAATTATTATAGGTTAACGAAAAGAAAATAGTGGAAGATATAGAACAACGGGTCCTACTGTAGGTATTGAGAGCATAAAGTTTCCCAATTGCGGCAAGTTGATTTTCATAATAAAAAGCTGTGCCATGCCTCCGAAAGTGAGGTTATTGGATTTATATCAATATAAATACATCGCCGAGTATTTATACTCATAATTAAAAGTGAAAAATCTTTTATCTTTTCTAGGATACTCAGATGGACCTGAAATTAATCAAATATTATTTTAATTTCCGGATGAGTCCTGATACGGATTAATAATATCAATAAGACTGCATGTTTCTCTCTTTACCTCTTAAAAAAATTAAAAGGGAAATAGTTTTTCTTTGATGTGTTAGATGAGAATTGCTAAAAGTTCCCAATTTATGTTGAAGTCCCATATTCATTTACTTAATTTAAATGGACACTTAGTCTTAAAAACATAACGGCTCATAACGATTATTATCTTATGAGTTGCTTACTCTATGGGATTTAAAAGGAAGGTAACGTAGGGTTATAGATATTGAGAGATGTAAATATAGGAAAAGTGTCTTAAGTTAACATTTTGTGTACGTACTCTTATTATTACATAGCAAAAAATACATTTTTTTTAACGAAAAGTAACAAAGACAGTTCAGTTCAAAGTCCTCTGATGTTTCTTAAAGAATATGTCAGATTAAGTGGAATTCAAAATCAGTGAGAAATGTAATGAAGGCGGATGGTAAATATATCGAATTATTAGTGTAGTAGTTAGTAGGGTTTCTATAATTGGATAAGGAAGAATATTTGGCAATGTTAACTACTGAAGCTCAGGAATCAAATGGATTCTAAATATAGGGTTAGGTAAGAATAAGGGCCAATCACACTTTTTAAATGGTGCCAGGCGCGTGCATCTCAGATTTAATGGCTTAACCGCACACAAATTAAGGCAAAACTCTAATTTACTACCTTTGATGAGGGGGATAGATGCACCTAAAATAATGTGAGGAAGAGAAATAACAAAACTTATATGGCTAAGTTCTTTGTGTTAAAATTAAATTCATTGCCATTTTGGGAGAAACTAATGCGAAAAAGTGATGAACTTTCGAATTTCGAATTCGGAAGATTGCTAAAAAATTACCAAACCAATTTTCCACATGCTCCATTTCGCAGACCTATGCTATCCAGAGTGATGAATAGCGAATCAGCAGAAATGTGCCCAATAATACATATTATCAGCATAGAACCCTCAACTAATCCTTAGACTTAAAAAATCCATAGAAAGACTTTCATAGACAACATAGTGAATCGTCTTAGGGAAGACACAAAGCGAAAATGAACATGATGCAAAGATGCAAAGGCGAAATTCTTCCAGGTATTTTACATCAATGCAAATGGATGGAAATAAAGATATTTAAATCATTTCAGTTTATTTTGGAATGAAATAATATAGTGTTGATTTTAATCAAGGTCAAGAACTCCTATGTATATTTATTCCTTTAAATGATATTTATATTGGCGTCACTATTATTGACAAATAAAAGTTTGGAGTTGCTATTCTTGACATGATCCAAATTTCTAAATAAGATTAATACAATCAAATTGCGAGCCTCAAATACCTTCACCTACGTCTTTAAAGATAAGTTCCGTTGATCAAAATTGACCAGCAACGTATTTTTTGTCTAACTTCCATTCAATTAGGAAGCTGTTTACTCACCCGTCCACAAGTGGCGTTTCAGACAAGAGATTTTTGGCGGCTCCTTGCCTGTCCTCTACTGGTGCAGCGGTTGGAGTGGGGCTAGTCTTCAGCGCTAAGGGTACTGACACCCCTACTCCCGCAACTCCTGCGAGAACAAGCACAAGGCAAACCACTCCAGCGATATGGTATCGAATTTCCAGCTCTGCAAGAGATAAATTCCCGCTCTAGTTAGAGAGAAGCAGAGGCTGATGGAAGGAAGACTATAAGGAAGAAAGGTGTGATCATTTGCCTGGTCGTAACTGGAAATTTTGGGTATGTATTAATACAATTAGAAGAGCCTACGAATTGATCTTTCCAGAAAGGTTTTGAAATTAAAGTGATTAGTTAGAGCAAGTGAATTTCTGTAAAGGTTAGTCTTGAAAAAGTTGAGAAAATACTGTATGTTGAAGCAAAAAGGCAAGGAAATCAACGGAAACAAGTGCCCGTAGGTGGCAAGACTAAGATAGGTTAGTCTATTGTTTTTTGTCAAAGTTTGGGACCTCAAAAAAACAAGTCGTTAATATGCTCAAACTCAACTTTTACCCTAAAAAATGAATAAACAGAAAAACGAAGTTATCTATGCTAAATAATGGTTAAATAAAAAGTACAATATTTATAGCCTCATTAACCATAGCCGATGAGGCGAGAATGGACAATTTAAAGATAAACAGAAATGAAAAGAAATTATAGGAAGTTACTAATCGAAATGCTATGCCAATGCATTTTCTAAACGCGTGTATTTTTCAAATTTTGCTAACTTCATCTGACTGCGTTTGCGTTTCAAAATGAAACAAGACTGATGTAATTCGAGTAACTACCAGTCACAGAAAAAGAGCATGAGAAAAAACTGTCATTACTACTTATGATTATTCAGGAATAACGGGAATAGAATATCTTTGATAAATAAACTATACGGACTAATTTTTGATACTTTACACGGGAAATATCTAGAAGAAATCCCACGCCATAACTTCCTAATATTGCCCCAAATATTCTATATAGGAAAGGTTTCCTGAATAAAACATTTAAATAATAAAATAACTCCACATTTACTGAAAATTCGAATGATACCTTTTCATAGAAAAACGAAAACAAACTGAAATTTTCATTAAATTTGAATAAAAGTCTAAGACCAATATAATAGAAAAGCGCTTGAAAAAGCAAAAAGAATTAACAGCAAGAAAAATGTTTAACAAATTCAAAATGAGCTAGGGAAATATTTTATCAGAAAAGGCAATAGAAGATAATAAACTTAAAATTGTAAAAGGAACTACACGACCCTAAAAATAAGCCTGGCAAATATAGAGTACCTTAAATCGGAGTTAAAATAATGCAAAAAATTATTTTTTAATATGTGGGAAGAATTAGTGCCTATCATCAAAACAAATAAAGAAATGGTAGTCAAATATCTTGATAATAATATATTTAGAGAGGCCAGTTGAAGAATTTAAAAGCATGGTAGATAAAATATAAAATGATTCAGGTGAAGAAGTAGAAGACATTTCAAATGATTTCGTTAAAAGGGGTAGTAGAGCTTTAAAATATATCAAGAGACTGCAGTAAATCTCGAATGAGTTACCCCTTTACACCCGTATTTGACGGCTTTGTCACATGGAAAATAATGGCCTATAACAAAAGAAATAGCATGTGAGTCTAGCAAGTGGGTGTGACGAGTACGACACATGTTTTGTTTAGGTTCACACAAAGGTTGCATCAGATCGATAAAGGAAATTAATAGGTTTTTCATTTTTAATTATTAATTTAGTGCATAAAGGGTTAGGAAAAGTAATTCTATATTACGTAAATTGGGTGAGTGGAGAGTACTAAATTTTATTAAAAATTGCTTATGGGAGAGAAATAGACTTTGGGAACTGGAGAAAAATATTTTTATAATGAGTTAGGACAAGCAGTAAAGGTTCGCTTAGAAAGTTATGTACGAGTATATACACTAGATGATCTTAAAAATGATTTAGGAAACCTCAGTAAAAGCTCTTTTAAATAAGCTAGGAGAAATTAGTATAAGATTTGCAAAGTGAGCGGGAGGAGTAGATATTTAAAATGAATGAGGAATGTGCAGTAAAAGATCTTAACCATAAATTAGGGTAAGGCATTAGGAAATCGTGAAATTACTTGAGGAGAAGTCACAAGAAGATCTCAAAAAAGCGCTAAGAGAGAGTTAACTAGCTAACTGTGAAAAATGAGAAAGCGTTAGACATCTTTAAATGCAGATAAGGAAAGTGAAATCAGAAATATTTTAGTCATGTGAAAGTAGTATTAGTTTGTACAAATAAACTTGGTGAAATTAGGTAAAGTTCTTTGAAATTATATAGTTATAAAGATCATAAAACATCATGAATCCATATACAAAAAAAGCTAGTTAAGTTAGTTAGAAAACGTAATAAATTAACTAGAAATGATGGAGGGAAAGGACGATCTTATACAGGAATATGAAAATAGCAGTAGAATGTTTTGTTTAATTATAAAGCCCATCTGGCAAGGAAAGGGCAGTAGATGATCTTATAAAACAGATAAGAGATAGTATCAGAACCTTAAAAAAAAAAATTAAAATGGCCGGAGATGATCTTAAAATTTATTAAAGTAATGGCAGTAGATGCTTATCGATGTTAACTAATAGAATACAATAACCGGTCGTTCAAATGAACATTACAAAGGAGGCAGACTATCTAGATGATGACTTAAGTTAGTGCAGTAGAATATCTGAAAAAGATTTATGAAAATACACTTTAAAGAAAATATTTAAATGAGATAGATATAAAGAGTAAAGGGTCTTAAAATAAGTTGATTAAAGATAGAGAGATCTTAAAAATCAGTTACAAAATGGAGTAATAAATTTAAATCATTTTTCAAGTTCATAAAACAAAAAAATCCAAACTACGTGTCTAAAACCTCTCCTAAAAGTCACTTCAAACAGTGAACTCATTTAAGAATCCTTCCTAACTCTTAACAAACTTGGCTTTTGAATGCACCGCCGATGCGGTCAACATACAAATCTCATCTCCAAACATCTTATTATCTTCATCAAAGCAAATATCTGCAGGCCGCTGGCGTTCACTCTCTTTGGAAATCGCACACATTCTTTGTTTGTACACGGGTGTGGCATATCCAAATAGAAACTGCTTCTACCCATGAGTGAAAAAAAACCGTTGACTATGGATATGGTTAATAGCTGGGTATTAACATTAGCTGAATCAGCCGAATTCTGCTTTGGCTCTCAGAATTTGTGTTGTTATCCATTGTTGTATCTCATGTTTAAATCTATACACGTCATCATAGCGTTAAACATCAAACAGAATCATCATCCTGACAGTACAATTAAGAATAATGCGAAATGAAGAAAGAAGTACCATAAATGTGAAACAATGTAAGGAAAGAAGTTAGCGCGGTTTGGGCACGTAACTTAACAAGTATAAAAAATACATAAAGTTAATAGACCGAAAACCTTTGTAGAAAATGTATCATCTAAAACGATTCGAGCGATCTGAAAGACAAGCCTTTAGTTCCTTTTAAGGTAAATGCTAAACTCCCCTTATATAATTATTTTTCGTTGCTATCAAAAGGATTAGCCATTAATAAATATTAGCCTTTAAGCAAAAATTCTCTTATAAAATGATTTACTTCATCTCAAATTCAAGAGAGGAACGCAAACCAGTTCCATATATGAGTAGAGTAGGGGCCAAAAATTCGCGACGATTTAGTATCATCAAAGTAATCGCCAGAAAATAAAGTAAACTTTAAAGAGAGGAAGGAAAATATTACAGAGGGAATATATTCTAGGGAAAGTTGATGACATTTTGTAGGATGATAGATATTCAAATAGCTAATCTTGTATCGTAATAGGGAAGTATAAAGTTAAACTCCTTAAAGAATTGCCACCAGAATATTTAGGATAAATAGGAGCTCACTCCCTCACTATGTACACGTTCGTCAGAAGTACATAAAAAAGTCTTTCGACACATTAGTTTTCATTACAAGAAAAGATTTTAGTATTCCAGATTTCCTATACAATAAAATAAAAATAAAATACCTGCTTATGTACTTTTGAAAGATGGGAAACAAGAATAAATTAAAATATAAATCAAGAGAAAATAAGATAAAACATAACTATACTTTGTTGCTATAAAACTCCTCCTCGCCATCGAGGCGCAAGAATTTAGAAAGATTTTGAGACACACGAATGATACAGATAACCATTCAAACCAATCCACCGCCTCTCAGACAAAAGATCTTTGTCGTGTATTTTTTACAGGTAAGCCAACGAGAAGATGCCTAACAAAAATATGTTTAAAAAGTGGTTAGTAATTAAACTGTTGCAGTTATTAGGAAAACTAGAAACGTATGAAAGAAATATCGTTCATGTGTTACTATGAGGAGATTATTCGGGTCACTAAGAACTAATAGAGCGCGCCAATCTTTTGTACTTGCTTCTGCTGTTAAACAAAGAAATATCGTTTCCGGGATCAAAGACAACAGACCTTTCTTACTTTGGAGAGAAATACTAGGAAGAGCCAACTGAAGGCTAAGTATCCTACGAGTGACTAGTTCGAATACCGACTACTATGACGCTACTGAACTCATACCTCGTTTGGGGCACAATGTAGCAGTATACAAATAAACTATGAAAACGAAGAAATTTGGGGAGTACATTTAGTAGCATGGAATACTATGGTTTCACAATAGCATGGCAAAACCATCCTACTTTCTTTCAAAGAGTAACTGTACCATGCTTTATATCTTTATCATAATGATTTATTTACCTTTCTGCTTGTACTTGATGAGCGACTCGTGCTTCTGAGGATGACCGGATGTTCCTGTGTCTGACTCGGTAGAGGCCATTGCCCAGCTGTTTCCCGGAAACTCCTTCAGCGAAAGCGTCTGTCGGAAAAAGAAAGATGCACCAGTTAAGAGTGGGACAATCGCCAAGGTAGCGCCAGTAATATTGAAACCAATTGGCTAAGTTTCACCGCTAGTATTACGACCAGTTGTCCAAGTAGTGCCAGTCGTATTGGAATAGAAGTGTCAAGTAACGCCAGTAGTAACGGAAATTAATATTTAAATATTAACAATTGCTTATTTTTTTAATGAGTCAAATTGACATAGAGTAGAGGCAAAATTTGGGGGTCGATAGAGCTAAGCAAATGGAGAAGGATTGCATGATATTAAAACGACAAAATGTTATAAAAATACTTAATATATAATTTTTCAATGAAAGTAAAATCCCACAAGAGAATCTTTCTCAAGATTTTTAGAAAAAAGGATTGTGATGAAAGAGGTGATGTTAGCGGAAGCGTAAATGGATGTAGAGTTAGCTATTTTAAGAATTCAACCTATTCTTATTTTCATATGTTAATGTATATCTTTTCATATTTTTAGACCCCAAAATTGGAGAATGACAAGGAAGTTGGTAAGCATTGCCACATGGGGGTCCCTTGGACTATGTTTTGCGATAACTTATGTTATAAACAAGGTAGAGTAGAAAATTATGTATTAAAAAAAAGACCATAAAATTAGAAAAAATGATAATAATAAATAATGAAATGATAATAATACGTAACTATATCTTTTTAGGAAATTACAAACCTCAAGCCGAATCTAGAAATCTAAAAAATTGAGCAAGGAGCTGAAGGAGCACTGTGATGCAGAGTTGATATCTCCGAACTTTCACATAGTGAATACAGACAGTGTCAAAAGGGTCATCTACCAAATATCTAATGAAATTTACAGGTTGGATACCCTTCAACATAACCTTAAGATGCTGGCTGTCGACAGAAAATGTCTAAATAAAATGAAGAATAAGAGTGAAGAAATAATCCAAGACATTATTACAACGTATGGGCTTCAAAGAGCAGCCTACAGAAAAATGGCTGAACCGAGTTATTGTTTCCCCTGCTTATGAATCCACAAAGCTTTGTATTTGAATTTGTAAACAAGGTGATAAAAATAACTATTTTTAACTTAATGTTTTCATGGATGAATGACGAGTGGGTTGCTTTAAATACCCTTTTCGGTTGAAGGAGTCAATCTGAATGCGGATGAAAAGACTTGAATCCTATCCAACGATGATTGAGAAAAAATTTTCCTCGGTGGATGGAGCGCAAGCTAAATACGAATGGAAGAGATTCGTGTTTCCAGAAGTGGTGTGACTAACTGTCTGAGTATGATACACTGTGTCCGATGTTACACTGTGTTTCTGGGCGAGGAGCTTTGACTGAAGTGAAAATTCATTGATGTGTAAACGAGAGAGAGAGAGAGAGAGAGAGAGAGAGAGCGAGAGCAGAGCAGAAATTTTTAATTAAAAGAATGTATGGGAGTATAGAAAAATAGTGAAAAAAGGATTAATAATAAAGTCGGTATAAATTTTGGGAAATGTTTATAAAATTTTAGTGTAGGAGATTGGCTTTAATGGAAAATAGAGAGAAATTGTTAAATGACAGTTTTGTGTGAATCAAAGTTGTGATTTCAAAGGAAGATATGAGACCAAATGCAAGTTTAATCTTCAGTCTCAATATTTAAGCTTGAGTAAATAACATATACGAGAGAGTGTGTGTATTTTTGTGCAAATGGATTGTCACAAATATCCCAGATTTCTGAATTAGCAAATTTAGTTATATTTCTGTGTTTACATATGAAGTATAGAAATTATGAAATAAGAGGAAAGTACCAATAATTAAGAAAATTCAATTCAAGATAAGGCGTAATTGAATCAGAATTATAAATTGAGTAAAGTAAAGTGAAGATACATTAACATGGAAAATTGAAGAAATAAATTTATGAGGTAAGGTGTACACTTTAGTCTGATAATCTCAGCCGGAGCAAAATAAAATAAATATTGATTTTGAAAATTAAATGGTTAAAATAATAAATTTAACATTTGTGTCATAGTATACCAATTAAAAAAAATGCATACATATACACTGAGGGTTTTGGCCGACCAGTTGGTGAGGGGAGTTAATGACAAGGGAGCGAAATCCATCCCTCAGTATGTAGTTTTTAAGGAACAAAGTAAGCGAGTGCAGAATTGCCTTAAATACTAAGCTACGGCTGAGTGTAGTTGAGGTTATTTGAAGAGGACGACAAAAATAATATTTAATAACATAGAACGGGAAATATTAAATATCTACGAGAGTGGTTTTAAAGAAAAATATTCACTCATATTAAAAATGACACTCGGTGTCAGTCGAACCACAAGTCAAAGGGATTTTGGTCTGTTAATGACATTACTTGGAACGGAGTCTTTAAAGGATTACGTTAAGCCTACATACAAGGAAAGATTATTAATATGGCAAGAACGGATTATAATAATATTTGCGGTCGACGGAGACCTGCAATGCTAAATCTTAAGGCGACGAAGGATAGAGGCAATTCAGGAAGCGAGAATTGCAAAAGTATAGGTTTTATCTGAGGGTTCTTGTTTAGGGAGTACTTGCGCAACTCTGCGAAAGAATAGCCGTTGCAAAGACCTTGCCAATAGTCTAGGGCAGAGTACAACGGGGGAAGATTTCTAGGCTTCGGTGCTTGAATAAACCAAGAGGGAGCCGAATCGAGAATCGTAAAGTGTATTGGAATCTAGAGCAAACATGGAGCTTAGGAAATAGTTGGCTCCAGCCAAGGAAATCAAGATTAAGAGCCTTTTAGAATATTCTACCGAGTTCTTTCTCGATTTGAGGGTAGGGAGTTTAAAGATCAAACTCCTCAACCAAGGGGAATAGGTATCCTCGAGTAAATACAGCTGTGCTCAATAAAGCTACGTTGACCCGATTCCTGCCTCGTTCATCCTTGCTCCTCAAGCTCTTTCTTTCGAGTTTAAGTCCATATGTATTCCTAAGGGTCCAAGGTGGACCTCAAGGCTCTATTCTTTAACATCTCGCCTTTCTGGAATATGTCACTTTTTTACGTTCGGGGGGGGGGCAGAAAATGGGCATCAAAGCAGAATGATAGACTGAAAAAAAGAAAAAAAGGCGCTTTCCACACGGAAGGTCAAAGAGGTACGATTTAAAGGAAAAGCCTGACCTGAGTCGAACAGGTGTACACAGACAAACTGAACGGAGTGAATATATACACAAAAAGAAAGTAGTTTATTTAAATCACTACATTGACCATGAGAAAAAACGAAAAAAAATTAAGGAGTTGAAATTCGCAATTAATATTTGATTATAGGCTCACTTGATTTGCTTAATTAATGAGCCACCCTAAATTTCTATTAATTAAGAAACAAAAAAAACGAAATATACATGATAAAAAGTAAATAACAATAATACATACCAATAAATGGAAAATTGGCGGAAATCTATAAATGGAAATTATACACAGGGCAACATTTGGCATAAAAAAAGTACACAATGAAATATACAGAAAATATTTTTCATTAAAAAGACGGGTTCTTTTTTTACTTCTAACCTACAATCAACATGCGCGAACAAATATACACAATAAAGTCAATGGAGCTATTTCCTAATCTACAATTAACCGGGGTTAGTGTCCAAGTGGTTACAGCTGACACTATCCAGAAAGCAATTATCTGACCACTTAATGCACAATATTTTGAACTGGTATTCCTGTAGAAGTATTTCCAGCACATGATACTGCGTTATTATTCTTGACATTATAAAGATTCGCAGGAGAGCGGTGGTCCGTCTCTATTACGAACTCTTCCCCTACCATATACATTTTAAACTTCTGAACACCACATACAATAGCAAAGGCTTGCCGTTCTATGAATACATAATTCTTTTCGTGCCGTAATAACTTGCGGCTCGCGTAAGCCACCGGGCAGCTTTCACCCTCTTCTCCATACTGCAGGAGCACGCAACCTATGCCCTCATTACTCACATTCGTCCGGATTCCGAACGCATTACTGGTGTTAAGCAACCCAGTGATCGATTTAACATCGAAGAATGTCTTCTACTTTTCTAAATTAAGATACGAATTCTGATAGGCAATTTCGGCACACTTTTCTAGTCTTTATCGAAGATCCAGTAAATAGGCGTAAGAAGAGTGAATTTCCTTATCGTGCTGGAGATTAGAAAATAATTCGTAGAAAATAATTGTAGGTAAAGAGTGTCACCAGCAAATAGCGATGCCACTCCCGTATAATTTCTTTAAGATAGATCTCAGAGTCCCATTTAATTTTTCGTACATACCATTCACGGAGAGGTGAAACTGGATGGTAAAAAGTTGGCAGTGCGCCCTGGTTTAAAATCCCCCTTTAAATTACCGACCTGAATCCAACGTCCTTACTCCCCTAATTAACCCACCTGTATCTCGCGTAGACCTTTAACACTGTATGTGCGACTATTCCCTTAAACCCAATATTTGTGTATATTTAAATATTATTTTATTGTTAGTAAAGATATATTTTCGTCATTGTCTTTCTTTTGCAACCAGACCGCGTACCATCTAACTGTTAATCTTAAGCCAACTTGCCCTCTGAAATATTTTTTTTATTAAAGAACCTGTAAAGTTTATAATAAACCATCCCCACTGGCTCATAACAATTTTCCCATTCACAAACGTCAACCAACTTCGGCCCAAAGCCACAAAAGTACCTATGTAAATATATATATATATATATATATATATATATATATATATATATGTATATATATATATATATATATATATATATATACATATATAAATATATATATATATATATACAGTCTGGAAATTCAACGACACGTACATACGTGTACTTCTACTTCCCACCTAAAACAAAATAACGGTCTCCGCAGGAAGGACGACGCAGGGGGATTCGGTAATGAGAGTTTTAATATCCCGGGGTTCCGATGGGGGAAAACTTCTGGGTCTAGATAAACCTAATACCTTGCCAATCTTATGCGAGTAACGAGGAGGTAACCGTGGATTACTCCTTTTGCACTTGGAGGATGAAGGGCGAGAATTCTTATATCCTTCGGGTATAAATTATGACTTGCAGCTTATACATCGGCCTCTTCAATACATTCCTTCAAAGTGTAGCATCTACGGTCCTTCAGGAATTCGCGGGTTTCTGGAGGCGTATCATTATTATGGACAATTTTGGAACCGTCCAACAAAAAATTAAAATTTCGCAGGAAGGTAGAACAAAATTGACGGGACATCTGACTAGGTTGAATTGGAGAATGACGAAATTTAGTACGGTAAAAGTCAGGGGTTATGTTCAATGCTTCAAAACCTCAGATTTGAGGTTGCAATGGTCATCGTGGCTTCTGAGGGAAGGCAAATGAAAATGTCCTAGAGCTGGGAACTGAAAAGGGGGAGGAGTTTGTCGATACCGTCTGCCTCATTCGCCCAATGATTGACTTCAAGGATCTTTTTGAAGTGACTGATGTAAGATCCGAAGTCCTCACCTTCATTGAACATGGGGAACTTGACTGAGGTGGACTGGGGGGCTTCTGTACGCAAATTAATGGAGAGCGTCTCAATGCGGGGGCGATTTAGTTCCAGTTCGTACTGTCTGACTCTCTCTAGCTCTTCACAGTCTCGAATTTCTCGTTCTCTCCTATCTGCTCATTTTCTCTGTTCTTCTTCCTGAGCTTTTCCTTCGGCTCTCTCATTCCTTTCCTCTTCTTGTATAAAAGAGAGAAGATCTTCCCCCGTTAATGAAAAAGGTTCCCTTTGTAATTTAAATTTCTCAAAAGAGGACATCTTATTCGTAATGATGGATTTAGGTCGCCCGAACGAAAGTTAAATTGACCGCGGGCCCGGGATGGAGTTAAAGACCTGGATGAACGCGAAATAGGAACACAAAAATAATATGCCCTAATTAAATGCAGGGGCCTTGCTCTGCTAAATAAATCCCACACTACCAAAAATTCACACAAATCAAAATTCACCCTTCAAAGGTTAAGAACGGCTAAGAATGCTAAGAAACCACTTTGGGATTAAATTGACCAAAGGAGAATCTCAGTCTCCAACAATTTGACCTAAGAAACTTTCATGGTCCAGATAGACACACGCACAGAAATAAATATTGAAGGTTTCTTCCACCAATCCTTGACCCTTTAAGGCTCGCTGACATGCCTGTGTGCCATGACTTTAACTCGCTGTATAAAATATTCTTATATATGTTTTTTTTAATTACTACAATATTATATATAATTTCATGTTTATATTATACCTATTTAATGAATAACTGGAACTCAATTGTTTTTTGTTACCTTTTTCGGAAGAACGATCAGTTGGGACTCAGACCTAGGTGAGAGTGTTTGTCCTTTAATATCTTTCGGTAACTGTTAGAAAATATTTTGGGGTCTCATATGAAATAGTATAAAATCTATACTTTGATTGAAAATGACTTCCCCATAAATAAAGTAAATCGTTACTCTAAAATTTTTAATAATATGTATACGGCACACATACGTGGCGTTTTCCCATAGGAGTAATTTTCTTTTTCGGAATTTTTAGTTCTGTAGATTATATTCCTCATAACCTAAAAATGCCATATTTACCATTTCAATTATTTATTTTAGTTTGCCACCTAGTTACTACTACAATACATATTATATTAATTATTTGCAAATAATATACAAATATAAATATTTAAAGGATATTAGGGTTACCTGGGTAACCCTAATAGATAGCGAATTTTTCACTTATTATACAGCTGTCTGGTTTTATATATATGGTAGGTGTGCGTACCCTATTGCCAAGGAGACCATAATCTAGGGATTTACCGATATTACAAATTTACATTACTTTATGAGACAATCCTCATTATATTAAAGCTACAGGATGTCACAGCCAATTAAACACTTTGTTCTTCGAGAAAATGAAGTCTAGATATTATTATCATGTGGCCACTGAAGATTCATAAGATACTCAAAATGACCAGCTGACTGAAGGTATAAATGTAATAACAAAACCTAAAAATCAGGCTATGATTATACAACAAGGCCCTGAGTTCAGTAGTAGCCTACTTGATGCTACTTTACATCCAACTTCAATTGAGATTGCAACTTTTATATGGAAGATTGCATCAAATGAAGAAACAATAACATTTCTTGAGAACCCTGATAATTTGAAAGACTATGATTACAGAAAAGTACTTATCAATCTGAGTGATGATCCAAATCTTTATGAAATACTTAACAGCATAGCTAGTTTTGATGTTTCTCTATATAAAATATTAATTCCTCAAACTACATTGTATAGTCAGAAAATGGTCATGTCTTTACACTAATATGGCAGAATTCAGAACGTTTTGTGAATGAACATAGTAATGGGATATAATGTTCCGCCATCAATTAAAGATTTTGGTTAAGTGAACCAGATCTTGGTATTCCATTTATATCTAACGCTATGCCTTTGAAGAGGTTAGAAGAAATTAGATCTTTATTACACTTTAACAACAATAATCAAATGGAAGCACGAGCTGATCTATTACACGATAGAGCTTATAGAGTCAGAACTGTATTAGATCATTTCAACCAAACATTTGTATAAGCCATGAATCATAGTAAATGCCAATCAATTGACTAGCACATGAATAAATTTAAGCGTCATAATATTCTAAGACACTATGTAAAAGGAAAACCAATCAAATGGGATTTTAAAATGTGTGCAGATGCGATTCTAAATCAGAATATTCGTTCGAATTTGACCTTTATAATGGTAAAAAAATTAAAAAAACAGAATTTAGATTCAGAAAAAGAGTTGTTTTAAAACTTAACGAAAAATTCAAAATATTGGTTGTAACATTTTTATAGCGAACTTTTTTAATTTGCCTTCGCTCCGATCCATATTATCCAAGAAAAATATAAATAGTGCAGGAACCTTACGAAAGAACAGGAAAAATATCCCAAGATCACAAAGACCTCCTGATAAAGACATGCTAAAAGGGGATATCTCTTGTTTTCAATAAAGCAGTGCACATGTCGAATTTTATATCTGCATTTCCTGTTTTGAAAGTGTACCGTAGGAAAAAGGGAACGAGTGATAAAGATGAGATTGAATGCCCAGCTTTGGTTAAGCACTAAAATGCCCATATAAGTGGTGTCGATATAATTGACCAAAAAAAGGTAACTTAGCAGTTTGACCATAGGTTAAATCTTAAATATTACTTCAGAGTAGTTATGAATTTGTTGATATTGCAAAAAATAATGCCTTCATTGTGTTCTGCAAATTGGAAAGAACATCAAATATTGGAAAAGTTGATGCAAAAACTTTCAGAAGAGTTGTGGCCCGTAGGGTTGATTGGAAATTAATCTAACAGTAAAAGCGCGCAACCATTTGTTGTTGTTTTCAACCCACCCAAAACAATATACAATCTACAATCACCCACAACAACACATTTAATGAGAAAATCTGATTGAAGAAAATGTTGCAATGTGTGCACTAAAAATAAAATTTACAACAAGTCCACTATGTATTGAATGTGGTATCTATCTTTGTTACGTAAATGTTAGAAATTGCTTTGAAAAATATCACGAATAATTGGAAAGTGATATCTGTGTTTAATGTTGTATATGTATGTATATTACTTTTAGTTTGAAATACACGCACTTAATGATGATTTTTCTTGCATTATCCATATTTTCTATATAAATAATTTAAAATGAAAATAAGTGACACATATTTGGGAAAATCATATACATAAATATTTTAACTGTGTTTTTTATATTTAATAAATCCAATTACATTATAATATTGTTTTCTATCCTGATAATATTAATAAGAAATGTTATTTTAATCAGCAAAGGTGAAAATTCTTGTAAGGCATAAATAATTGCTACTGAAGCTCAATGGCACGCATATGTGCCATGCAATATTTTCATAATGTACGAAATATTTTATATTTTGTTAGTACAAGTATTAACACCCACTCATATGAAGCAAGTCTATAACATTTTTGTAAAAGAATACTGGTTTTCTTATGACCTTTAGAGGGGTGAATAACTTGAACCATACTCAGCCATAGGAAAATACAAGGAAATAGAAGGCACATTTTATATGACCTTTAAAAACCTTGCTGAATCTGATACCAGTTTTTATAATATATATATATATATATATATATATATATATATATATATATAATTACTATATATGTCGTGGTATAGCAATTATATATTTATACAAACACACTGATGGGCTTGGCCAACGAGTTGTTGGGAGGAGTTATTGAGAAGGAGGAGAAATCGGTCTTCCAGTGAGTGGGTTCTAAGTATCAAAGTAAGCGCGTTTAGATTGGCCGTAAATACTAAGCTAAGGCTGAATGCAGTTCAGGTTATTTAAAGAGGACTACAAATATCATATTTAATAACATAAAAAGGAAATATTAAATATCTACCAAAGTAGGGTGGGTTTAAATGAAAATATTCAGTCAGAAGGGACAAGACAAAGCGATTATAACAGGTTAATGACTTGACTCGGAACGGAGTCTTTAAATGGGCCACGTTAAGCTGAAATGCAAACAAAGTTTATCAATATGGCAAGACCGGATTATAATAAGATCCGTGGGCGATGGCTGCTTGCAATTCCGAAGCTTCAAGCTACAAAGGGTAAAGGCAATTCAGGAGCCGAGAATTGCAAAAGTATAGTTTTTACATCAAGGTTCTTGTTTAGGGAGTGCTTGTGCGAATCCAGGAAAAAACGGCCATTGCAGGGAGCTTGCCAATTGTCTGGAGCAGAGTCCAACGGTGGGAGAGTTCTAGCCTTCGTTGCTTAAAAAAAACAAAGGGAAGACGAAACGGGAATCGCGACGTGTCTTTGTGTGTAAGGCTAGCGGGTATTGATTTAATCCAGCCTAATCTTTGTTTAAATAGAGGTTGACGAAGCGGAGAAATAGCTTCAATCCACGGCGCGCACTCCTTAGACGAACATGGAGCTCAGGGAATTATCGGCTTCCAGCCAAGGATTTCGAAATAAGAGGACTTATAGGATATTCTCCCGAGTTCTTTCTCGCTTCGAGGGTAGGAGGTTGAGTGATCAAATTGCCTCAAAAGTTGGGGATAGTTCACTTCGTGTAAACACAACTGTGCTCAATAAAGCCGCGTTGACCCAATTCCTGCCTCGTTCAACCTTGCTCCTCACCATCTTTGTTTTGAGTTTAAGACCACGTGTATTTCTAAGGTTCTGAAGTGGACTTCAAGGCTCTATTCTCCCCCAAAATGTACATAATAAAAATGACTAACTTATAAAAGAAATAAAAAAATCACTGCAAATAAATTTATATGTATACTAATTCGTCGTTTAAAATGATACATAAGTATATATTGACAATATTTCTTGTTAAAATTCGATACATCAAACATCATTAAGGTAGAATAATTATTAGAAAGAGTTATGCTGAATAATTAATCAAATTTGAAAAGACTCCATAATAATTATAGCCGTATTTACATAATGAAATTTAAAAGTACAAATGTTACATTTCGAAATCTTAAACGATACATTTTTAAACACGGTGACCAAAGGTCAATTCATTGTGAGCATAGAGGAAGAAAGCTAAATCTCTTAAGTGCACATTTTTTCTAAGTCGATACATAAAATGATTACCGAAGAATGGTCAAGTAACATACAAGCCTTAAGTGAATGAGTCGAATATTTAAGCCTTGGAAAAGACGGTGTTTATGTTTATGATAATGGATTGCTACAAATAAATACATATACGAGTATATGGTGCGGTGCGCAATTTTTCCCCTAACTTCACTATAAAAAATAACAGAATTCATTTAGACGCATGATATCAAAATTTAGATTTTCAAAACTAGAAAAAATACGAGCGGCGGTCAATAAATTTTGCGAATCGGTAGAGCAAAACAGAGGAAGGGGAATGGCTGTTTGTGGGGGTGATAGAACAGGTTATGACAAGTCAGAAGCTGCACTTGCACTCTCCTGCCTCCTCTATTTATGAAGCAGTAGCTGATCGCATATCGTCAGTCACAAATCTTTCAACAATGGAAAAGGTTGAGCACCGCGCAGTGATCAAATATTGGACCAAGGAAGGCAAGAATGCAAAAGAAATCCAAGAACGCATGGTTGATGTGTACACTGGCATTTCCCCTTCCTAGACAACCATTGTTCGCTGGAATAAGGAGTTCCGCCATCGTCGTGAGTTCCGTGAAGATGACCCCCATCCAGGACGCCCATCAGACGTGACCAAAGAAGACAATGTGGCTCGTGTGGAGAGGATGATCCTCCAAGATCTACAGGTGAAGGTCTAAGAAATCGAACGAGAACTTGGAATATCACATGGAAGTGTGATCAACATCATCCGCGACAATTTGGCCATGACCAAGGTCTCTGCCCGTTGGGTCCCTAGAAACCTGACACCCCATGATCGACTTCAACGTCGTCAAAGTCCACAAGGACAGAGTTGCACAATCTGCCCTGCGCAAGTGCGGATTGGAGGAGCTCAACCATCTTCCCTACAGTCCAGATTTAGCACCTAGCGACTACTTTTTATTTCGCCAGCTCAAGGCTGCACTGCGTGGACGCCGGTTTGGGGACGATGAAGATGTCCAGCTCGCCGTCCAGGAGTGGATTGAACAGCAGTCGGGAGATTTCTGGTTGTCGGAAATTCGAAGCCTCAGGGACAAGTGGCGCAAGTGCATTGAAGTCGAGGGTAGTTAAATTGAAAAATAATAAAACACTTTTCCTCATATCTCGTTTTTTTTATATCCGAATTGCAAAACTTATTGACCGCCCCTGGTATACTATTCATTTTATTCAATGAAATGGCAGTCGGCCTCAACCACGGTCTCTGATGAAAATTGGCGTCGGAAATTGCTACAAGCACTTTCAACGGTTCTCCATTTTATATAGGTGAAAACTGTGGTGGTGGTCTTTCAACTAACACTATCAATTAATAGTCTGGGGAGATAGGAAGACATGTGAGTGATGTGGTCAATGAAATTCTCTGACTTTCAAGACTGTTTTCTTCGGCTTGTGTGACATAGTTCATAGTCCTGCTGCTCAACTTACGTCCTTTAAAATGCCAACTCCTGGATACAGATCAAAACCAAATACTCCAAGCAATTTATATAGCACTCAAGGGGAGATACAGGGATATAACGTTGACCTCGCAACTGATCAGCCCAAACACTGATGTAAATCAGATACTTGGTCTTCATGACTATCTGTATTTGGTGAGGGACAAAGCAAGCCATCTGTTGTTTCCCGAATATACCACTTGGTCCTGGCAGTAATTCTTCTCCTCTATTAGATGATGCACAAATGATTCAACTTGTAGGGGAATAGTCACTTCCCCCCTCCCCCCGTTCACTCTTGGTGCAGTCACAAGGCGGTTACCGCAAAGACATCCGTCGAAGGCATCGGCGGGTTCAGTGCTTAACCGCAGTGTGGCACAACTCGGTGCCATAAAAGAACCTAAAGGTCAAAATGTTAGATTTCCCCCAGGAGAGTGAGATCCATTTTCACGTCAAATAAGAAATTGGAGACGTGTTTCTCCCAATCTCGAAGGCTAACGATGAGCCGATGTTTGACTTCGTGTGAAAAACCGTTTGGAAAAAGAACTCTCCTGAGCCGTCCTCAAGCCCCTTTCCCCCTTATACTCCCCCGGTGGGGTGACAAGGTATAAATTAGAAACTCTGAGGAAAATCAGGGTAGTATACTTCAGTCTCTAGGTGACGAAGTCTTCGGATCAAACCGAACTACCGAGACTGGAGAGGTAGTGTACTTGGCTCACCAGACCAAGAAGTAACCTGCGAGAGAGGCAGGGCTACCTACCTTAAGGGGCTAAGAAGAAGCTCATCCTCGAGCTAAGTCCCTGGTTATCAACCTAAACGATAATTTAACTTTGGTAAGTTTAACTTATTCTCGCCAGAGAGACTCCTCATATCCTGGTGCACCTTAAACACCAGGGGTATTCCTCGTCCTTGAGAAATTAAGAAAAGAAGAAGGAAAAGGCTCCCTTTCGAGCCCGTTACTCGATGGCCACACCAACCTCCTAAGTTAACTTGGTGAGGAACCAAGTTGAACTGGTTCTCGTCAGAAAAATCCCCTTCCGTTATACTCGCCCCTGAGGAAGACTGGAATTAGGAAAAAGCCCATCCTCGAGCTAGTTCCGGGTTACTAAAACGAACGTTAAGTAATTTATTCTCGCCAGAGAAAGCCCCCTCAGATTATTCTCGCCCCTGAAGAAGATCCTCCCCGAGTTCAGTCCTCGTCCATAAGGAAATAAGTTACGAAGGAGAAAAGCTCCTCCTCGAGCTCGTTACTCGGTGGTCACACCGCACTCCAAGTTAACTTGATTTAAGAACCAAGTTTGACTAACTCTCGCCAGAGAGACCACGACTTCCTAGGTGTTGCATAAAGCACCGTATTGGTTCTCGTCGTTGAAGAACCCCCCCCCCCGGAATTAGGTGTGGACCCCCCCAGCTGCCACCCTTGCCAAAACAACCGTGTGATCTCGCTCATCTACATCTGGCGTGCGGCACGCGTCGAGAGTAAATAACCTTTCTGAGGCCTTTAAACTCCACATGAGTCCGTAAGCCTAATTGATATATTATTGTTGTTTGTAGAGAAAACGTTAACCAATTTTTGTGGGTAAACTAATTTAATTAATTCTTGTTTATAAGATTTTTTAGAGTATTGCTGTAGTTAATGTATAAATGTTATGTATTCAATTAATAAAGGTAAAATATAAGTTTATTTTGTGAATTAGTGGGCGTTTTTTGTATATCCTTACGTGTTTCGTAACGGCTCTGTTCGTTAAGATATTCTTATAATCTCAATATATTAGACACTCTTATCACTCTTAGAGATAGAACAAAAAGGGGAGGAATTCTACGACACAACTGATTACATGCAATACGCAAGAGCGGAATTAATAGTTTTTAGTTCAGCAGATTTGAAAAAGGTCAATATTGTCATAGAAAAGGATTTACTAAGGAGATTATTTGTAAAGAGTAGACGGAGGTGAAGGAAAAGTTGCCTTTGATTTTGTGCTGCTAAGAAAAGAATTTTCTGTAGGTTGATTCCTCGAAAAACCTTATAGCAGATATACCATGATTCTGGTATTAGAAAAGAGATAGTATGCAATAAGAGATGATGATGTAGTATAATTCCTAGTTATTTAAAATTATATATTATTACACTAGCTAATAGTAGGTCTTGAAAGGTCATCATTTTTGTCCACACAAAATAATACGAGAAGTTTCATGGCTTCTCATCTAATTGATTTTCGAATATGGTTAAAGAATATCGAGATACACCAAGTAAGGACAACGATAACTATTGCAATAAATTTATTGTTCAATAATCCTAATATCGAATAAGAATTGGACAAAAATTTAATTATTTTCGAATTGTAATTCCAGTGTATTGGTGAAATCATTCTTACAATTTACAAGTATCTGATCCACGTGTTCATTCAAAGAGCATGTATTTTGAAAGGCAATTGAACCTTATCTGTACTTGCAATTACTTCTGTAAAATAAACATTTCTTTTAGGTTGTTTTTAGAGAAGACAATACAATGTAATTATTAACCACTCAATTTCCTAGTGTTTTACTTTACACACTTACCCTTAATCCTTCGTTATTTCTTTGCTTATTTCCTCCCTCTACTGGAAATCAATTTTTCACATCAAGAAATGGCATCCTCGATTCTTAAAGCAGTGCTCATTGCAACATGCATCGACATAATAAATCCTCGGCAATGTCGTTAAAAGGATGCAGACGTCGAGCTAAGTACAAAATGCGAATGATTCTAAGTATCATTTAGAGGAAGAAAGAGGTCGACTAATGAATTGCTATATTTATACGTTTGCATTGCCTTTAGTTATCAGTAAGGGATATTCAACATGTTGGGATATTTATGAGGGTATATATCGAGCCAGCATGGTTCTTCCTTGGAGTCGATTCGTAGATCTCGTATCCATTCTTGACATTTACTACCCTTCTACGTTCCTGGCAATTGCGATTGTTCGCAGACGTAGGGGGCCATTGAAGACGAAAGCTATATAGTAGTGTTTAATATTTAATTATTAATTTTGAATGAACTTTATGTTAATGATCAATATATAATTTCATGAGTTTAGGGTTTTCTTAAATTTAGCGGAAATAATTCCATTCATAATTCCTAGATTTTCCCAAACCCCGTTTTTGGATAAACTTGATGTTATACTTAATTATACCTGTCATACATCTGTGAATTCTATGTGTGGTTATCCTGCGTATATACTAGGTGATTTCTCTCCTAATTTAAGATATGTACAATGATTTTAAATTGCCATATGTACATGCTTTCAGTACTTGTAGCACCTTTCTCCTCTGAGTTTGTAAGTTGGTACTCCTGAATAAAAGGTGCCACTTGTAGAGATACAAGGAAAATTATTACCTATGACAATCTTTGCGTTACTTCTACTCTTTCTGATACTTTTAAAACGTCTTGATTGTATTCACGATCTTAAAGAGACTAATCCTAATACTATTATCTTAGCTTGATTAGTGCGGTTTAAAAAAAAACATTCATTGAACGCAAAAAAAACTCAAAAAAGAAAAGAGTAATCTAGATTTGACAAGGAATAGAAAATTAAACATAGATTTATGATAGATAATTCATTATCATTTAATTTTAGAGTATAATGGAATGTCTAAACGAAATTGAAAGCAAAGTAATATTTCGTGTAGATTCAGTGAAAAATACTTTCGGGGTAGTGTAAGACTTATTGTAGCGATAGATAAAGCATGGTCTAATGTACGTAAAAGAAAGGTACGCCTCTGGGAAAATGGGATAAAGGAAGATTATGGCAAGAAAGTGTGAAGTTAATTAGAAGTTTAAAGTATAAAATTAAGAAGTATTTCTATTTAAGATATTTGAGGATTCCAAAATGGGTCGTTAAGTTAACATTTTAGTAGGTAAAACTTTCTTCACTAGGAAAACACTAAAGCCACTAATACTTTAAATATTAATGCAATTTAAAAAATTGCCAAACTTTGGTTTATCATGATTGTTCACTGTTTACAAGATTGAAGTGAAGATTAGGAAAATATACTTTTCCTCTATGATTACTTGCTTTGGGTTACATAAAATTCATATTTCTAAAACACATTTTATTATTATATGTAAATTACGGTGAAATGAAAACTTTTATATCGGCATATTTAAATTCCAAATTTTAAATATCTAATTTAAGTTTTTTCCATTTAAGGTTGTTTTCTACATTTTTTATTTGGTACATTTATAAAATACATTGCAAGTAAACAATAGTGAAATCGCTTGTTTCATAGGAATGAAAGAGATCTCATTAAATCGTGAAAGGTGCCACCTTTGATTTCACGTTGGAATATCTATTGGACACGAAGACAACCCTTGACCTCCTTGCATAACATGTGAAAGCTGTCGGTATACTCGAAAAAGAAGGTTAAAAGCTGCGAGATAGTATATGTACTTTGTTATTTAAAAAGCTTGGAGGGAACCGAAGAATCATTATAATAGCGGCTATTTCTGCCTAGATGTAATAAAATACATATAAGTTAAAAAAAAGCAATCTATTCTGTATCCAGGAATACCAATAAATTTTACTAATATAACTCGCAAATCTCTAATTAAATTAGTTATTTTATGTTGAAATTAATCTGTATCATTTTTATTTATTTACATTCTAAATGTTTGAAAGAATATTAAAGATAAGCTTCATCACCATAAAGGGTGGTACTGTTTTGCTCCCGAAGCGAGGCGTTTTCTTTGTCAGATAAAGGTAATTTCAGGAGAGTTGACTAATTCTGCGTGTAGGATTAATTTCAACAATATACACTTCACCAATTTATTATTTATTTTTTTAAATCACTTTCAATAACATTCTGATGGGGTTATTCTTTTTGTTTTTTTACCTGTTTGAATGTTAAACAAAGTAAGGAATTATTTTAAATTAAAAAATATAGTGTTTTATAAAAGAGGGGTGTTGAGTTGGAGGCTGGACTGTCTATTTTTTCCACACCAAGAGTGGCAAAATAGGTGTCTTACTATGTTGCTCTACCAAATAATGAAGATAAAATACATTAATCTTGTACTCTCTGAAGATACCGAGGAAGTTCGGAAACTCATTTAAAAATTTCGTTCACTGAGGGAGTGAAATTGCATAAAGAATGAAATAAAAGCCGTTGGAAATCAAAACCCTGGCGGAGAATTAAGCGGAGAGATGTAGTGAGTCCTCGAGAATTTTTCCGAACCTTCTAAAGAGAATTGTACTAATGTGTAATTACAATTAAAATCAAAGTAAATGTTGCAACAATGGCCGAAAAAGTAATGTGTTGAATGGCTATCCAATATTACCCATAATATCAAAAAGATATGAAAGACGGTTCGGCTCTTGATTACTGAGGAAAACAGTATCAGTAACGCGGTTTGTAATGATTTCTGTCTTTCCATAATTATGTTTTTATTGTTTTTATTCTCAATTTGCTAGAAATGGGTTTTGATGGTAAATTAGTGGGTCCGTTGCTTAGTATATATGCCTTTGGTTATCAAATTAGTCCTAGAAAAAGGCCTTTAGTTTCGCTTTGATTTTCCTTTCGTCACCATACTTGGTTAAAAAGAAAGGTAAATATCAATTTGAGAACACTCATTGGAAATGTCTTGAAGTGAAAGAAAGGATATAAGCCCTTGGGGAAGTGGTTGAAAATTCAATAAGCCAATTTGCAATTCAGAAAAAGAAAAAGGGCTGAATTGATTCGACGCTATTAAATGGGTTCAGAAGAAAATCACAAATATCCACGAACTTCTTCTGAAATATCATAAAATATCAGAGAGATTGTAAAACTGCCCCTTTAAGTGATTTCTCTTTAACGCGGGCCTGAAAGGCTATCAGTCAACCAAGAAAGCTCCCAAACTAAGTCACTTCACGGCACATTTAACATTCGCAAGCAACACTGATGAAAGGACGATAAAATATAGTCGAACCTATTTGGATAAAAGAGAAAAAGTTTGGGTTTTCTATAATTTAGTAGTTTATTTTTTTTAATTCCATTATATGGGTTTAATTATTAGAATTTTAAATATTGAGAGTAAGGGGTAAAATCAGAGTTCTGGATAGATTTCCTGAGCAGATAGGCACACAAGGGGAATTGTGTAGGGACGTATGTATATATATATGTAGTCATGTTGCAAATTGATTGCAGGGTGGTTCTATATAGAGCTCTTTTTTGGCGCCATATTTAGGGTTCAAAGGAGGCAAGCAGCATATCTTTCTTTGTTCTCCTCCTATATTTCCTCCTTTGCCTTTGTTTCATAATTATCCGATCTTCTTCTTATTCATGCTCACACCTGGATATTTCTGAACTCTAGCTATAAGAGAGTGCTATACCGCTATAAATAAGTAAAACAATAAAACATTACGCCGAGGTGCAAGAATAATTTTCTTAAAGTAAACGAATTCGTTAGCGGACACGAAGTTATCTCACCACTTTGCCTTACAATCACTGATGTGCTTCGGACCCACTTAAAACCTGTGTTGTCATGATTTTACAGTAATTGCGCCCACAAATGGCGTCTGCTTAAATAACACTGGTCAAATTTTTTTTTAGAAATATCAGTTCATAAGATTTTGTACTTATTGTTAATTACTGTTTTAACTTGCCAAATTCAAAACTAAAAATGGTTCAGCTCTATATGTTCTAGTTTTCATGGAATTTTAGATTTTTCATTCTAGCCGTTTGTCGTCAAATTAATTACTTACACGTTTATTTTATCAACAGAGATATTAAAATTGTCTTATTTTTCTTTCAAACCTGATCATGGCCACAAGGAGACGTCAATATGTAAACAAACCATACGCTTTCTATCATATTTGTGGATGCTTCCCGCTTATTCGTCAAAGGCGTAATTTAACATCATTTGTGGGGCGTGTTTATAAAGCGTGCTTTGGAATTACTTTTCACGATCAAGACAAGAAATGGGCCCCAAATACTGTGTGTCATAACTGCGAGGAAATGTTTCGTGACCTGGCGAAAACAGACGGACCACACAACTGACTGCTATTTTTGTCTAATAAATAAAAAGGGCATTGACTAGAAATACAGAAACAAAATTTCATTTCCTAGTATTCCCTCAGCAATCAGATCTACCCTGCAATCTGATGAGCTCCAATCCTAATTTAAAAGGCTTTCTTCCATCTGAAGATGAAATTCAAGAAATACTTTCAAAATTCGGCGATACTTTCTATGAAATCACAGAGTCAGTAACTCCTCAATAGGTTAGCCAGCCAGAGCTGAATGACCTTGTGCGAGATTTAAGTCTCTTCAAAAATGCAGCTGAAGTGTTAGCCTCCAAGTTGCAAGAAAAGATTCAGCTGAGCCATATAACTAATGTTACATACCTCCGAAATCGGGAGCACGGTTTTGTACCATGTTTTACAAAGCAAAATAACTTTGTTTATTTTATTAATATCCCTGGTCTTTTCCAGGAATTAAGGATGCCAGTATACAATCCAAATGACTGCGATTATTTTTAGCTAGTTCTAATCGCCGTTTGAAGTGTGTTCTACTTCATAATGCCAATGTCTACACAGCTGTTTTGATTGGAAATTCTGTGTATTTACGAGCATAACATAATGACATTAAAACTATGAGTGACCTAGTAAAATACCAAGACCACAACTGGACAAGTTTTGTGGACCTCAAAATCGTTTGGCATGTGGGACAGCCGAGCTCAAGAAAAGCACTGAAACTAAAATGAGTGGACCATACGTGAGACTCAGAAAGCAGATATGCCAAATATTGTCAAAGATAAAATTGAGGGTTGAAAAAAGATCCTTTTTCCTCCGCTCTATATAAACCTGTGTTTGATGAAGCAACTTTTCAAGGTGTTGAATACTGACGATGAATGCTTCCAACTCATATGTTCTGTCCTCCCTAGTTTGGACTTCGAGAAGATCGAAGCAGTTGTTTTTGATGAATCCCGATTCGTGTACTTGTACGTGATCAATAATTTGCCATAAAGATAAACGACAAGAAAAGCATTGCATGGCTTTCATTTGTGGCGGTGATGGCAAACTTTCTAGGTAATACAAAGGCTGACAAGTATGAAACTTATGTGTCTAATATGTTGTCAGCATTTGGCGATCTTAGATATAAATTGAGGGTCAAACTCCATTCCCTTTACAATCTTCTTGATAGATTCTCTGAGTTCGAAGGAGCAGTAAGTGACCAGTAAGGTGAGCGGTTCCATCCGTACCTCAAGATCAAGGAAGAGCGTTACCAAGGGAGATGAGACAAACATATGATGGCAAATTATTGCTGGAGAATTAAACGAGAATGCCTTGAGGTAGTCCACAAACGCAAGAGTTACAAGGAAAAATTCATGCCTGAGTAGACTGCAATTGAACTTTGCCGCCTCTTAGTAACAAATGTCTTATCTAAATCAGTTTTATATAAACTATAACCATTGTTTATTTGTAAAAGTGTTTCAATTCGTGAACTTGAATCGATTTATACTATCTTGCATTTTCGTTTTATTACCCAGCTATATTAAAGTGTTTTATAACATATTTCATCACATATTTTTCCTTATAGACTACGACGTTAATGTGATGAAAATTTTGAGATTTTCAAATAACTTAATTGCAAAAAAAGTAGAGCACTGAGTCAAAAGTAACTTCAGATCTGAAATCAGCACAAGAAATAAGTGACAAGAAAAATTGGTTGACCAGTGTAATTAGTCACAGCCAAACACTTAAAAGAGAGGGAGCAAATGCATCGAATCAAGTGAAAAATAATGGAAAGGAAAGCCTGCGGTGAATAATTTGGGAGGGTGTCATTAAAAATAGTTCGTACAAAGAGCGCATACAATTAAAAGTACAGACTCGAATCTCGAAGATAACAAATATAAGATTAGAAAATAATTCTTTATAATCTGGAAGAAAGAGAATTCCAAAAGTCCATCAGAAATACCATATATTGTTTCGCTCAGGGATTGTATTCATAGTTAGGGGCGTATGATAATACCAAGGATTAAGGAATGCATTACTAATAGTTGTGCTCGCTCGCTGATGCTTAAAAATATCGAATATACTATTATTAAATATAGCATAAATCTACTTCCATTAAATTATTTGCAAATCTATTCCATTACGTAAAAAAGACTTGGCTGAAAAATAGATCTTGGGAAAGGCAATTTGGATTAAGTCTACTAATGAACTGCATATTTGTCTTGGAAACAAATGGAAATGATTTTACTTACCGAATAATTGCCGTAACCAAGGTGATCACATGAACATCTGCAGTGAAGAATGTGCTCCTTAATATCCCTAGGCAATTCTTCTAAACTTCGCGTTAATCTCTGGTCTTCGCCCATTCGCTTATGAGAGCTCTTGCGGAACTTTGTGATTGAAGAATCTCTGCGATGGCCTCGGAGGAGAATAGGAAGACTAAGCTTATGATCATTCATGTGCAACTGGAATGATAGAAAACGCCCCTTAGAGATGATGACAGTTAATATTTGTTTGGGCACAATAAGTAATAAAAAAAATATACATTGGAGAATGACAGTGAATTATTAACGAGTGCACGACTGGGACTCATAGTGGCTATGGCAGTTAA
This sequence comes from Ceratothoa steindachneri, assembly GCA_963969495.1. Lineage (NCBI taxonomy): Eukaryota > Metazoa > Arthropoda > Malacostraca > Isopoda > Cymothoidae > Ceratothoa > Ceratothoa steindachneri. The sequence goes on along the minus strand of OZ018317.1, from coordinate 52,005,377 downwards.
GCTCATAGGAGTTATTAGCTTTAGCGCCCAATTTTGAGAAGGGTGCTGCTACCCGTTTAGTCCCCCTCAGTGTAAGTGTGTATACTTTGGTAACCTCTCGTATAGGATTTTTTTTGTACGAATCGAATTTGTTCTTGGAGGAATGAGAATGAGACCTCCTTGCCCCGAAAACAGAAGGGATGGGGAGGGGGAGGGGGAGAGCGTTACTTCTAATCTAGGGCCTCGTTCACCAATTTCATTTATAACTCCCGCCTTTTCTCTGTTCTCCGTTGAATCTTTCAAACACCTGGGAGAACAAAAGAGAAGGAAAAAGAGGGTGCTTAACAATTTCTCTTGCTACTAAAATGCTGGTTAACCTCTACGATCTTACCATGTTGTAGTTGCCCGTTCTTTTACTTTAATCTTGTTGATTTTATTTTTTACTTTTTGATCATCCGTATAATCATTCCCCAAATCGAGTAAATTAATCATAGGTGACCAAAGGGAAAATATATAAAAATAGAAGGAACAGTATTTAATTGATGTATATATTAAAACAAGACTAACGAAAGCATTAGTAAACAAAAGGATTTACAAATCGATTATTAAAGAAGGGTGAAATTTAGAGAAGTTTCGTGTCTAAAAGCGAATATCCAGAAGAAAAAACTATAGGACTTAAGAGTAAGGGGTGCCAAACCTACCAGAACACGCTCTTTTATGTGGGGAAGACAGGTTCACTTGTAGGAGAAAATCGTATAAAGTATTTCCATACAATTAAGGGTAGTCTTAAAGGGAAAATTAATGATAAAATGTTTCATGGACATCGAATTAATTGGCAGCATAAAGTCTTTAATTTTTCTTTCTTTTCTGCAATGAGTTGGAATATGGATGAAATAAAAGATAAACGAAACAAAGAGTTAATATCTCACAGGCAACACCTCGTCCCTTGGTGCGTTCACAATCTCCAAAGACAGTTTGCAAAAAAGAGGCCAGTCATAGCATGGTTATACGAATGTGGGAAAAGACCCCTTTGCAGTTCATCAGGCTCTTTTTATTTATTTCTTTTTTAACTGTTAATTCTGTCCGCCTACAAAACCTCACATCCCACCCCAAACCACTCTTGCTTTTGAAAGCAAAAGCGAAAATCGTTTCAAAACTCGTAGAAGATATGCTAAAATTGTCAGTCTAACTAATATCTCTTGCAACTGATACATCCGTACTGCGATGTTACGAGATCAGTTAGTTTAAGGTTCAATAGTTCTCATGAGAAATGCTAGAACAAAGGGTCGGTACAGTCATTTTCTGCGTATGAAGGGTGTCACTACAGACCTTGCAAAGAGTAGTATAAATGTGGTGTCTTGTTGCCTTTCCAATGAAAAACTATGGCAGCGTCCAATGAGTTTATAAGAAAAGGTGGGGTTTCATAGCCCAATACAAGGCGCCAGGCTAGTAAAAGGAGCGTATGCCAGAAAGTAGCTTATTCCACAGCATATAAGCAACTGAAGAGAAGGCAAGATATCCCATGGAGCAAAAAAAAAGAGAGTAGGAGGGTACTTTTCGAAGGAAGGGCTCTGTGTTGTCTTGACACAATTAGTGTAGATTTTATGGAGGGAAAGTTACGGTGTTTAGGATTTTAAATGCAAGAAAAAGGAGTTAAAAGCAATTCTAAAATAAATTTGAATCCAATGTGTTTTGCAGAACAGAGGGGTTGCACGAGGAAAACATCCTGGGCAGAGGAGAACTCGAACCGCACAGTTCTGGGCAAGTTGAAGTGCACGAAATGTAGTAGTGGGGGTACGAATGAGTAGAGATAACAGTATGATTAAAGACAGAAGACACCTCATCTAGTGAAACTGTAACGTTAAATATACCCAGTAGTTGTGGTAGGATAGGTACTAACTGAAGATATTGACTGAGTGGGAAAGTGTCAAACGAAAAGCAGTTTTATTTCGATGGGCAGAGTACTGATAAGAACTGGACTTGGAAGTGATTCTCCGGTAGGTAAGATTCGAATTTAAAGTAAAGGGGGTTACAGTGTGACGAAGAGTATTTAGTCAATCACTGAATCTCAGAGCAATTCTTAACTAGCTTTTCAGAGAAAATGGCTCAGAAGTTGGATAGGGATTTGAATAGAGGGTTTTGAGGTAGTCTGAGAGAAAGGTGAGCAGTTTGAAAAGTGCACGAGGATTTTGTTTATTTTCATGAAGTATTTAACAGGTATGAGCCTATTGGGAGGATTCTGAAAGTCTGGGAATGCATGAGTTGCAAGAAAATAAGAAAGAAAAGCTTGTTTCGTTCCAATACATCGTGTCCAAGCGAAACGAAGAAACTTTTCACATGCACTTGTTTTTATGGTCGTCTTGGAGCGTATTGGAGAAACAAAAGGCACGGGATATGCGAGATGAGGCAGAAAAAAAGCGGCCCAAGAGTGTCTCAGCAGTAGGAGAGTGAATGTGAAAAAGAGCGGAGGCTTAGTGTGAGGTCAGAAAAAGTGGAGACAGGAGGCTATCCTCGAGAAGTGAGGCGAGATCCCGAGAGATGGTCTTGGTATGACCGTGTGACATGAAAATTTAGGAGGTTGGTTTTAGAAGGTAGATTTAAACCGAATTGAATAATGAATTGATCAAAGATAGCATTTAAAGAGTCCGTGAGGTAGGGTTGGTTAACAGGATATTGAGAGTAGGAGATCACAACTGTTGCCGTTGGTGTAAGTAAGGGAAGTGACGAATTGAGAAATAGGAAAAGGTTTTAAGACTTAAAGCTGTCGTTTAGGTTAGGTGGCGTTTTGGGCAATTTTGAAGTCACCGAATACCACGAAGATGGCGAAAGAGTTTGAGAAAGCATGCTTAAGAAGTTCACACAGTTGTCAAAGATGAGATTTGATGGTTGACGAAGTGGTTGTGTAGATGTGTATGACTGAGCGAGTGTTTAGAGTAAGAGTAGCACAAACTACTTCGAAAGTATCTAGCGAAAGGTTCATTTCTTGCGAACAAATGAATGTCTATGCAAGAAATTTAAAAATGAAAAAAATAACTTGCACAGACAAGGAAGGTGCATTGATAAATGTAATTGAAAATTAATAATTACTCATGCAAAGCTTGATGTGAGGCAAATCCAGAATAAAAGCAGAAACACCTAGAAATTAAGATGGAAGACGCAAAGTAGAGGCACTTGCAATTAAAGAAAGTTCAAGGTTGAGTACAGCAGTAGCTGAAATAATAATTTCACAAACAATTAGGGAAAACTATTGACTAAGCTTAAAACCCGGGAAAAGTCAATGGGATTAAAACAATGCAAGCAAGCAAACAATTGATTAAGTCAGCAAACAAGGTATCAAGAAACACTAGGAAAAATATTACACACTTGAGAATCGAGAGTAAGCCTGGTTTTAAAAAACATTTATTATATGCAGTGCAGAGGTACCAAGCTGGCATGTCCTTCGCACAGCACGTTAATGGGAGATACGTGTCTTTGAAAACTCATGTTTATGTAGGGAAATTAGATCGCATGAACAAACATAATGTAGTAGCATAAGAATACAACCCGCATAGTGCCAGTGAACGTCGTAAGGTTAATAAAGGTGCTGGAAATCTTGAGTGTAATCGAAGACACCGTTGTGAATGACCCTCGGATTGATCTCATAAATGGGTAGAAATTGGTTTTGAATAGGTCGGGGCCTCCTCATTTCTGGACGATCTTTGTTACAAAACCTTTGCCTCTTTTTTTAAAGATGACGCTAGCCGCAAATCTGTTTTCATATAACGCAAACATGCATCCGAACAGATTACATCTGAAACACGCAAGCAAAAGAGTCACGGTGTTTGTTGCACATTGTAAAAGAATAAGGTACCCACGTGGTTTCGAGATCACCGCATAGAGCTCTAAAAGCAAGGTTGATCTACGGCGAGGATGTGGTCCACGACGTTCTATTGCACCCCAGCTGCATTTATTAGGGACATATTTTCCTCGTTTAGCAAGCTCTTTCAGACAGCCTCCTGCCCTCCGGCATAGATCAAGGCTCTTCGAACTTCCTAAGCGAAACTCTATCTCGGATCCGCGAAGGATTGCTGCCTTCCCCTATGGTTGCGCGATTCGTGGAGACTCTAGGCAGGCCATTTTAGCCAGTAGCGAAGCGTCTATATAATCCCCCAACTCGGTTCAGCGTATAGCACTTCAGCACTATCCCGCCTAATACCGCATAAGAGCAAAGGACACGCTTAATCGTCGGGATCGGAGACACCGGCGATATCGATTCGAGGACTAAGGCTAAATTGATATCCATAAACTCTGCCATAGTCAATCAGCGAGTATCTGACAAGAAACTCCATCTCCGAAGGCCAAACTAGGTGTGCTCCCTCATCCGCCCTGTGAGGTAACCCAGCTTCCCAAATCACAGTCATTTTCATCCGACTGACCCTTCCCTTCAACGAACACGTAAGCAGTTAGGATTGTTGACGCTCACAAATTATTCTATAATCTGGTCTACCCTAAACCGTTTATCATTTGTGAGAGCCACGAATTAAAATCATCTTTTAATGACCGACCTGAACCCGACCACTAATCCCATATTCATCCCTTCTGTGTCCAGTACCGACATTTAATTTCACATTGTACGATCATTTACTTTAGCCTCTGTATCTGTATACAATTCAATTTTATATGTGTTAGTTAAGATATATTTTTGTTATCGGATTTTTCCTGCAACCATAAATAAGTACCAGCTATCTGTTAATATTTGGAAAACTTACACTCTGAATTATTTGTTTTGAAAGGACCCTGCAATAATAAGCTAAACCATTCTCACTGAACTCTTAACTATTTCCCGTTCACAAACCGGCGAAGTCGACTCTCAAACTAGTTTCACCAACACACAAAAGAAATATATATATATATATATATATATATATATATATATATATATATATATATATATATATATATATATATATATATATATATATATATATATATATATATATATATATATATATATATATATATATATATATGTGATAGAACGGGTTGAGGCCGCGTTAATTTCAACCCCTATCACGTGTTATTTAAAACCACGATGTTTCCCACGTTCATCTTTGCTTTGAAGCTTGGCGCCTTATCGCAGCCACCTGAGTCAATGTTTAAACAAGGAGGTTTATCTTCCCTCGTTCGCGCCCATACGCCGACCTCGCCAGATTGAGTTAGGCTTATGGGCAGATAAGGCATTGTTCCCAGGCTCGGCTGTGCATTCCTTTGAAGATCTTACTCCATTGTCCCCCACCCTAAGGGAGTGTCTCGACTATTTAGATGGAAACTTTACCACTAAGATCAGATTGGAGATCCAGATTTTCGTCGCGAAACATCACCCCGATCCTCTCTCACTTTGTGCGCCAAGGGACCTCAACCTCGAGATTCACCATCACTTGTCCAGAAGGAGGACAATATCCCTTGAGTGCCAAGGTTCGAGCCTTCGTGTCGCCAAGTCAACAAGGCTTCCCCCTTGTTGTTCAGAAAGAGAACAACGTTAGAAACGCCATTGTTCGTTCGAGCCCGTTGACAAGAAACGGCTCTCATCCTTCCCCCGTTGTTCAGAAGAGAACAACGTACAACAGCCATTGTTCGTTTGAGCCCGTTCGCCAAGAAACGGGTCTCACATTTCCCCATTGTTGTTCAGAAGAGAACAACATTAGAACAGCCATTGTTCTTGGGCCCGTAGACAAGAGACGGTTCTCACCCCCCTTCCCTGTTGTTCAGAAGAGAACAACGTAGAACAGCCATTGATCTTCAAGCCGTTCGTCGAGAAACGGTTCTCATTCGTAAGACGCAACGTCAGGATCATTTTATCCTCCCTCCCCTTCGGCTGGAACTCGCCAGCGGACGGAAAATTCCCTCACGTTGCCTTCCACTGCACAACTAGTATAAAATTACGTAAGCCGAACGTTACCTTTGAGTATTTAACCCCTTTGTCAATTCTATCCTGTGCTTTAAATGGTTTAGCGAACCATCCCATCTCTTTAACTTTATATTTCTTTTACCTTTTTAAATCGTTTAATCCTCGGATTAGCCCGAGCCCCCAAGACCCTTTCCATTCCTTGTTTATGTCAATATTTTCCGTTTTGTGTATTGTTGATAGTTATTATTAATAAAACTCTATTTTATTAATGATTTCAATATTATTATTCTTGAACTCAGTTCCACTTCTTAAGCATATCGAAGATACATAATATCGGCCCGCCAGACATCCACGCACTATAAAGATAATTAAAGAAGTTCCCTCAACGAATAGTTATATATAGTATATCGTCAAGATTCCATTCTAAGACATATATATATATATATATATATACTATTTAAATTTGGTATCAAGTATGTAAGGTTTAACGCTATATCTTTGCAAACACTGGTCTCAGGCGAGTAAAGCATAGTGTTATTCGTTATAATAATAGAATAAAGTAGTTCCCTTTTTTTTAACGATTGCTATCCCCTTTTTTGAAACTTAAGAAGCTGGAGTAGCTCAAGGAAGTGGTATAATAATTTGTTTGTGTTTGTTTTTTTGTGATTTTAGTCAGTGGTTATTTAGATCGAGAAACTAAGTACGAATAGGTCAGTGCCCCTATTACGGTAGGCTAATCCTATAGAGGCATAATTCTGGTTGCAAGGAATTTTAGTTGGTTGACTATTGCGCCCCCAAGTGCAAAGATGACTCAGTTCGAAATCTTTAAAGCGCTAGGAGAGTCCTTGGGACTTTCCGGAAAAGAACTAATTGAGTAAGTTCAAGAGGAGCAAAGAGAAGAACGAGAAAGAGAAATACAACGAGAAGAACGAGAAAGAGAAATCCAACGAGAAGAAAGAGAAAGAGAAGAACGGATAAGACAAGCTGAGCTTCACCATCCAATTGAATTAGCTCGTGTTGAAGCAGAGATACAGTCCGCCTGTTCCTGTTCCGAAGTTCCCCCAACCTCTCACTAAAGCTCCCGAATTTCAAGGATGGAGAGGATTTCGGAGCATTTTTAGCCCACTTCGAAAAAATCCTCGAAATCAATAACATGGATCTGGAGGCTGAAGGTGTAGCCAGATTACTTCCCCTGTTAAATTGTAAATTGCGCGAAATTTTTATATCTTTACCATCTGAGTGTACAATTAACTACAGCACAAAAAAAAGCTGAGTTATTGGCCGCTCATAATATGACTCCCGATTTCTACCACCAAGAATTTCGAGGAGGTCGTATTAAACCCGGATAGACGTTCCGTCAATTCGGATACATTCTTCAGAGGAATTTTAAATTTTGGTTAGAATCCTCAAAGGTTGATCCGAACTACGAGTCTTTAACAGACTTCGTGTTGCGAGATCAATTTTTGGCGTTTCTCCCGACGGAGATCCGTGCGTTCGTCAAGGATCGTCGGTGCCAGACCTTTAAAGAATGTACCGAAGGAGCGGATGTCTACGCCGCAAGCCATAATTTATACCCAAAGGAGAATCAAACTTCTCACCAATCCCCCTACAAGGAAAGAAGGAAGGATTCGCGCCCCTTCACAGGGAAGCCGACGAAGTTTCCGAGCCCCGTAAAACCCCAAAACTTCTTTCCCCAAAACCAACAACGGGACTCCAAACCTCCCGTTAAGATTTCTCCTCCATCTCTCTTCATGAAGCGACCAATCATATGCTTCCCCCTGTCGTGTAGAAAACCACATGAGCTGGAATTGCCCCCAAAATTCCAGGCTTAAAAGCGGACCAGCCCACCAAGTTCATACGATTAATGCACTCCCTGCTCCCCCGGTAAAGCAGACCCAAGCAGAAACTTCTCCCCCTCCGTCAGGCCACCAGGTAAATTTTATTTTTGATAAAAGTTCATCGGGAACTTTGAAATTTGAGGAGGGCAGCGTGAACGGCTGCCGAGTATCGACTCTCGTTAGGGACACAGGATGTACGTGTTTCATCGTGTCCGACGAACTCCTCCCCCCAAGGGAATCTTAACCACGAAAAATTTGCGGTGGTACATGACTACCTTGGGCGGGCGAATAATTTCCCGTCGTTAGATGTTACCTGCAGTGTCAATATTATGATGGCTGGGCTGAAGTCATTTCAGCACCCATACAATTCTGTTCCGTACTTTTAGGACAGAGCCCCCACGTAAGTTCCAGCCCTGTGTCTCAGGCCGCCCTTCCTCTAGGCCGTGCTAAGAAAGAAGCCCAGGAGCCTGTCCCCATCAGAACCCCGATACCGTCCGATTTCTCGGAGACCCCTAACCAGGACTTTAGGACGGCACAAAAAGAGTGTGAATTACTAACATAATTAGGCGATAAGGCCCAAGACAAGGACACGGAGACTGTCCGTAGACCCCAAGAAAAAAAGAACCCTCAACGCGCCCATGGAGATACCTTCGTAGAACTGGACGAAACATCGGCGCTTGAAGAAGATTACCCCGCGGAGTCCCTTAATGTAATACAGATAGTGTGCACCCAACCTGATGCCGATTACCCTCCTCCTTCCCTACCAGGCGAGTCTTTGGAACCCTCTGACCTGGATATTGACGCGCAGCTGACACCACATCAAAGAGTCAGCTACAAGAACTTTTTGAATGGAGTCACCATTTAACCACCCTATTAGCTCTTTTTGAGCGACTGCGCGAAAATGGCCTCACCATTGGCCCGCGCAAATGCCATTTTGCCCACGAAACCATAAAATATTTGGGTTTCAAAAATGGACAAAGCAAGTTAGGTCGTGAAGAGAACAAGATTAAGGCAATCGCCGAAATGCCCCTCCCGATTACAAAGAAGCAATTAAGATCGTTTCTAGGATCAGCTTCTCACTATCAGCGATTTGTTTCGAATTTTGTTGCAATTTCGGCCCGCCTCAGCCCCCTTCAAAAAAAATAATTCCTCCGATCGTTTACTTTGGAATGATGTTGTTATTTCCCATTTTAATCAACTCAAGAGTAAGCTCATTTCTGCCCCCATTTTGAAGTTGCCCAACCCGGAAAAATCCTTTGGGATTGAGACCGACGCGTCCAACGAGGGCATTGGAGGTGTACTCCTTCAATACGAGGATGACGGAACGAGTCATCCAGTTGCATATGCTAGTCGCCAATTATTACCAAGCAAAAAGAGATATGACACTATAGAAAAGGAAGCTCTATCAATTATCTGGGTTATAGACAAATTCAAAAGGTACTTGATAGGAAAAGAATTTCAGATAGAACCTGACCACCGTCCGTTAGCCTATATTAGGAATGTGCGACACTCCAACGGCCGAATCATGCGCTGGAGTTTACTCTTGCAAGAGTATCAATTTAAAATAAATTATATAAAAGGTTCCGATAACCAGGTCGCTGATGCACTCAGTAGGAATGCGTTACCGAATAGCGTATAGTAATTGTATTCATAGGATTAGTATCTCCATGTAGGTATATACCGTCTTGTACGACTTAAATTAAGATTCTCTTGTAATATAATTATTTAATGTATATGTCTGAATTTTGTAACGCTCAATGTCTATTTTTTTTTTAATGTATATTATTTGTACCCATTAAATTACGTATAAAATATTTTGTCCCATATGTACTAATTTTATATCATTTCATTGTTCCATGCCCTTTTTTTTTTATTAAGTTGTATTCAAGGTTATTTTTCCTTATAATCAAAAGATCAAAATAATCATATGTATTGAGGTAATACTAGTTAGGTGCAAAAAGGTACGGTTGGCACATGAAAACGAGTTCCCCACAACGGAGCTCTATCGTTGTCCCTTCTCTCTTTTTTTTGAAGTGACAACTTCGCCCGGAATGGAGGGGTGTGATAGAATGGGTTGAAGCCGCGTTAATTTCACCCTCTCTCACGTGTTATTTAAAATCACGATGCTTTCCACGTGCATCTTCGCTTTGAAGCTTGGCGCCTTATCGCAGCCACCTGAGTAAATGTTTAAACAAGGAGGTTTATCTTGCCCCGTTCGCCCCCATACGCCGACCTCGCCAGATTGAGTTAGGCTTATGGGCAGATAAGGCATTGTTTCCAGGCTAGGCTGTCCATTCCTTCGAAGCTCCCACTCCATTGTCCCCCACGCCAAGGGAGTGTCTCGACTATTTAGATGTAAACTTTACCACTAAGATCAGATTGGAGATCCAGATTTCGTAGCGAAACATCACCCCGACCCTCTCTCACTTTGTGCGCCAAGGGACCTCGACCTCGAGATTCACCATCACTTGTCCAGAAGGAGGACAATATCCCTTGAGTGCCAAGGTTCGAGCCTTTGTGATGCCAAGTCCACAAGGCTTCCCCCTTATTGTTCAGAAAGAGAACAACGTTAGAATAGCCATTGTTCGTTCGAGCCCGTTGACAAGAAACGGTTCTCACCCTTCCCCCGTTGTCTAGAAGAGAACAACGTAGAACAGCCATTGTTCGTTTGAGCCCGTTTGCCAAGAAACGGTTCTCACACTTCGGCCTTGTTGTTCAGAAGAGAACAACATTAGAACAGCGATTGTTCTTGAGCCCGTAGACAAGAGACGGTTCTCACCCCCCCTGTTATTCAGAAGAGAACAACGTAGAACAGCCATTGTTCTTCAAGCCGTTCGTCGAGAAACGGTTCTCATTCGTAAGACGCAACGTCAGGATCATTTTATCCTCCCTCCCCTTCGGCTGGAACTCGCCAGCGAACCGAAAATTCCTTTACATCGCCTTCCACTGCACAACTAGTATAAAATTACGTAAGCCGAACGTTACCTTTGAGTATTTAACCCTTTTGTCAATTCTATCCTGTGCTTTAAATGGTTTAGCGAACCATCCCATCTCTTTAACTTTATATTTGTTTTACCTTTTTAAATCGATTAATCCTCGGATTAGCCCGAACCCCCAAGACCCTTTCCATTCTCTGTTTATGTCAATATTTTCCGTTTTGTGTATTGTTGATAGTTATTATTAATAAAACTCTATTTTATTAATGATAGCAGTATTATTATCCTTAAGCTCAGTTCAACTTCTTAAGCATATCGAAGATACATAATATCGGCCCGCCAGACATCCACGCACTCTAAAGATAATTAAAGAAGTTCCCTCAACGAATAGTTATATATAGTATATCGTCGAGAGTCCATTCTACGACAATATATATATATATATATATATATATATATATAGTCCGGCCATTCCATGGCAAGGTTTGTGATTTTGTATATTAGGTTTTTGCCAATTTTTTATTCAATGAATCGTGTAAAATTTAGGTTTAACAGTTTTTTATGATCATTAGATTCATAAATCAAAGCGCCCCTACCTTAATAGATTTTAGCAATTATATACTCGCTAACTAATTTAAATATTTAAAATCCTTCCCTAGTCTCTTTATTGTAAATTTAAGCCCCATTTCTAAATATTTCCTTTAACTCTAAATTTGCAATTCAAAGCTAATAGTAGCTAGTAAAGTTTTATATGTACATGTAGCAGTGTGCTCTTTTAACATTGCAAAATATTTTGTGCGTTTTTGTGTATTTTAGGCCTAAGAACATGACCGTATTGTGGTCAAAACGTCGCCGGTAAATACAAAGGATATATATATATATATATATTATATATATATATATATATATATATATATATATATATATATATATATATATATATATATATATATATATATATATGGAGCTGGGCCGTGAAACCTTCATTAAATTTTGAGGATAAATAATCCCGGAGCCACGAGAAACGGATGCAGCATTTTTTAATTTTTTACAACGTTTCAAAAACTACAAGACATTAATGTCTTGTTGGCTTTTTTAAGTTTTCTTCATATGTATTAACTTTGTAAACTTATTCTAGCCTGAAGATGAAAACCTGTAGTTTTCGAAACGTTGTGAAATATTAAAACATGCTGCATCCATTTCTCGTGGCTCTGGGATTTATCCTTATTATTATATATACATATATATATATATATATATATATATATATATATATAAATCATTATAAAATCTGGTGACTAAGTGTGTTGGGGTCTTTAAAAGGTTCTTAGAGAGATCTTTAAAAAGCAACCCTTTAACTTTGCATTCACTTAAATCCCGACGGCTTAGCAGATTCTGAGCACTCCTTATCTCACAAAGGCTCCATTTTTTTCAATTTGGGTTTATTTGTGTATTTTATTAGTGTATGCATTTAGTTAGCAAAGCTTCCGCAATAAAACAAGCGTATTCCTCCTTGTGTGAATACTTTGTGACTCAAGCCCCTTCTCCGTCCCCTGCGGATGCTCCATTAAATCCTTTCTTTCGGTTAAATTACACCCCATGTTCCGAAATTTGAGGTTGTTTGAGAGATTTCAGCTTCAAGGGAAATCCCTTGGTTTAAGTGGCAAAGACTTAGTCGCTCTTATACAAGAAGAAGAGAGAAATGATGGAGCTCATAGAAGACAACAAGAAGAACAAGTAAGAGCTGAACAAATACATTAGAGAGCGCGAAGAAGGTGAGAGAAATCGCCAATATGAATTGGAGTTAAATTGCAATGAACTCAAAGCCCTTTCAGTTAATCTCCATGCAGATGCCCTTCAATCTCCTTCCATTAAACTCCACACTTTCAAAGAAAGACAGGACTTTTTAACTTTTCTCCCTAACTTTGAGAAAACTTTGAAGTTAATCATTGGGATATCGAGACAGACGGTGTAGTCAAACTTCTTCTGCTTCTTAGTTCCCAGCTCCGAAAGTTTTGTGTTTCCCTTCTCTCGGAAGCCACGGTGGATTACTTGACCCACAAATTCGAACTTCTCGCGGCCTATAATATGAAGAATTATTTCTACCGTGCCAAATTTCGTCACGCCCGCATCCAACCGAATATGACCTTCCATCCTTTTATGTATACTCTTTCCCGACACTTCCATTTCTGGATAGACGCATCGATAGGATCCCACGATTTTGATTATCTTGTAGACTTTATTCTAAGTCATCAGGTGCTGGCATCACTACCACTAGAGATTCAAAACCCCAGCTCCAATCTCAGTCTCCCAGTGTCCCAGGGCACCAAGATAATTTCATCTTCTAATATTCTAATAGAACACTCCAGGAGGTTTGAACTTTAATAACGGAACGGGTAATCGGTGCCGAGTCTCCACCCTCGTTCGCGATACAGGGTGTACCTGTATTGTGGTATCTAATGAACTTCTTCGCCCTGTGGTCCCTGACCACAAAAAGTTTGCGGTTTTCCATGACTATCTGGGACGCGCAAACCGCTTTCCTATTATAAACTGTTACCTGGAGTGCCGATAATCCTGAAGATTGGTTAAAGTCGTGTCCGTCCCTATCAAATTTTGCTCTATTTAGGTAGGAAAGTGGCCCCAAGTCGGCATCTAACCCGGTGGCCCAACCCGTTATCACGAGAACCCAGACAAAGAATCATTCTCAGACGCCCGCTACACTTGGAAACGACTAACTTAAGCCCTAAGAAGAAAAGATCCAGGCGATATTTCATATGCCCCTCCCGGGTACAAAGAAACAGCTTCATTCTTTCATGAGGTCTGCCTCATTTTATAATAGATTTGTCCCCAATTTCACGTCTTTGACCGCCCCGATGTGTGAACTGCTCAAGAAGAAGTCCCAAAATCGCCTCGTCTGGAATTCGGGGGCTATTGCTCATTTTTATCAGATAAAGGGAAAATTAGCATCCGTCCACATTCTTAGGTTGCCTGACCCGAGTACGTCCTTCGGGATGTTGACGGATGCTAGCAAAGAGGGCATCGGTTGTGTCCTTCTGCAGTACCGAGAAGATGGTGAGAGTCACCCGGTGGCCTACGCGAGTCGCAAGTTACTCCCACGTGCGAGGAATTTTGCACTGATAGAAAACGAAGCTTTAACCATCATTTGTAGCGTTTCAAAGCTCAAAATGTACCTGGTAGACCGAGAATCAGTTTAAAAAGACCGATCACCGCCCACTGACATACTTCCGTAACATTAAACATCATAATGGCCGAGTAATGAGATGAAGCCTATAATTGCAGGAACTTCCGTATCGGATCGATTATATGAAAGGGTCGAAAATTGTATCGCTAATACCCTTAGCCGTAATCCTTTGGGCGACGACCCCTACTAAATTTTAATTATAATTGCTCCATGGCCATTTGTCTAATTTGTATATAATGTAACCGCCAGCAATGTATAAGTTAAAGGACAATTGTTTCTTTGTAAATGTATTTACTTTGTATGTGAGGCATACGTCTAGGACGCACAGCGTCCTTGTATGTATAAAATTATTATTTAGAATTCTGGTCCAGCACGACTATATGTATATATGTACCACCGTAATCGTCCCTGTCACGTGTGTATGATGTATCTTTGAATATCCATTTAATTTTTTTCTTTGCTTTGTATAGTTTGGTGTATAAATACACTTTACATTATAATTAATTACGTTCTCTCTTAATTCGCTTATGGTCGGCGTAAACCTGTAATAATTGATTTCCTTTCCCATTCATACGTACATGCAGCCGGTTGAAATTAGCTTGTCCACCTACGCGAAGTCAGATCAGGAATTCCCTCCTCTTATTCTCCTCTCCCACCGCTTGACCATTCACGTGGAAGACTCCGATTCCCCCAAGTCATCGGTCTTAGGGGATGTCCCTTTTCTCCCCCAACTCCGAAAGTGCCATTATCCAGACTAGGAGGAGGTGTAGAAGAATAATTTCTAATGGCAACCGCGTGACTTTCTGTAAACACGTGGTTTCGAGATCACCACATGGAGCATGGGCAGTAAGGCTGATCTATGGCGAGGATGTGGTCCACGCCGTTTAATTGAACCCCAGCTGCATTTACTTAGGGACACATTTTCCGTGTCTCACATGCCCTTTCAGCCAGCCTCTGGCCATCCGGCGTAGATCGAACTTTATATCGGTTCCCTAAAGGAGTCGTTGCCTTCGCAAAAATCGTGCGAGTCGTGGAGATTCTCTCCAGACAATCCAAGCCACCGGCGAAACGCCTATATTATCCCCAATCTGGGTTCAGCATAGAGAATTTCAGCATTATCTCGCCTAACACCGCGTACGAGCAAAGGACACGCTTATCCATTGCGATCGAAGATACCGGCGATTTCGATTCGACACGAAGGCTAAATTGACATCTGTAAAATCTGCCATAGTCAATCGGCGAGTATCTGACGGGAGATTATATCTCCGATGACCAAACTACATGTGCCCTCTCATCAGCTCCGTGAGGTAACTCAGCTTCCCCATCGCATTCATCGTATTCCGATTGGCTCTTCGCTTCAACGAACTGGTAAGCAGTTGCGATCGTTGACCCCTACAGATTATTTTCTAATATGGTCTACCCAAACCGTCCCATCCTTTGTGTTAGCCTCGAATCAAAATCCCCTTTGATCACCGACGTAAACCCTACCACCAATCTCATATTTATCTTTGTGTTTTCCCTGCCGACATTGAATTTCGCATGTACGATCATTCCTTTTAAACTCTGTATCTGTATATAATTCATTTCTATTTATTTTTAGTAAAGGTTCATTTTTAATATCGTCTTCTTCTTGCAACCCTAACAAGTATAAGCTACCTGTTAATCCTTGGCCTACTTGCACTCTTAATTATTTGTTTTAAAAGCCCCCTTTATTAAAAGGTAAATCATTCTCACTGAAGTCTTAACTATTACTTATTCACGATCCGGCTAGGTCGACTCTCAAACCAACTTCGGCCAAACCCCCAAAAGTCATATATAGAAAGAGAGTCCGGCCATTCCACGACACACATCCTTGTTTTCCCTGAACTGTTCGCATGTGCAATTCCCTCAATCCATTTTAATTTCTCACTGACCTGGTTAAAAAATCTGTGCAATTGACGCCACTTCACTGTAAAATAGAAATGGTAGCGGGAGTTTTAATAGAGATAATCATTGTTAAATGCAACATCAATTATTTATTTTCTTCTCTATTTACTAAAGACATATCTGCAAAACTTTTCCAAATTGTGTCACTATTTTTCGTTATTTAATAAAACGTTTACTAGACTGAAAAAGATATTATTCAAAGTTAGTCCATTAACTGCATTATACCCCCCAGTAAAACTTCTAAAACAAATACTTCAGACCATCAATCAAATTTAGCTATGCCGTGCTAGAGTTTTTGTGTCCTAAATATTTTTTACCATTATTTTAGAGTCTTAGCCCAAAATTTGAGTGCACTATATTTTGTTGTTTAAAGAAAATTTATTTAACTATTTAAACCTCGCATTCGTCTTTATTATATTTTGATCATAATTTAAAGGTTAAATATAGAATAATATATAGCCAAAACCCATTTTATTAATAACTACTCAATTTATGCACGCAGTCAATATTGCTATTTATTTCCCTTGTCCCTCAGGAATGTTTTAATTTGTTTTGGTATGCTGGAAACAAAGTTTTTGCTGATATCTTGACTGAAGTTTCTCAACTTTGATTCAAAAAGTACATGCAACGGCTCCTGTTTATCACCCGCCAGTTTAATTATCACCCACAATTTCTGTATTGGATTCAAATTGGGCGAATTCCCGGGCCAAGATACCAAAGGTTCGTTTTTTTTCAGCAAGAACTTTGTTATTGCATTTGCTTTGTGAAAAGGAGAGGCTTCAAGTTAAAAAGTATAGCAATCGTTCCTAAATTGGTCTTGAACTGTTGAGAAAAAATATTATTGATGCAGCTACTGTTACCAATTTGAGTTCAAGGCAGTGTTCTTGGGCAAAATAGTTAGTGCTTCAGTTCTTTAAGATCAGAATCAGCCACAAGTATTGAGTGTGTTCGGGTGCTTCACTGTAGGTACGATACATATTTCATAAAAGCGCTTCTCTTTTCTCCTCCTAAAGGAGATCTTTCCTAATTCGAAAAATTCGTACTGTGTTGGGATTCGAACCAAGCACACTGAGGCAGCGAGCAACCGATTTGATCTCAATTAAAGCGTGGCCTTTTATCCAGTCCCATTTTGTTTATCCCTTTCATGAAGTATACTGGATCTTTTTCATCATTATATCGCATTCTATCGCGCTCACGAGAGCTATATGTACATCAAAAAAACAAAATATGTATTTTTCCCAAAATTTTGCTCCTGACTGTATGTAATGAACAAATGTGTGTACTTCTGAGTCGTGGTGAGAATTCTATTGCCCTAATCCTGAAACCTTGCCTATATCCTTTAAGTGACGACTCCCAGTGGATGGAATTGAATGGAGTTTTTCCTCCAAACTTTTGGAAACCTATGGTCGGATTTTGTTGCATTGGGAATTCTGGAAACTGTCGATACAATTTTATTGTCGCAAAAGGATGGAGTTCACCTTGAGACAGTTTGCCGAGCGACAAAAATATGGAAATGTAATAAAAACGAAAACTAACGAGAAGATTTATGACGGAAGGTTTGTAAGGAAAATACTGCAAAGAAGGTGGTGAAGAAGGAAGAAGTGAAAGGTATCGAAGAGAAACTGATCGTCGCACAGACATTGAGGTCGGGTGGGCATGCATCTGCGTTTGGAGTATATTATATTGAAATTAAATAAGCTCAAGTTCATTCTTATAAACATCTTCGCTCTTGGTGCGAACCTGAACCTGCAATTTCTTTCTGCCTCATGTTTCAGTAATGATGATGATGAAGACGGCCCAGCAAGGGGGTGTCAAATTTCACATTGATTTAACATGCTGACGATGATAACTGGATGATTGCGTGCCCTCACATCCTCAAAAAATTCGAAAGCGTAGCATTACGGACTAAACGGCAGCGAGAGGAATAGCGGGTTTCTTCCACAAATTTTCACGTCCCCCATTTCACCAATTTCTTTAGCAACTTTCTGGTGCAGATTCCCTCGTTGGTTTTTTACGGTTTAAATAATAGAAAGCCAAAACTTTAGTATAATTTTTTCATCACCCTTTCACTATTTGTTTTCTTTCAATAATTTCGCCTTTTGTTATCCTCCATCTTATTGTTTCTATTCATAGTGAAAATGTCGTCGTTAGTTAAACCACTTTCTTTTCGTCGTAGCTTTGAAATAATGGAAAGATACTTACTGCTTAAATATTTATCTACCTTGGGGACCCCTAATGTTCTTTAATCCTAAGTTACACTTATAACGCCGATAATTTATAGGCAATTATAAGAAATGCCCATATGTACAGTAGCTTCATGTGTCAGCCTGGCTGGCCTATATACCCAACGTTTTCAACCATCGCCAAAATTCACCCGTTTTGGCGGAGATTGAATGGCTGGTTTGGCATACGAAAATAAAAGAAATATTTTTTTTTCTCAAAAATTAAATAAATAGAATCGAACCAGTCGCGTGCAAGACTCTACATCTAGTCACGATATTAATCGAAAATCAAGGACAAATGCATATGATTGACCTCAATAAACAGCGCAATTGCACTCAATTACATCTTTGATATTGAGGAAGCCCGCAATCACCCGAAAGGCCGCCCTTTCAGTTGGGAGTGCTTGGGGGAAAAAAAAAAGAGTTTAATAGTCTGAAATGCATCCCCTTGCCATGGACGAAGAAGGAATCTGAATTGTCACTAATCGAAAAAGAAGTGACCTCTTCATTGGCAGCCCGGCAGGGTGAGGGGATGACGAAAAGGGAGAATCATTTACCAATTGCGATTCTTCGCGCAATTCATGATGCGCAAAAGTGTGTTGCGTAAGGCTCGACAGACCTTCCTCAGCATCTTTGGAGCTCTTGTTTTTAAGTCGGATAAACCCTATCTCGCACTCAGGTGGAAGTACTTTTCTACGCTTAATGGAAGGAAAAACTTTTTAACGGTTTTATTTGAGTGTGCGTAACCGTGTACTTTTTAAGTTGCATGAGAGAGTTTTGCCTTAAGCTCAACCATTTATAATTTGTGCAGATGGTTACATAGTTACAAGAAACAAGCACGGATTACTTAGTCCTTGCTGGTTTCAAATCTGAGCATGTAGTGTCTATTTACCTTGAACTTCCGTAATGTTATTCTAAATGTAATGGTGTTGCCAATTATGGTCGCCCCCGCGAACCTCGTGTGCCTTAAACATTATGGGAGATTGTATTCTGTCTATTGCTTAGATATTTATCAACATCTTCCAACATCTCTCTCAGCCAGAAATTAATCAATATTAGGTTTTAAGATAACAGATTCAGGATTTACTGTAACAGTGGAATGAATCAATATTTATATAGGGTATATTTATATAGGCCAGCCTTTCCCTGGTACACGTGTAGGGGAGTGTTCTATCAAATGGAATTTCGCCCCAAATCAAATATGGCAGAAAGCGATCTAAAGCTGTTGCGGCTTTAAGTGATAGGTCTATAGGACCAATTGTGGTGCAATAGCAACAAGTTTAAGTTCCTTTCGGTCGTCTCCCATTACATTTGATATGGAGTGCGGAGGGCTGCCTTGATGCTTGTCATATAGGCGATGTGAGTTTAAGCAAAACGCACTCCTCGTCCTTTTTTCCTTATGTGTTATTTGGCGCCCTCATCTGCTCGCTCATTCCCTGCAATTACCACAATTCCAGAAACCCAGCAAAACATAAGCTTGCCCTTAGTATGTGCGTATGCTATGTACGTATCCTGAAACGTACACACGCACATGAACTCGCACTCAAGGCTCCTCCTCTCCTGCCTTCTAGCAGCCTTGTTGACATGCAAAGGCCCTCCCCATCCTTCCAATACTTTGGTCAGTGACCTTTTTTCGAAGGGTTTTAGAGTCTACACCCACACACACTGGACTCGCATTCAAGTCTTCCCCCCTCCTTCTTCGTAGCATTAGTCACTATTAGTCTTGGTAAAATGGGGGTGCCTTCCCCCCCCCCCCCACATCCTCACAATACTTTGATCAGTAAACTTTTTTCGAAGGATTTAGACTTTCTAAGGCATGGACTCGCATCGATATTGTTTACTTGGTTGTTTATCCATCCTCTGTTTTGATTTTCAGGGCACGAGATTTAATGAAGCAAATAGAGAGTTATCTTTGATTGGTCCAAATGTTTTCCAATTTATAAATAAGGAGACAAATATTGCTTCTTTTTTCTCTAAGAGGTCAAAATGAATAAAAGAGATAGCTATCTTTTGTTAAAACTCAAGCGTCTATCAAACCTTCTTTTCCAACCTCGATCCTGCTTCATCATCCGACTTGAATAAACATATTTGTTTTTTTCTAATACAGGTCACAATAAGGTAAGGAGAGCACTATCTTTTGTTTAAACTGGATCATCGACCAATCTTACTTTTCAAACCCATACCCCATTCGCCTCCCGCCATTTGTAGAGATATAAAAGGGCATTCTAAATCTTCCTCATTTAATTATCACAGCTTGTTGGGAAGAAGCATTTTCCCTTGTACGATATTTTAATTTTTTTTTAACTAAGTGTAAGAAAATGAAAGACCTGACAGTAGATAAGTAGAAATATTATGGGGAGATTTGTGATTTTCTTTTCTTTTGTTAAATGGGTTTTTAAAAAGTCTAGCTTGATATAATGATTTATTTTACTTATAAACAGAAATATGCGTATATTTTCTCCAAATTAATATATTGAAAATAAATATTTAATTTAAACTACCCAGGTTACATAATATATATATATATA
This sequence comes from Ceratothoa steindachneri, assembly GCA_963969495.1. NCBI lineage: Eukaryota > Metazoa > Arthropoda > Malacostraca > Isopoda > Cymothoidae > Ceratothoa > Ceratothoa steindachneri. The sequence goes on along the minus strand of OZ018317.1, from coordinate 51,984,859 downwards.
TATATATATATATATATATATATATATATATATATATATATATATTTATATATATATACAATTTGTCAATACGATACACAATTAATTTTATTGAGTGAACAGGATCATTTTTTTTTCTTTCCATTCTATTAAAACTATTCTTTACATGATTTCTTCATTTCTTTGATCATTATATAAATCAAATTGATCAATAAGAGATGGATATGATATACCGTTTGTCATCTGCTGAATGAAATAGAAACAAAACAAGCCACATGAGTTTGAAAAGTAATTTTGAACTCTGAATGGATTGACGATAATAATTTTATTCATTTTTACGAGGTTTCACGAATATAAACATCATTCTGGAGCCATAGAGATAGGCTGTCGAAATAATACAAAAATTTTTGTTAACAAACAAGGCGATCCAATGTGAACCAGGCCTATCTTGCTGTCCAGATTAATTATATTAGCTGCTGGCAGTTTTAAAAGTAAACATATACCAGTGTCTCTCACAAAACATCCATGAAAAACTCGTTTTGTATTTTATCTCGATACAATAGTTCTTCTCTTTCTACTGCATCCATCTTTTAAGAATAAACTAATACTTCCTAGACTTATGTATCTTAATAACAGACTGAAATTCTGCATATATAACAAGGGAGACCGGTTCTATTAATCGAAATTTAAACTGTAACTGTACTGAAAATGTTACCTGTTGTATAGGATTGGAGCATTCTACAAGACAAGTAGTACTCTTGTCCTGATTTAGGTTAATACAATAAATATTTTTACTTTTTATAAATTGTTCATACGTAAGTCCAATACTCTGCCCACCTCCAATAAACTCTACTGTTATATAACTAGTAAAAAGCCCTTGACGCAACTGGATCTGTATCGTCCGAATAGTCTAATTCAAATGGTCTTTCAACTTCATTCCCGTTTATATAGATAGTGATGCGATTCATATTATAAGGTTTAAATTCCAACGGTCCTGCATCAAAACTACCAGAAAAGGCAGAATAATCAATTATTCCTATAACCATGCGTGTAGATATTCGCCCGATGAAAATATTATCCACACTCACAATTGTAAAATTTCGCATGCGAACTTGTGTGATAGGGTACCTTGCGTTTGATTTAAGCAACCTATTTTCCATCGATAGATAGGCTGATGCTGAAAGACGGACTTTTCTAATGTAATGGAAACTCTAAAATTCGATTTTAGCTTCTAAGCCGGTCTGGTTTTTAAATAGTGTAAATGAATGTGGTGCTCTGGATAACTTTATCTTTATTGAGACTCCATTAATTAACAGCTTATGTTTTGAGAAGAAATCCGCGTGTAGTTTTCCATATACATCAATTAGTTTTTTCTGAGATCTGCTATATTTCTTTTCCTTACTTCCTTAACTAAAGTAATATCCTGCCTTGGAAAGAAAAATAGAGTTTTGTTCTTCAGTATAGTTCAACAGGGTCTCTAAATATGTACGATAGGGATAATTATTTCCTTTCGAATTTACAAATGTTTCAATTAAATAAATATCAATATTGCTGAAGAAAGTGTGAAAAATATTATTTTTAGGAAAAACATTCTGCCCATCTAGAAGTGGACTTCCGTTTGACTTCACAATTGTTGCTTTAATATAAAGATAAACCTCACTACGGTCGACATAATACTGCTGAACACCAGATACATGATATTCAACCAGTTTGAGGTCGAAAGAGATATTGCTGAGGGAAAAGTAAGACTAATAATTGCTTTCAACGATGGAAGTTTGGGTTGGTGGACCAGTAAACAAATCGAGTTCTGTCTTTGAACACAAACCACCATTTGGATGAAGAGCATTTATTTTGCACGTGTAAGATTTACATCCATTGATATCTCTATGAGAACATCTATGAAATGTTTGATGGTTTATATTATGAGAATAAAACATCCTCAGCTTCATCATCATCATCTATTTTCAACTTTCTTCTATTCTTCAGTTTCTGATTCATTCATTTTTGCTTATTTATTACACCTCTTTATTCTGATTTCCTCTCATTATCCCTCTTAGATTTAAATTTTCTTTTAATATACTGTCTAGTATCTTTAGTAATATTATTTCATACACTTCTCAGCTCGTCTCTCAGAGCTGCATTTCTGAATAGGGAAGAGAATAGGGATCCAAGACCATGTCCCATTTGGGCTCTTAAACCTTTAAACACGGGTGGTCCATTCAACATTAATTATTATTTAATGTTTACTCTTAATGTGTAGTTTTATCATCAAATAACTAAAAAAGAATGGAAATTTTCCACCTTCAACCGTTCTTATATAAATATAAATTGATCTCAAGTCTCCAGTGTTTAGATTCAGATATTGTGGATTATCAAAAGTTACACTGAATGAACCATCATTGAAAAGAAGATGAATAATTCTCATCAGCCTCGACTGTGTCCGGCCTACTAACTGATAGTCTACAAGGTTAGAGTTAATGTAACATGATTTTGGATGAGATATAAAAGCAGTAAAATCTAAATTGAACTCTATACAATGATTTAATTTTGGGATATGATTTCTGATAGATCTTTTCATTATAGTGGGAAATTCTTTTGACAGATGAATTAATAGATTTTATTTTATTTTCACACTGAACAATGAATCTGAAGTAAGCATTAACATATATTCAGTAAGCATTTTTTGTTGCTTTCTCTCAGATTGATTGAAACATTAAATGTTGAGATGATAATTTCTGTTTAATTTTCTGATTCATTTTCTCTATGAGTGCTTTTTCATTTGTGTAATATAAAGTGTCTATCCATATCTCATCATAAGCATAGTCAATTTCTTTTATTTTTGTAACATTTCCTATTACCAATATAGTATTTGATGCATAGTGGTTTACTTCAGCGATTTTCTGATAGACTGGGAATGCGTATGTAGACTTATTAACATTATAGATATTCCCTGTAAATTGAAACTCACAAAGACCTACTTCATACTGCCAATGGTTTGTTATTATGGATTTTTGCAACTCGTTTCTCTAGTCAGACATGGTATTTTGAGGGTAAACTTTCAGGGAGGACGAAGAAGGAAGGGTCATATAAAAACTCTCTAGCTCCATCTTCACAACTGATATAAAACCTTCCACATATTTCACCTTTATATAATTTTAGGAATATATTCTCTCAAGATTTTATAAGGATATCACATGCCTTGATATATGAGTTCAACGATTCTGGGTACCTTCGCGATTTTACTGAATATAGCTTGTGATTTCCATGCCCTTTCGCTTTAACTATCCTCTCCACTACATACGAGTATTACATACTTATGGGAGTGAAATTTTACTTTTTATAGTTTTTCTTCATAAACTCAACCTTCAATATGTTCTCCATTTAAATCTTCAATATAATACAAGGTTAATACATTTGAAATTTCCTGGAAACGCATGAGATTCGTAAATAATCACCGATCTTATATAGAAACCTCTTCTTTTTACTTTCAGCTCTCTGCCTTGGTATGGCCACATCGTGTATAACTTTGAGCGGTGTGTTCCAATCATTCTCTGTCTAAAATTATTATAAGCCTTGGCAAAATCATCTGATACGTCGATGTATTTCCAGGTATTATTAAAAGTAAAGTATCTGAAAAGTCTTTCTTTTATTATTCTTTATACACGCTCTACAAAAGTAGCTTTGTTTAGAGAGTGAACATGATAAATGCCGATATTTAATTGTCTTAATAAACGTTTTATCTTATCTCATTTAAACTCTCCTCCACCATCAGAACATATATAACCTGAATTTCATCCGGATTCTTCCATGAGATTTCTTAGAGCATTTAACACTACTTGTTCCGTCTTCTGCTTTAAAGGAGTTAACCAGAGATATCTAGAATATACGTCAAGTACAAAGAGTATGTATCGTACACCATAATTCAAACTTTAATATTTGGACATCATGGATAAATCTAGTTGCCTGATCTCGTTAGGGCCTTGCGTTTTTACGTGTTTGGTCTTAAATGTTTTTCGAACGAGGTTATGTAATGTATAGCTCTCCAACCCGAGAGAAAGCTTTCCGCATCAGATCTCTTGGCGATCCTTTTTACAGATTGGTGTAGTCTATTTACTCCACCAAAAGATGTTGGTAGAATTGGGGATGCATATAAGCGTAAGAATCGACGTTTCATTCTAACTGAATATCTGACGAGCTTAGACTCTTATATAACTATTCAATGAAAAGATATCTTATCTTAAAATCCAATTTGATTTTACATCTAGATTAAAATACATAATTTCAATTTGAATTTCCTGGAAGTTCGCAACCTTATTACTTTAAAAACAAATACTGATTCTCTGAATCAAAATCGGGAAATCGGGATTCGATATGTAATAGGTTAAAATGATCAATGTTTTTTTTAATCCCACTTTATATTTTTTTAAATTAATATCAGGTTTTTTATATGCTCCATATTTTAATCAACATATTTTTTAAAGAATTGTGCTCTGATAAAATATTATTTCTATCTTTGGTAAACTTAAACTTTCTTCTTGCAAGTCTTGATGACACAAGTTGATGACACTCCACCCTCTGGACTTTCATGTTAAAACTGGTTGATAAATAGATATTTTATTAAAATTTTATTACGCGTAATGGTGACGTAGTCGCAAAGATCCCTGAGGTTAAATTCTTTCACAAGTTCGATACTATTCCTCCTTTTGTTGAGAAAACAATGGAACTCATCAAACGAGATATTTTTTTATATATTCAACTTTTTAATGGTGTGTTTAAGTTTTTGCCATTCATTAAGTCCATCGTTGGATGTAAAATAACAGACATCAACCGCATTCTGTAAGCATTTCATTTAAAAAAAACGTTGATGAAACTTGTCTTCAAGTTTTAGAAAACTGTTGACTTCATACTCATTGTACAGCGCTTTTTCAAATCGTGTACGAATGAACTCTTCATCCCTTTTCCAGTAAATACAAAATTGGATACTTCGAAATAGACTGGTAGGGTTAACCTCCGCCACACACTTTAACTCCTTTACACATGTAGTCCTTCACCAAACGATCAACATAGCAGAAACTTTTCTCTTTTAACCGGTGTATTGCAGTAAACACAAGCCAAAACTCATCCTTACTAAGGAATAGTTTAATGTTATAGCTGGTTATTCCATATATATTTTTAAAGATCCTTCTAAAATAACCTAATTTTGTTCTAGTAAACCTCAAAAGGGTGAATATATTAATTTGATATTCTTGTTGTATAATTTTTACACCTGGAATCGAGAAATAGCTCCTTACGCGTGAGTATTTGTGTGAATTTGGACACATAGTGAGACAAAAGACATAAAGATATGGTTTCTCTGACGCGGATTAAATTTTCAAGGTTGTTATTATATAAACATAACAGTAAAATTGCCACTTAGCCTTTTATAATTATTAGGGTGGACCGTCTAGTTGCCATTTCCATCAGTGAAATTGATGAATAATTTAACTATTTCCCTATTTTGGGTTGTTGGTGATAGTGAAAAATACGTCGTGTGTTTGCGCAAACCCTTGAGGTTGAAGTAGAAGAAGTTAATGTGTTGGGGTTCGAAATGTATAGAAGAAATTTCTTCCAACTCGATAATATAAATGGCCGAAAAACTTAACATACAAGAGAACGGACTTCACCAGTCGTGTGGCATAAACATCGGAAACGGAATCAAGAGGTACCTCGTTCAAAACTCCAGATTCCAAATAAATTTTATAAAATCGCTTAAGGAAGAACACGAAGATTAAGGACCAACTCAACAAGAATAAGGAAGCGCAAGGAAATTGGAAGCAAACGTTTGAAGGGCCAACTTAAAGTAAATTCAGTCAAAATAAGAAGATACGATAACAATGCAGAAAAGGAAAATCAAACTGAACAATTAAAAATTATAATAAAAAAGGGCCCCCTCCATAAATACATGAGGAATATTTTATAATTCTTTCAGGCGTTGCGAATTTTAAATAATAGATTTCGGGAAGTTAAAAGATATTAACTTTGCTCTTACTTCTTCCCAGATAAGGGGTGGTGGTCTTTTCCACTTTCTAGTAAATCATTAAGGAGGTCGATAATGTTAGATTGTGGGAGTCTTTTACCATCGATTCTTATTATCCCATTATAATCCCAACTGAATCCTTTTGTATTTTTTAATGTCTGATAAATTAATCTACTCCTTTTATGAAAATTAGGCTCCAGTGTTCCAAGTACTTCATCTGCATATTCGTTTATTTGATACTTATCATTCTGGTTACCATTAGCGGTAGGTGAGTTTACAACTTTATAATACTGTTTTAAATAATGTTCAAACGTGTTCTAATAAAGTATAATACTTTTATCTGGTGGTATGTGTGAATTATTGAGTATAGTAGTCAATTCTCTCTCCAAAGATAAAAGTCTTTCTTGAGATGATATTAAGTTTGAGGGTAGCTCTCTCTCTCTTTTTCTGGATAAACAATATTTTTTTCATCTTAGAAGACTGGAGAGAAGAAGTGTTAGAACAGAGAATAAGATTAGTAGAAACGATCTTCCACGCTCATTTATTATTTTTTCTTTAGATGTATATTACCTGGCTTTTGAGCTAACATACGTATCAACCGTTTGAATCGTGATATATTTTGTTTCTCTGATGCTATCATCGGAACATTACCTTTTATTAGATTAAGACACATTTCACATACACATTTTACAAAATCACTATCCGTGCTTCCTATGATTGATTTTATTCATTTTGTAAAATTGTAGGGAACACATGGAAGAGATACGCCTATCTTTGCATTTTATATTTCATTCTAAAAGATATACGTTTTTTATTTCGTTTAGAAATATACCCGTCCGTAAATTAAATCGTACAGTGTTTCTCAGACTGAAGTCGCAGAGCAAGTAGCCATAAGGTTTTGAGACTGATTCTTTATATCTTCATAAAGCTCTTACGTTCAGCAGACATTATTTAGCCAGCAAATATAATTAATGGGAAGATGTCTCTCTTCTGGTTGTTTAAAACTAAATTATGACAATTTAAGGCTATATCGCCCATATAAGAATTTTTATAAAATAGATTTTGAGCAACTAGGAATATAGAGATATTCTTATGGTGAGAGGTAACTGTAAATATCTCTGAAATATTTGCATTTAACTTCTGCATTAAGTTATCTAAAATAAGAAGTGTATGATTTTTTTTCCATCTAGAGATGAAGCATCGTACACCCCTCCATGAAACATCACTTCGTTTTTAAATTCTTTATAATCTTTCTGCCACACAGTATAACACCAGATGATTCTATCAACACGCTGAGTAAACATCTTATCTCTATTTCGGAGTATACGATATAAGAAGTGAGTTTTTTCGCTAAACGTCGACCCAATGATCGATAAAGTACATGGGGATATAAATTTAAATTTTTTCATACTTCCTTCACTCATACTTTTCTTATGTACAATAAATGATACAGCTTCTTTCTGATAACTATAAAAAAAGCCTCTCCTTAAAAAAAAAAAAAATTCATACCTCCTTCACTCATGCTTTCCTTTGGTATAATGAATGAGCCAACATCTTTCAGATAACTATATACAAAATGTTTTCTTTCTTTAGAGACCATCAGAAAAGATGTTTACTCCCCCTGCAAAAAAAGCTAAAGATCCTCCATAAGGATCCAACCCACTCCTCTTTATCCAACCACTCATTGAGCGAAGGTGTCGTCGGTGTGGTGTCCGAGTAGGTATTTGTCACTTATGCTTTCCTTTGTATAATGAATACGTAAACTTCTTTCAGATAAACATATACATCACTTTTTCTTCCTTTTTAGATTATCAAAAGAACAGCAGAAATAAAATCGTTATTGTGCAAAATTTACGCTAATACGCCAATCTTCTGATTATTATATATCATGTAATCGTGGAGAATCCTGAAGAATTTGGTCTTGGTAAAGTAGTGCGTGAGCTTTCACGACGTATATCAAATCTCTAATTGATTCGCATTGGTGATTATCGTGTAAATATAAGTTTTCAAATTATGCATGTATCCGGTGATACAATCCATTTACACATTCCATTCGTTTAACTACGTAAGTCGACACTATTCGATTATATCATGAAATGATTCGAGACAGCATTCCAATATGCAGACAAAATCAAGTTTAGTACCTACAATCTCACAGTTCGTGTTTACAGGATTCTTGCAGAGCATTCTTTAATACCATACAATATCAGATTTGATCGATATGATATATATATAGGTTATATAAATAGTACAGGCTGCGCATTTGTTTCCTCATTCCTCGCAAAAAAAAGGAAGGAGAATGTTCGCGTGAAAAACTTTTGGCCTCCATCAATAATAAAAAGAGTCTCAAGAGTTGGCAAGAAAATGTAATCTTGTGTACGAAGAGTCTGTCACTGTAGATCAGCTTTCCTTAATAGAACGAGAACAGAGATGCAGGATCCTCATATATCTGGCTACAGGGGATGAACGTAAATTCAAATTACTCCATCGACCAACTTATCCGGAAAAAAACAGCCCCATTCCTATTCATTGGTCTTGAAGATGAAACTTACTATCCAATTCGCCACATTAATGATACATATGTTAAAAACAAATAACTTTCTTTAAACAGGGTATGTGTTTTTCCTGTTATACGTTCCATGACAACGTAACAGTCTATTTAAAAGATTGTGAAGGTGTATCCAGTCACTGTCTTGGGCATTGTGATGGAGAAAGAATTCGAGGGATTTTATGTAATGAGTGTAATCCCTCATTCTACAGCCAATCATGTTTTGATGCGCACAAAAAGCTTCATACTTGTGTGAAGATTAGCATGTGTCTTAGATGTGTAACTATATAACCATGCAAGGTGCAAACGGCATGAGACGGCACGAGTGTGAGAAGTTGTTCTGCTCTAAATGTTATACATACTATAAAGCGGATGGAGCAGAGTATACTTGCTGGATGAAAAGATCAAAGAAGTCGATGGTTAAAAAATGGAATGCCGTATATTATGATATTGAAACCTATAAAGAAGTGGGATCATTTATACTTTTTCCTTATATATTGGTTATGCAAATGATATGTAAACTCTGTTTTGATAATGAGAATGAAACATGACAAATGTAAGAACTGTGGTACACGAACAAAGACCTTTCACAGAGATAGTGAAAACTCACCTTGTAAACCCTTTATAGAAGAGGCAATACGAATAAGTGGATAGAGAGAAAATGTGGAAACTTATGTGATGGCGCATAACAATGACAACTTCGATGCCCAATTCATTTATGACGAACTGCTTCAAATTTTAATCCTAATCTCTTTACTTCGCATTCAATGAATCGGAGACGAAAGATTTTTAATATAGAGCTCGTTCAGGACATAATTTTTAAGGAGGCACTACTATTCATGCCTTCTTCGATGAAGAAAATGCCCAAACAGTGGGAATCCCAGAAATGGAAAAAGGTTATTTTCCTTACGATTTTCTTTCAAAGGAAACTTTGAACTATACTGAATCCGTTCCTAAAATAGGATATTTTAACTATGATAAAATTAACAGCGAGGAAAAATTACACTTTGACAGTAATTTTTATTGCAATTTCCACAAAGAAGTATATAATATTTGTACAGAATATATTAAGCATTGCATTCAGGATGTTTCTATCCTTTGCCTGTGTTTTGAGAAGTTCAGATGTTGGTTCATCAGAAGATTTAACATTGATCCTATGCAGTCTTGTATCACAATAGCCTCGTTGTGTTATAAGGTTTATAAAGATGTCTTCTTATCAGAAAATTCTATTGCAGTCGTTGACAGGAAGATATATTTACCTTCAAAACTACATTTAAACAACCACTTTCAAAGAAAACATCAGATAAAACTAGAGTCAGAAAACTTGTTGACTCTCTCTATATATTATTTTTCAGCGGGATTTTGGATTTTTGCTGCTGTATCACTGATGAAAGATTTTATATCAAGTTTAGATTTAGTAACCTTGAGAGATATGCATGCACTACCAGCTTCATCCATCAGGTTATTCCTCTTATGAAACTCCACAAAGTTCATCCCTGAGAACAAAGATTCATAATCACATGTAGACGAAAACATGGATAGTAACGCTGTTCCAAGGTTCTTTAAACAGATAATTTTCTGAAATAGTATTCTAAATCCTTAATAACTCGTATTTCGCACTTCTCTCTGTTACTCCCATCTCTAATCGCTCTTTTGTCACTATTTTTTAAGTCACCCCCAGATCAACAAATTTTTTATTTCTAAATTGAGCTACTTTGAAATTCAATCAAGTTGATTTCAAATCATCCATGTCTATCCAATGAAAACATTTGCAAGTTTAGTTCATCCAGTTTGATACTGTCTGGAAATTTAATGAATTTTGCCGTCTCTTCCAGTTCTTTAAACCTAGCAACTCTTGCAAAGAACTGGCCAACACTTGCGTTAATAATTTTTATAAACAGCTTTTGAAGACATTGGCGGTCTATTCTGTCATCTTTCGGGAGATCATCAATGTACCCCTTTGTGTTTGGAAAGTATCTGAATTTCTCATCATTCTAAATCCTTTTTAAAAACCTCTTAAAAAAAAACGGTAACCTGTGCTTTCGCGTGCCAAGGGTTGCCCGCCCCTGGTATAGAAGAAGATATATAAGAATAAATTTTAAGAACTTTATCATTTGTACTTTTTGGATTTTAAAAAATTCTCAAAATTTCTATACTTATATTTATTTATGAACATCACCATAAAGTTTTTGATATTATAAAATAATTATTAAAAATAACTTTGATGAGTAAACATGTCATAACCAAACTAAGATGAAATTATTATTCAAATACTAAAAAAAAATCTCCCTCTTAAATTATAGAGTTAGCGATACGTTGGCTTATATTTTAAGAACATGTTGGGGGAATCCCGATTTTTCATGCAAGAAACGGTGGTGAGTGAAGCCTTTCTGTTGGTGGAAGAGTATTTTTTCTGACAAGTTTTCACCATCAAGAAGAGGAACTGTTTTTCTTTCAGTGATTTTATTGGCATGGGTGACAGAAAGAAAACTGTGATCTAAAACAGGGTGTTTCCATTGGTGGACGTGGGTCGTTGGACCAATATTATCAGACAGTACAGAGTGATCGAATTCTTAGTAGTAAATATAAGGTTATCATTCTCTGGCAGTGTGAATTCAAAACCATGATGTAAACCATCCTAGGGCAACGTGAGGTGGTAAATAGAATATCTGTCGATGTAATCAATGGTGTATTGGATGTGGAAGTGCACTTTTCGTGGCAGATCTCACCCATTTGTATTATATTACCCACCAACTGAAGGTGTTAAAATCCATTATGACGATTTTTGCTCCTTATATCCGTACTGTATGAAAAACAATCCCTATCCCGTAGGATCACCTCGACGTTGCGTATCTGTGCAAGAAATTCCTTTTATTCAGGAATTCACTCAGGGTGTGAATGAATCATATTTCGGTATCGTCAAAGTTGATGTTCTCCCTTTTAATGATCTGTATATTCCAGTTCTTCCTCAATTCATAAATGGTAAACTTACTTTCACACTCTGCACCACATGCGCTCAACAAAACTCTCACGAATGCGATCTCTAAATATAGCAACGTATGATTTCCGGAGTGTACACAACCACTGAGATCAAACTTTGCACTGAAAAAAATGTAAAAGATCAAGAAAATCTGGGAGTTTTGGTGAAGTATATACTTCTTGCTAAAGCATTAACCATTAACACTCACACGAAGGATATAATAACCTACGATACTATGAAACGCATAGTTAAAGCCGATGATGATAAAGAGAATGATGATATTCATATCTTTGTACCCTTTCTGGGTTTCAGAGCCGAGAAACACAGTGGAGTGGAAGAGGTGAAAGGGAAAAAGGTTTTAAGCAAGGCGTTTCTAAACGTGTTGATCTCCAAAGGAGTTACGGAATAATATCTTTTGGTTTCAAAGGGATCTTACAAAAATTTTAAAAAAAGGACATTGAATACCTGCCAGCTATTATTAGCACTTTCTTTATGTCCATATCTATTTTGACTTATTAATAATATTCTCTGATTTATATGAATAAAATAAAGATAAAATAATACGCGTTATGCTACCAATGTTTTATGTTGTCTAAAAAATAACTCGTCAAAATCTTTTGCCCTTTGAGAAGAGAAATTCTTTCATCCTTGCCTCTTCAATCTTGGTTTTTATCGTATCGATGAGCTGATAGGAATACCATGAGAGAAATCGAAATAACAAGTGTTTTGTGTCAAATATAGTGATGTTCACTACTTTCTCCCCATCATTCACAATGTTAGAATGCAATATGCAGAAAAATCTATCCACCCATGTATTGTGACGATCGGATAGACCTCTTGCAAAGCAAAACTGGTCCATGAGCTCGTTTTTGAATTTTTCACCCACCGATGATTAAATCTTTTAAATCCATAAACTGGAGATTTTCAATCACTACTTTTCCGTTATTATAGTTGAAAAGTGGTTGCACAGACGCTCTATATAGAAATTCAATCCGATCAATTGAGTGTTCATGAATAAGTCGCCGAAGAAGATCGAAGAAATCAATCGTAGATAAATAGTAGGGGCTAAATTTATAAACCGATCCATAAAGATCTTAAGTTGCAAAATATTTACTAAGCCTAGATGTGGTACGGTGTGGATGGATGATCATCTGAGAATGTGTCACACACAAAGATGTTCAACACCAAATGATTTAAACAGATGGCAATTAGACGGACCAAGCCAAGAATTGTAAACGGTTAAATCGCGACTCCACGGTTATGTTCATACAAGAAAAATCTTGAAAATTCAAAGCGCTTTCAAGTGTGTGTGTGTGTACGTATCTGGATATGCTCATAGGATGTCGAGTTGAATCCTTAAAAAAATCTTAGCGGTAAGGGATGAGGGTAAGGAGACTTGAGTGCGAGTCCATGCCTTAGAAAGCTCCAGAGTGTATGTGTGTGTGTGCGTGTAGACTCTCAAATTCTTCAAAAAAAGGTCACAAACCAAAGTATTGGGGGGGATGGGGGGAGGGGAGGAGACACCTGCTTTTCCCTAAGGCTGGTAGTGACCAATGTTAGGGAGGAAGGGGGGGAGGAGACTTGAGTGCGAGTCCATGTGTGTGTGTAAGTAAGTATCTGAATAGGCACCTACAATACTACTACGAACTCCGCCCGCTCGCAAATAAGTGGCGTCAGGGATAACAGAAAGATGAGTGTGTGTAGTTTTCAATACTCCAAGATTACTTAGAGCGTCATTGAGGCAGTAAAAATCACACTCCGGTCTCCAAACCAGACATGACGCGTGATCTCCCGTATTGAGCTGTGAATTGCCATCAGCTTGGCCTTGAAGAGAGATTCATCGCCTGGGATACGCTGTGAAAACTACCTGGTTCTTTGGACTTGCGACAATTTCTGTACACTGGCACGGATCCTGCGTGATAGGAAATGTGCTCCTTAAAGGCCGAATGCAAAACTCCTAGCGCTATGGAGGGTTTTGGTGCAGAGGCGTGGTGACAAATATTAGAGGTGGAATCCTGCAGGGAGGCATTCTGGCTAGAAATATAGACGTCATCAAATACACTGTATTTGGTCTGGACAGCTAGCAATCTTCTAGTTATTTCGCCGTTTATATTCTCGGATGGCTTCAGACTCAATGCAGAGTCCTACATAAAGTACCTGGCGCAATTGCTGTTGCGCTAAAAAAAAGAAAGAAGATGGTCGCTGGAAAACCGTACGTGAGGCAGATCCTCTATCCTCACAACTTTTTAAACTGCAACCTCGTTGACCATTAGGTGTGCGAGTGGATGAAAAAAGACCAAAAATTCTCGTTCATCACCAAGATGGAGCTTGGATCCACAAAAACAACACTTTAAACCCAGTTAAACTGATGAATCTTCGAATAGAGTGCATCAGATTCCACTGCCATTTAGAATCCGTGGTTGAGGGCGACGGCCAAATAAATACTACAATCCTATAAGTCTTCACCATGTTCCTCTGTTAAATCTATATTTATAAATTAACTTTGTGTTATTTTATATTACAGGTAGGCGACTAATTACCAACCGTATACCATATATATATATATATATATATATATATATATATATATATATATATATATATATATATATATATAGATACATAATATATATATATATATGTATATCGTCAAAAAATCTTATACACACTTTGCTCGATTATACCAGCCATAAGAAATAGAAAAATTCTATTAATTTTCAATTAAAATTGAAAAGTATTGGTTTCTGAATTTATTTTAAATTTGAAAGTACATTTTATGGCATTAAGTATGGAATTTGACGTCGTTTAAATGTCCGCGGCGAGTTCGCTTGGTTGAACGTATTCAAGAGGTCCACTTTTCGATGACTTTGTAGCATAAATGTGGCTGAATTTGTTGGATGGTGTTCGTTATGTTGACCTTGAGGACGTCAACTGTTTGCAAATTATTCGCCTAGAGCTGCGATTCATGGTAGCTTCAAAGAAAGTAGTCTAATGGCGTTAAATCGCATGATCTCGGTGGCCAATTGACGACGAAGCTGCGCGAGATGACCCTACCCTGAAATCGCTGGTGCAAATTGTCTATCGTGGCCTGCGCAGTGTGGCCCTTAGCGCCATCCTATTGGAATCACATGTCATCAGTATTAATATAATCCAGTTGAGGTCACAAGAAATTGCATATCATCGATCTGTAGGTCTCGCCGTTGACGGTTATAGCCATTCCATCTTCGTTCTCAAAAAAATACAGACCGATGATTCCGTTAGACGAAAATTCGCACCAAACAGTGACTTTGTTGGGATGCAATTGGTGGTGGTGTATCTCGTGTGGATTGTTTTCTTCCCAAATCTGACAATTTTCCTTGTTCACAAATCCATTCACCCATATTTGGGCCTCGTCGCTGAAGAGGATAGAAATCACGTAATGTGCGGAACGTTTGTCGCGGAGCAGTGATTTTGATAATAACATTTGATGACTTACACACACTGTTCAACGCTATAACCTTCCATCTTGACTTGCCAAGTACTACTAAACAGTTCACAGTAGGGTTACCAGATGTCGCTTTAACAACATAGACACTATTGCCTGACAAAGCTCGAGCGTCTTTGTTAAAGACCCTTCATGTGCGGAGTAGTACTGACTTGTAAATATTGCTCAATTCTTTTAATTCTCTTTATTTTATCTGATTTCTATAAGAAAAATGGCATATTATTCTATAATTTACTCTGGCAATTATGTTTTCTCTTTGGATACAAAACTCTGAGGAAATTAATGAAGTTTGATCGTAATGTAATTGTAATAATCTGAGTTTCATAGGTACCCTCTATCCTAACCACCATACGGCCTCGATCGTAGCATGACAGTCTTTTGTCTTCCATGAATTTAAAGAAACTTTGAAATTAACAAGGTTTGACTGCCAAGATGATTGAGGTTTGAGAAAAAAATATAGGTAGCAGCTATAGCAAAAGAATTGTACCTCGTTTTTCATGATCTATTTTTTAACATGCCCTCTTGCTACCTAGTAAACCTTGTGCATTTCCAACTTTTTCCCGCTGTTTTTAATTCGACAGAGATCTCTGGGGCATTCAATTGATAGCCAATTAATTCCATCTACCGTTTCCAAAATTGCCTTGAAGTGTAGTCTTTAAATACAATTATACATTAAAAAATATGTTAATAAAACACAGTCCAAGGAACAATAATAATTTATATATAAATATATAAATGTAATATACGTTGTTTGGATTGTAATTTATTATATGTTGGTCAAACATCTAAAAGTATTTCTTTAAGAACCAAGCAACACAAAAACGCAGTCTCTAAAGGATAGTCCAATAATGCTTTGGCCCTCCACATGCTTAAGATTAGTCACCAGGTTAACTGGTCAAAAGCAGATACCATAATGTATATCAATGAATTTTTCCCCCAAACATCCTTGAATCATTCTTAATCTCCCGCACAAAGGAAAAAAAATTAAATATAAGCCCCGGTTTGTTTTCCTAAGACTCAGTGGATCCTTCTTTCTTAAATCCGAATTATCAGAGATTATTTAAATTCTGACCTAATAGGAAACCTTGCTTTGTATAAAACCGGGCTGTGTCTATCTTCTAAACCATTGGGATTTCAAAAATATCAAGAGGAAGGATGTCAACCAGTCTTTCATTTTTTATTACGCGGTATACACAAATATTTATACTTATCACGCGTTATCTTTCGGGATTTTTGCCGCATATATATATATATATATATATATATATATATATATATATATATATATATATATATATATATATATATATATATATATATTTATATATATATATCGGTAAAAATCACGAGAGGTAACACGTGAATAAGTATAAATATTTGGTTGTACCACGTAGAGAAAAAGAAAGATTGATTGGAGCTAGTACTTTTGTTATCTTAATAATACTTTCAAATTCACAATGGTTTATGTAATACAGATACACCGTATTTATACAAGCAATATTCTCCTTATAATGTCAGATTTTTATTACATCTGATAAACTTATACACCAGAAGGATGAAAGTCAATAATAGCATATAAGTAATATTTTTTTAACTAATCGGATAAATGTTGAATATCGCGCATATATAAGAAAGCATTATGCGACCAGAGTCGAACATGACGTTCAGAGGTTATGCCATCTCCGTTGCAATTCCGGCAAGAAATTTCATCATTGATACTTGTAGATTATTTTTATTTTCATTGTAATTTATCTATGCCTAACTTGGCTTACCTCCCTGTTTCCCATATAGCTGTTTTAATCTTTATTATAGATTTTATTTGACTTTATTTATGTAAATTTGGGGAGACTATGACATTTTGATGTCCTTCTATGACATCTTATATTTAATGATTGATTTTCTCCGCGTATTTGGAAAGAAATTGGTATTTTTCTAGATTAATTTTCCACTTTTTTATCAAGAGTATTTTTTATCAACAAGTATGATGACTGAACTAAAGGATAAAATAAAAAGATGAAACTGAGAAATTCATAGAAGAAAGAACATGAAAATTTCATTGTATTCCTATGCCTAATATATGTATCCATCGTTTGCTTTATTTCATTACTATGCTGATGAAATGGAAAAATATCTGTAGTTTACAATAACTGAACACACACAAAGAAAGAGAGAGATAGAAGGACAGAGACACAATTTGCCAGGTCGAAGTATAAAAGAAGGAAAGGTAGGAGCAAAAAAAAAAGGAGGTCGTTTGGAGAGAGTTTGTAAGTCAGCAGAATTTGATTAAAACGTCTGGTTTGAAACCCGTCCACAATATAAGGCTATCAGACCTGAGTGTAGAGCAGATAGGCAAACAGAGTAATTAGATCTGTCTAAAATGGAAAAAGATTTGGCGAGAAAAATCTTTTCGCCTGAATGTGAAAGTAAGATACGAAGTGGAGGATTTCAGCAAATCACAGGCGGTCCGCTTTCCATTGGCGCACCGCCTCTGCACCAAAGGAAGATGGAGCTACGCGTCGCTTCCAAAATGATACCTGGTATAAATAAGAGAACATTTTTATTCAAAGATCATTATCATAATTATTATTATTATTATAGATTATTATTTACTTATTCATTCATTGATTATTAGAATCTTAATTCACCGCTCTGGGAATCTCCATTATTCTTGCTCTTGCCATTATAACCCGATTTAAAATATTCCATTGCGCAAATTAAATTTTTAACGTAAGTGTAAACATTTCAAAGTGGTATTAAAATAGATATGTTTAATTCCTTGCTCAAAGGAGCCTTTTACTTACAAACCTTGATCAATTAATACCCCTCGGAGCGTACGTCAAGTGAAAATAGACGATTTCCTTCTCCATGAGATACGAACTACATTGGCTCGAAAAAGAAGGAGGCGGCTTTCCTCAATTTGCACACTTGGCTATAGAGATATCGGTTAAGGCCTTGGAACAACTTACACAGACTATGGGCAAACCGGAAATGGAACGTTTACTAGGCCATTCGTATTGCTGAAGCGGTGATAATTGTGTATCCCTGCGGCAGTGGCAGTAATGTCTTCATTCGTTAGCAATACCACTGATAATACGGCTTAAGCGCAAGGCACTCGCTGCAACTTTTCTGAACAAAGTAAAACATCCCCTCTTTCCTGTCATGCTTTAGTTCTTCTCAAACGCTGAACAAATGTCTTCCCAAACTATCTACCAACAGTCATGAAGTCCAAGTTCATGCTAAACTACATTATAATTGATGTGAACATCTAGCAAGGGCCACGTATTTCCCTTTTTATCTTCCCGAATGTCTTATGACTCGCTGCGAACTCCTAGATCAAGTGCGCAGAAAAGTTGTTGTTTGCCTGAAATCCAGAACTGACTTGTGAATATTGCTTAAACCTTTGATTCGTTTTGTTTTCTCTGCTTTTCATAAGAATAATGGTTTATTTGAAAGAATGTTTAGTAACAATCATGTTATAATAATTGTTGTTTACTATTCTAGTAGCTAGTATTATAGATTTAAGCTTATGATTATTTAACCAATTCCTACTTACTTTCTTTATACATGCATTATAATTTACTGCGGCCTCTTTAGGTTTGCTTTAATCCAAAATTCTGAAGAAATTCATAATTTTCCGAGGCAATGTAATGGTGATAATCTGAGTTTCATGAGTGACGTTTATCCTAACCACCATCCAGCCCTGATCTTAAAACACCAGACTTTTTTATTACTTGAATTCAAATAAAATTTGAAAGTAACAAGTATGACTATCTAGATGATTGAAGTTTGGGAGAAAAATATAAGTAGCAGCTATCCCGGGAAAAATTGGGCCTCGTGTTCCTGCTACATTTTCCCTTTCGAAATGTTGCGATGATATTGTAGCCTGGGTAGCAGTTGACCATAATCAATTATCACAAGGAGACATGGAAACGTCTCTATTTTGTGCTGGTATCTGTTACGTACATCCCATCTCTGAGATCTGTCCGATTCTACCTATTCCGAAAAAAAGATTATCCTCCTGCTACCTGGTAAATCTTGTGCATTTCCAATGTTTCGCTGCTATCACTAATTTAACAGGGATCTCCCAGTGCTTTAATTTACGGAGGACCCATTTCATCCATCGTTCCCAAAACAGTCTTGTACTTTCCATATAAACTGCTTAGCTATGTATATTTATCTTAACCCAAATTTATATTAGTTTGTGGAAAATCCTAACATTTTGGCGTCCCTCTATGACATTTATGTTGAAAGATTGATGTGCAAATGGGGATTCTTTGCATCCATTTTAACAGAGGAATTGTTGATCAAAGTTGTTGATTCAATGATGGATTTTCTCCGCGTATTTGGAAAGAATCTACTCTTTTCCTAAATTAATGTTCTCCCTTTTTATATTAATAGTATTCTTTTTCAAGAAGGATGATGAGTGAAGACAAGTTTGGGAAGAAAAAGGTGGTTAAACATAAAAAACTGAAAAGTTTAAAAAAGAAAGAACAAACAAAGTACATTGTCTTTTCTTCCTCGTTTTCCATCCTCACTTCGGTCCTCTTTACAACAACTTACTGGTGTCTGGACTAATATTCTTATTCTTCGTTTGTTTCATTTCATTAATATACTAATGACGAGCACACACTACATGCGAAACCTAAAGGCCACGCACACGTTGTGGATAAATTCCTTCCTTATACTATCTACTAGCGTTTAAGTGGCGACTTCATCGTTATGACGTTACTGTGGCGGCCTTTGCATGCCTTACTCTCAACATGTGCCCACACGGTGTAGTCGAAGGGATTGGCTGAACTAATACAGTGGCCCAAATTATTTTGACAAGAATTTTGAAGGCATAAGAGCAAGAGTTATCACGGAGGCCGGTGCTTGTTCTTTGTCACGTAGCGAAACTAGGAGACGTCATCGCCAGGCCTTTCCAAGCTATCATTCTGAATGTTGAAGAGCGAATCGAGTGTGCAGGTTTTTTCATAATAAAATGAGAACCTAATTAGCATGAAACTTTACGTGTCAAGAAGGCAACGACATCGCTGCCGGCGTTGTTCTCGCATACGGTCTGTGATCAAAGTCCTTTCCCCCCCATTCGAAGTTCTTAACGCACTGCTCCTTGACGGCTATGCACACCCTGGTCACCGAGATGTTCTTCGAGAGAGAGCACTGTCATTTGGAACTTCGAGGAACTTTCGAAGGCTATTTTTACTGCAAAATGGTTGACAATTTTTTAACTCTGCCTAAATAAGGTTGAAATTTGAGGCTATCCTCATTTTTTGAGCCTCTTTGCGAATCTGTGACAATAATTCGGCTGAAGTTGAGGTAGTTGGCGATGTTGAAAATGTTGTAGCCCGCGCGCAAGAGAGAAGAGATCTCGATTCTTTTCACTTTTATTTTAATACACCTGCACACAATGGAAAGGAAGTTTTAATGAAAAGTGCTGGAAAATTAAAAATTTATTTTTGTTTGATGGAACTTTTCAATTACACGTAAAGCTCTCGAAAGATTAAAAAACTCAGTGTAAAAGAATTTTTGCAACTCTTGGTATCTATCACTTTCTCTGCCTCATTACAAAACTATTATCCGCTTATAACATTAAGCAATGGCTCTCACATAACTTTATAATAGTAATTTATGAGAAGACTGAAGTTAAATTGCTAGTTACTACTTTGGAAGTGGACAACAGCAAAATTATTAGGCTTTTATAATGCTTCGTGCTTCCTGTACCGCCTTCTGATGCAGCTAAAATTTGGGGTTTCACCTTGGATTGCTTTTATGTCTAAAAACTTACTTTACCAACGTGTCTAAATGCTCAGTCTACATACTTAGTAATATATGCCACATCTCTTTACAATTTGACCATAACAGTTATGAGATTACACTTAATTCCTTCGTCCGTTCCGCACCCACTGCAGGAACTCCCTGCTCGCAGGATCACAGCTTTCCATTTTTCGACGTCTATTAATAGTTTGAAACTTTGGAGCCGTAGGACTCTTTACGCGGGGACAATTTCTTGCCCAAAATCTCTGCTTCACGATCAGTCAACTTTATGTCTTTATGTCTAAACATAAGACATCGGGCGCCGAAGTTCCCTCCTGAGTAACCTCTCTACTGATCGTCATCCAGCTACCTGATCCATTCTCTTGGGCTCCTTTCTTCTCCTGATTGTTCATTGTAATCCTTGGTGCTGCATCAATTTTCGAGCATTCTCTAAATTGTCCCCGGCAATGTAGAATGAAATTCTTTTCAGGATGCTCTCATCCATCTATCACTTACTGCGTTCAAGCGTAGGTTGAAAGCTTAGCTCTTCTATTTAGCTTTTTTTTAATCGATATATAGGAGGAATCTGAAGGCGCATGCCTTTGAAAAACGTTATAAAAAATCCTTATTATTTTCATGACGTTCCTGTAGTCAATAATAATAATGAAATATTACTAATAAAAATAGTTAAGAGGATATGAATAAGTATTATTTTAATAATAATACGCTCAATATAGATTATTTATGGATAATATATAATATTAGTTTCCTGATAATCAAGTATATTTTTAAAATCTTAATATCTGTACAGTTCTTAAATCTGGTTATTCTTTTGAACGATAAGAGTGGTGATACTGATAGTAGAGATCTGTTCAAAAGAATAAATGAGTAATTTATTTATTCATACTCCAGTTAAAATGGCCACGATCGGTATATTTACCGTGGAGGCGCATAGGATGTAGCGTACTAATCCTATTTGTTTTAATTGAATGTGGAAACTATAGACAGTAAACAACATTTAAGGCAAAGCATTCATTTTTTCATTTGTATTTTATTAATCCCGGCTATTTCGCTGAAGAGAATTTTGACAATTAAGTAATTGTCACCAAATTTTAGATGGCATCGCAACTGGAGACAAAAGTTGGATTTACGGCTACGATGTGGTAATAAGACATTTCTCTCAATGGATGGGCAAAATTGTCTAAGTTGGGAGAATAAATTTTAAAATCGAAGGTATAAGGACATTTGCAGTTAGATCAGGATGCAATTTCTAAAAGTGGAAAATATGTTGGCAGAGCCATGTACCTGGTACAAAGGAACTAATTCGAGGGCAATGTTCTAAATCTAAAATGTAAATTTTTATTCTTATCTAAATTTATTCTGTGGCTTTTGGGGACAAATAAATCTTTTTTGCTCAAGTTTCTCTATAAGGTGGCACCTTGTGATCAAACTTTCCTTATTGAGGGAGGAACCAGGAGACTCCCATCTTCTCGGTCGCGGGAAGATCGATCTTCATTAATAGTCTGGCTTACGGCAATAATAATTCGAATAAATCGTATCATTATGTATTTAACGCCTTTTTATACTTTTCTTTATTTTTTTTTCATCTTTACTTGGATTATATTGTTTATTTGTACTATTTTTAGAATTTGTTTTTATTACTTAAATATTCAAAATTCCCCTTCTCGTATCTCGTTACTATTATGTGTTCGTATTTATTCTTAGCTTGTTCACCTTAAATAAGATTACTGCAGTAAATTAGGAGCACCTTCACAGTAAATATACTTATCGTGGCCATTTTTACTGGATTAAAAATAAGGGAAAAGAGATAGATAAAAAATTTACCGTCTAAATGCAAAATAAGAAAAGTAATAGAGAATACAGGTGAAGTTGGATATAAGAGCGAACCTTGATATTATGAAACATTTAAACTGGAAGGGGGAATAATGAAAGACTTCTATAAACGGTTCGCAGAAAGAGCAACTCCAAAGTTCAAACTCGTATCGATGCTGGTAAGATTTCGAGAAAAGGTCAAATATCCTGATTATATATTAAGGACTGGTCAAGTTACTTCCACCCCCTTCATTTCGCCTTATACACTATAGAAATGTTCTATTTTTGAAACTCTCTGCAAATCTTTTATATAATCTCCTTCTCAGAAATTGATACAATCATACTTATTTACTTAAGGTTTACTATTAAATTGCATTATAAGTTGTTATTCTTTCACTTCTGATGATTTTTACCCGATTATATGCATTTTCTACACAATTTAGACTTGATTATTAGTTTGTTTAATTCAGCTATTTGCGTTTCTCAAATTAAGGCTTGACTTGAATCTTGCTTTCATTTAATTGGTCTATTAAGAATATCTCTC
This sequence comes from Ceratothoa steindachneri, assembly GCA_963969495.1. Classification (NCBI taxonomy): domain Eukaryota; kingdom Metazoa; phylum Arthropoda; class Malacostraca; order Isopoda; family Cymothoidae; genus Ceratothoa; species Ceratothoa steindachneri. Next base: position 51,961,721 of record OZ018317.1, on the reverse strand, counting down.
AAATTTATGATTGGCTTAATTTGTTATTTAATATTAAGCAAAACAGTAAATTAATTTAAACTGTTTAGTAATAATTATATTTAAGATTTTCTGAAAAGCTTGTTTGTTAATACTTAATATATAATTTTAAAAGTTTTAGTTTGGATTTCGGATAAATGATTAACTGGTGCTGGCACATTCAATCTCATTTTGTTCTACCTTATTTCTCTCCCTCCATTCTGTAATTTTTCTTTCATTTTTATCACTCTTTAGCTTTTCGAATGTGTAGTATTGGACGTGACAGTTTTGTTTATTATTTTTTTCTTGAAGATTTTAAGTTGAAGGTAGGTGAGTTTTGAGGTTTCAAGATTGTGCAAACGAATAGGAGCCAAGTTTTTCCGGGTGGGAAATAATTCAGTCCCCTTGCTGAGCTAGATGTAGTCGAAAAGCAATTTAGAGTAGTGAGTAACTACTTGCGCCGATTAAATGCATAGGGCAAATAAATATATGTATTTGGACAGCACTTATATAAGTATGTACCATATAAATAAAAAAGAAGAGAAATTTTATTTCCTTATTTGATTTCCCGTAAAAGGCGCAGTGATTTGCCATCCTGGCTGCCGTACTTACTGGACTCAGCACCCCGTCCAACCCCAGCTTAGCCTTTTCTCTTTCCTTCAGACACTTATGTTTTTCCCCTATTTCCTCGCTTTTCATACAAACTCTTCCACAACTTACTCTGGTCAGCCTATAATTTAACAGGGTAGATTCTGTCCTTCTTCCCAGCCAACTATTTCGGATCGGGGCTGAGGGGGGAGGGGACAATGTTCCCTAACCCATGAGCTCTGGTTTGGGATAGTGGGCTTTTAACAACCTGCTTCATCCCCACCCAAACCTTCCTCACACTTCCTTTCCTTATCACTTAACCATCTATTTTTTTATGTCGTGATTAAGGTGGAAACACCATGTTAAAGGGCTGCCAGGTCACCAGGCGTGGGACGGGGGAAGCCTTAGGTGGCGGCACCTGGCTCTTCCAGGCTCGTACGCACCCCTTGCAGAGCAGGTTACTGCGAGGGGTGATAAGCGTTTGATTCCCGTAAGAAAAAGAGGGTCACCATGCCCATGAATGAAAACTTAAAAAAACAAAAAATCTCTCCCTATTTCCCCTTTAAGGACAACGGAGCCTCCCTCAGGAAGCTCCAAAGAGCCTAGCTCCTCCGAGCTAGGCCTGGAGTGCATATTTCTTCAATGGAATTGCCGCGAACTACAAGCCAACTGCAAGGAGCTGCGGAGGCTCGTCTTGTTCCGGTCTCCGTTAGCCATTTTCCTTCAAGAGACCATGCTAGGCGCGTGCCCTTTGCCCACCCTCCCGGGGTATAAGGGTTTCGCGACTCCACCACCAAGAGATGACGGCTGGGCTGGGGAAGGCACGGTTTACACCCGGCATGATGTATCCGTTCTTGTTTTCACTTTAAATACCTCCTTTCCAGCAGTAGCTGTGCAGCTTCATATTGATAGAAGGTATACTATTATTTCTGCGTACCCAACACCGTCAGCTGACTTCAACGCGGCAGACTTTCGCAGCGTCGTGGCAAGGTTGCTAAGGCCCTTTCTCTTACTTCGAGATTTCACCGGCAGACATCATATCTGGGGAGAGTACTCAATAAATCCCTAGGAACAAGTCCTTGCCAATCTGTTTGAAGAACTTGAGATAGGTGTCCTAAATGTGGATGAGTTTACGCATTACTGCCCGAGAACCGCTTCCTTTTCTTAGATCGTTCTATCTTTGTGCTCTTCGGATGCACAGCCTGATTTTGATTGGGGGGTGGTCGATGACCTCCATGGTAGTGATCACTTTCCCATTCACATATCATTTTCAGGGAAAATGCCGCTTTAGAGCCCACCTCGGTGGTTTTTCGGCGCGGGAGCAGTGGCCTGCATTTCAGGTAATGACTGAATTTTCTATCTCAGTCGACAAGTTTAGGTCAGTAGATGAGGCCGTTGAGTTCTTTTCCGGCAACCTCATCGCCGTGGGCCTGACTACTATTCCCAGAACGTCTGGCCCTTTTGCGCGCCGCCCACTCCCGTAGTGGTCGGCCAAGTGTGAGACGTCCCTCAAACAGAAGCGTTATGCCCACATGCGCTATAAGCGCCGCCCGAACGATCTCACTTAGGTGAATTTCGTCCGGCTAGGGCTAGGTTCCGGTATATTTCAAAGCACGCTGGCCGCTCTTCTTGGCAGGCATACGTGTTTTCACTTAACGTGAAGACTCCTCTAGCAGAGGTGTGGAAGCGAGTCAAAACAATTCGAGGCAAGTTCTCGCAGTACCCCCCTCCCGTCCCTCGGAGAATGGGACCGCAATTTTGGAACACGCGTCCGTGGCGGAATCCCTTGCGACCGCTTTCTCCGCATTCTCTAGCTGGGATGCTGCTCCACCAGCATTAAATGCACGTTGTGATGTCGCAGAAGGCCACCATCTAGACTTTACCTCCAGAGGCGGAGAACCATTCAACGACAGGTTTACTCTCAGTGAGTTTCTTTTCGCCCTTGCTTCGTCCCCGGACCCTGCCTATGGTCCGGATGATGTCCCGTACGCCATTGTTTTGACACATGGGCGAGAGAAGCATGAACTTTCTCTTGGATTTGTTCAACAGGATCTGGGAGGAGGGTCTCCGCCCAAATTCCTTGCCTTTCGCAAACCGGGGAGAGATCACTCTACTCCTGCCGATTTCCGCACAATCTCTCTAACCTCTTGCTTGTGCAAGTTGATGGAGAAATTGGTAAAGGTTAGATTAGCCTTTTTTCTAGACAGCGGAGGCCATATGTCTTCTGCACAGTGCGGCTTCCGCAAGTTCCATTCCACGTCGGATGATATGATCCGCCTGGAAAATGCCGTCTGCGAGACCTTCTTTCGTAGACAGCACTACACCACGGTGTTTTTCGATCTGGAGAAGGCCTATGATACCACATAGCGATACAGTATCATGGAGACTCTGCACAAGATGTGGGCGAGGGGATTCTCCAAATCTTTATATCTGAATTTTTGCGAGATTGTTGATTCCGCGTATGGGTGAGGAAAGCCCTCTCCACCCAAAAAGAGTATGAAGAGGGTGTCCCGCAGGGCAGTGTCCTCAGTTTCACACTCTTTGCCCTGAGTATCAACGGCATCACCTTGGTGCTGCCGGAAGATGTTCCCGCTACGCGCTACTTGGACGACCTTTTGGTCTCTTTTTTTTCGCGCCCCAGATGCCAACACTAGAGCGTCGACTCCAACAGGCATTGAACCGCGTCTCTCGCTTTACCATAGATGACAAGTTTAGGTTTTCCTTTGCCAAGACTAAGGTGGTACACTTCTGTCGCCATCCACGGCACCACCAAGACCCAGACTTGTTACTTAATGGGGTACACCTGGAAGTAGTTCAATCGCACCGTTTTCTTGGTCTTGTATTTGACCAACGCCTCACCTAGGAGGCTCATATTCGCAGCCTCTTTTACCCGCGCCATAGATATTCTCCGTTCCGTGAGGTTCACACCTTGGGTCGCTGATAGGACTACTGCCTTACTTTTTTATCGATCCTTTGTTCGTTTAAAGCTCGAATATGGATTTGAGTTTTATGCATTCTCACCGAAGCATGTATTGAGGAAGGTGGAATCGAGCCAACACACCGGCCTTCGCCTAAGGACCGGTGCCTTCCGCAATTCCTCAATTGAGAGCCTACTAGTCGATGTTGGGGAGATTCCACTCTCTCTACGCCGTGTAGAGTTCATTATTCGCCTATACGCGTGAGCCGGTGCCTCCCTCAGTCGCCAACAGCTATTACTGCATCCGCAGCAGATTTCGACTGTGCCTATGCCACTGAGATACGCCAGTTATACCCTAAGACTGTGGGTTTACGGCCAAGAAACTTCTTTTAGAGCGAGGTATAGCTCTCGGGCCGGTGGCCCCCCTGGTCTGCCCAGGATGCCACCCGCGAGGGTACCACATTTGGCTATTTGTCGCCACGCCTCTGCTCCCAAAGCTTGTACGGCGCCGTGAGTATTGCGTTCGACCTTTTTGGAGCACACCTCGTGTCTCGCTGGAACCGTGCCAGTGTATACGGATTGCTCCAAGTCACAAGAAGGGGGTAGCCTTCCACGCCGTATCTCCTCTGTTTGAAGTCAGCGGTTCTCTGCCAGGCACTGCGTCTGTCTTCATGGCCGAGCGGTGGCAATACATCACTCGGTATGGGAGATTAAGCAAAGTGCCCGGTTCGGAGACCGGATTGTGATCTATAGCGACTCACAAAGCGCCCTGAGTGCTCTCGTGATATTGGAATCTCCGCATCCCCTGGTTCGTGATATCCGTGACGCCACGGTTTTGGCGAGCATAACCGATGTCGAAATTATCTTCTACTGGGTTCCTAAACATATAAGAAATGCGGGGAATAACCGCGCCGATGAGGGCGCCAAAGAGTCCGCGAGGACTCTGCAACCGGACCAGCGTTTGGCTCTTCTTTACACCGACTACATGACAGGAATACGGGCAACTCTTTGGGCTGCATGGCAAAGAAGATGGGAGACGGTCGAAGGGAGCTTAATGTTGCGTATTATTCCGCGGCAACTGTTTCCATTGACCTAGCCCTTAATGCCGCCAGGTCTTCAGATTGCTTTCTGTCGTCTCGAATTGGGCATACTAATACACTGCTCTGTTGCACCATCTTCTCCGCTCATGAATGACAGGGGTAGTGTTCCTTTGGCAGTATGGAGAGAAGAATTATTTCATTTTTTGTCAGCATAGAGTATCAAATAAAAACCTTTGTCAGCAGAGTGAAGGGAGCGGGGGTCCGGTTGCGTCCATATCATGGTTATGTAGACAAAAGTACCTAAGCGCAGAGTTTTTGGTACGGATGAGAAAAGTGTGTACGTTTCTCTGAAGATGGAAGGGGAATATAGCGGTGTTGGGATTGACGATTTGTGTGATGAATAGTATGAGATCTATAGACTCCGTGCGAGTAAGCACAACACCTTCAACAATGAATGGCTAGATATCTCCGTGCGCTTAGCTTTGTCTGCGATCTCGTTAAGCAGCAGGTACATCGACTTTAAAAGTCGAATGCCCTTAAAAGTTAAAAAAGTCAGTAGCAATCGTAAATCAAATCCAAGACCTCTTAACTTCAAGGTGAAGTCGTTTACCATTAAGCCTCTATGGACTTAAAGGAATAGCACCTAAACTCTTTCAAGAATTCAGTGGTGTGCAATTCCAAATTAATGAGCGAAGTCTTTTACACGTTTTCCCTCCCGTCAATTTGATTGAGATACTTTGTCGATCTTCTTACAATCTCTTTCTACCTTCAGATATCAATTTTATCGATGGATAATAAATGTATTCTAATATTATATTCTGTATTTGGAACAAATGGGTCTTATCATCACTTTATAGGGCGAAATAATATCTTTTGATTAAAAAAATATCTACCTATGTACCGTTTGTAATGCTAGCGTACGTTGTTTTCGAATATTTTAAATCGCTCTAGATCAAGTCGCCTGAGGTGGTTGGTCATTTTCAATAATGATTTTGTTTTAAATTTGACCACCCATCTTCTAATCTGTTCACTGGCCTTCAGGAATTATGTGCATTACTTTACATTTCTCTACATTAAATTGTTCTGGTACCTAAATTCTTTTATCTGCAATTTTAGACTTCTATAAATCCAATTTATTTCAAGATAGTTTATATATATTTATAGTTGTAAGGGTCCAAGAACAGATTCCTGAGGAAGACCGCTAGTAACCAATGGGCAAGATGAACTCCTTCCATTTATGTCTCTTTGCATACAGTCAAAAGCCTTTAGAAAATGAGATATGGGATATTAAGACCTTTGTCTTGTTAAAACTTTGTTTTAATTTCTTGAAAAACAAGTAAATTCTTTAACCAAGACTTCCTCCTTGAAAGTTGTTTATTAAGTTTCCTCCACATCTTTCTCGATTTTCTCTCAAACAATGAGATTCAGTCGTTTACCAATGATCTAACTATGGGAGATGAATCAAATATGTCCATGATTAAATGAGGTTAAATTTGCCTCTTTAACTACCTTTTATACCTTTCCTTCTGTCATATATTTCTTTAGAAATTTTTCAATATTGGTTAAAGAGTTAAATTCCTAATTTTTTATGGTAAATTAGCGAATTTGTATCGGCACTCGGCGTTTTCGGACCTCTTTTGTCGTGGTGGTTAAGGCGATTTCCAGAATGTGTTTTCGGGTTGTATTCCATGTGAATTGTAAGCAAAAAGTCTGCAAAGTTATAGGCTCATAGCCTCATAGGAAGTAATGATTCGGGTGTATAGGTATAGGAGGTTACATTTACTTACGTCAATTACAACACAGCTGTAACTTTTATTTAGATTCTTCGCACTTACAACCCACCACTCTTCCTTCTAACAAAGCACAAATAAGTTTTCCAATCCATCCTCGTCTGAACTGTTTGCGATGGCTCTCTATTGAACTAGAAAGGCTTTCTAAAGTCAAGGTTGGTTGCTAAATATAATATGTACTACATTCTTCTTCAATCTTCCTCTTTGCTTAATGAGGACTGAAAGTCGATGCCGTGTATCTTCCCAGTAATTGGCATAATAATCTTTTTTTGGTTTCATTAACCATAAGAGGATCATGTCAAGGACTATCTCGACTATTAGTGTGTTAATGAGAATATATTAAAGAAGAAAAACAAAAACAAGCCTAGAAAGAAAGTTCGATCAATTCAAACTTTGCTAGATAATTGCAAGTTAATCTGAACCAACCTAATCTTAAACACTGAACTTTGTTAAATTGAATCAAGTTTGCAAAACGGGAAATATGGAATTAAAGGCACGGAAATAGAGACATTTCTCCGAGGTTAATAAAGTAAAAGTGGTAGGTAATTAAAAATAATGGGGCTGTCGTAGGTTAGCCGAGCTTATATATATATATATATATATATATATATATATATATATATATATATATTTATTTGTTTTATTCATTTTTAATAAACCAAATAAACTTTGATATGAGGCATAGGTTCGTGCCTCGGTGATCACTTGAGGATCATTCTCTAAGAGAGCTAATCTTCATTTGTATTCTAGTGAATGAATAAAAGGGGTTTCTTTCTTGACTTTATCAAATATTGCCACTTCAACTCGTTCGAGGATAATTAAAACAGTACTTTTACAAAAGAAATAGACTTTAATGAACATGAACAATCTCACTAACTAACATAAAACAAATACAGATTTAACTTACTTCAACAAAGAGAAAATGGGATTACTGGGTGAGATCTCGTAGCTCGCTTGGAGATAAAAATTTTACAAGGGAAAACAATTTTTAAGTTAATATCGTTGTCCTTAGCCAGACATCCACTAAGTTAGTTATTATGCACGGGGACATAACCAACAGGATAATTCTTTACTCACATAAGGTAATGGAGATTAAATACTCGTGACCAGTTAGAATATCCTCGGCGATTTTGATCTGAGTGGGCTGTTTGCTCGATAGATGGTGTTCGTCGATCTGCCTGTCGAGTTGACCAGTGACGTGAGGAGGGTTCTGGGGTGGAGGCGAATTCAAGGGAAACAATAGTACTTCTACTTTTCTTCCGGACGAGATAAAATCGTTGTCTTCTTTTTAATTTTTCTATCTAGTTGGGGTTTGTCCAACTCAAATAGAGTGAGATATAAAGTCCTCAAACTGGCTAGCTTGATACTCAATATCTTGGGGGCTCGAACGGCGCCGAGCTTCCGTGGTACAATCGGGTTTTGTACAAGGACTGCAAGTTCTCCTTAACTTGCAGAAAACTTTCTACCGGTGATTTTTCTGTTTCCTTCTCGAACTCGAAAAATCTCCCAACCGGTAACTTACTTGTCTCTTCCGTTGGAACGAACAAAAATGCCTTGTTTGCTTGGGTCAACCTATTATATACACCAAATACTCCCGCGGGGTTGGGGAGGTGAAAGGGGGTGGTACTCGCAAGGAGACACCTCAGATTGGTCTCCTGCGCTTGGTGTCTTGTAGCTCGGAGAGAGGGTAATACGAGATCGGCAGTTTGCACTTTTGAATGGATTGTTTATAAGTGCACCCTCGAAGAAACTGCCTTTTCAGCGGAGGTCAGGAATCTCTCTCGTAACATTTACCCTTTTGCCCGTTCTCCTATGTTACCGGAGAAAATAGGAGGGTAAAGCTAAATCAAAATGTCTTTTGCTATTATTTCCTTGGCCTCGATACATATATATATATATATATATATATATATATATATAAATATATATACTAAACTCTTATTATACCTCTACAGGGGCCTAAATCTGTCTGAACTGACACACATTGGAACGAAATCCTGCCATATGAATGCGGCAGAAATTTAATTGAATTTGCCTCTCGCGAAAAGGGAACTTTGATTCGACTTCATAAACAGGCACTGACTTAGTAGGTTTCATGTATTCTAATTATCTAATCAAATGAACGTTTGTCTTTTATTTAAAGAATATGTAGAGCAAAACCCTAATGTGTTTAAAGAATTAATTAATTGCCTATGTATGAGGCAACCTGTTGCCAACCTATCTTTACCCCTCTAACAACGAAACTGGTCTTCCTCGGAGGGTTGAGCCAGAGAAAATATAAATTTAAGCTCTATTAAGAAAACGAGGATAGTAATTAAGAGAAAAACAACTGAATTTAATGAAAATTATTTTCCAGATTACTCGTTGAGGAGTCATGTTATGAAATTAAAAAGAAAGTCTTAAACTTTTCTTTTAAAACGGTTTCAGTATTAAATCGTGAAAAAAACATCTTCATGAATATTAAATTCAATATAAAGAAATATTTCTTCCTCCGCGAATTGCTCGATAATTTCAGAAAATATCCAAAATATTTGAATAATAAATTTAAATTATTTTCCGGAATTATATACATTATTATTAAGTTAATGTATATTCAAAATTTTGCTACAAAGCCTCTCAATTTATATTACCTACAAACAAATTGTATTTTTTTGCATGCGATTGATTTGATAGAAAGTTGGGAACTAACTGGGTCCTAACATTTGTTGTTTTAAAATTAAATTCCTAATATCTCATTAACATTATGACTAGAATACAAAATTCCTGAAGAAATTTATAATTTTCAAAGGCGAAGGGTTTTTAGTTATTTTGAAGGTGGACTATCTTAGTCGGGAAATGTCTGGGATCCTGAAATATCTCATTTTCAAGTCAAAATCATGAGCGCAATTTGAAGAAAATTGTAAACTACGAAGTGGTCCGAGTGAGCCCCTGCATCGAAAACTTTTTCGTGAGGATAATCTTTTTTACTGAATAGGTAGAATTAGACAGATATCAGAGATGGAAGGGAAGGAAATGTAGGAGAGTAGCCTATAGCTCCAGCCGTTTCCCCACCTCCCTTCCAGGAGAACCGGGTTATCAAACATTCCCCTTCCGGCCCGATATCTGATGGTCTTCCGCCAGAAAAGACCTCCGGCCATTTTAGCTAACCACCCAGTCCCTTCCTCGACTGGTTATCGATAGATGGGAGCCCATCTGCGCTTCCAATGGTTGCCGGAAGTTAATAAACGACGAAATGGAGTAGCTTGACATCTAATCTACTTGCGGCGCCATGAGAACCTCTCCCTAGTTTCGAGTATAAAAGATGAATTCTTTTAACCCTCAGGAATATAGCAAGCACAGCGTCTGGCAAGGCAGGAATTGTCATCTATCGGTGCAGTGGTAAATCGTCGAAGCATCAAGTCTTCAGAGAGGAGATCGACCCCAGTAAGGGAGGCTCCTTATCCCGTTGGTCTGCAAGTCAGTACGGATCCAAGCTTGTACTCACGTTCAGAGCCGAAACTACAAACACCCTCACTCTGGTTCCCTAAGCGAGAAAACTACTTCCCAGATTTTCTATGTGTTTCGATGGCTCGATAGGTCACTTCGTCCCCCCCCCCCTCACTGAGGCAACCAAGATTCCTCGGAGTTCATGAGAGTGGGGCATTCTTTAACAAAAAGCTTCCGTCACTGCCTTCTTCCAGCAGAATTGTGACGGAATTGTGTGATTAGGTCGGTCCCTAGAGAACCTACTTCCTCGTCGCAACCTATTATCTCACCAACTTCACTCACCAGCGACACCCGAACATCAGGTACCAAGGTAACCCTTCCCTTTCACATTCTCCAACTTAAACGCGAAACTTACCAACATTACAAGTGTATAGGGATTTACCTAGTGAATAGTTATTTACAAGCCAATTGAGATATCCGAGATTCACTAATTAATTTATTTCTCAAAGCACCTTATTAGTATATATATATATATATATATATATATATATATATATATATATATATATATATATATATATATATTTATATATATATATATATATATACATATATATATATATATATATATATATATATATATATATATATATATATATATATATATATATATATATATATATATATATATATATATATATTTATATATATATAAGAGTCGGGGAAAACTCCAACCACCCTTCGGCGTATTCCTCGACAGTAACAGATACCGGCACAAAATAGAGATGTTTCCATGTCTCCTTGTGATACTTGATAATTGTCATCTGCTACCCAATCTACATTATAATTGCAACATTTCGAAGGTAAAATGTCGCCGCTGATCTTTCAATATCTCGTCGTTAAGCCAAAGCAAATCTAACTCTACATCTCCATATCCTTGTAGGCTTTCCACTCGCGTTTCTATTCTAACTTTACTGTCAAATACCATTTACTTCACTTATTGCAATAACAAACTTTAACATACGGTGAAAAGTATAAATATCATTTTTTTATAAATATGTTTTACAGTACCTAAAGTGAAGCAGATAAATTCAGAAATCCCCCGAATAATTTATTTTTAATAATTTCGTTAAATTGGATAATTCCCTCTTTTGTGTTACCTTATTAGTTCGCATATTATATTAATAAAATAAAATAAATTATCTTCTATAATAAAGAAATAAAAAATTCAATCTATTTGCATCAGACTAAAGGCTTAATCAATCATCGGCCCCTAAAGTGAGAACGAGCATCAGTTCTCTCTTTGTTTTTGGAGATGAATCAAATAAAATCAAACATGTTGTCCTGCTTGTATAATGTTTAGTACCATTTTGCCACAACAATTAGTTTGACAATTGGTCTTTCAAACGGGAATTAAACGTAGAAATCTTAGGGTTAAATATTTTTACAAACATATACTTTCATTAGGCGTTGGTTGCAAATATGATGGATTTTTGCCTGTATCTGACTAACCTTTTTTATAACGATTAACGACCTCTTTCACCTTAACCTCGGTCTAAAAATGTTCGAAAAAGATAGTGGAAGAGTTAAGAGGTGCAAAATTCACCTCAAGAGAGAACATCAGTATTTCTTGATGCACAAGAAATATGGCGAAGTTCTGAAATAACTGTGGATAACGAGAAAGGAATAATAATCACTTGCAATTGAGCCTATCAAAGATTTTATTCCTTCCTAATCGTGTGATTTTTCAGCACATCACCATGGTTTATGTATCAGACAGTTAAAATCAATTTCTAGGTCCACTATCTATAAAGTTAAATGCGCACACGATCACACCCTAATTTTTCCTAATATTTCTTAAGGAAAGAGTATTCTTGTTACAAAATCAATCATGCAAACTTACAATTTCACCGCTCGTAAATGAGATGAGTCTATCAAGATAAATGAAGCTCCGTACGATTGTATCTTCTAACGACTACTTCTATTGTAAAAAGCAGTGTCAAATTTATCTGCAACTAAGAGTTCCAACCTTTAGAAACATCACTAGTTCAAATAAAATAAGAAGTTGTTAAACTGCAACTATTTAGTTTCTATTGAAGTAAAAAATGAACTTCCAGGCAAATGAATGTATTACCCCGGATTGGCTTGAACCTTTACAGACTTCCAAGGCTGGGCGTGACTTATCAACATTGCTTTCCTTGGTGAAGAAGGTTTTAATCAAGTTAATGGACTAAAGTTATCTTTGAATGGTGTAGAATATATCAAGAAACAGGAAGCGGAAGAACCTATTACGAATAAATAATGGGAAGATGTGCCTGTAAAATTATTATGATTGCAGTAAATCGAACTGCAATAAAATAAAGAGAAAGGACATTCGTTTTATATATAGTGGTAAAAAATAATCGGTATTAATTTTAAAATTTCGTTATCCTCGGATCATAGCAAGTAACTAGAAACAAATATCAAATAAAACTCAGTTTTAAATGAAAGACTCAATATGCCCTCCATCTTGATTCAAATTAGATTGCAGTGTTCCTTTCCATTTCTAAATACATATATATATATATATATATATATATATATATATATATATACATAATAGGATCCTGTCGACTTATTTCATAAGGATTAGGAATATGATTTCAAAAATGAAGCTAATTCGAATTTTTTCCCATGGAGAAAATTATTTCTTTGAATTTTTACTGCACGAAACAGCAGATGGTTTAAGATCAGGGCTATTTGGTAACTTGTTCTCTGGTTCAATAACCTGTAACTCAGGTTGACCTACGCTTATTACTTCCTTGGATACATCAAATACTGTCATTTTCGCGTTTATTAAAAAGGGTTGCGACTATTGATATACAATGTTTACTCTTCAGAATTTATAGTAGCGATTTTTTTTTTTTTATTGTAAATATTTAATAATGTAGTCTTTGCATTTTTACAAAACTATGTTCTAGAATCTAAAAAAAGATTATGAGTATAATGAAAAATTAACGTATAAATAATTTACTTGGTAATTGAATTTTACTTAATGAATTTTAGTACCTGAAATTAATTAAGAACACTCATTGAAGGAACTAAATTTTAAATTATACTTACAATAAAAAAAGTTTCAAATTTGTATCTAATTAAATCTTGGCACTGTTGTTTTTTTGACTACCCTATATAAAAGATCGTACAAAATATGATGATCAACCTTGGTAAGTTTTTTGTTATTTTGTACACCAATTCATGGTAATTTGCTTTAATTCTCCATTTAAAATTAATTTAAAACAGTTGTATGTAATTATTCGATTCATTAATTAAAGCGCTCTTAACATAATAGATTTTAACATCAATACAATCGCTAATTGACTTAATTATTTTAAAATCTTCCCAGTGCTTTCTAGTTGTACCCATAGAATTGTGCTTCCTGAACAATGCATAACATTTTGTTTGTTTGATTGTATTATAGGCCTAATAAGATGAAGGTATTGTGGTCGAAACGTCACCGGTAAATAAAAAGGATGAAGCGAGCTATTTTTCTTGCTTAGGTTTTCTGATTAACATTATATTAGGTTGAGGAATAAGTTCTTACGTTTTTTTTAATGTTGTGTTGATTTAAGTTTTGCTTACGTGATTTGTGCACATATTAAGAAACAATAATAAAAAATGAGAGCAAAATTTGATATAAGGACAGATTCCTTTATTGCTTATTCGAGTCAAAATCCAAAGATTTTTAATGCAGAGAAATCAAAAAACTAATTGAACATTGGGAGGAAGTCGTAAATAACAACGTAAAATACATTATTGATTAAATTGCATATTGTTATCAATTTAAGATAAATTTTTCCAAAAAATTGTTAATGGTAATGAATAAATGTTATAAAACCGCAAGAACTTATTCCTCAACCCAATAGATGAAACTGCAGTCACAAGTTACCTAATTAATTCATTTAGCAAAGAATTTAGAGCTAGCGAACGGCAAGGATGTTAGAAAAACTCCCTTTAAAGAAAGCAAGGATAATATCCTTTTCGTAAAATTTTGTTATAGAAATATATATATAGGTATCATGTGAGCAGATTATATACATGCTTAATTATAGACTAGATGCTATTTCTCAGCTACCAGTTTTATTTGCAAGCGTTATAATTTGTGATTGTTGTTTTTAATATCTGGATATAGATTAAAATCAGTTTAGGAAGATCAATTATAGCTAATTAAGTCCTTTTGTTTGAGTAGATCTGAATGCAAATGATCATGGGATGAAGAATAAAAGGAAAATGATACGGATGATAGTGATTTTGTGTCTTTTCTGTAGCATTACCTGGCAAACGCTTTCGTTCTGTGTTATAGTTCCACCGACGTTAACGAGTCGTTATGTTTTATAAGATGAATTTGGTTTCCTTGTTTTTGATCCTCTGGAGTATTTTTCTATCTGTATCGTGCTTTAATTATGCATAAAAATTATGTTATTTTGTGACCGAAAAAGACCATTTGGTTTTGTTGCCCTTGTTTCTGCTTGACAATTTTCTGACTTTGTACTGAGATGGGATAGTGGTTCTCGCTACTGTTATGTTGTGGTTGAAGAGAGAGGTGTATCTGTTTGTGATGAGTTTGACTTTTAGAACTCTCACTCCATGCTGTATGGATACGCACCTCCATGGATTCTTACTTCGGCTCTATTTCCTAGATTTACTGGTATTATTTTAATTTGTTTTTTTTCTTCTTATATTCTCTTGCCACTCACTGGACAATGTGTATGAGGGTTGTTTATGCCACTTGTAATAATCTGTGTGACATCATGTGCTAGTTCTTTATACATCACACTATCATGTCTCAGTTGGGAAGGGTCGATTTTGTTTATGGTGGAGAGGATTAGGCTGAGAAGATTAGTGAAAGCTCGCTTACAGGTCTAATGGTTCGGTGTTGCGTCTATTTATATGAAATTTGCCCTTTCGTTCATGTAATAGCAGAGAATTTTACATGTAGTTTGTTTCAGCTTTAGTTTGATAATTTTGGGGGGGCATTTTTTCATACTATTTCAAAAGATTTGGCACGATACAGAGTATCACGTTTACTCTTTTGCCGGTGACGTTACCTTGCCGCGTTTGCTCGTTAATCCGTACTGTTAGATGTTAATCAAGTTATTCACTTCAAGTATTTCTTTAATGTTTCATTCAGGACAGTAGCTTTCGATTTCCTTGGTATTTAAAAGATTATCATCTTTGCGGTTTTGAATGCTTGAAGAGGTATCCAATATTCAGACAGACATTGAAAATATTTATCATTGCCTCATGAATGTTATTTGGTGCATTTATTAGGAAAGGTTTTGTGATCCCAGTGGCTTTTAGACCATTTTGTTTGAAAATTTCAGTGCAACGAAGTATTCCTCATTCGTAAAAAAGATTCGTTTGGCCCATGCAGATTTTGTTCTTCCTCTGTGCGTAAAATGTTTCTTTTTTTTTCTTATAATATTTGGACTATTTCGTCTTCCTATGTGTATCAAAACCTTTGTTTTGGGAGTGAAGGGAAAATAATTTTTATCCAGAACTTTGAAAGTGTTGTTTTATCTCGTTATTTCGTTTGATTTCTCTTTGTCCTATTTCTATTCAAATTTCTTCCTTGTCTTAGAAAACTCTAAGTCTTCTGTAGTGGTTTCAAAATACTTTTGTGCCCTTCTTTTTACCTTCATATTCAATTATATCGTTTCAGGCAAAATATTATCACTTTTTATTAATAATGCCATTTCCTCTCTGTTATTTCTTAGCATTAGATATTTTTCTGTGTTATTTCGCAATAACATTATTTCGTTAATTGTTTAAATTCTTCCAATTTTGATTTAATTCTTCCTTCTATCATTGTGCAGATGCCGTTATATTTTCTATTAGTGGTGGTAAAGATGGAAGCCTCTGTTAACTCTGCGATAGTCAGTTATATGTGCGTTTCTAGGTTTTCTTTTCTTATGTTACACAGAGATTCTATTTAGACTTAGAAGAGTATTCCTAATATTGATTCCAGTCCGTCTCGGTGAGGGCCTTGCAAGGCAGAATCTTGATTCGGGTGGGGAATTACGATACTAAAGTTTTTAAATATGGTGGTAGAACGGGTTTAAGGATACTGGTCATGTGTACTGGTTGAATTCAAAGTGCTATTTTTTTTACGAGAATATCAGGAGTAGTCAACTATTCATCTGTAAAGAAGGTTTAAAAGTCTTGTGCATCCTTTTGTAAAAAGTTATTATGCATTGGCAGTGAAATAAGAGCGTTTATATATTGCTTGCCTATCTTGCTCTTCAACAGATGGTATTTAGGTTACATTTTATTATCGAAGATTCTTGAGATGGGAAGAGAGAGGTGTATTGGGTCTTTAATAGTTACGGTTACTAGTAAATAAATCTCCTGGATACATGTTTTATCTTAATGACAATATTGGATTCTTCTGAACCTTTAATTTTCTTTATATCTTAATTCTTTTTTATAAGCATCATTACTTTGTCGTAACTTCTATAGATTTCGAATGTTTTAATAATGGTTGGGTATTTTCATTGTTCGGTGTTCTAAACTTATTTGTACATGTTAGGATAGTTTTTTCTTCTTTAAATATGTGCTTTACCTCTGTTCTTTCACTCTCTTTACGTCTTCTATTCCGACAGGTGATCAAGTGCGTCCAGAAGTTTTTTCCTAAACCTGCCGTTTGTTAAGTTGCGAGAGAATTTTGAGGCGATTTTGACCAATCCTTGTTTGATTTAATAGGGTCTTTATTTACCATCTTTAAGGGCATATTCCCATTTGTACTTCTCCCTTATCAGTCTGTCGACTATTTCGTTTTGCTTATTTAGTTTTGAGAAATGAATGTATATGGTATCCTAATATTTTTATATTTATTTGTAGGAGTTTGGTTTAGGGCGATTTTTTCAATTCTTTTTACTATTTCTCTTGGTAATTTTGTGGTTACTTTTACACATTTGGTGTCTACGTTGGTTATTTTCTGTGGCGCCATGATTGGTTTCTGCTTCTTGCTAGTCGTTTTTCATCTCGGTTTTTCTTCATTTTAGTTAGGTGTGATTATTATCTTATATATTTCTCTTGAGAGTTGCTTCTTTGAGGACCAGATCGTCTGTAAGCTGTTTTTCTACAGCATTTTATTAAGCTCCGCAATGCTTAAAATTTTGTGTGCATTAAGCATAGGAATAAATCTGTTCTATGCTTCCTTTTATGATTAGAGCGGTGTTTTGTGATAGTTATATCAGCATGATCTTCCGGCTGTTGCATCTGCTGTGGAGACACGTATCCATTTTGCGTTCGTTTTCCTTTTATTATGAAAGGTAAGAAGTGGTAATTATCTTTTTATTATAAAAATGGTTGCCCTGTCCATCTTACGCCCGCTTGATTAAAAGCCTGGATTGCGAAGATGAATGGATGAGTGGACGAACCAGAAGAGACGCTCGTGATGGATGACTCATAGCGGACTTGATGATTGGTTTGGTCCAATTAACTACTCCACACGTGTTGCAGCCTCTTCAGGGTTTGGTTATCTAAATTGATTCCAGGCTACACTGAGACTGTTTTATTCACCTCTTTGGTCTCGACGGGACCACAAAGGAGAAGAAATCTTTTCTTCATGAGTTGCAGATTCATTTAATATCAAGGAGACCTATGACGATGGGTTTGCAAAAGGCTATTACTTAATTTACTTTATTTACCAGACAAAATTATGCTTTATCATGCTATAGAAATATAGTAAACTAGACACTGACTACCTGCTTACTCAGCTATGTGCCAGCGGAGGAAAGAGTGATTAGCTTAGGCAACTAAAATAGTTATTACAGCACCTTGGGAGAAAAGTTATTTTAACATCTTCACGAGGGAAATGTTGAGCGATTAAATGAGTGAGAGAATCTGATTAGGAAAAGGTTGAGCTGATCGGCTGGTAGACGCGCCCCCTTTTATATCCTAATTAGGTGATATTTTTCCTTTTTTCTTCTTTGTTTGTTGACAGCTTTAAATGCAAAGTGAGTCTCGAAATTTTTTATTTTTTATACCTTTGCGTTGTGGAAAACGTTTGTTTAAACCAAATGAACGGGACAACTCTTTCATAGTTGGTATGGTGTGTTTAAATAGGTTATCTATTTCTTTGATTAGTAGATTCTCAACGTTTTTCTAACGAATCAGCACCCATTTTCTGTTCATAACACTATTTTTCCGTATGATTGTGTACCTTCTCAAAAAGTAAAAGCATTAACAAAGTTCTTGGCTAAAATTAGCATCAAACATTTGGGGCGTTGTCTCGGGAAATTTTCAAATTCCAAACCAACCGAGAATTTGTGGGTGATAAAACATTAACGGTTGATAAATAGGAGCCCTCCAAATTTTAGCAGTTTCAAGTGCCAAGGGAGCAAAAATAAAGCAATATCATTGAAACTATAATCAAAAGCTTTGTCTTTAGCATGTCTAAACGAATTGAAGCATTGCTAAAGAAAAATTGACTCCATTGTAGATATTGACTGCGCACAACAATTGACTGTATTTATTAATAAAATGGGTTTGGCCCTAAATTTCTGCATATTTTTCACATTCAAATTCTGATACGAACAATGTGAGAGACTGCCCCTTGAATGACCAGCGTGAGAGAAAGCCCCTCAAAATACACCTTTCCAGCCACTTCGAGCCCCAGACCACGTCCTGTTTCGAGTGGGAATTCTACAATCGACGAGAAGGAAGCTGTCGCGCAGTGAGCCGCCAACCCGGCTGTATTTACTTAAGCGAGACACACATCGCTCTTCCTCACCCGCGATAACGCCGAACCCTTGCCTCTATGCCTCGTAGACATTTCCCTTCTACGCAAATGCACCGTACAAGCTCACCCCTATATCGTGAGGGAAACTTCACCGTTCAATCTAACCCTTTATCTCGAAATAGGTTTGCATATACTGGTGGGGTGAATATTTTTGGGACGGCTATGGCCTGGGGATATCTACGGAACAAGCCACTGGGCTATTTAACCCTGCCTCAGCCATTCCTCGAGCAGATTGAGAGCCTGACAGTCCCTCCGTTCAGACCGTGTATTTTTCCCACGAAGCCTCGCAACCCCCGTTTGAGTCGTACCTCGTCGTTAAGATCTTACTAGCACACCGCCCTTCGTTAGGCTTAGGCCACTGTTCCGAGGAAAGCATATCGAGTCATCTTCCTGGAGAACTGCGCGACCCCCGTCGGCTCGCACCTCACTTCAAGACTCCCATTCTCAGTGCCTGAAACTCCCTGCCGTGCGGCTGAACAGTCTTTCGTGTTGGAGATCACATCTCTCTGGAGCAGAGGAAATCTCGTCGCTCTGCATGAAGTACCCCAAACCGCTATCTAAGTGTCCTCCTCGTCAACACCGTCAGAAGTGTCTCAGCGAAGACCCGTGCCGTTGTTTTCCCCCTACGAACAACTATAAGCTTCAAGATAAAGTGGTTCCCTTGGCAATCCTCGGATTACACACCCGTCATTCGTCACCTGGATTTTGTCGCATCCCCTATTAAATGACTCCCCGCTCAAACTTAAATAACCTTTATTACTCGGATTAACGATACTTTTGCACTCCATTATTTTAATTAACGATTACTTTGCAATCTCCGTTTAACTGTCACATTGTAATTTAACCCAATCTAACTAACTATCCTTATAAAATATAATTTGTTCGCCTTTTGTAAATATATTGCCCGATTTATTATTTATATTAAAATTATGTTTTGGGGGTCTTGATCTTTATCTATCTTTGAAATGCAATTTGGCAAGCCAGTAGATAAATCCCCTCCAATTGTAAACGCACTTATCCAAGGAGGCGGCCTTCCACTCCTTCAATTGCTCCAATTCCTATCACAGACTCTCTCCTGTCAGCTAACATCACGTGCAAGTGTATGCGCCATTAGACCGAAAGGGTTTACACATGCATATCTCAATAAACAACGAAAACGTAATGAAACCTTTGATTATTTCATTTAATTTTCTTATATACAAAAACTTTTAGCCAGTAATTTATTGTTTTTATCCTATTAGCATTTTAATATGTTAAAATTCATCTTAAATATCTTGTATTTGTTCCAGCAGTAAACAAGTAAAAGAAACACTTAACTCCTTAACTGCGGGCTTAAACTCAATAAAACAGCGTCACCGTGTGGAGTTATTTTTAGGGACTTCATCTTTTTAATGTTGTGCATTTTACTTGTTTTAATTGCTTATTTTCCTCTATATATATATTTCTACTTTTTGCATTATATTATTATAATTATATTTTCTATTGTGCAAATGTATTGCCCCCTAATTCAACCAGAATATTTATAAATACTATAGAAAATATTAAAAATTAATATATATTTTACCGTACTCACGATTTTTTAGGAAAGTGCTGCCTTTGTATGATAATCTTTGAAGCATTTCCTCGGATAAAGATACGATTGTAACGTTGGTTTTTGTGCAATCCTCCAAAATCAGAATTACCTCAAATGACTAAATTTCTCAACAGAAAAATCTTTCTACTCATAGAGCCTACTTTGTCTTAGCTGTATATTTGTTTGTCTCATTAAAAAGAAATTTGATACTATTATCATTAAATGCAGATTAAAAAAAAACTATCAAAATCACTTGCTTCTATATTTTGTTTTATTTTACTGCCAGCATTACCCGTAAATATAAATTCTTTATCTAAAACCTCATCTATCTCTACATCACTTTCTTACTCACTCAAATATAAGTTTGATATATTACTATCACTAATTAATAGCTGTTCACAATCGTTTTCATTTATATTTCTTTTGGCGATGATAGCTGGGACTATTTCAAATTCAATAGAAAAAAACAGTACAGCTCACTCAAAGTCTGACAACATCTGAATAAATAATATCAAATAATTAACTAATCAGCGTGTTGGTGACGTATCTAATTACAACTTATCTGCCATTTAGAACTTATATATCAAATATGTGCGCTCGGCAGATTTAAGCTGAAGAAAAAACACAGGCCCATATAAATGTGGGTTCCACAATAGCTTGTTAATTTACGAACACAAATATTTGTGCGCTCCGCAGTTAAGGGGTTAATAACCACAAATGCTGTAGGGGTGCTAAATGTAGGAGATAAATTCCTTTCAACTCGATAATATAAATGGCCGAAAAACTCACCAACAAAAGAACGGACTAAGCCAGTTGTGTCGCAAGCGTATCGGAAACGAAATCCATAGGTACCTCGTTCGAAACTCTCAAAACTTTTAGGAAATCGCACAAGAAAGAAAATGAAGATCAAGGATCAACTCAACAAGAATACGGAAGCCAAGGAAAACGGAAGAAAACGCTTAAAGGACCAACTAATGCAAAAAATTAAAATCGAGAGGGAAGCAACCAAAGAAGAGATACGATAGCAAGCAGCAAAATTAAAAAGCAAGAGGAGTCAAGGATAAAATGATTTTAAAAAAAGAAGCCTCCCTCTCCATAAATAGTGACCCTCAACGGCCGAACAATCTTTGCATCGACTATACAAAGAAGTGTTGCGGCGAATTTTTGAGAGCCGGGGAAGGAGAAGCCATTAGAAGAAGCAAAGAAAAATCAAAAAGGGACTTCGTCCGCTCTCCTCAATCCCTCAAAAATTCGCTCCACTAATGCCACAGACTTTGGAGGCCAAGGAGGGAGAGCTAACTACTCCTCGATTAAGATATCTAAGACTAGACTCTCCCCAATCCTCAAATTCGCTCCGCTGTCTGATCTTTGTTACAGCGGCACCTGCCCTACGAGAGAATTAATAAAGTGCTGCGGTGAACTTCAGATAGCCGGGGAAGGAGATGCCATTATTGATTACAAACAAAACTTTGTTCGCTCTCCTCACTCCCTCAAGTTTGCTCCACTGATGCCGCAGACAGGAGGCTGGGGAGGGAGAGCTACTACTCTTCGGTTAAGAAATCCATGACTAGTCTCTCTCCAATCCTTAAATTCGCTCCGCGTTCTAGAAAGGGACCTGTACAGGGGTGTGAAATGTATGAGAAAAATTCCTTCCAACTCAATAATATAAATACCAAAAAAACAGACTCGCCAGTCGTGTGGTAAGCGTATCGGAAACGGAATCAAAAGCTACCTCTTTCGAATCTCAAGAGTTTAAATAAATTTTATGAAGTAATCCCAAGAAAGAAAACGAAGATAAAGGACTAACTCAACAAGAATACGGAAGCCAATGAAATCGGAAGAAAACGTTTGAAAGGCCAACTCAAAGAAAAAGAAAATTCATTCAAAACAAGAAGATTATTCGATAACAAGATAATATGGCAAAAGAAACAAAAGCATGACCCCCCATCTTGCTCTCTACCACCAAGCCGATATTTCAGCACCATAATTAACTGATATAGATATTGAGGACGATATAGCCATTGATGCCAACTCTGAAGCATTACTCTACCACACTTTACTTCTAATGAACAAAAACTATTTAACAAGAGATTTAAGACTATCAAAAGAGTCATCCCAGCCTCTTGTCTCCCCGTCCTAGAAAGAGCAATCTTTTGACACCAGAAATAAGCTATTACTAGTACATAAGTAGGGAACAAGAATTCAAGAAGTTCTTTTCTTGTCATGAGAATTCATCTTTGGTGTGCTGTTCAAAGATTAAAGGTTTGATTGAAGCTTTACAAGTTATTTATCAAATACTGAATAAGGAGGATTTAAAGACGGATCAAGTCGAAGATCAATGCTCTTCTTTTTTCATAATTTCAAAATTGGACCAAACCATAAGTTGTTCATGACATCCAATTGATTGAAAGTTACGACAAGTGGAAAATTTAAGTGATGCTACCAAATATAAATATCATCATTGGAGAAGCTCCTGCAATATACAGCTAATCTCTCTGATATTAGTAATAGAAAAAGGTTATACAGAGCATCCCATCTTTCTTTTCTTTTAGAATAGTGTGTGTCGTAGAATGCCCCCCCTTTTTGTTCTATTCTAAGAGTGTCTAATATATATTGATATCTAAATATCTTAACGAACAGAGCCGTTCCGAAACACGTAAGGATATATAAGAAAAACGCAAAATAAACTTATATTTTAAATTTAACCATTGAATACACAACATCTAAACATTAATTACAGCAATACTCTGAATATTATCCTAAACAAGAATTAATTAAATTAGTTTACCCACAAAAATTGGTTAATTTCTCTACACACAACAATTATATAAGAATTAGGCTTACGGACTCATGTGGAGTTTAAAGGCCTCAGAAATGTTATTGACTCACGACGCGTGCCGTCTGTCCAGATGTAGATGGGCGAAATTACACGGTCGTTTTGGCGAGGATAGCAGCTGGGGGGTCCACACCTTCTTCTAGGAGGAGGGGGGGGGTTCTTCAAGGACAAGAACAAATACGGTGCTTTATGCGACACCTAGGCAGTCGTGGTCTCTCTGGCGAGAGTGAGTCGAACTTGGTTCTTAAATCAAGTTAACTTAGAGTGCGGTGTGACCACCAACAAGCTCGAGGAGGAGCTTTTCTCCTTCGTTCCTCATTTCCTTATGGTCGAGAACTGAACTTGGGGAGGGTCTTCTTAAAGGGCGAGGATAACGGAGGGCAGTTTTTCTGGCAAGAATAGGTTACTTAAAGTTCGGTGAAGTAACCGGGAACTAGCTCGAAGATGAGCTTTTTCTTAATTCCAGTCTTCCTCAAGGGCGAGTTTAACGGAATGAGGTTTCTCTGACGAGAATAATTTGAACTTGGTTCCTTAGCAAGTTAACTTAGGAGTTCGGTGTGGCCACCGAGTGATGGGCTCGAGGGGGAGCCTTTGCCTTCTTCGTTTCTCAATTCGTCAAGGACGAGGAATACCACTGGTGTTTAAGGTGTACCAGGATATGAGGAGTCTTTCTGGGGAGAGTAAGTTGAACTTACCAAAGTTAACTTATCGTTTGGTTTGATAACCCGGGACTTAGCTCGAGGATGAGCTTCTTCTTAGCCCCTTAAGGTAAGTAGCCCTGCCTCTCTTGCAGGGTACTTCTTGGTCTGGCGAGCCAAGTACACTACCTCTCCAGTCTTGGTAGTTCGGTTTGATCCGAAGACTTCGTTACCTAGAGACTGACGTATACTATCTCGATTTTCCTCAGAGTTCCTCATTTATACCTCGTCACCCCACTGGGAGAGTGGTAACGGGGGGGGGAAGGGGGCTTGAGGACGGCCCCAGGAGAGTTTTTTTTCCAAACGGTTTTTCCCACGAAGTCAAACATCGGCTCCTCGTTAGCCTTCAAACTTGGGAGAAACACGTCTCCAATTTCTTATTTAACGTGAAACTGGATCTCACTCTCCTGGGGGAGATCTTATATTTTGACCTTTAGGGCCTTTCATGGCACCGAGCTGTGCCACCCCGCGGTTACGCTTTTGACTCGCCGATGCCTGGGCCGGATGTCTTTGCGGTAACCGATTTGAGACTGCCCCGCGAGTGAACGGGAGGGGGATGGGGGAATGACTATTTTCCTACAGCGTGTAAGACGCCAAACATTTCGGACATCATAAATGGCAAACTAGCAAACTCTTTTACAACTGAATTTCCACATATCTTTGCCGACCCAGTGAGTGGTCATAGTAAAAATCTCATAAAAGCAATGAAAAAACAGAAACCAACTTTTGTTTCCATTCAGATGTTTCCACATATAAGTCATAGAAAATTAAATGCAAATTAATAGCGTAATTAAGGAGAAATAAGGATATTGCAAAGATTAAGGACCAAATAAAAAATGTTTTGATTCGCTTTAAATTAATTGTTATATATTTTGGGGAAATCAACTAAGTTCTCAATATGAAAGCATCGTTAGTAGTCTATTTAAAGTTTCAAGAAACTAAAACCTCACTGTGTCGATTAAATTTCATTTTTATAACTCCAATTTTGATTATTTTCCGAAAAATTGTGACGATTAGTGAAGATCATGAGAAAAGCTTCAATCCGTTTATCTGGACGAAGGAAGAAAGGTAACAAGGCTGTTGGGATATGAACAGGATGAACGATTAGTGTTGGTGCTTAAAAATGGATAAACCTGGAGCAAAATATAAGAGAAAACAATTCAAGTCGTGTTTTATTTTTAATTAATAACCCAATGTAATTCTATTAATTATAAAATATTCTACGAAGTTTTCTAGTGTTATACTCAATTTCTCTTGTTTTTTAGTTTCCGGTCAGGATGTAGCTTTTAGTAACATACTGTCAATATATGCTTCACTCAGAAATGGACTACGTAAAAGAAAAGAGTAATAGGTATAAACCATATCTTCCATAGAAGTAAAAATTGATTTGATGGAATAAAACTATTATAATTTTCATAATTTGCGAATTTTATTTATCTAGAAACAATAAAAAACGGCAGATTAGCAAAATGAAATTTTGGCCAATATTTCACCCTTAATTCTTTTCCCTAAAAGGTTTCAAGCCATATAGCGCAATATTTTTTATCCTCACAGAGAAAAGAGAAAAATAAATTCAATTTAATTATTGCTTTATTTCATATTTCTTATATAGATAAGTAACTACCTGTAAACTTACTAACATATTGGAGATCGTTAGAAGCACAAGAGTTTCCTAAAAAATATAATGCTCAAGAAAAAGCCATTTATATCCTCAAATAAAAAATAGTATTACGAACTAGAGTACATCTCGTGCAAGATTTGCTATTGTGCTACATTTCAACTTTTATTATAATCGATCCAATAATATTATTCGGGTTTCAACAAGCCAGACATGAAACTGATTAATAAACTATGGCGTGATGTTTGCTGGTTTAACGGAGACAATGAAAAAATAAAAAAATGCTAAAGAATATAAATGTACAAAATTGAGATAATTGTTGAATAATAACTTCTTCTGTAATTAAACAGAATGATCATATATGATATAGTATTACGCGTGGTAATGGCCATTTAAATGTCTCAGAAAATGAATTTGGAGTTCTTTTTGTTAATGTTATAACTTTTGGTTTGCATTAGGTACTTCTTGTTCGGCTTAAAGTGTTCTAGTAGAATGAGTTTAGGACTCAACATCCTTAAATTCTGTAGAATTTCTAATCTAACTGCTCCTTCAACCATCACGTTTTAAATGAATCCATTTTCAAAGTTTACTGCCTCTCGTCCACCTTTCAAAGTGATTTCAGTTAATAAATTCAATTTACTAAAAGAAGAAACAAAAAGGCCCTAAGTCAACACATTCGAGGATATTTCTCTCGCTTGGATCTTTCCATCATAGAAATCATGTGGGAATATAAAATGTGGAGAACATTCGATATTCAAAATTTAATGCAATTATGTTACTTCCATAGACCTTTATTTGTTTTTCCCCAAACCTAACTTTTCTCGCATTTTTTATGCTTCGCTAAACGAGAAAGGCTCTGCAGAGATGACCTCGTGGGTTTTGGTCTATCAAATATATATTAATTAATTATATAACTGAAAAAATAAAGTGATGAACTTCGTTACACCATTTTGAATTGTATTTAAACTAACGATGGCATCTTCGCTGAAAATATTTTAAAAAGAAATATGTTAGGGAAATGGTAAAGTGAACAGGTGGTAAAGTTACATAACGTGAGGAGGATACTCAGGGGATGAGTGGAAGAGGTTCAAGTCACCATCATGAAAGTAGCACCGTCTGCAGCCCCATTATGTGTTAATGCGAGAGTTTACGTAGCCTATGTTGATCTAGTTAGAGCTGGTATGTGCAGAAGATGATTGCAGATTAGTTGCTGAACCTCGACTCTCACAATGATTCTCTAGTTTTATTATCATTTATTATCATAATTGAGTTTACTAAAGACGCTTTTCAATCAAATACATGATTCACCTTCCTAGGAAAATTATTTTTTCTTCTGGTTTTATTGTTTTGTCTCTTTCTGCTTATCTTTTTATTCTTATAACTTTGTTTCTTTCTTAATCACACACTATTGCTTCATTCACATTTACTCTCTTCTCTTATACACTTCAGAGGTCAGAGTTGGAATGGAATATTTCAGTCCATTTTAAATAATACTCACATATGCACACACATCTTTGGTGACATGCGAGGCCACATACAATACTCAACTTACTAGAGTGACACACTAAATCAGATGTACTACACTTGCAAGATTACAAACACACGATCAATCAAGCTTACCTACGTTGACACAGCTTTACAATGACTGCCAAATACATGATCAAGCCAATATTTTCAAGATTATTTTGAATGACGCAATTCTCATAGCATCTTCCAGCCACGGTCTAAATATTCATTCCCTTTATAAAATCCGTTGTTATTTAATATTCTATTACATTTAAAAATGTAAATCCCACTACTAATCGTTCGGTTCTTCTTTGCTCTGTCCTTTGTATAAATAATTCTGTTTATCTAATGTTCACATGAATCAAAATGCCCTAGTGTACTTTTTGTATGGATTCTCATGCATTTACATTTATTATTTTATATTTCTTGTCAGTCTCGAAGGATAATATATCGAACCTACAACACTCTTATTCCTTTATATTTTCATAGCATTGTAAAAGTTCTGAGGGCAAAAATAATTTGGTAAATTAGGTAAGTTTCTAGGTTTATCTCTTATCTCGGCTCATGCAAATTAATGAAAGCTTGAAACCAAAGAAAGAAGTATCTATATATAATTGTAATTCATTTGTATACTTTATCTTTGACCTCTACTATAATTTTATTATCGCTGCTACTATGCTATTTTGTTGCCGATATTCTCGTTTCGTGATGTTAACCACAACAGTTTGATAGAGTTTTAATCCATCCTAACCCTGATATGGAGACGCTCGATGGTAAAACATCATTTAGCCACATCACGCATGTCTGCAGACAAAAGGATTTATTTGATTATTTAAAATAAATTATAGAAGTTGGTTGGAACGCTATACAGATCAGTTGACCTCAAAATAGCTTGTAAAGATGATTACCCAGAAGATATTTATATTTTAAGTCGATAAAGAAATATGAAATAGTGAATATGAAATATATTCAAACAAATATGAGAACAATAGGGCAGCGCTATTGGAAGATAAATAGTTTGATAAGAACTTTAGTTTAATCGGAATTGGATAGCAAATGGCAGGTTATGATATATAGTAGTCACAGCTTATTCTTTTACACAAGAATATACTCTAGTGTCATCAATGCATGCTAAAATATGTGTAGGTTTGTATGAGATGAAAGAGACACTGAATCTCTGCTTAAGCTTTGTGACGAAAATGTTACTTTCGCCAATAATCCGTTTCTCTTTCAGTTCCATCAACAAATCTCATTATTTAGCACCTTTGCGCCTTTAAACAAGCATACAAAAAACACCTTAAAAATCATTGCCGTAAACACATACACTCGTTTTCCATTTTTACATATATTTATTCTCAGATCTGAGTAAATGACATCTACAGTTTCAAGCCATTATGATACGCTTGAATGCATTTGCGGCACTTTGAAAATCTACAAGGTACAGTTAGGAATTCGCCCAATGCAATATCATCGTATTCCGAGACAAGCTAACAGACATTCATTTTCGGCTAAATCGTCAGAATTGATGTCAATTTAGCTCTTGAAATATAATTATCGGATCCGACAACCTCCTTGAATAGCCTCACTCACGTTTTCAATGTCGTGTTGATCAAAATGGAGATGGCAGCCAAGGATGAAAAGGCTAAAGAAGCAAGACTAAAGCTATTTTCCATGTTAATTTTACCCTGATCAGATCGAAAGGGAGAGATTATTTAAGCAACTAAACTGCTTTTCCTGCTACAGGGTAAAAAAACACCCTACCAGCGCTTGTCCAGACAAGGATAATGTTTAAGTATGTTACGAGTGTGCACAAACAGACCACGACTGGATGCACTACCTCAATAATACGAAAAGGTGTTCAACTGTGCTGATTCCCACGGGAATTTGAGCATGCAGTGCCCAGTCAGGAAGGAACAGCTAAGAACGAAGGGAGAAGCAGCTGACCGGCCGAATACCTCCTACGCTGCAGCCGCCAAGACCTTGTCACCAACCTATGCAAAGTCGGCCCAAACCCAAATAGTACTACAGTTGCAGCCCCAAAATGCTAACATTCATACGATGCGATAAATTAAAAACAAATATTTCACTTACATGTATTTTATTGTGATTATATCTTTAAACTTAATACCTTGAAATACTGCCTTTGTTTTTTAACAAAATATGAAGTCTTTTCAGCATTGATTCAGCAAGCTTGGCAAATTAGAAGGCGTCCATATGGATCCATAACCCCTTCAGTGCCCCCTACAGGTCTTTAATGTTAGTTGGTTTGGACGCTTTAACCTTATTTTTCATAAATTCCAGGCATTCGCGATGAGGTTCAGATCCGGCCAATTAACTGGCTAATCTAACACATAAATTTGGTTTTCTACAAGAAAATTATGACCATTCTTGACTTGTGTACAGGGGGCCCATCACGCATGAAATAATTGCTCTCATGAATACTCCAGAAATATAGCAAATGTTCCTTCAAGACATCAATATAATGGCTCCCCTTCGTGGTAACATTCTTGATGAGTAAGTACATCCCTGCTCTGCATATTCAACAACTGAAAGCACCCCACACCATTACACTCTCCGGATGTTTTACCGTCTTCACTGTGTAGCGGGGATCGAACTGTAACACACCTCTCGGCTGAAACACTGCCTTGGACCCCCCTCTGACTAGCCTGAAGGTAATTTTGTCGCTTAATATTACCTTTTCCATTGCACTGAGGTGCAGTCCTTGTATTTATTGAAAAATTCAAGGCTCTTTTACTTCATAGCATTATTGAAAAGTAGTTTCTTGGCTGCGCCTCGTGCATATATATGAGCCATCGTTCTATTAGATTACAATATTAGTTACACCAAACACGATTCCTGTTGCCCAAAAGAAGAACTATTCAAGAACCGACTAGACGGTATACAAGAGGGTTTTCCCACTGGAACTCTCTGATATAGAAGGTGAAACCGAGGAAGATCTCAACGATAAACTAATTGCAATCAACTCCAGCATTTGCAATGAGGCGGCAATAGCTATCCCGCCGATCTCTCGCAAAATTCTGCTGGCAACAACCTGTACACAGGATAGAGTGGTGCTTCGACAACGTTTCTACGTTGTTTATAACCTTATCCTTGACATTGGCTACACAATGCCAATGGACATCCATCCCGTTCAACAACTCAGGAGACAAGTTAACACCGCACTCTCTCACTAACTGAGGGCAAAATGGAATAGTCTGATTCGGAAATTAGACACTGATGGGAATCCAGTCTTTTTGGGTAGCGATAAAAGAGTAAAACGGATTTCCCAAACGCATGGCCAAACTGAAATTTCGCATGAAGGCATTATTGCGTAAAAGAGAGGGTATCCGCGGGGTCTAGAGAAATGTTTCCAGAATCTCCGATGAAGAGGAGGAAAACTTTGACATAGGCTTCGAGGACAAGGTCCTCAAATACCTTAAGCGAAGGAAGAACAGATTCAACTCTTATGAAATTACGAACCTCCATCACCCGTCCGTAATTGTGGGAGGCATTTCTTCGTTCCGACTCAAGGCCCCGGTCTTCAGCGAGATCAATATCAGGTACTTGGAAGAGGGACAGGAAAGACTTTGATTATATTGATGAACCTGTTAAACGCGTCCTTGGCAATGGGATACTTGCCTGGCGGTCAAAAGACCTCAAAAAATAATCTTCATTCCGAACTCAGGAAAAGCACCTAATCAGGTAATGAACCTCAAGTCTATCTAATTTCTTGAGACAGTTGGAAAGGTTATTGAGAAGATACTCACCAGCATACTAACGACATATCTGTCAGACTACTTCCTATTGAACGAGGAACAGCATGGATTTAGGAAACACCAAGGTACGGAGAAAGCCATAGCCCACATGCTGCAACATGCAGCAGCAGGGCGAACGAGAGGATGCTGAATCGACATCGTCTGCAGAAACGTAAAGAACGCTTTCGGCAATGTTTGGATCCACGGCCTGAAATACATAACTATGCGACTAAGACTCATATCACACTTTGAAATAAATCTCTGTAGCTACTTGAGCAACAAGCAAGCTGTTATCGCCTTCAAGAAGCACAGAGAGGAGGCCTTCGTACTCAGGTCCGGTGTACTCTAAGAAGAATGCCATAGCTCCACTCTCTTTTCCATCGTTATGAGGAAAATACCGAAACCTATCTACGAGAGCGCCCTCCCTGAACATAAAATACGCGGGCGATGTCACCCAAGTCATTATAATAAGGACAAAATCCGCAGTGGTGATGGCGAGAACTACGGCCGTTGAGGCTGAAAAGATCCCTAGATTCGAAAAGTGCTGGAAAATTCAGACGAACCTATCTAAATTTACGGTGACCGCAATATGGGGATATCTTTGTGTTCCCCTCAACCTGGATAATACTAAGATTGACTATTACTCTGTGGTTGGGTTCAAATTTGCAAACACTGGCATGAATGCACTGATCTAAATAAGAATATGACTTTCAAAAACAGAAATGGACAAACTTTCAAGATTCAGAAAGCTAAAGCATCGCAACAAGAAGAAGCTACACACCAATTTGGTTAAGTCCAACCTGGTGTATCTTGCAATACCTCTAAATGCTGCATCAATGAAAGAAACAACAAGACTCTAGAGGGTGCGGAATCAAGGCCTCCGGTTTATCACCAACGCAGGTGGCAAAACTACCGGATCTCGAGGAGCCTTCACGAACAGACTGGGCTTGAACCAGTCAACTTCTTTCGCTTCAAAAGAAGATGAGATATCTGGTTAAGGCTAGAGGATATTTTCACTTGAGAGACTCTAGTAGCCCTTCATCTTGAGGCAGAGGGAGGTCTCCACAAAAGATACCACACTACCACCAAAAGAAAAAACCTCACCTATATTCGACTGATCACACATAAGGAGAAACAAAAAATCGTTTCAAACGCAATCAATAATACAAAATAAATAAAACAATAAATAAATAAATAAGTAATAAATAGAAAACAAAAGAATCTCGTAGTAGGTCACTATAACAACAAAAATACCAATATAATAAAAATATTCTTTAGTGGGGCAATTGAGTAAAAAGAAAAAGATTGCGTAGTTGGACGATGAAATAATAAGAAATAAAAAGATCTCTCAGTGTCACACTAACACCAAAAAGATAAAAGTAAAGAGTAGCCCTGATCACCGGGAATTTATTAGACTACTACTTCCTGACTATTATCGTCCCCTCTCTTCGGACTCTATCTTTCTCAGAAAATGAAACCAAATAAGCCCCTTGAATGGAGCGACCTCTTCATTAAACGATTAATAGGTTTTATGCTGCTTTTTGACACTATTGATCAGTATGCAATAGAGCAGTTAATCTTATCCTATCTCTTTTACAGTCTCTTGGTCTATTTAACACTAGAACGCCCACTGAAATTTTTTTCCTTAAACGCCAAAGGGGATCAAAGTGACCCTTTGTCAAATTTTTTATATAATAATTAATAATTTAATTATGTATATCTTTGTTTTATTCAACAAAAGGAAATAAATATATTTTTATCACCCAAAGTATTTTTTTCAAAATAACAAAGGAAAAAACAATTTTTTCCGAAAATTGCTATGAAATAAGGTGAAGTATGATATTTATTGGCAAAGAGTACGCACATACTTTACTTTTGCAATAGACTACACGTACATCATCCTTTTGCATTTTATGCAACTTAATTTAGACTTATTATCCTTACATTGTTGACGAACTTCAAACTTGCGGCGACAATAACTGGCTGTTTCTACTTCCTCTAAATCAGAATGATCGCTATATTCTGACAGCTGCTTTGTAGATCGGTTATTTTTTATTTAATCCTCTTTAAGTTTTTTCACCAGATTTTGCATATACTTCTTCCGTGAAATATTTTGGCTACTAACAGCTCGATACGTGATTATATCATTGATACTCGTACATGCCATATCAAGAACGTTGTATAAAGTGTGGATTGGTAACCGCCTTGACGATGCCTTGAATCAGTATTTTCGCGCCATTTGATCTAGAACGTCTACGCCACATCTAGTCTCATTGTAATGAGACACTGTTTCAGGTGTTTTCTTTTCATTGCTCTCAATTATTACACTCGTATGTATACTACTCATTAGCAGAACTTTCTGTTTTCCTTCCCCTGATATACTGTAAGAGATATATCACCGCTTTCTAGAACTGATGCGTCATATAGGGGCTGGCATTCAAGGGGATTGATGTTGGGCGACTGCCTGGGTCAAAATTACTTCAATCCTAAATTTATGGTTGGCTGCAACACATGTACTGTCTTGCCGTGTGGGCCGGTGCATTATCCTGCTAAAAGACCTACTCCACCTTCTTCGTGATCCTTCTAAACAAGTGTAGGAATTTCGTAGCCAAGAAAGTAATTGGCCACAGTGAGCTTGTAAGTGACCGCGAACCTTCTCGATATGCGAAGCCAATGCACCAAGCTTCATTACGGATGATAAGTGTTTGGCCGTGTACACGTATTGGACCCTGTAGACGCCCTGACTGAAGCTTACTATGTGGTCCTTCTTCTTCTTAATGACTGGATAGACCGTGAATGATTTTTTGTCCCCAAAAAAATGAGAACTAGTTTGCAATAAGTCTTTATGTGTTGAGAAGGCAATGACAGCGCTCGGACTTTGTTAACGTCGAGGAGCAGAGGCCTTTTTACGCACCTCAAGCTCTTGCTATCCTGTTCTTTTGCCACCCTGGATACCGTGTTCCTTGTAGCTACCGAGATGTTCTTCTTTTTCGTGAGTGCAGTCATTCTAAACTATTTACCACTTTCGAAGGCCTTTCTCACTTGCAAACGGTTGACAAATCAGGGTCTACCTGAATGAGGTTAGTTCAGACATCTCGATTCTTTTCACTTCCATGTCCCCAGATCAATACACAATGGAAAAGGTGTTTTAATCACACGAGCTGGAAAAGTATAGCTTTAAGCTTGTTTGACGGACCTTTTTCTATCACACACGGAACCTTCTCAAAGATAAACAAAGCTGATTATAAAAGAACTTAGGAAAAACACCAAAACTCATTGCCTAAAACAACCAACCATCCTGAGTTCAGGCTTCCGTAAAGAGGATATAAGCTCTGTAGTTTCAAACTTTGGTTTTATTATCTGCAGAAGTCATTGAGAGATTCATTCTTTCAAATATTTTTGTTTTGGATTTTTATCAAAGCCTTTTTAAGCAATAAATTTTTTTCTCTAGAGCATTTTGGAAGATAATAAAAGAGATCTCGTACAAAAAAATTCGCACAGGAACGAAACTAACTTTTATTATTGGATTCGATAGCCATAACTATAAAATAAACCCTATACGATCTTGTTAAACTAATTTCACATTTACTTTGCTTATAGAAAATCTACTGATGACCCCTTCCCCTCCATTCTACTTCAGATTAATGTAATGTCGGCTTAACATTGGATTTTGACGTGGCTACATAATATAGATTACATAAAGTGCCATTTCGTATTATATTGCGTCTGGCCCCCAAACTCAGTTATTCATCCTCCCCTGAGAGAAGATACTCCCATAGCTTACTTTACTTTCCTTTTATTTCACAATTATTTAAGGAGAGAGAAAATGAACGATTTTCCTTCCCAAAAAAAGTATGGAGAAAGAAGGGTTTTTCCGATGAGAAATAAAGAGAAAAATATAAATTAATAAATGGACTCAACACTGTGATCTTATGCTGATTGTCTTGATAGATCTCGATTATTTTAAATAAACCACGAGAGTAATTAGTGCCTTGATCTTACCTTTCGTAGTCCTATGATGCTTATACTTACCTTCCATTCCATTTATATTTTCTGCTAGACTTAGGTCAATGCAAAATGTAAGGCTTGAGACTCAATGTTTCGATTTGACTTAAAATAATAATTGTTTTAATTCAGGACAAAGTGAAAAATACTTTGTACCCTAAGCAATTAAACGATGAGTAACTCAATATGCTTTATAGAGAATTGGCATGATGCATATAAAAACTACTTAAATACTACCGATTAATTATTATTCTTTAGTAAACGTAAAATGTATTGTTCACTTGGAATTTGGACTCACTCATTAAAGTATAAATCTTGATTCCACGATATCAGCTCTTCTTTCACATTCCTTTCTGTACGCCACCTTCGGCTCCTTAAAACGCTGCCTGAATGTTTGCATATTATTTATCCGCTACCCAAAGGGGGGGGGGAAGATTCTACTTGTTAGTTAATAAGAGAGTGAGAATGATAATTATATTTGTTGGTTAACAAGCCATTGGCGGGTAATCCGTAACAACCGACATCCAGCTCATCTCATTGATCTGCCCTTTCCTTTTCATCATCTATATCGGCAAACGGATAAGTGGTGGTAAGCAGAATCCGCAGGTTTAATGAAGATACCAAAGTGGCTTAGTGTGCAACTCAGATAGAGTACGTGGACAGAATGCCACCCTATAGACATCGAAGAAGCTGGTTCTAGGATATGTACTCGTATCACATCCCTAAACGCTGGATAAGTGCAAGGTAATTCACAATCTGCACACAAATCTCGAATTAGATTTCACGCTAAAATTCCAAAAGATAGAATTGACAAAGTGGCCTATAATTTATGATTTCTGGTTAGAAAAAAAATTAAATTTTTTTGACTAATAGGATAAGGTAGCTTAGCATCTGGTAGGATACATGATGAGTCAATTTAATTTTCAAAACAATTAGCATCGGTTGAAAACTGTTAACTCTTTGCCCAGACTTTAATTTGTTTAAGCGATCTAGTTCTGCTATCAGATCCTCTGAGAAGTTGCGATCCCGGCTACATAGCTGATCATATCAATTAGGAATAGAAACTATCGGAAGCGTCAAAAGATCTTGGTCTCTTCACGCTAAAAATACCAGTAGACCGTGCAGTCAACTGACAGAATTTTTAAGACTTTCACTCATAATTATAAGATAATTCCCAATTACGGGCGAATTTAAAGTTGCTCTGCTTCGAAGATAGTCTGGTAGGCACCTAAGGTACAAGATATCATATCGTAACGATGAAAGCGCCTTCCTTGGCAGTAGCAAACTGCAACAGTATGGATCAGTTTATTGGAACTTGGATGAAGTCCCTTTACAGAAATATTTGAGCAAATCTATTAAACATTAGTATTGTTGCAACTTTTGAAGTACTCTCTTATGCAACTTTTTAAAATTATCTCTCTATCTCTTAATGTATATAATATGCACATATTTTTTTTTTTTTTTAATCCGTTTCTCCTTTTACGTGCATGTCCTTTCTCTTGTTTGATGGAGGCCCCTCTTTTATTTTAAAGCTTGGCTCAATCCTTCCAGAAATTGACCGTAATCTCCCTTAGTTAAGTTTGTCCTTCAAAATATAACAGCAGAGGGTAAAAGGCTCTTGAGACAAGACTTATCCTAAATCCGCTAATCAAAACCGCCATCAATCTGCCCTCCTGAAAGTTACATCGATAGGCAGATCTTAGGAAATTGCTTGGAAGATTTTCTTTATTTGTTTCTCTTCTCTGCCTACAACATTGATTTTCATACGTCCATCTAGTTCGTTTATAATTTTATATTCTCTTTTATTATTTTATTCAGGAAACCCTCAGTTTGATTTTTATGATTAATCCTATTCCTCTCTCTCTCTCTATATATATATCCATTT
Organism: Ceratothoa steindachneri; assembly: GCA_963969495.1. NCBI lineage: Eukaryota > Metazoa > Arthropoda > Malacostraca > Isopoda > Cymothoidae > Ceratothoa > Ceratothoa steindachneri. The sequence goes on along the minus strand of OZ018317.1, from coordinate 51,925,305 downwards.
ATGATTTACTCTGAAGCTGCTTCTTGTTTCTTTTCTGTCTCAGTTGGACGCTGGCGCTGATACTAAATATGTTTAAGCGACCTTTAAATCATTTTTATGTTATACTATACTCCTACACTAAGCTAAGCATCAGATAAGGCGGAGTGAAAGTAAAAACGACGTCCAAACGACAACAAAGAAATATCTTTAAAACTTTTGTTCATCTCTTCCGTCAGAAGTGCAATTACATTTCTATAGAAGTACTGGGACATTTCAATAAATCTAGTAGTAAATTGAACATAAATATTATTTTAACCACCGCAGTGCTAATTATCTGGCAAGAATATAGCTTCAAAATCTCCCTAAACGTGATTCTTTCCATCTCTTATGTAATCGAAAAAATTTTAATCGGATAATCTTGATTGGAGCTACGATCTAAGATAATGAAAACATCTTCCCTATACAATGAATGAATCCAAACAACAATGAATAAAGGTAATCATCAGATATAGATGCGATTTTAGTTGTGGCAACAATGCATAGTCTGATAATACAGATTGAACCAACATACAGTGGACCTTGCTTGCCTACAATCCCTTTTTCTATATTAGTTATGTAGTATTTGTGCCTCACCTACATAGTTCTCCTCCGGCCCTGGCTCATCCACACCGCGTACCCTTCGCTCATTTTATCAGAACACATAAATCTAGCGGGTTAACAAGGGATATCCAGGAGTGAATCGCAAGCCTTCTTTTCGTTTTCATATTCCAGCATTTAAAACCTACAAAAGTCTCTTGTCTATTTACCTATATCTGTAAGCTGAAATATTGAGTATTTTCTCCGTGTAAACAAACATATTCGCATCCAGTTATTGACCTATATTTCCCAGCATTTATCGCATACCTCACATATTTAGAATTTCTCTTCTCACTTTCTTGTACGGACTCCTACACTCAATAATTCACATATTATCTGCTTCCCCCATCTTGGAACTAACAGTTCAATACTAACTAATAAAAACAAATTAACAATAATTTTCATTATGTTTCGAATTATGCGATCGATTTGCAACAAAGGATTGAACAATTATCCAACACTATGTTCAACTTAACTCAAATAAATGTTCAATAATTGATAAATCTCTGTTATCTGCTTCCTTCCTAAACCACTTTCTGCGCTTAAGAGAAAGGTGGTTTATTTCGACCGTCAAGGGTCGCTTGATAATCAATAACACTGGTCTGCGTCAAAAATGTACCTTAGGTTGTCTGTATTGTTTCTTCGTAAAATGGACCTCCTAAATCCGAAACAGGATTCCGTTTTTCTCTATCAGGTCCAGTTTTTGCGATACAGGGAATGATTATAATTTTATAGTAAATACATGTCCTATATTACATAACAATTTCAATAGTTTTTGCACTACTGTATTTGTAGTAAAATTTGTATACATTTTAAGTAATTATGTGAATAAGTTTATATTTTTTTAGGTAAGAAATTGCTTAGCATTATAATAATAAGAAGAAGAATAATAATGATAGTCGTTGAGTTAAAAATGAACAGAAAATGTAAGAATAGCTCAGACAGATTTTGCTGTTTGCGGCAAAGTGACTTTTTCCCAGCAGCAATGTACAATCTCTACGAGATAAAGATAAAAGCTTTGCTCCACATATCTGCTGCAAGGGATGCTACGTAAGTTTAAGACGCTGGATTCAGGGCGAACAGAAGTCTCTCTCTCTTTTGGTGTCCCCATGGAGTGGACAGATGGCAAATACCACACTACGGACTGCTAATTTTGCATAACAAATCTTAAAGGTGAGCATTGTATCAAGTATTTAAGCTTTCTTTATTATACTGGTTCCTGAAAATGTCATTATTATGCATAGACAGCATAAAATTAAAAACTTACAGATTTCACTTCAGCATGAACATATCTTTTACTAAACAGTTACAAGGAGTTACAAGGAAAGTAAGTACCCTAGGAGACCTTACGGTCCATTCAAAGAGGGTACTTTTGGACTAGCAATCGAGCATGCACATGGCTGCTCAAATGTTTTGCGACCCTAAACAGCCACTTTTCAAGACTTTGTCTAGTCTTGACTAGAACTGGTCAACTGATTCACTGTTGACAACTTCCAATGGAAGTGCGTTCCACTTACGGCAGATACTGTAGGTGAAAAAATTTCCACACAGATTGCGGTTGTAACGCTTCATTTCAAGTTTGAAGCCGTGATTGCGCGTTCTGTTCTCACTCAGTGTGAAAATATTCCAGTAGTCAACATTGTCGAACCCTCGAAGTATTTGGAAAACTTCGATGAGCTGACCACGCAATCTACGGGTTTACAGCGAGAACAGATCTAATTCTTTTAGTCTATCCTATTAACTTTTATGTCGGATAGAGGGAATCAGTTTGGTTGCCCTAGCTTGTACGCATTCCAACCTTGGGATGTCATTTCGAAACAAAGAACTCCAAAATTCAACAGCATACTCCAGGTGCGGCCAAACGAGGGAGTTTTACAGACAAAGTACTATCTGCTTGTTAAGGTATCCAAACTGGCGCTTTATGTAGCCTAACATCCTTAGGGATTTCTTCTTTGCCTCGATGCACTGTTTCGAGAACTTGAGGTCGCTAGTGATAGTTACACCTAAGTCCTTCTCAGTGTCACTCGATTCAAGAACAGTGCCCTTAAGGATATACTGAGATTGGTGGTTTCTGTGGCCGATATGCATTACTTTGCATTTACGCACGTTAAAAGGCATTTGCCACGTGTCCGACCACTCCCCAATCTTCCCAAGAACTTCCTGCAGGCGGGCAGTATTTCCATCTTTTGCAACGTTTATACCAAGCTTGGTATCGTCGGCAAATTTGGAAATCTTGGCAACCATGTCACCGTCCATGTCATTGGCGTAGATGATGAATAGTAGTGGTTCCAGGACAGAACCTTGAGGCACCCCGCTAGTAACGGGCACTCACTCAGAAGCCTGTCCATTCACCACCACCCGTTGCCGTCTGCCACTTAGCTATTTCTCGATCCCGCCGGCTACTTTTCCATCTGTGCCCAGCGCTCGCCCTTTCCGGAGAAGGCGGCGGTGTGGTACCTTATCAAAGGCTTTCTGAAAGTCTAAGTACACCACATCCACCGCCTTGTCCCGATCGTGCTCACTGAACACGAAGTGGAAGAATTCCACAAGGTTCGTCAGGCATTACCGTTGCCTTCGGAAGCCATGCTGGGAACTCCTTAGTAGCAGGTTTGACTCTAAATACAACGTTATTTTGTCCACCATCATGCTTTCCATGAGTTTACCGAATATCGAAGTCAGACTGATAGGTCGTTCATTTGACGGATGGCTGGAGTCTCCTTTCTTGAAGATCGGAGTCACTTTCGCCTTACGCCAGTCTCTAGGAACGCATCCAGTCTGGATTGACATGTTAAAGATAGTGCTCAGATGTCGTGATACTTTATCGCACACCTTCTTTAACACCTTGGATAGAAACCCATCCGTTCCAGGGGACTTATTCGTCTTTAGGTCAGCGATCTTTTTCTTTATATCTCCTTCGGTGAATTCCATTGCCTCTTTTATGTAATATGCAATTATATTTTCCACAGATATAAATATGAAGAAGTGGATCAAGATTATGACACATTCATTCCAACTTACTGAAAATTATGAAACTATTAAAAAATTGCTGGATGCAATAAATTACTCTTTCCACAATTGGAGGATATGTGGTGACTTAAGGGGTAAGATAATTTTACACTTTACTTTTTTAAACTCTTTGATATTGACATTTCCATTTTTAATTGTTAATACTTGTATCCACCTTTTGGTCAACTTACATTTTACAAAAATGCAAATCTGGAAATCATGAGTCATTTTTGAGTTATATCTTTTTGTTGAAGCGTGTCCCTATAGGTTAATACATCCTTTTGGGTTAATGGGAAACTTATCCTAATTGAGAAGGTATACAACATAACTCAATAAACTCAAAGTAAGATGTAGATATATCTAACTAGTTCCAATAAAATGATTTAATGCATCGGCATACAGAATTATTCAGTACATAATCATATTCTTATTATTTAAGAAATATTACAATATGAATTTACATACCCTGCTAAATTTCTTTTCAGGTAGTGTCTCTTATATTTGGGATGCAAACAGGCTACACGAAACATCCTTGTTTCCTATGTTTATAGGACAGTCGTACAGATAGTATGCACTATAAGAAGAAGGTTTGGCCTCCTCACAAAATACTACTTCCTCCACTGCATATAAAGCTTGGCATAATGAAAGATCATGAAAAAAACCCTTAATAAAGAAGGCCAACCTTTATATTTCTTCTTCAAAAATTTCCACAAATCAGTGATGCTAAGCTCCATGCGGGAATTTTTAATGGACCTCAGATCAAGAACTTGATGAGAGATCAGCAGTTTGAGGCATCAATTACGGACATGGAAAAAGTTACCTGGAAAGCTTTCAAAGCTCTAGTTAAAAATTTTCTAGGCAATAAAAGAAGCCCAGGATATGTTGCCCTGGTCAATCAGCTCCTAACAAGTCTCAAACATTTGGGAGCTCGAATGTCTATAAAGAAAAACTTTTTACAGTCCCATCTGGATTATTTTCATGAAAACCGCGGGGATTGCAGTGAAGAACAGGGAGAAAGATTCCACCAGGACATAAAAACAATAAAATCCAGGTACCAGGGTAAATGGTACGTAAACATACTTGCTGACTACTGTTGGTGTTTGAAGAGTGATGAGAGGCACAAACGAAAATAGTTAAGGGCGTCTTTTCTTGGAAATTAAAATTATTTTCTTTATTATTTTGCATTCTTTAATATTTAGTTTTATTAAAAGGATTATAGTTTAAATCCGTTTATTCCTGTTTCTATGATATAGCAATAATAATGTATTATTAGATAGAGAAAGATTTTGAAATGATTTTTTCAGGAAATATGAGGTAATCTCAATGAAAATGGTGTATGCTGTAGTGAGAAAAGCTGACCTGATTGAACAAAAATACATTCATTTATGAGCTCAGGAGGTTTGTTTCATTAAGAAACCACCAAGAAATCCTAAGAAACATAATATTTTTTTCAAACGCAGGCCTGTGTAATTTAAGCCCTTAAATATACATATATGTTATATTTACCCTCATGAAAAAGTAGTATTTTAAAGGTTACATCGTAAACCATTTTTGCATTGTATTTCGGCTTGATTTGTGACCAGCTTTTTATGTCAAGCGAAGGATCTAACACGAAGCTTAGATAAACATCAAGACCAAGTGACTAATAAATACATTTTGGCAATTTTAACCTTAATTTGCAAGGTAATTTGTTCCCCATCTGGGAGATAAGTATTAATTACAGAAAATATTTCAATGGTGATTTGTAAGATTCTATTCCAATCACCCACAAAATATTTGTGGTGCTGGATTGTTATGTCTTATTTTCAAGTCAAGATTTTAAATTCATGATACATAGAATTTATTAAGTTTAAGGTTAAGATTTCTGTTAAGATAGCAGATGGACTGTTTTTAGGTTTTGTTAAATTCGTATTTTTATTTATTTGCATCCATGAATGGCAATTTAAGTGCAATTTCTGAGATTGTATTCTTTAGGAATTTATTTTGAAGACAACAATGCTAACGTGCCAGAGGAACATACTCAGTGTTTATACTAATGGATACCCGAAGTATTATTTATAATGCAACAGGGAAAGATACATTTGTAGAGTTGCACGCCAAAACAAAAAGGATTCCCAACAAAATAAATCTTCCGTGGCCCGTCATTCAAGAGCAGATCAAGTGAATTAAACAGCCTTATAGATCAGCGATTTGGCAGAATCAATAGCTGTCACCAGAAGATAAACCTTTGTGTTTCTCAATTTGGAGCCTTTTGCTGTTAATTTTCTTCAGGGATTTTAAAAATTTATTAAAAATAAAATAATTTAAACCAATGAAGATTTTGAGACAAAAATCAAATGGTTTTTCTTTTTTAAGGAATCACGTTTTTAGTTAACTGTGAATTCAAACTTGTTTGACGAAGGGAAATGTTCTGCAAATCATTTTATTTATGTTTCATTAATACATATTTTAATAGTGTTTCTTTTTATTGAACTAGTATAACAAACTAAACATATGACATTACATTTCGGTACAGTTAGTTGTATTATAAAGGGACTTCGCTCATTACTTGGTGATATATGGTCAAATTACAGTCCTTGTTTTCTTTTGCTTTCTAGAGAATTACATACTATACAGGCCCTAACATTCCTATGTGTTTAAAGGCAATGTATCTTACACACCATTTCACTACCAAATTCTTTTCCATGTCCTCAAAAGATTTTTTCTTACAAACTTCAGGCGGGAGATACCCTCTAGTTTTGTGTTTGTGTTTTTAAAAATGTCCTTTCTTGATGTCATGGAAGCTATGAGCGTATAGCTTTCTGTCAAATTCTCTGTAAGGGCGCACTAATTTTGGCTATAAATATAACAAATTTGATAATAGGCGACTCAGGTTTAGATATTGCAAGAATTATTCCCCCTCTTAGTAATAAAAGAATTTATTTTGGGTGAAGGCCAAAAAGTGTACTCGATATTCTATTCATATTATTTGGATGCAGGAAAACATTATTATACTTAAAATTTTATTTTATAAAATAGTATTTTTTAAATTAGATTACTATTTCTTGATATAAAAACAATGAATAATATAAAATTATAGGGAATTTTCAAAGCCTTCCTAGTTCAAATCAACAGCGAGGAATAGGCGAAGGAGAAAATAAAATATCGACTTGGGAAGAACTCTTTGAAGATTCATTAACGAAAATATATTGACTTATTGTTCGTATTGATATGGCCTCAAATGTTTAAAATGATATGTAGACCTAACCTTATAACTGCGGATAGGGTTAGTTCTTAGTTCCTAGTAAACATTGCACTTGGATCAATATTTATAAATTCTTTTAAAAATGTCTTGAGCAGGTACATCATCGCTATTGTAGTCTACATGTTTTAGGCAGAATTATTTCAGTTCTCATAGATATTTTGGAATGCTTTTTCCCTGGACTATTGCTATCATTCTTATTTCATCTTTCATCTCCACTCAAACAAAGAGAAAGATAGAGAGAGATAGGAAAAGGATAGACTGACGAGCAAACTTACACTAGCAGATAGAGAGACAACGGAGCAGCCGAGCAAATATAAAGAGAAGTGGGAAGTAGAGAGAATAATAGGGGAAATAATAATAATAAGTATAAAAGACTTCGATAGACCTCGAATAAAAGGAAAGCAAATAGAGGGAAAAGTCCTGTAAATCTATTTCTACGAATATTTAAGGTGGTAAGATAAACAGAGGTTGGTCAGAGAACTCGCCATAACCTTGATAGGTAAACAAAGCAAACTGGAAAATACCTAGAGAGACAAATCAGACAGATTAGAAATGTGAAGAATGCATAGTTCCTACGGAACAAAATACTTGGAAGGTTGAAGAGCAAAAGATCTACTAAGCCATAATTTTCCCAAATCATATTTTTCCATAAATGTCTCCTAGCCTTCCTTCTAATTTTATATTGTCATACATCATTAATTCTCTACTCCACATTTTCTCTTTTCCTCGCCACTCCCTGGATATATTCTCCTTATTTAATCTGCAATTTTAACTCTGATTTTTTCATTATTCCGTATTTTAACTGGCCGTTTGCACCACACCCTCGCCAGACAGATTTGATGTTTCATTCATTTCACTTCTTCAACAGTTGCTGTTGAACTTTCCCCTGGTAAATAGCTCCCCTCCCTTTTCTATGCAAGCTGTCGCTCGTCTCCATCATTCAGAGGACGTTTGTGAATAGTGTTTCCATTCTACCTCCTCTCACGTCTTCGTGCCTTTTCTCAGCGAGCGAGATAGACGGCGTCAAGTGTCGCTGCTCCCGCCGCCGCGCCCAGTCGCGTGTCTCGAGTGGGTTTAAAGAGATGTGGAAGGAGAGGGACTTATGGAGAAGCTTACTGACCAAAAATAGGATTAAACTGTCTTTTGGCACCGTAAGAGAATCGGTTTCGGTATTTTAAGCAGTTAATTTTGCTCCCGGGTTCTCTTTTAAATCGTGATTAGGATAGCCGAATGGAGAATGAATTTCACCTATGAATCTGAATGACAATAACTTGCAGAGTCGATTGCGCCAACGGCTCCAATCTTCGATGAAGGTGAAGTGAAGAAAGGGCCACTTCGTAGCCCTTATTAAACCACCCCTCCAGCGTCAGAGTAATTGAACATGAACATCCTTTCGTCGGCGTAAGAGTGATGTGTTTTGTATTTGCGAAAAGAGGGGTTAGAGACAACGGTGCTGTGCTTGCCTCTCTTTGTTACGACGTGTGTCGATTGAGATATCATGCCAATTTTCTCAAATTCAGTGCGCCAGCTCCCTACGAGGGGTAGAACTCTGGGGTTGATTTCGCTTGCCTCAAACCCGGTATTGATGCTTGGGAAGGAAATTGAAAATCCAATGCCTCATCGGCAAGGAGAAAAATGGTTCCCTTAAATTTCTCTATTTTTTTGTAGCATGGAATTAAAGATGACTTAAATATTATTTACCGTTTACTTAAATTCTATACAATTTTCTAACTCTATAACTGATCTTTAATATCAATAAAATTTTACATAATTTCGCAATTCTATTATCGAGATCTTCTTATTTCGTAATTAACTTGTAATTCTACAATTGACGTTCACTAAATATGTAGATAATTAGTTACTTTACAATTAACATGTAGTTTTATTTACGATTTTCATACACTTAGTTTGCATTAAATATTCTAATTGTAAAATAAATATGTACGGATAGCATTTAAAGAGCTTGCGTCCAGAATTGGCTTGATATAAATGGCGGATGCCTTTTATTAGCATTTTCCTGGCACATTTAGAGAAATTGTCGCATATTAAAATCGAGAATACGAGGGGGAGTCAAAAAGTTCTCAGATAAATGGCATAAAATTTTTATTTGTAATAATACTGTAATCATTTTTCTACATAAGCTCCATTAACATCTATACACTTTCTTAATCTATGAATCCAACGGTAAAGACCATCTTTGTAGAATTCACGGGGTTGTCTCTGGCACCAAGTAATGACCTGCTTTTTTGCTTCATCTAATGATTGAAACCGGGTTCCTTTTAGGTGTCCCTTTAAATTTGGTTAGGTTAGGTAACCTAACCTAACCTAACCTAACCTAACCTAACCTAACCTAACCTAACCTAACCTAACCTAACCAAATTTAAAGGGACACCTAAAAGGAACCCGATTTCAATCATTAGATGAAGCAAAAAAGCAGGTCATTACTTGGTGCCAGAGACAACCCCGTGAATTCTACAAAGATGGTCTTTACCGTTGGATTCATAGATTAAGAAAGTGTATAGATGTTAATGGAGCTTATGTAGAAAAATGATTACAGTATTATTACAAATAAAAATTTTATGCCATTTGTCTGAGAACTTTTTGACTCACCTACGTATATACTTATATGTTTCGTTACTGATTTAAATTAGAAAATTATCTTCTCCGGAAACATATCAGGGTGAAATGAGATTAAGTAGTATGGGGGCGTAAACTATATGTGATATATCTGAGTATATGACATCTTCCATCTTTCGTTTAGATGATGAAATTCGAAAAGCTCACAATATTGATCCATACCAAAAATTTGAAACATGTAATGAGATTTCGTATCCACATTTATTTCAAGCTTGTAGATTATTAGTTATTCATTTAAGAAAATACTTATAAAGGGCAATAATATAAACTAGATAACTTGACAAACATAACAAGGTTAAAATTTTAGCTCTTTACGACAGAATTTTTAAGTAAGCGAAATATAAGAAAAATGTATTTGTAAATAAATACCATTGTATTTATGAAGATATACAGTCTATTTTAATTTGTTGATGATACAATATGATCTTAACTACTGAGCTTGCTTTAATTAGTGCCAAGTTTGTTATCTTAGCTCCCTGCCTTGGCTAATGACTTTTAAAACAGTATTGACTTGCTGTTTTCAAGAGCCTCTTCTTGGGGGCTAAAGTTTTCTACAACCAAATGCGTCCATCTTCGTTTTGTTAGACAGCGTCATATACATGATGAGTATCTTTTAACACCTTTCTATACTTTTGAATGTAATCCTATATCTCCTTGCTCATCACATAAAGAACTTGGTGTAATAATTGAAATCAAATTAAAATTCCATCAACATATAAGAAGTGCAGATACAAAAGCTGATGGTATTGATTCAAATTTATTGAAATCTACTGTTTGTCGCTCAACAAACTTCTTGTTAACTTTATTTAATTCTGATATCTGACCTATTGTAGAATTTGTATCTCTAGTGGACAAAAGAGATGGTTGGACTAACAGCTTTCATATCCAGAGAGGCTAGCGAGATTGAGGTTGTTCTCTGGTCAAGTTAAATTGCTGAGACAAGACCTTATATATTGTTAGTGCATATTTTATGTCCTCAGTAGCATTTCACCAGATGATATTTTTAACATAGCTCCAGCAGTTGGCATAAGGGCACATAGATTTAAAATTTTAATGCAATATTTTCAACTAGAATCTCATCGATGGTTTTTCTCTTCTCGTAAAATCCTGAACTGGAATTCACTACCCCAAGATATTGTGAAGCACACAGTCTCCCTGTATTTAAGTCTAAACTTCAGTCATTTTTGGGTGATGAATTATTCTCTTTATGATTATACTGTGTACTTTTGTACTTTGCCTGATATTTTTTTCTCTTTTGATATTTTTAATCCATTCCAATTATTGAAAGATACACTCAACCAGTCAATAAAAAAATCAGAGGAAGGGGGATGGCTGTTTGTGGGGGTGTTAGGACAAGTTATGACAAGTCAGGACCTGCAGCCGCACATTCCTGTCTGCTTTTTTTAAGAAGCAGTAGCTCATCGTCAGTCACAAATTTTTCAACAATGGAAAAGGTTAAGCACCGCTCAGTAATCAAATTTTTGACCAAGAAAGGCAAGAATGCAAAAGAGACTCATAAACGCATGGTTGCAGTGTACACCGACACCGCCCCTTCATATGTAACTATTGCTCGCTGGAATAGGGAGTTCCACCATGGTCGTGAGTCTTTGAGCATGAGCCCCGTCCAGGACACCAATCATACGTGACCAACGAGGACAATGTGGCCCGAGTGGAGAGGATGATCCTCGAAAATCGACGGGTGATGGTCGAAGAAATCGAGCGAGAACTTGGAATATCACATGGAAGTGTTATCAACATCCTCTACGACAATTTGGCCATGACCCAAATATCTGCCCGTTGCGTCCCTAAAAAACTCACGCCCCGTGATTGGTTTCAAAGTCATCAAAGTCCACAGGGCCAGAGTTGCACAAGCTGCCCTGCAAAAGTACGGATTCAAGGAGTTTAACCATCTCCCCTACATTCCAGATCTGTCCTTAGCGACTACTTTTTATTCCGCCAACTCATGTTTGCACTGCGTCGATGCCGGTTTAAAGACGATAAACATGTCCAGCTTGCCTTCTAGGAGTGGATTGAACAGCAGTCGGGAAGTTTCTGGTTGTCAGAAATTCGAAGCCTCGGGGACAAGTGGCGCAAGGGCATTTAAGTCGAGGGTAGTTATATTGAAAAATAATGAAACACTTTTCCTCCTAATTCGTTTCCATATATCCGAATTGGAAAACTTATTGACCACCCCTTGTACATGGCGTAATCTTGCGTAGGAAAAGGAAGGTCACTCGTGTAGATAGTATACAACGTTGGGCTCAGACATCGCCCTCGAGGCACCCATGCGTTCATCGAAAAGGGTTTTCCTTCGTGATCATTGATCTTTATATTTGCCTCTCTATCCTCTAAATAATCGAAAGGATTCTGGTGATATTAGTTTCCAGTCTCAAGATCACATAATTTGTTCTTTAATTCGGGCACCGAGACCTTGTCGAATGTAGAAGCTACGTCTCTGAGTACGACGTTTACCCTCTTAGTTTCGCCCTTTGTATTTGCAATGTACTCTGTCATAAGGGCAAGGGCAGTTTCTGTACCGAGGTGTCTACGGAAACCATGTTGTTGCATGTTGTATCCGTCCATTGTTTCTAGGAGGTTTTCTAGTCTGTCATTCATAAATTTTTCTAAAAGTTTTCCAATAATTTCTAGAAGGGATAAGGGTCTGTATCTTTTTTCTTACTTATTTGGCTTTCTTAGTTTTAAAATAAAGATCATTCTGGCCCTTTTAAGTAGGGGGCATTCACTAGGTGCGCTTTGGTGATACCTAATATGCCAGGGGCCATCTGCTTGAAGTTCTTTAAAGCTGTCTTAAACTTTTGATGACAGAATGGTTGTCCTTCGGCTTCTGCTCGTCGAGTGTTATCGACGAAGTGATATGGTGTTATAGTTGGTCCTCTTTCTTCCAGGTATGATAAGAATCTTTCCTCATATTCCCAGTCAAAATCATAGCTTTCCTCCTCCGTGATGTCGAATATTCTCTTCCACTGCTCTCTGAAGTGGATTTCTATCTCTTGGTCCTCGGTGATCGTTCTTCCCTCAGCTGTGATGGTAATATTGGTCTTATTTTGCTGAGTGCCACTTAATCTTCTAATCTGAGACCCAAATATTTTTGGGTTGGTTTCCAGGTCTATATTATCAATTATGCCATCCAAAAATGTCTTAGATTCCTCGCTGATAAGATATTAAATTTCCATGCGCAAGTTTCTAAGTTCACCGTATCGTTTCGCCGTTTTCTCGTTCTCGTTTATTTCAGTACTAAGTTCCTCCAGTCTATCTTTCCTTGACGTAATCTCCTCATTCCATCGTGTAGCAGGGATAGTTTTCTATTCAACCTTCAGGATAGCTATTCTATCTGCTTACTTAATCTTGGTGATAAGGTCTTCGAAGTGCCGATCTATGTCTTCGAGGGTAGACCCGTGTAGCAGGGATATTCTGGGAGGACTCTCTTGTATTCAATCCAGTCTGCCTTGGGCACGCATTTGCGGGAGGGGATTTTGATCTGGATAGGTGAGACTGAGATGGTGGTAATCATACTAAGGTGATCAGATCGAGAATAAGGGCCAGGGACGGTATTTTGGTTAAAAGCGAAATTGTTATTTGTTAATATAATGTCAGGAGTAGTAGCGGATCTCCTCGTTAGGTATGTAGCGGAATCTGGACCTGCTATATTTACCACGCCACGTTCCATAGGAAACCTCATGGAGGTACCTGCCCCGTTGAACGCATTGGGGTAGCCTGGTTCCCTGCAACGAGCAATTAGGTCACCGATAAGAATTACTGAACAGTTCCTTCTGAATAGGCGGAGGAAATTAGGTATGGGCAAATATGATCTTCTTGGTGGCTGGTATCCCACTGCTACAACTAGATCTTCGATAAGCGTTCTAATTTTTATCGCTAGGTACGATTCTTCCAAATTACTTATCTCCTTGTATTTTATTTCCTTTTGCACTGCAAGAACGACGCCGTCATATCTTTCATTAGTGGCTAGTTGTGATGATGATGTTGTTATAGTTTTATAGGGTCGGTTTCTGCATTAAGTCCGTGTTCAGAAGTGCGGACGATATATGGGTCTACCTCACGGATTATATTGTAGTGAAGGAATTTTTTACCCATCCAGCCATTAGAGTTTAGAGAAAAGATCTGTTTATTGATATATCTCGTCGCGTAGTTCATAAAAATTCCCATGAAGGTTTGATACTTTTGCTGGCTCAGCTCGTGCGGGCAACCTTACTCTGGCTGATCTCTTCTTTTTAAATTGATCATAGGATACGTTAAAACATGTTTCGCCACAGATCTTGATCCTGCCTTACCTGAGTGCCGAAATGATTTCTTCCTCACTCATTTCAAAATCGTAATACTACTTGTATTTTCCCTTGATCATTCCTTGAAAGAAGTCTTTGACTTTTGCCGTTCTTGGCAGTTGGGCTGATGGGGAGGCATATACTCGTAGGTTTAGGTCAGGAGACTTGTAAGTTAGCGAGGATCGTTTGGTCTTCTTGAGCCTCTTGATTTTTTGGCTCGCTCTTTGGGAATCAGTAAACTCGCGTTTAGGTTGGTCGGTCTTCATTATTGTAAGAGTGTCAGATGTGCTGAGTTTGTTCAGTCTTGGATCCCGAGATCTTGAACGTTTTCTTGCCGTAGCCGTAGGCCTACTTTCTGTCTTGGTTTGGTACAGTTGAGTTGAGGGGGTATTATTAGGAAACCCCATTGGTTTCATCCCATTCTGCGTCAACATACGTTTCAACTCAGTAACATAACTTCCCGGCTCTGCGATGTTAACAAAGTGAGCGTGTATAATACACATCACAATTTCCAGGTTCATTGAAGGGTCTAATTGTAGAAGAGTCTTCTCCTTCTTCTGGCTCTTGGTTGCCTGTGCATAGGTGGTTGTTGCTCTGCGGTGTTCCTCCTCTTAGATGTTCTTTTTCGTGTCGTTTACTATTATCTTTTTCATGGGACATGACATCGACAGGGCAAGGTGAGGAACACTACAATTAAGGCATTTCTTGGTAGCCCCGCTCGTATACTCTCGCCAGTTGTGACCATCTCCGGCGCATGCGCTGCAGACCTTTCCTTGGGATGTACAATCTCTAGTGGCGTGTTGGTCTGGGGCATAGCACGAGAAGTATACCTGGACTGACACGGAGGTTTCCCTCTCGACGCATAAAACGGGTATATTTGTGTAGAATAGGACGAGGCCAGCTTTCGATGCCTTAACGGCCATCTCAGAGGTTTGGAAGGTGGCTTTAAATAGATGAGAATATTCGCCTCTTTCACGATTTTTGAACTTATATACCTCTTCGACTTTTGACCAGATTTGCCTTGCCTCTAACTAATTTTGTATTTTCTTGATACTGTGGGAGCTGACCTATGGATCTAGGCAGTGACAAATTATGGACCTCTGAGCAGAGACATGGGGAGGGATCTTCGAAGTCAAGTTCAGTTCCTTGAGCTTCTCTTGTGCATTAACAATTAGAAGTCTGTCTACGTCGTGGGCAGTGTCGCAGATTGCAAGATAGCCGTAAGTTTTATCGACTAAACGGTATAGTGCAATCTCAATCGAGCCAAAACTAGTTGAGAACACCATTTCTCTCGAGCGTTTTAAGCAATTTTCTTTTAACCAGATGGAGATTCTTTTCTGTCCCCTCGAGTCGTCCATGACGGCCCTCCATGGAAGCTCTTCATCTGGAGCCAACCAGGCTTCTATTTAGATGTGTCCCTATTATTAAGCTCGGACCACCTTCTCTGCCCTTACCTATATTATTTGTCTATCTGGACCCACCTGCCGGTACTGACCATTCCGCCCCCGAATGAAGCCCCCTTCTTCGCGGCGCCTGTTGGGCATCCTTCCGGGGTTCGGATACGCCAGGTACCGGTGGTCTCTACCGGTCTAAAACGTCAGAGAAGTTATTAGGACTCGAGATCTACTGTTGTCTTAAGAGAGAGGAACAATCGCAGGTATAAAAAATGGGGCTCAGTGCGGGAATTCCGCCGTTAAGGCGCGCGCGTGCGCGCCCGCGACATATTCAGTGGGCCAGAGACGTAAGCCGTCAGCTGTCTTGATGAGCGCGAAAAAATTCTTTACCCACTTTTTCACCTAGAAAAACAGATGAGAAATCAAGTAGGACGTTATACTCGCTTCAGTTGAGTGTAGAATAGCTCTTTGTAAGGGAGCGCAGTCGTCTGTCTGTTACAGACTGGTAGTAAGTTTTATATAGTTGTAGTTGTATTTTGAAATTGGCAGGATAGAACTGGAGCAGCCTATGGCCTATGCTTTAGGTGCTTGTTTGTGTGAGTGGTATTTTATAAGCGTGTTAAATATTGTCAGTATTGTTTGGTGTGACGTTTCTATGTAGGTCTTGTTTAGCTTGAGTGTTTTAGGATTGGTGTATGTGTATTTTGGTATGTTGTACATGTAATATCGCTATGAACCTCTAAACCTCATATTCTGTCTTAACATTAAATATATTTGTGCATAGCCTTAGATTCTGTTTGGGCCTGGACAGAGGTGAGGCCTGAAGGTGAAATTTTGCTGGGGATTGAGTGTAATTATTCTACATTATCTAGAGTGTGGTTTCCAGTACACTACCCTGGGTCCCACCTGCGTTGGGTATCAAAGAGATAAACCTGGTACATAGAGGGAGCTCCATGTTATTGGATAGTTTCTAACGAAGACCTTTTATGCCACACTTTCTCAAAGGCCATTTCTATGTACATTCTAATGGAGTGGGGTTTTTTTTTCCTAACTCTTGTATATTTTTAGGAAGTCTTGAACGATACTCAACAATCCTTTAGTGGATAGGCCTCTCCTCAATACATATTGTCAGGGATATAAAAAAATTTTCTCCTCCAGAAAATTCCATAAACGAATGCTGATCATACGCTCAAGTATCTTTTCTAGGTGCTCTGACAGTGCAAAAGGCCTTGAGTTGTTTGAGTATTTTGTTATCTTGCGTAATATTATGTGTGATGTTTCAAATGGTTGTGCGAAGTTCAGGGTCGAGTGATTCTGGGAGACCGCAGGGGTAGGAAGCACGTCTTAGTATGTTTTAAATGTAATGCTTTGTTTCCTCGACAGTGATAGGAGGCGTTAGCGTAGTATAGTTTTCGAGTACCTCATTTGTATTGGGGAGACTAGCCCAAGTTAATCAGCTTGGAGCCGACACCATTTCTGAACCTCCTTGAACTCCTCTTGTGCGTGTGGTCTGGTTGCGTTTTGACCAGTTCTTGCTGAACATTCATATCACACGCGACCGGACATAGGAAGTTCAGTGCAGCGAACATCATCCGTGATACATGTTACTTCGCACTCTGGTGGTTTTCATATTGCTCTATTCATTATAGGATGCGGGAAAGTAGGAGAGTAATGTTGCGTTGACATAAGCCTTTGTTGAATAGGTTGTTTCCTTTGTGTGTGTATGAAGAATGTAAAGTGTTTTGTGTATGTGTGTCTTGCGTAGTGTGTATACATATGTATGTTACGTGCATTGTTTGCGGATAGCATGGGTGTTAATGTTTTCAAGGTCAATATTGTGTGGCGTTTTCGTGGTGATGTTTCTCATAAACTCTTCCCAGTTTGTATTAGTGTAGTGTTAGAGGAAAGTGGTTATTATGATTATTGAAGAGGAAAGTGGGAGGCATATAAGGATATAGTCGCAATGAAATGGGAGACATGGAGCTGTAGAGGTGTGGAACGTATGTCGATGTCATTGCCGAAGTATATTTCCGGGAAGTAGTCATCTCTTGATGCCAGAAGAATGTGGGGAATGCATGGCGTTGTGCTCACAGTGGAATCTCTGCAAGATATCAATCAGATACCTACCCACATCATTAGTAATGTTCTAAAGTACTGTAGCATGGTGTGAATTTTGTTTGCCCACAAAGAAGAGGGAAAGGTTGTGATTTAATATAGTGCGGAGTAGAACGTCTATGTGTAGGCGTTGTTGTGTTGAGTTGTATTTGGTGCCCACTACACACGGGCAGTGTTCGTGTGTACCTTGCATTATAAAAAGGAATTTTTGTGAGTTGATATGAAAATGCGTTGTATACAGCGATTCACTAGGATCATTGATCAAGGTTGCG
Organism: Ceratothoa steindachneri; assembly: GCA_963969495.1. Lineage (NCBI taxonomy): Eukaryota > Metazoa > Arthropoda > Malacostraca > Isopoda > Cymothoidae > Ceratothoa > Ceratothoa steindachneri. Next base: position 51,907,721 of record OZ018317.1, on the reverse strand, counting down.
GCGCCTTTGGAGTAGGGTAATTGCAGGAGCCTGCAATGTGAAATCTATTGTTTGAAGGGTGTAAGCTGGTAAAATTCCAAAGTAAGTTATCAGATCTGTTTGTTTTGAGTACTCAGTTGAATATGTTATGTAGCATACTGTGCCAACTACGCCCACTGATTTCTACCACACTAAATTGACCTATGGTCGGGGGCAAAGTTTGTGTGAGGTCCTGTTAGCGATAACCGATTTCGTTTTCTAGATCACATTGCAATGACGAGGAGAATGGGGGCGGGTGCAAAAACCTTCACACTTGCCTGTGGTGGGTGGGGAGCTTTGAACTGTAGGAAAATGTAAGATTTCTTTCAGTGGAGCGTGTGTGGTGCCGGTAGTTGTTTTGAAGAAGGCAAGAGTAGAAGGGGTATTGGAACGGTAGAAGTAGAGAGAAAGAGAGTAGTAGGAGGGGCGGAGAGAATGGAAGGAGAGGTGAATACAGTATTAAGGGTTGATGAGAGTAGAAGGAGGAGTGAGGGAAGAAAGCGGATGAGCCAAGGGTGGGTCTAAGTGAGGAGAAAGAGTGCTATAGGTGGCTAGGTGAGTAGAGGAGGTAGAAGCTCTAGAGAGTGATGAAGTGGGTACGCGCAAGTTCTGGGTCTTTGACGTGTGAACGAGTGTTCGCCTTCTATTTATGTTCGTGCATGAAGGCAAACACCTTCTCAGGAAAGATTATTTGCCCAAGTCTGTTTAAGGCGTAGATCACATTCAGAACGCTAGCGTATTAGTGAAAGTTGCCACCGTATAGAGCACGGCGGCATGTTGTATTTTTGGTTGGGGTACTATGTTGTCTGTTGTTAGCTTAGTTGGTAGTGCCAATGACGGTGTAGGGTTTTTTTTGCTTGATTAGGGGTTGGTTGCACCACTCGGCACCAGCAGCGGCTGCGAACGTCCTTGTAATGAAAGAGATGGGCGGGGACGGAAAGGATAGGTGAGGTTGAGGTATTTTGTGGTGGTGAGTATAGGGCCGCATCGTCAATGCGGCCTTGGAAAGGTAACTGCATCTTATACTTACAGCCACATGATCGAGCCATAATGAATGCAAACGAGAATGGTGCTTTTGTGTTAAGTGTATAAGTGTCTTACTGCATTTAATTGTGAGCCTAGGCGTTCGGTTTAGCACTATTTTGTTTGGTGTCCGACTTTGTAACAACGAAAAAACTGGTGTGCTTTATGTGCTGATGGCAGAGATATACTTAAACGAGACTTATGTTTGAAGTACACGTTGGCGCAGCAGATGGCGAGGGGAAAGAGATGGCAGCGGGTTTAGGCATTTATTTTCAAATGAAAAACCTCGCAAAAAATCTTTTTGTAAATATCTCTCTCAATTAGTATTACCTTGAAGGTGAAGCTAAGAGGACGGGGCTGGTGGGCCATACTTGCAGTGCTTGAGGTAACTGTATCCCTGGAAAAATACTTCAAACAGCAACTAGCGTTCTTGGATGACGTTTGTATGTCTGTCTCTTAAACCCTTGTTGAAAGCTTCTTCCTTCACCGGGCGATAAGCAGGAAGGATGTTTGTATTTAATAATTTGGTCAATTTGATCTGTTTCCATACTATAATCGGTATACACAAACTAATTGGCGTACTGGTCTCTTTATGTATTGAATTTGATTCAATCAAACTATGCTATTGAAAAGATAAAGCAACAAGCATAGTTTCGGAGAGTAAGAAACATGAATCGACTTAAGTCAACTGTAATGTCCCCCAAGTTTCGTTTTGGATTTGGCTCACTTTATCCAATATCCAACATATTATTTTGTAGAATTTAAAAACATCAGTGCTTAGTCTCCCAAGTGGCTACTCTATTTTGATTTAATAAAATTTTAACTTGTTCAAATCGGTAGTTTACTTGCAAAGAAAACGAGGACAGGAGAACAGGAACTTTAAATAAATTAAGACAGAAGCAAGAAGTGTTGCCACTTCTGAAGTTCAAAACCTACCTTAACTGCTTTAATTTTAACGTGTAAGATGACAAATAAAACGGTTGCATTAATCGCTTCTAACCCTCATTATATATATATATATAATATCAATGTTCCCTCCTCATTATGTTTCATGAGTTTCCCCATAAATTGAGTACATTGTCCATTATTGGGCATAATTCAAATAAAAACAAATAATGATTATAAAGAGTTCAGTAGTTGCGCCTGTAAAATTACACCTCAATTATGTATATACGCTTCTCAAGTTATACTAAACCAAATCTAGATTTTTTCCCGGAGTTAAACTGAATCGCAATAGTTTTCAATTTTTAATAATATGTGTGATTACCTAACCAATCAAGAAGCTTCAACAAGGAGACCACTTCAGAGAGACTTCATCCAAGGTATTAGAGAAATTGCTTTAAAGATTGAGGTACGAATGTTTTATAAGAACAAAATACGAATTTGAAGCAAAGAATATAAGAAATTAGTTATCAATTACGAGCTTAGGGGGCAAGATAAACCAAAAGCTCGAACTATCCTCACTCAATACTTTCGAGAAAAAGGGTGTGGAAATACTTTTTTCATAATCATTCCCATATTTCCTACTCTATAATTTTACCAAATAGAAATATATATATATATATATATATATATATATATATATATATATATATATATACATACAGGGGGTGGCAGAACCGATTGAGCAGATTTGAGAGTCAATACTAGGGGGAAGGAGGGGGAGGGAGGTGTCCCCTTGCCGGTTTATGAAGAATGACTCGCTCCCCTGAGCTCCCATCGGGAATATACCCCACAAATATTGCGTACCCTCTTTATATTTCCCCATTACTTTTTTCTTTTTTATAACTCCTTAAAACTGCTCAATTTGTTCTGCGCCCCCTGTATATATATATATATATATATATAATTGGAAGGATGAACGAAAGGACGCATAAAGGAAAATTCATTTAATTTTCTTATTACAACGTTTCGGGTGAACTATTCACCCATCTTCGGGTACTGGAAATATAATTTCTGGAAAAAATAATTTAAGTTAAGCCCTAAAAAAATAATTAAAATGACGAATTTATGGAACGTATTTAATGTTAATTAAGGAGGAAGATAGCGATAAATTTACAGGCAATTGATAATTTTTGGATTATTATGTTAAGAGTTCAAAATTAACGATTGGGGAAACACAGAAAACACATCCGGAAAAACTAACCTTAAACAATCAGCCGTTAGAGGATAACTGGGGAGAAAGGGCGAGGAGCGTAAGAAGAAAGAGAAGGTTAGAAGGTTGGTAATATATTTGTTTAGAGTAGAAGTAGTGGGTGAGAAGAGGAATCGGAATTTAAGGAAGGAGAAAGGTATTTAATATAGATGGATTCAAAAATCCTTAGTGATATGGGATCAGGGGTGCTTTTCATGATTTTAAAATCGTCCGTTGTGATTTCGGTTTTACAATTAATAGATTGAAGCCTAACAGGTGGGAATTCTTTCGTAGAGAGAACCTTTCCTGTCCTCTCGCTAACACGCAAATGTGAACAGAACTTCGCTTTCAGCGAGCGCACCGTTCTACCGATGTATCTCCCCAGTTTACAATTGAGACAAGTAAACTCACACACAACGGAGCACTTCGCTTTAGGTGGGATTCTGTCCTTTCAATTGAAGTATAATCCTATCTTTCAGGATATGTGTTTTTTAAACCCCCTAAAAGATTTCAAAAGAAATTACATCTGTGTTAAATAAATTCTTTTTCCATATCGACTTTAAGTTAATTTTCATAAATAGACACCAGATAGGATTATACAAAGGAAAGTCAAGCGTTCACAGAAAGGCAGCCCACCGTTAACCTCGAGTCTTCGATCTCACCCGCTTCGTCTGAAGAGCAAGGCGTGATAGTAACTCCTCCACCAAAACGATCCCGTGTTGCCACATTGAACAAGAAACTCATCTACACGAAAGTTTCTCCCTCTCTGGACCTGACCAACATAAGTGACCGTCAAGCTGCACACTTGCTGCTTTCATTCGCGGAGGAGCTTGAGGCGAACGCTGGAGAATTTTCGTTGAGAGCCAGCAGGATCTATTAGAACCGAAGACGTAATCCCCAAGAAAAGGGTGCAGAGCTGAAAAATATGTGCTCATCATGTACCGCACACACCCCACTGGGATGGAAAATTTATGCCCTCTTTCACAAACAAGGGCGTTGTGGACCGACTGCTGATCCTCGTTTCTGGAGAAGGCGTAGAGAAGATCTTCACAGTTCCCACCACTCACCGCAAAGCTGAGACTACGGAAAACACCATCCATTCCGTTGTATCCAAGTGGTCTATTTCCGATAAAACACGAGATTCAAGGGTGGTGTGTGTGTCTGATTGCAGTAAATCTTTGGTCAAGATCTGCTGTATCTGACCTAATGCCCCCATGTGCTGGAAATTCTGCTGGAATCTGTTTTCTCTACCGTCATTCTAGAATCATCTCAAATACCACATATCTTTGCCTTTGCCCGTTTCCCAGTGTTTTGGCAGTTTGTTAATCAAGAACAGTAAAGAACAGCAAACGAATAGTTCAAGGAGGACTGGGTTTAGGACGTCCTCAAACTCTGCCAAGGGTATCTTTTACAGTACCACCCACGTGACGAGTGCCGGGAAATGCTAGAACTGTCCCTCATTGGACACAAGAAGATCTATTTCCACAAGCCAAGAGCAGTTTATCGAGCTCAATAGATGGCAAGAGCAATTTACGCTGTGAAAATGTAGATCTTCGCGCCTCAGTTCACAGAATATAACAAACACCGGCACTCCACTTCACACGCAGTCAAGGGCGCAGTTTCTCCAAATCTGCGCTAGTTATGCGTCTTAATCATACGCTACTAGATTCAAGTGTGATTCTCAGCTGCCCTTCCACAAAAGCCCCAAGAAACGCCCTTGACCTTTACAAAGCCCTTGCAAAAGAGATGAACCAGGCGATCAAAGATTCAGGGCTGAAATCGTTGGGACATGACATGTGGTAACTGTCAGAAGCGACAGTTGTTCTTGCACTATTTGACGTTGAGCTGTCCCTGGAGGAGAAGCGAAATGTTGTTACTAACCCCCGAAGCGTGAAGGTATTTACGCTTGGAATCAGCAAATGGCTTCTCGAGGTAGATCCTGCCCTGCGAGGGACAAACCCATATACCAGGCTTGGACAAGGCGAGTAGATGGCCTTCTCGTCACCAACGACGCCGCGGAACGAGGGGTCGCTGTGGTACAGAATTTCACTAAAATCCTCGCACGAAGTCGGAGACCAGCCGCAATGCCTCCTACACGTTGTCGAAGAGCACCAGAAAATTTATTCGGCAGCCAAGAAAGGAAGCCTGATGAAGTTGAAGCACTGATTACTGATTTGTGTAATATGACAGAATTTCTCCCGTCTATGATGAAAATATCGTCCAATCATAAGGAAATTTCTCTCATTTTGTATCTGATGGCAACTAAATAGAATAAAGACTTCCGCGTTAACACCAGTTCATTTTGAAAGTCCACCCCTATTGACGTAACGCACTAGTGATAATTTAGATGAAAAAATGCCTATGCATTCTTTAAAATAAAAAAGCTATCCATGAGGCCAATACTTTTGCACTCGCATTATATTGACTCATATACGAAACCAGCATTCTTCTAATATATTCTCCTATTTAATATGATAATAATTAATCATACAGGTAACATAATTTTTTCTGCTGCAATTAACATTAAAACTCTAATCAAACTTAACCAATATTGAATTGGCCCCCTACTTTACACTTACTGTGTGACGTCCTAATTAGTACTTATCTGTATCTATACTATACTTCTAAAACAAACGATGTTTTCATAAGACCTATTATTTGTAATCTATCTTCTATTTGGGATAAACTAGCATAAATGGTTTAGGGGCATTTGAGTACTTTTACTAGTCAGGTGAGGGTTATTAGTAGAGGGATCCACTAAAATAGTAGCATTTCCCTACCTCATAAGATATTACTTCGGCAGAGAGACCGAGCAGTTACTCCCACCGTCTTCCCACTTCACCCTTTTGGAACTTCCCGCCAGGTCACTGAGAAATTCACACAGAGGTATGACGCTGAAATTGAAGGCTACCTCCCCGCCGTCTATTTGTAGGTTTGCCTCGAAAAACATTTATGGCTCCAGCCGCTGGTTGTTCCGTCAGACTTGCTGATCCTGGCCTCTTACACTTTCCCGTATGGACACGCTCGGTTGTCCCGGCCGATAATAAAGGTTCGAGAAGGCCCCAATCTTTCTCCCTGTTTTGGAGAAATCCGGGTATATATGAACCCTACCAAGGATTACCAACAGATCGTTTGGACGACGCTTCCCAGAAAAGAGGTTCGATTCAACGACGCTCTCGCCCGAGTAGTATTTAGCGACGGTCGCAGGCCAAGGAAGAGCTGGACATTCCATTTTTATCTCCTGGACAGGGAGAAGAGTCTCTTGAGGCAACGTCAGCCTTTCTCAACCGCCTTCGGATCAAAGATTGGAGAAGCTGTCCTCCAAACATCTTCGGTGACCTCCTTTCGGCTACACCCGTGAGAAATCAAGGTCACCAAGATCCCTCCTCCTAAGTTCATCCCGTTTTACTCGTGAGGTTTAAAGGAACTAAATCGCTCACTACCCTAAATCTCCCATTTTAACCATTTAATAACTTTGGTTATACAATTAGTATTCGGAATCTAATTCCGTCATATTAATGTACCTATATATCTATATTTATTGTCTACCTTTCATCTAGTGTATATTAAAAATCTATTTTTGTCATTGTGTTTGGAATATTCCTTAGTCACGCGGCTGCAGCTATTTATTCAAATCACACTCTTAGAACAATAACATTTGTTGCCTTACTTAGCCTACCTTAGATCCAATGTGCGTATATTCCCGTGCATTAGGACATAATTCGACACAGGCGATACGAATTTATTATAAATCCATCAGAAGCAATGGCAGAAAATCTCTAATATGTGACAAATAAAAAACTTTATTTTGAGAAATAAATGCTTTCCAAGTGTTTCTTAGTCAGCATTGAGAAGCTTAGAATACAATCGAAGATTCATATGTATGATATGGATGAAAATCCAGGAAGATCATTTAATTTAACTTAATAAATTCATTTTCAAACGTCTAAGATAGATAAATATTCCTTAATAGTTTCACACAGAAGTAATTTTTTAAATAAATAGTGCATTTTAAATCTATTTTAAACCACCTTTCTTTTTGATAATATTGGTTAGATTGATTAAAGGTCTTACTGAGACAATAAAATTAAAGAGTTTATGATTGTAACTGATTTCATGAAGTAATCTAATTTATTTGTGTGTCCCTATAATATCTGGGTAAAATGATTCAACAAAAATACGAACAAGCTTATGTCATGCTAGAATTCGAAATGGGATTACTGCTAAAACACAGTAAAAAATAAATTTCGCTTCTCTGAGATATACAGATGAAGACAGAATTCCAATTTTCGCTATCATATTGAGATTAAATAAAATGTAATCTCATAAATTATCAAATAAAAATAAAAGGAATTAAAATTATATTGGAAATAAGACGAGAAAAGGAATTTCTTTCGCGGTAAAATTACTATCTGAAATAGGAAAAAGATTGACAAAAAATAAATTTGACTGTATGGTTCTAATCACTATTTATCAGACTATGAAGAAAAATATTTATTTACACACATTTGAGGAGAATGTTCTTGACATTCATGACGTTGAATTCAGACCAAGTAATTCGCTCCCATTAACGCTGATATTTGTTAAAATGTCATTATATAATTCTTTTCTTATCACTAATTGTATTGAATGTAGAAATATAAATGAACCCAAATCAAAGGTAAAATTCAATTTTAGAATTCCTCATTCATATTATTTCAAAGTAGATGAAATTATCTTTCAAGTGAAGCTTACCTTTCTCCTCATAATTACCCGAATTCTATCACAAGTATTAGAAGAATTTATATGCAAATAAAGAGGGGTAGTGGAGGAAGAAGATATGACATGCAAATGGGTGGATATATACGAAAAATTAGTAAATATGTATTTAAAACTGACCTTCCGTGTAGAAGGATAGAGACATCTCACTGTGTCCTTGAAGCAGTCTTGGCTGTTATATTTTGGTATATACTTTATTTTTTTCTTCTTTTAAATATATTATCACAAACATCGACGGAAATTCTTAGGAAGATTTCACTTTTCTTTGACAGAAAAGGATGAGGTTTATCAGAATGATTGATACACTTCCTTTCTGGTTTGTTAGAGAAACTATTTAAAATCTAACCTTCCCTAGTAAGAATTTGGAGTGGCCAACAGAGTGCTCGAAGCAGTGTTGATTTTATCTATTTATTTCTTCCGTTAAAAGTATTTGCTTTAAACACTAACGGAAATACTAGGAAAGATTGAATTTCCTTGAAATTCAAGAGGCAGAGCTTAAAACAGTAATTGATGCAATTCCTTTTGTGGTTGTTAGAGAAGCTCTTAGGGATCGAATCTTATCTGAAGACAAAGCTTAATATCAAAATAGAATATGAATTATTGTTGTTTATTAGATTTTTTATAGAATAACTACACCAATAGTACTACATTTTTTGTATATATATATATATATATATATATATATATATATATATATATATATATATATAGATATATATATATATATATATATATATATATACATATATATATATATATATATATATATATAGGTATCTATAATAATAATAATAGTAAATCACATCAGACCGTGATATATAACATATGTATTTAAAGGCCCAAAGAAATGAAAACTGGTAACACAACTCGGAAAGACGCTAAGGAAATATTAATTACGTGGTCTTTAAAGTTAAGAAAGAAAATGGGAGAATTATAGAAACGGACGATAGGAAAACTATTTTAACCGTTATATGAAAATGAATAAATGAGTTGGATTGTAACCTGTGTCATCAAGCGCTCTTAGCTAAAATGACCACGACACTCATCGCACAAGCTACCATCCTCAATCCTAAAATATGTTGATTCAAGAAGCCTTTCGAATAACGAAGTGTAGGTTTTATCAATTGAGAGACAAGAAAAGTGTTTTTCTAGTAGGAGCGGGCACGGGCTTTTTTTTATAATAATCGAAAATCACGTAACACCGTGATATAAATACATCTATACGCCATTATCACCCATAAATTCTCTAGGCAAGACAGACCAGCGCAGCTGTACTTAACTTGGGGTGCTGTATGACCGTCTTACCCCTACTTTGATAAGGCTGTCTCACACTCAGGTGGCAGCCGTTTCAATCCTACTTTTTATTAGTGCAAAGGGAATATCTCAAACTTCCCGTTCTCCTCGTTGATGCCTCAAATTATCAAATTTCATGTATTTCATGTTTGCTTAAGCCGCATCCGATATCCCTAGGAAATCTCAATTAATTCCCTTTGGTCTCGTCGATGGCGAAATTATCAATGTCCTTGTTTGCTTAAGCCGCGTTCGATATCCTCTTGGGACGCATTCCCTGCGCGCAACCCGCTGTCGACCATGGATATAGCTCCTATTTAAGGTAATGTCTGAAAATCCTTGGCAGATAGAGAGAACCCGAGCTTCTTGCCGTCTAGACCCTAGTATCTTTCTTCCGTGATCTCGTCAGTAGATCATCTTCGCGTAATCTGCCCTGATCAGAGGAAGATTACGGAAATTCGATTACGCCCCAGGAGATTTTTGGGGGTTTTCTCGCCTCACTAGATTGGTAGAGACTTCCTGCCGTCCGCAGACGCATCTCGATTTCGTGCTTATTTCTTCCTGGAGCCGATGTAATCTCAACCCCCTTTGGAGTCTCATCGACAAAGACCTGGCCATTGGTGTTCCACATTCCCAGTTTATCCTCCAGAGATAACCAGCAGTACTTTCCTCGTAAGTCCCACCTCTTCGTTCCCAGTCCTAAGAAGAATTCCCCATTTGGCGTAACGCCAATAGACTTGCTAAATCTTTCATTCAATCCAACTTATTGGATCACTTATATATTTTTCCGTCCATAGTTTTCGTAATTTTTGCCTGTCATAATATTCTCTTGTCTTATTAATTATTATTTAGATTTTCCATATTTATATTTGCCCTTGTTCTTTTCTTATTTATATTAAAGTTTTTATTTTATGGGTGAAACGGACCCGACAAACGTCTTTTCATTTAAAGAGCAAACCTAATAATATCGCACTCTAGTTAGTAGGTCCTTACCTTTACCCAAGTCAATGGTACCCGAGAGCAGCACCAATAGTGGCTGCCTGGCGTACAGTAGTGTGTACCTTCAGAAATTCTTTGGTCACACGCCTTCGTCCATCGACACTTTTAAACAACTTGTACTCGGGCTCGAGCAACATATCCAGCAGTGCTAGTGTGAAATTACACTCTCTATCGAAAATATGAGATTCTAAAGAAAATTTTGCCACAGTGAAGATGTTAGGTGTTATTCTTCTAAGAAAGTTTACTTCAGGTTTTTAGAGTTTGTTGATTTTAATTTATTGTGATCTATTTGGCGTGTCACGAAGGATATGTCAGGTTGTTTTTATTCGTTGTTCACGAGTCGTTTTTATGTTACAATGGCTAGGTCTGATTTTGCGGATTTGATAGTTCAATTTAAAGATATAGAGCTGTTCAAGATGTGACGATGTTTGTTAGGTTAGATTGTTTGTGTTTGTTGATTTTAATTAATGTTATACGGAATAAAGATTGCTGCAAATTCTCTAAGATCCACTTGATACTAGTTAAAAATAATATGAAAAGAGGTAATTTCAGATATCATGCAATGTAAAATGTGATAGAGTTTATGAAAACAAAATTAATATAAAATTCTTATATCTATGTTATATTTTAGGGTAATATTTATTAATTTTAATCTTAAACAATATTAGTCCTTGGTAAATATTCCACGGTGTGTTGTTTTAGAAGAAAATATTTTCTGTGTAATTGCATTGTCTTATTTTTTTTACCTGGTATTTCTGGTCGGCGCTCTGTTATCTAGTTCAAAAAATGAATTTTTGTGTTTATCACTGAACTTGTTTAATGCTACGAATAGTTCGGTACGATAATCGTGCAGATAAAAATCTTTCAATGAGAGTAAATAGAGTCGCCTTACTTTAACCTCATACGATATATTGCTAATTTAAGGACTTGGAACGTCCTTTCGTATATATACCAATAAAACGGTACCAAATTCTTATTTTAACTCAAATACCAAATATCTAACTATATTTCCTTAAAAGCTACTATAGATTGTTTTTATTTTAATTTTCGGATCACTTCAGAGTAGCACCCTAAATACTTTTTCATGTTGATGGTGTTTAGAAATCGACCACACTTATTGTAATCATTTTCGTAGATTACCGTGGCTAATGCCTCCTACTCTTCCCTTTCTCTCTGCGAATTTAATTTTTTATCTTCCTGACCATTAAACTAATCTTTCCAAGTCTTATTTTAACTAAATTACCAAATATCTAACTATATTTCCTTAATAGCTAATATACATTGTTTTTATTTTAATTTTTGGATCACTTCAGAGCAGCACCCTAAATACTTTTCCATGTTGATGGCGTTTAGAAATCGACCACACTTATTGTAATCATTTTCGAGGATTACCGTGGCTAATGCCTCCTACTCTTCCCTTTTTCTCGGCGAATTTCATTTTTTATCTTCCTGACCATTAAACTAATCTGTCCAAGTCTTCAGCAAGTTATCTGAGTCATTATATTTTGAAATACTTAGTTCCTAGTTTTTTTCCTGAGTGAATTTTGAATTTTTACTTAATGAGTCAATGGCAATAAAGTTATAGTTCTTTTTAACTTTATCAAAAGAATTTTATCTGGATTGTGTCAAATTCTTTTATTAAATTCGAGATAGAGTGAACATACAGCTTTATTTTGGCTACAGTGAAGAATCAATGAAACAAACCGAATAATCCAATACAAAATCTCTTCCTCAAAGACGATACTGAAAAGGCTCCTTAACGACACCAAAGAAATAAATATGAAAATCGCCTTTAAAAAGAAAATAGTCATGATGAGGAGCATCACCCAAAATCAGTAATTGTTGGAGTACAGAGATAGCTGTTCGAATAGGTTTACGACACACCCTAGTTAAGGAAGACGTTAAAATGGCAGTAATCGAAAAACAACTTATGCTGACTAGTTCTCTCTCAAATTTTCTGAATGATCTGTGTACAAAAAATGCATTTTTAAGCTATACAGCCTCCTGCAATACTAGAAGCCCTAAAAAAGAATGAAAATAAAAGAATGACAATTGGAAACGAAAAAAAATACCAGAATAAAACGTGCACGGATGTGAAAACAGCAATGATCAAATCTAAAACAGCTACAAAGAATTTAACTTTGAATTCCTTTTCTTTTGAAATCTGGTATTTGTATTGATGACCGACAAAAAGATAGCCTTATAGAGAGATCTTCAAGACAGCGAAAGAATAGTCGCAGAATGGGTCAAATATCCCTTATTCTAAAAGTTCATTGGTAGAACTAGTGATATATAATGGTACTTCATGGACCAAAATATCTTTCTATCCAAGATATGATCTCCCTATTCTTAAAAACCCACCCAGTAATTTTCACTCAAAAATCGATGGCGAGAACGAAAAAAAGGCGGGTACACAAGAGCGGACAAACGTGAGAGTAATTTAGATCTCCTAATCAGAAGCGGCATTATGGAGCGAATAAGGCGCCTGATTTTCTTAAGTTCTTAAATCTACGTACAGCCACCATGCCACCCTTCGTCTTATTGGGTTCAAGCTTTCCCTTTATCTATCACATTAGACTCACACCCTAACTCAAATGACTATATCTCCATGGTTATTATTGTGCTAGTTGTTTCCAGTCCAATCCTACCAGGAAAGAATTGATACAAGAATGCACACTGGTATGTGTATAAATATGCGTTCTCAGTGCATCTCTCAGATCACGACATTGCAACCGCACACTACCTTTACGAGCGAATTGCTGTCATCAGTAGCTGCATTTTAAAGGCAAAGAAAATATCTAATCTCAAACCTGTGATAAGATCACAAGATTCTGCTTCAAAAGCGACACGACGAAGAGATATTGTCCCTAAACCAAGGATTCACAATACCTTATAACCAATAATTAACGCAGGTAATGAAAGTCTTCATTATTCCTGCGCTGGTTAAAAGGTAAGGCACTCACTTAAAACAAACCTGGCACAAGAAGAGACAGAAAAATGGGACCGTGCACTTCAAAAAATAAACGTAGAGAAACATTCAAAATCTTTCTTAGTATCTGTCAAAAACTTGTAATTGCAGAAGATTGAGCAGAGAATGACTCTAGGAAGGATTTCATAGTATCAGTAGTAGAGGAAAAAATATTTAAGGCGGGCTTGGAATAACATACCCTTGAGTACAATAAGAGTAGCGAGGTACGAGTTATCACTTTACAAAACCGAAAAAATCAGTCAGCTTCGTAACCACTCATTGAAGGGCAAACTCATTACTATTTTGTAACTCTAGGTGGCAATCTCCTCGTTCGATTCAAAAGCCACCTGGCCTTAGTCAAATAATAATCATCTACTTGAAAAACTTTTAACGCGTCTTGAAATTTGGATACTTCTATGTTTGTCTTTATATTTAAAAAATTATCTTCATTTTGAATTCGGGTCTATAGCAAATCAAGTTATAAGCTCAGGTCTATTAAATTACGTAAGATTTCAAAAAAAGTCTTTGAAAAGGGTAAAAATTCATATCATCTAAAACTTCCGATCATATTCTCCCCTAAGATTCCGATGTTTCCATAGACGTTTTAAATTTCCGTATACGGATAGTTGATATTAAATTTTATTTGCTTAAAAAATCTTTGCGGAGGCTTAAGCAAACTTGTTTTATTCTTCAAAAGTTATTAAGCAAGCTATAAAATAATTAAATTCGCTGTAAAGGACGCTTTTTTTCACTTGACTGTTAGCCTACATTTTTGCCTCATCTCGGGGAAAAAGTAAGGAACACATGAAGAGATAAGAGGTTTTTTTATGTATTTCGAGTCGCCGAGGATGGCATTCATTTCAGACAAACATACACAACTATCCGATTACTGCAACGGTAAATGTCTGCCAAAAATGTAAGGAAGCTCATGTGATCAACAAATAAATTTGAACCACGCACCAATAAGAAGGAACTATGTGAAGTTTTTGCTGCATCTGAATTTAATGTTTCGAACGGGCATGAGAATAAGCTATACATATTTTCACATACATATCTTACAGAAGATATTTAAATTAGAAGACACCTTCCCTGCACCTTAAACCCAGATATCTCTCCGCTTTAGGAACTGTATTTATCTAACTCCCATGTAGTTTCACTTAAGAAAGCTCACATTGCAATCTTTTCAAATATCTCACTGTCGTCCGTAAAACTCTTATCAACTACTACGAGATTGGTGAATCCCAATTTAAAACACATTTGACCAAACAATCACAGTCTAAATTTCCCAAGATTTGCTTGGGAGAATGGGAGTGGTGGAAAAACATTCAAGATTCGCTCATTAGGTCACTGGCGTCTTAATAGCTTTTCCTATACTTATAAATGTGTCCTAAAAACGTGATGTTTTTACATTCCTATTTTATAACCAGCATTAGTCAGTAATATGATAATTGTTGTTACGAAATCGTGAAGGAGGTCAAATCAAAACTAAATACATAACAAAAATAGATTAAATGTAAAAGTTCCAACCTCATCGACGGTAGATAGCACAACTTCGACCAAATAAGGAGTGAAAGATTTTGGTATTACACGCCAATATGAGTCAAATATCTACACTGTTCGATGTTATTACCCATTAATCTAATAAGCAACGAAATAAAGAATATATCTGCTAAAGGTAGGTGAATAAGACGGCATTTGGAGGAAAAGAGAGAAAAAAATATATTGAAAGAAAGAGAGGGAAAAATGGTAGCCGCTAAATCCTACCCACAATTAAGCAATGCTGATTTCCGAATGATACAATGAAATCACTCGATAGTGTTTTATTATTAACATGTATTAAGGAGAGGAGAATATTTATAACGTATTAAGGCAAGAGACATAAGAGGCGACTATTTTGTGGACGCCATGCTTAGGAGCTGATGCCCCCCAAATTATAGCCCTTTGAGTGAGTGAGATACTCAAAGACTATAATTTTGTGGCACTGTGGCAAACAACGACATTTCATGCCGGTTAATTCGCATCAAAGTGTAAATCAAGTGGATGTGTTAAATGAATAATGGTATACGTAATGATGCACAAAAGGAAGAGTTAGTATGTTTAAGAGTGAGATTGCAGATGTTTGTTCTATAAACGAAAAACATCAAAAGGAGGGATCAGTTGGCGTGTAATTGATGGAATAGAGTGCCATCAAGTGTGATTCACAATGATAGGTACAAGATGGAGTCGGAGTGTTCTTGAATGCAAAGTGGCCTGATGCGAGTTGAAATTTAAAGGAGATAAATTGTTCTGGGTTTTAATGTAAGTACCCTGCAATAACGAAAGTGAAGTTGGACAAGAACAGTTAAGGAATGAAATTAAATCGAGTATTTGATAACCTAGGGAATGTATATCTTTTGATTATCGATAAAAATATCTAAGGAAAAAGGTTTCAAGATGATGAATGTGTTAATTGGAGCTCGACGAGTGTGAGAGTAAGGTTGGGCGAACTATCAGATGACCACGTAAAAGGCTAGTGAATTAAGTGAATGTGTGCTTTAGAACGAATTTACCGAGTAATGAGCAAATTAATGTTTAATGTTAACTGGTAAATTGATTAACCCAGACTGGATCTGACATAATGTTCTATTACACTCTATCTTTAGGAACAACCAAATTAACGACGAATTTTTGACTGCTGCTTTTGGGCTTGATGGTGACTAGAGAGATGGTTTTTCCTTAGAGTTGATGTGCGTGACTTTACTTTGGTTAACAAAACGCTCTTTTTCACTGGAATAATTTGTAAGTTAATGTCCTAAGGCTTTTATTGCAACTAGATTAGACGTGAAGACACAGGAAATGATTGCTAAGAAGAAAACTACTGGCATTAAATAAGGGGAAATTAGCATTAAAGCAAACTTTCTGTTTGGTCTCGGAGCATGCTATCTCCATCGGCAGAATTTAGTTGTAAAAAGATGCATAGTAATAAAGATACAAACACATTACTACTCGTTTTTTGAGTCGAAAAAGCGTAGCCACAAACGCTTATATGTGTGATCCTTCAGGGTGACTTCTATCGTCGCAATACTTTAGTATTCTAAAGACTTAATAAGTTGTACGCACGCATTAAAATTTTCCTGTGAATGTAAATCCAGATGCACATCTTTTTCTTCGCAACAATTCCGTCAGTGTTTCAAAGTTTCCATAAGTCGACATTTCGCTAGTGACGGACTGACGGACTGCCCACCACTAAGAATGACCCCTCCCCCCCTTATTTGGGCCTAAAATAATGCAGAAGAAAAGAAAGATGGGCAGAGTAAAAGGAAAAAGGTGAAGCAAGCATATTATAAACCAATATCCACAACCGGATCAATAAGACAAATCAAGTGTTCTCTCCAACCTGCCGCTACCAGGGACAAGTTAATAAAAGCTGTATAGGAAATAGCTTGAAAAATTTGCTGCGCGGCAAGTGACATTGGTGAGAAGAAGCCTGCAAAGAAAATGCGAAACGGGGGTAAAATGGAAAAGTCTAGAAGAAATAAAGTCCTTGTAGTGTCATTTAACTCTTCAACTCTCTGGGGCACGGGGGTGGAAAGGCACATTACTCCTCCAAATATTAGGTTTAACAGTCAACAAGGGACATCCTTTTTGGAAGTTTCGACAGACAATAGTGCAAACGAACAAATGAAAAAGACGAGAAGTAATGAATAATTTAGAGGCTGAGGAATCTCCTATAGTAAAAGTTGTCCGCTCAAACAGCAAACCAAGCTGAATCGAGCAAATAATGTTCCAGTTTCCAAGATAAAAACACAACTAATGCAAGACTAATACTGGATTCCACCATTGGATGAACAAATTAAGATTCAAAGCGCTTTCGCCAGCTGAAGCCGTTTAGATAAAGTTAAATGGAAAGTTTCTAAAAGATTTTTTATATCAAATATAAACAACACCTATCAGATAATTTTGTGCTCAACAGCCTTACGACGGTACAGCTAAAAATAAATGTATGCAAGATTAGTAAAACATTCAGCCAGACGGTAAACGAATTTGGTTGACATTCAGATTACCAACTTTCAAGACTTATCTAAAGGGATGCTGAAAAACAAAGAGGATTGTTTACAAGAATGCAAAGAAAGCTCTTAAACAATCAGGCGCCAAAGTAAAATAAAAAATAGACAGAGCAGAGGAAAAACGAATTTATTTTTTTTTTTGTATGCACGCTTTATTTTGAGGCAAAACATAAGTCTTAAGATGTAGAAAGCAATAAATTTCGTTTCAAATGGATGAAAACCAGTTACAACCAATAATAAATTTGGATTAAAAATGTTATTAGAGTGGAATAAAAGGAATAAACTAAATATATGGCGATTATTAAGGGAAGTTTGTAGATTAAATTTTTTAAAAATGTCCCAAAATAATTAATATTAAATAGAACTTTTTTTTCTCTAATTGCATTAGAAAAAAGATATTTTGGTAATGTTTATATTTATAATTTGCAACCTTAGGAAAGATGTGTGTAGGAATCATCTTTGTTTATTTATCTGCCTATATTGCTCTTGTTGATACTTCGTGGAAATGCAATCAAATATGAGAGTAAAGAAAACTAGCTAGAGAGTAATAAATAAATATCACGAGAAAACGACAGAAAAATCTTAACACAGTCTTATTTATCTACATAGGTGGGAAAGAATTTATGTACATAGAAAGATGGCTAAAACAGATACACCAAAATATAAAATACAAATATACTCCTGAAAATGCATAGGAAGAATCATAGGGTCAAATGTTTTGTTGAAAAAACAAAATCATAATTTTTAAATATCCCAAATAGAGAGATTCAGAAAATAGCTTTAAATGAGTTCTTCATCCAGTCGTAAAAAAAATCATATTAGTCTACCGGCTAATCGCTTAAAGACAAGGATAGCCTAGCAAAGTGTGAGAGTAGAGAAAATCAAGGAATGTGATTTTATGTCTCTTCCGTTAAGATGGAAAATCACTGTCGAACAGATAAATTTAGTAATTCCAGGTCGGAATGACTTTAAATTATGCAAGTTTTTCATATATATTTAGATAAATACTATATAGGCACAAAGTTATATGAAATGCTTCTTTAAATTTAAAAAAGTAGTGAAATAGAAAAGAAAATGATTTAGGAGCTAAAATAAATGAAAAGAATTGTCTAGAGGCTAGATTCGTTTAAACCACCAAATATCTTCCCATCATACCTTACCCACGGAGTTTTAATTACATCAGCAAAGATTTTCACAATACATTTTTTTTATAGTCAATGTAAATGAGCCTTAGTTTTAGGAATATATCTCAGAGGGATTTTCAGAATCAAACTTAAATTAAAAGACAAACCTATGATACCCCAATGAATAAATGAACCTTTTTCTTAATTTATTCCCTTAAAGATCAATAGTGAAGACTCCAACTTCTGAAATAGACAAACTCCAAGGAACTCTTTTTATTTATGGTGATTCCGATATCTACTATATTTATTTTAGGGCAACACAGGTTTGAAAAGATAACCTTTCCCATGTTTGAGGCATAACTGAAAATAAAACTTAGCATAAACGTTTCTCTTAAATGGATAGACTTTCTATTTATCGACCTATTATGATTTCTTTCTTTTCCATCGTTACAGAGATGGTTTGAATGTTCAAAAGCGAAGAGCTCTCTCTTATTTCTTTATCACTCCTGGTCTCTTTTATCATAATTGAGAATAAATCTTCGGTTCTCTTTGTTAAACTCTTAAAATGATCTTCTTAACATTCAGCTTAATCTTTCTCCCCTCTATAGAAAACATATTTTAGAAAATGAAACAGCTTTATTCATGCATCATCTATTTTAAACGAATATTCATCCAAATCAAAGAATCAAACATCGAATAAATCAACTTTCTAGAGCAGTTCTTGTAAATACCAATGTTTTAAATACCAGTTTATACTATAAGTAAATCTACTTAACTTATTTTTAATAGTAACTCACATTTCTTTGCGATAATGACATATAATAGCACTTTATTCATTAAGATTGTTATCAAATAGGCCTTTTCTCAAAATTTATAGTTATATCTTTAATTGAGAGCATGATCATGATTTCTGCCGCTCATTAACCTCAAAAGGGTTCAAACCTGGAGCCTCTTCCATTCCAGAAAGAAAGCTATGAGAGTGTAATTTAAAAGTTAAACATATATAAAGTTGTGAATAATGAGTGCTGATGAATGCCAGTACATCAACTGGAGTCCATTCCTATTTAATTAATATCGAAAAGTTTAAAATTGTGGTCTACAGTCTTATGTAATTAACTTATAAAAAGATATTAACATTTTAAGTAGACTATTGAAATAGAAAACAACCTTGGGACGAAGATTTCATTTGTCCATTTGTTCCCAGATATGTCTAGGTTAACTTTTCTTATCACTTGTCAGTCGGTGGTGTTCAAGTGGAAGAGGTTTCACCTTAAATAATATAGAATCATTTAGGCATTTAAAAAATGATACTTATTTCTTCAAATCGCCGTGTTTCCTTGCAGTGTGAATTCAATTCCTTCAAGCCTCCATGTCATGATTTGTTTTTCAATCTAAGTATCATTTTGGGAAAATGACGCTCTATTCTTCCAGGGACTATTCACGAAATATGGTAAACAGAACTAACCTAAATACCCCAAATGGTGACGAAGAGGTTGCTTTCATTTCCTTTTTTATTTCACCCTGATTAATTTGGCTTGATGGCGATAGTTTTTATTTGAAACGAAAACAAAACTTATTGCAAATTTGATTTTACCTTCACTGGGTTGCGATTTACTTTGATAATAAGTTTAAATTATTGCTAGACAGAGATATAATTAGTAAAATATAGTAGGGAAGAAAAGGCTGTAAGAAGAAAGGGAAGCTTTGTAAACAAGATCGTATTTTTGGCGATGATTAAACGTGAAGGATAAAAGGGGAAAAATACCGAAGCCTCAATCAGGTCCGCTAAGTTCCCTGCCCTACAAATCACCGCGAAAGAAAGTTGAGTTCGAGGAATGTTCACCGCGAAAAATGCTCACCTCACGAAAAGTTTAACGTCAGGAAATTTCACCCAGTGAAATGTTCATCGTAATAAAAGTTCATCTGGGAGAGAGTTTATCGTAAACGGATAAAAATTAAATATGTTTTGAAATTGGTTCTAATTACATGGATCAACCTATCTAAAAAAGTTTTGAAATAAGGGAATAGTTAATAATAACTAACATTATACGCCTTAATATAATTATTTTATATAGCATTATTTGGACTCCTAATAGCTGATATTTTGCGCTATGCCTTCTAAGTAGTCATGAATGCAATTATGTTGTTTAAAATTTTGAACTAGTCTATGAATTCGAGCGGCAGATTTAGCAGGTTTTCCTTGCATTTTTAGGTGCTTTTCCAGCCAGGTACTGTTATTGCAATCAAAACTTTAAAAATAATTTGATACCAACAAATCCTTTTTGCTTAAAGTCGTTATTATATTCTTCTAAATTATTTTTAGTCTTGGTGAGTTACATCTAACAGAGGAGTAGACACTTCGCATTTCAAAGAATTATTTAGGTAGTCGACGAAGTCGTCTTCTGTATGGACTCCCTATCCATGTGTCTTCAAATTAATCACCTTCTTGAGATTCTCGAGCAAAACTTCCATAGTCACATCGCGTTTCAAATTCTTGGAGCTTGGAGTATGTCGATGAATTCCTCGACATACTCCACGCTACAAGAACGTCAGGACAATTATCATCCCTTGAAGTAAAAAGCTTGTTCACGGAAGTACCTATCGCTCAGACCATCGATATCATTATAAAAAGCATGTACCACCATTCTACAATGTCTCCTCCAAACCTTGACCAAAACATCTTAAGGAACATGTTACGTTCATGCACATCACAGGCGCCGTTCAGGACACCGGACGGTAATCTATACACGCAAGTGGATGGAGTGGCTATGAGATCACCCTTAGGGCCGACCTTCGCCAACTAGTACATGGGTCAAATCGAAGAGAGATTATTGGACATCATGAAAAACAAGCCACACACATATTGCTGATACGTAGATGACATCTAAATCAACGTCCCAAACGAAGAACATCTTGAAAACATCAAGCAACATTTTGGGAAGAACTCCGTGTTAAAATTTACTTAGGAATTGAGCACGGGCAATAAACTCACTTTCTTGGATGTTGAGGTTCATAACATCAATGGAAACTACATGACTAAGGTACATAAGAGAAGTACGGATAAAGGATTATGCCTCAATGCATAGAGTGAATGCCATGAAATGTACAAAATAAGCGTAATCGGCTCATACATCCGCCGAGCTAATAAATGCTGTTCTACGTGAGAACTTTTCCACCAAGAGATTGCACGAGTAAAGCAAATACTCGTGCATAATGGTTTCTTAAACAGCATGATTGATAAACAACTCCAATCATTTTTAATTAACCATTATAAGCATGCGGATTAAGGTGAAAGTAATCATAGAGAAGTCAGCAACATTAAAGTGTATTACAGAAACCAGTGTCCACGGCCTATAAAATAGATGAGAAAAACATCAAGGAGAAAATTAGCCGTAACATCAAGGTTAAAAATCAAACTCATCATTTATTATAAAACAACATAAGCTAGAAATCGTCTGATGATAAACAACATCTGCCCAAACTCCTTGAATCTCAAGTCAATGAACATAGTTTACGAGTTCACTTTCCCCAATAACTACTGTAAGCTTTATAAAAACTCTATATATATTTGCATTCAAACTACTACATTTAATAGAAGGTTAACGATGCATCTACAAAGCGGGGTGCCTAAAAACCATATTAAAAGAAAAGAGCTTAATAAAGCGAGGATTTACAACTTAGAAGCCATATTGATAAATGAAAATAAGCCGGCCATCAACAATCAAGCGACAATCTGGAATCGCACCTTAAAATTATTTTAAAAATCCCATGCACAGGAGTGGCTCATCTCCTCTAACGTTACGTTTAACCCAGACGGAATAAATACCCCTTAAAACTCTTTTCCTTCCCACTTTTTGCCAGATCCTCTAAGCAGACAGCTCGCAAGTCTACCACAGGTAAAGCTCGGCGTAAGCAATTGGCCACGAAGGCATTGTAAAAAATCGAGTGTAAAAAATGGAGTGAAAAGGCGGACGCAGATAAAGGCGGTCAGCAATAAGTGTTAATTTTATTCGTGAAAAAACTTTATTTACGCATTCTCTTTCAATAAAGAGTTACAAGAAGAAAGGCTCCAACATTGGGGCAGCCCCTCATGACTGCAAGAGGATCTCCATCCGTACCATAGGATGGGCATCAAAACCTGAAAAAAGGAAGATATTCAAACGATATATAAAAAGATCAACGTGGTGCTGATCAGACTCCTCGACACTCCCAATGGATTATCAACCATTTGCAGCACAATGAAAGACGTCGAGAGGCTGGTCTCCGACGTGGCTCAAGCTCATCTCAAAAAGATTGGGCTTAAAGCCAGTATACCGCAAGAAATCCTGGCCCAACGAACCATCATTCTAACTAGACTGGACCCAATCTTCGCAGAAAATTCCTGTGAAGAAATCAAAAATGAACTCTGGGCGAAACAAGAGTGGGCCTGCATCACAGCAGTGTACAAATTTGGAAAATTAAACGGCATGGTGAAGGTAGTCTTCAGTACGATCGATATGGCAAACCGAGCCAAAAACGATGGGCTTCTCGGCTTTTACCTGAAAGTCAGCCTTGAACAAATTGAAAAAGAAGAATACATATAAATCGACTGCTGCTTTAAGTGCTATGCAAAAGATTGCACAACCGCCGACCCCGCATGCTCCAACTGCGCCCAAACCGGGCACGGTTAGAAAGAGTAAAAGGAAAGCGTGCAAAAGTGCAGAAATTGTGGGGTTGACCACAGGGCCCTGGCCATGAGGTGCCCAATTCGGAAAGAGGCGATCCACAAAAAACGAGAGAGGATAAAGGAAGAAAAAGAAGAGAGGAAAAAAACTACGTACGCGGATACGGCAGCAAGAACTACCACTCCGACACGAACAAACACTACGAGGTTGGTCATGCCTAAGGAAGGTCAAGAAATCATGGTCATGATCATGGTTGCCCACCTGGCAAACCTTACAAATCCCGGTACCTTCTCATCCCACCTCAACATACTTCTTGAGAAGAATGGTTGTAACAAAAAGTTTTGGTTTCCCGAAAATTCAGACTCGGCGGGCCTTTTTAATCTCGAGTTCATCGAAGAACAAAAGAGGGCAACCATAAGTAATGGGGTAAAGGAAACTGGAAATGAAAAAGAAGGGAAAATACAAATGCCTTCGAAAGGAGAAGAAGAGAAAAAAGGCGCAAAGAAGAAAAAGAAGAAGAATAGGAAAAAGACTCCAGAGAAAACGACGCAGAAACAACAATACACTTCGGAAGAGGAAGATGAGGAGGATGAAAAGCACGAAGGGTTCCCCCTCACCGAGAAAAAGGAAATCTTCAAAGAGGCCTATTTTTAGACGGGAGAGACGTTGATTTACGTGTTTTCAGGCTAATCCCTGCCCCCGGCCCCTAAAGAAAACTTGGAACAACTCATCGTCGACGTAGCTGCGGGTGAGTACAAATGGACGTACGAGGGACCATACTCCCTAGTTTATATCAACCCTAGAGACGTACATAATGTAACATGATGACATTTAAAGCTATACGGAGTGGAAAAAACATCGCAAATTAAATAGTGAATACGGAAAAGAGAGCAATCAAAGTGAATAATAATAGTGAGCAAATTAACCAATCATATTTAGTGAAACAAATCTAATTCATTAAAAATTAATATAGTGAAAATAGTAAAGTAAATAAAATAAGTACAAATAAAGCAAAAAGTGAATCATTAGTAAATTATAGACAGTGACTGAAAATCTAGGTTTAACGTGAAGTAATAAACAATTAAAGTGTAAATAAACTAATTTAGTGAAAATAAATCTAATGAAAATAATGTAGTAAATAAAATAAGCAAAAATGATAAATTTATGCAGTGATAATAAATCAAACTTTAGTGTTAATCGACTTAATGTAAAACTATATTAGCGAAATACGACAAACAGACTTACTAAGCATTAAAAGCTACAGTAAATATAATGTGTAGTAAATATAAAGTAAAATATAATAAACGATCAAATTAAATGAACTATAACAAGTGTATAATAACAGTAATTTTAAGAATGTATAGTAAATTATCCATAATCTTTCTATAGTATTTGAAGCCATCATTTCCTACTTCTACTCAGTGCTTTTACCTCCTCTGCTAAAATCTATTTTCACTAACATTTTCTATCATTATTACTGCAATGTTTGTATTTGATATTTTAATTATCTGCTATGTATGTAATTACTTTTTGTATTTATTTACTTAATAAGCCGTTGAACCGTTGAAACGTTGTTCTCCCAGATCCTCACTCCACTCATTACATTGGTAAAGGAGGCAAGAACATTTCAAAACGCTCTGAAGATGATCGAATAAGATCGAAAGCTTAGCAATGTAGTTTGTTTTTTACCAAACACATTCATTTAAAAAAGAGATCAATATTGGCCAGGTAATCCCCCATCTACAAGATGGAATAAAAAAGATACTTAGAAGAAGAGATAGTTGCCAAAGGAAATTAATTAAGGCAAAATACACAATGGTCTTGAACAAAATTTTCATATATATAAATATATATACATATATCTCTCATGAGCGCGAGAGAATGATGAAATAGATCCAAGTATACCGCAGGAAAGAGAAAACGGAATAATCTTTCTTCGGAAATAGTTATTTCTTACTTTGAAAAAATCCAAGCTGGGGTGGGATACGCTGTCTAAATGTGCACGGTCCCAATGCCACCAAAACTCGGATTTTTTTAAAGTAAGAAATAACTATTTCCGAAGAAAAATTATTCGGTTTTCTCTTTCCTGCAGTGAAGTTGGATATATATATATATATATATATATATATATATATATATATATATATATATATATATATATATAAATATACAGGCACTGTTTTGGAGCATAAAGTTTAATAAAATCAGACTAGTTTCGATATGTAATTTCCCATATCATCTTCAGCCGTTAACTAGGAGAAATTGACAAATAAAAACTGAAATACTGGAATATATAATAACAGAGAACTGAGATTAATCTGGAGGCATTAGATTTGAGTGACTTACAATATCCTCTAAAATAAGGTTTGATACATAGGCAGTACATTTATGCTTCCTTTCTGACAAATTGAAATTTGAAATTTCTTTGTTTAATATGGATCCAATAATTTTTCTTTTATTAAAATCATTACAATGGTAAATTATTTTGGCACTATGGAAATCTATTGTATGATTGGCGGTTTTTCACTTGTTTACAAATGCTGTAAGCATTGCTTTCTCTATGAATATCCTCCCCTATGTTCTTATATAGGTTTATTTACAAACCTTCTGGTCACTTCTACATAGAACGAGGGACAATTTGAAGCCTTACACGGGATTAAATATCGGATGCAGAGTAGAGGAAGATTAAGATTTCTCAGGAGCAAATAACAAGGTCAAACACAGGCGCAGAAAGGGTAAAGAACCAAGACAGAGAGAAAAAAAGATTAAAGAAAAAGAATATACTCTAAAAAGGAAGATTAGGCAGCTAATTGGATGGACAAAGAGATTTAAGAAGAGGGAAAGTAATGAAACAGTGTTTAAATACAATTATAATGTTACATAGCTTGGCCTATAGCTGATATGGGGTATAGATACGAATTTAATCTGCCATTAAGTGGATTCCTATTTTTTTATAGTTCACAAACTACTAATAATTAACATATGAAGCCAAATCAAAGATTATGTTTCTACATTCGATAAATTAGATGATACTTGTATTTCTTAATTTCTGATCGAAACATTTAAAATATACGATACACACATTAGATAGCTGTAATATTGAGATGTGTGTTTATTGGATGTTTCAATATTTGGATTCAGCCCTTTTTATTTTCCTTATAAAAATCAAGAGAAAAATTACGGTAAATAAAGGTTTGATTAAAAAAAAATCAGACAAACTTATCTGAATAATATTTCAGAATATTTTTAATCAAGTGTGTATTCGAATAGAATTATTAGATCTATTTGACACCTGGATTCATATAGATCTAATGATTCTATCTTGGGTGAGATCAAAATCGAAAGATTTTCTGGTTCTAATCGGGAAATTGGAAACTAATATAATTCTTTATTCGTTTTTAAAGTTTACGTCATAGAAAATATTATTCTAAGTTCGAAATTATTTTCAGTTTATTAAAAGGTCGTCATTTAAAAATTAATGAGAAAAACACCGCTTTAATAGCAAAAACCAATAAAATTCAAAATATGCTAATAAAATAGTTGTGGAAGAACTTGGGACTGCGGTTTACATATTTCTTTAGCTTCGTAAATACAATCTTACGCTTACATATATATGGATTTGAGCGTAGAAACATTTTCCTTTTCCCTTAACTCAAATCACTCTTTCTACACTAAAGGTCATACCTTCGATTGCTTTAGTGCACTTATACTTGCAGTAACACAAATATTTTCTTAAAAGGTAACTTCTAGGAATTGGATAAGCCATCAGCACTTGTGACATTTAGAACTATAAGGGAGTATTCAAAAATTGAAAATTGATTTTGATAACTATTATAATTTAGGGTCTGGAAACTACTTCAGCATTGTTCTAGTTTTAATGACATTAGCGTTGGTATGGGTTGGCGCTGGCTGAGTACTTTTTAGTTTTTGTGTAGTAAGTGAGTTATTCATTCTTGTTTTCATTTTCTTTATTTACAAGTGCCTGCGATATTTTTTTTCATTATTCTAAATTTTATAGTTTGTGAGACAGTGAAAGTGACAGTTATTGGACTGATTGTCTGAAATTTCTTTTTTTAAATACTCAGGTTAGTTAAGAGGAGGTTAGGTTTATTAAGACCTCAGTGCAGGCAAATAAGTTCTGAGGTTATGCTACTTATTTTCTTTGCTCTAGCATCAAGAATTATTTAAACTACATATGTTAGTTTTTAGTCGAACGTTTCCTTATTGTATATTCAACTGTTCATACTGTATATGGAGACTCTTGTCTCTAAGTTTTCCTTTGTTTCCCAGAGGTGCAGCCAGGTAGCGCAATTAAAAGATACCAAGTACTTTGTTTCCAATATTGTTCCTTTTACTTTAATCTTTTCTATTTTGGCTCCCTTCCTCGGACTTTTAATTTTCTTTAATGTGATATGTGCATATATATATATATATATATATATATATATATATATATATATAGCGCGATCATAAGTGTGCGGTTAAGAAGGTAACCTTTGGCTAACTAGTTCTTTATCGAACCCCTTGGATGGAGCTCTTCTCACATACACGAGAAGATAACGCATAAAATAAGCTTTTCTAGGACAGCCAAATACTGTCTTTCGATTGGCTTTTTTAATTATCATCCCTGCTTTTCGAATTATAGTAAAATTCTCGATTTCATATGCATGGGGAGAAAGTGTCATAAGTGGTTTTAAGAATTTAAAAATTATCAGTGGAAATTTCAGTTCTACAATTTATGAAATATGGTTGAATGGAAAAAACACGTCATAGGGAAAGAACCTTAACCGTTCGCAAGCTAATTTTCATGTGAGAACACAGAATCGAGCATTTAGCGAGCGCACCGTACTTTCGGTTTAGAGAAACAATTCCGAGGAAATTCACATAATATATGACTGAGTATTTTTTTTCAAGCGGAAATCTCTCTGCAATTAAAATTATGTCCTAATCGGTGTCTATAAGTTTTTTTGTAATGATTATTTTGGGAAAACCTTTTTAAAACAATGAAATTACTCTATTTAAATGTATTGTTCAAAAAACGGGTATTCGAAACAACAACGCAACCTAGGTCTTTAGAGGGTGGGGAGTTTTAGCTTTGGGAAATAAATATTATTAACATCGGCAATTTTTGCCAAATTCCGTAATAATATTCGCCAAGGGAAACTAATAAATCAAAATGATTAATTAGTTATTATATTCAAATATATGTGAATCGTATAATAAAACAGGAAAGAAAGAAGAAAACTAGTAACTATTAAAGGATTACAGAAATATCCTGAATATAATTAATTAACAAATGCCACGCAAGAATATGAAAGAAACTCTTATTGTGAAAGAGAAATGACAAGTTTATTTAATGATGGCTTGACTTATCTTTTAATTGGGGTGATTTGTGAGTGTGTACGCCTTGAGTCTTCTGCACATAAATGAGCCCTAAATGTATGAAAAGTTACAGCACATAGCGTCCCATCACTAGGAACGGCCAATGTCCCTAAAAACCTAATAAGGTCTGCGCAAAATAAGGCGTAAAGAAGGTTAGAATGGGCGAGGTTTTGGTAAAAAAGAATCAGAGATGACACTATTTAGTTGTGGTGAATGTTGTGATGTTGATAATAATGTAATATTTGGAAAGCATGTTCTCTTAATTTGAATGTTAGGATAAAGTTAAAAGCACAGATGAAAGAGATGATTTATCCGACCAATTGTAACAACGAGGAGGAGCAAAGTTGCTTGGCACTGCGATGCTAATCTTATACTTGAAACAGAGTATGTTAGAGAGCGTTTACTCTATCACTCTCGAAATAAATTTGTATATACTGACTCATGTACAAACATTATATCTTTCGCATTCTGCCAACTATAGTTTCTTCTTTGTAATGTACCCTACTAATTTAATCCTGTAAGCTACTTTATTTCTCTTCAACATGTAAAGAAGTCAGAATTCTAGAGGTACTGAATAAGTGACCGATATAAATGTGTTTCCTTGGAATAATCGACAGAGCAAAGAGAGGTATTTTGTCGAACAAAAGAATCTCTAAAAAGGCTGCATCTTAATTTATTTAATCCAGCCTTTATCAATAATTGGCTACTTGCTTATTTTGGAGTTATCGAGAGAGATGTAGTTTAGAAAAGGCTACCATAGTTAGCGCTTCAGTTGTTTTGTTTAAGCCTGTAAAGTGGAACTTATAGGTCTTGCAAAATGCATCTTTAGCTGTTTACAGTAGATTCGTAGCAATGTTAGCCTCTGTTTTCCTACTGACAAATTTTAAGATTATTCCAAGACTGGCGAGTTGCTTTTCAACGATGATCGATTACAAGAAACTATTAAAAGAAATCAATCTCTCTTTTATATAGAGTAAAGATGTGTAGAATCGATAATTAAGAAATATTAAGGATATTCAATATTTCTGTTTCCCCCTTGGTATTATTAGCAGAAAAAAAGGACTTTAATATAATAATACCTTCCATTAAAATATCAGTGTCCATTAATTGTACATATATTCTCCCTTATTCTATTTTACTAACAGAAAAAAATATGTTGTGGGTTCAATAAAAATACCATTTGAGATCATACATTATTGCTCTGATAGAGAAGTAATACGAACAATTTCCATGGACACCGAGAAATTAAGTAACCTTTAAAAAATTATTATCTTTCACTTAAAAAAACTATAATGCTTTAGCAAAGTTTGAACAAATATATCATATTATGTATCTTTGTGATTTTTTTTTAATCATATCTTTGTGGCTGATGTAGTTGCGCAAGTTTTTAAATGTCAGGGTCCATGGTCGTTAGAGACAGACAAGATCACCTCTAGTTAAAATTCCTAAGCGGTTGCAAGCTTTTGATAATAGGTGAGAAACTCGGCTAAAACCTGACTCAACTAGGTAAGACGTTGGAAAGGAAATGAAATATAATTTACTTCCTGCCAAAGCAATGGGAATTTGATTGCAATTTCACTACATTTCCATAAGTTATTAAGGACATGTTTAAATTTAACTTGAGTATTTTGATTACTCTGCAACTGAATGAGGCTTTCTTGCAGTATTATATCAACATCAGAGGCATTTCTTTTAAATGGTTCTCTTTCCAAGGAAAATGCTGATTGCTTGTTTGGAAGTTAAAAGATTTGTATCTTTACCTTGTTGCTGTTTGTTCAGTATGCTTAGCTTGTCAAATATATATGAAATGTACAATATGTCACACATAGGAGGGATGATTTCTTTTCCAAGCGCCTAACTGTTCAAAAATAGTACAACACTCTCCCAAAAGTAAACGTTAAAACTCTTATTCATTGTTTGCTCAGAGTTGTGGGTAAAGTGGGTCTTGGTAGCCTTGATCACACTATCAAAAGCATCTTTCAGACGTCCTCCCAAATCCTTTGCAATCAAATGTTGACGATGAACCAAACAGTGTATGCAAAAAACATTAGGCATATTTTCTTTTATATATGAAATGAAGCCCTGTGTATTTGCCTACCATAGCAGCGGCACCATAATGTTACCCATTGGAATATTTTTTTCTTGGAAATAGGCCAATACTTCTTGGAAAATTATTTCTTCTTTAGTATCTGTCACAAGACTGCGAGCAAAAAACATCATCCAAAAACCTAACATACGCCGTAAGAAGGGCTTAATTATCACTTACAGATGCTTCATCCATTTCTAATGCAAAATTCATTACTTTTAAAAGTGCAACTACATAATTTTCTACATCTTTTGTCATTTTATCAATGCGTCTTTATACTGAATTGGTGCTTAACGGGATTAACTCCGTAATTTGTTTGGAATTCTGTTGCATAACGGTAGAAATTACCAGAGATACTGCGGGCAAAATAAAATCTTCACCAATAGTATGGGGTTTTCCAGTTTTTGCTATTAGCTTGAAAATCTCGTAAGATGCAATTAAACTTTTGTCTAATTTAGCTTTTCCTTGGCTAATCATAGAATCAATGATGTTACTTCCTTGGAAATCATCATGAAGCTACTTAACATAATCTAAGTGTTTGTCTTTTGTATCCTTATGCTTATTCTCAAGAATTATTAGAAACTTCCCTGGGCACATGCTTTCATTATATAGCTCTGTCATACATATAAGATACATTGGCTTTGCTATATTGTTTGGAGACTCTATAAAACCGTATGCTAAAAACTCACTTGAGGATTGTCGACATTTCTTAGTAACCTTATCAGCCATGGGTAATCTGTCGAATACAAAGATATGTATATAAATATATATATATATATATATATATATATATATATATATATGTATATTGAGTTGTAAATAAAACGAAATTTTCAAAATTTCCTTGAAAACCTAAAATAAAATAATTATTGAGAAGATGAAAACGAAAATGTTTGAACATTTGTAGGTAATTTACATTGAATTAAAGTTTATATACTGTATGAATATATATTTTCAAGAATATATAAAATATGATATTATTTATCTACTAGGTAAACAGCTCACAATGGTTAACCACTATATAATAATTTAAACCCTATTTGATTCCACTCAATTTTAGATAGCATAGCTGCAGGGCAGGGTGTGTTCCACTTTGCCCTAAGAAACAGTTAATAACTTTTAGCGTTTTTTAATGCTAGTATTTACATTCGGCATTATGCTTATGGCACTATCCTTGCACTTAATCAACATAAAGGTAAGCAAATCTTGCCAACAGGAAACGTAAAATTTATTAAAATAATAAACATTTCGTATAAGCAACGCTGCGCAGCCGCAATGGCAGCGGCCCGGTGATGTTTTCTTTAGCAATTAATTTCAAGAGAAATAAAGTAATCGTTAGAGATGTTATATCTACTA
This sequence comes from Ceratothoa steindachneri, assembly GCA_963969495.1. Lineage (NCBI taxonomy): Eukaryota > Metazoa > Arthropoda > Malacostraca > Isopoda > Cymothoidae > Ceratothoa > Ceratothoa steindachneri. The sequence goes on along the minus strand of OZ018317.1, from coordinate 51,875,873 downwards.
GAAATACGACACAGTAAAGAGGGCACGTAAAATAACTTTCTTGGTAGCATATATTTTATAAATATTCTGTTTAGAGGCACCATATAATATTAGTTATTTTATGATGATTAAAAAGATACACACCAAAATAATAAAAAATAATGCGCACAAACAAATATGATGGTACAACTTGGACCATGGACTGACTGACTGAGTTAGCAACTGCAACGAGTATAGGTGCTGTGGGTGTGGAACATAGATACGACGCTGCCAAACGTATAACTAATAAATAATTGCAACGTTGTTGTATATCGAAGAAAAAGAAACTTAATGTTTTATAATTAGTAACCCGTAAATAGTTACCTGTCACTAGATTAACAGATTATGAAGAACGACATATAGTCAAATATGCCGTATTATCAAAAGGCCGATAAATAGATCATTTTTGAATTGCTCTAATAATTTTATTAAAAAAATGGAGCTCTGTCACCCTTTTCATTGAAACCGGGGGCCTCATCACTCTCCCAAATTTTCTTTGACCCAGACTTTTGCCATGGCAAAAATCCTAACCTGTAGCCATATGGCCACACGTTGGGAATCGCTGATCTAGACTACAGCTTTACACGAATATCTGTCAATTTTTTAACTTAATTAAATACATCAAGAATATGCTTTAGAGATATTAATGTTAAAAAAAAGGTTTCAACAAAAAATAATAAAACGAATGAAAAAGTATATTTATAATAAAGATCAGGGCAAAATCGAGCTTCAAATCATGCCAAAATGAAAAGCTTTTCGAGCGTCGGGATTACTTATATCACAAATATGTTTCTATCTAGAGAGAATGCACTTTGGATATTAAAAAAAGAAATCATTACATAATATCTTTTTGATCACAAGAAAAAACTATCAGACAAAAATATAGAATTGAGTTTTATAGTCCAATTGGCCTGAATCCGACAAGTTTGATTTAACTTACGGGTCGTTTGTTGGAACTAACCTACTCTTATCCTGAACGGGAGTAAGGTGTTTATGGTAAAGTCCGGGAGGCTAAGCCTACTCTTTTTTATTATTTCGTGGCAGATGACAAAAAAAATGGCCATAATGTTCATTTATCGACTTATCTAACCTAACACGTCTCTTTTTTTGCACATCTGTACAATATGGTTCGATTTCGGTCTTCCGGGCTTGAAGTAGATCTCCCTCATGCACAAATCCGAAGTATATAAAAATGATCAGCTATTATAAATTAGAGAGGAATTTTAAGCAAGATTAGATCACATAAATATATTAAAAAGGATTTGCGATTCAAACGCAGCTATTCTATCCAAGTGGAACTTCATTAGTGTCAGATAGAAACTGCTCAAGAATGATAGGCAGATACTAATATTTTAAATTTCATTTTTATAAGTACGAGACGTCTGTCTTCTAGAAGAAAATGATTGAAAACTAATACAAGGTTAAACATATATAATGTATAATTAAGGGTGGAGTATTTATGCAAAGAAGTGAAAGCCCTACATAATAAAGACTAGCCTATAACCTCATGTCCCCTTGCAGGCCAGCCCATGTAGGTATAGAGATCTAAAGAATAAAGATCAAATTGTACAAGAAAAATACATAGCCTGTATATATATATATATATATATATCTATAAACAAATCACCGCAGTAGATAACTCATCATTGTGTAATGGACTTTAATCTTTATTAAAGCTAAATTCACAGTCAACATCATATATTTTCACTGTTTTTATCGCATACCAAAAAAGACCTCTTTTCTTCCAATATTAGTGCTATACTTGTCTTATCATGAATTCCGAATAAACTTTAGTTTATACCTTATCAAGTTGCTGCGTAACTTAACTGTAATAAATTAAGGCTGTTCACACGAACGTCATAAAATATTGCCTCTTTTTTTGGCGTCCATACTAAATTTCTTTTCTTTCCTTCTCACGACTAGACTTGGGATTTTATGAATTCTTAATGAAATTGCCATTATTTTCATTGGGATTTTTATATTCCTGGTCTTCAATATTTTTCAGTTTTGTAGCCAAATTCTGATATTCTACTCATTATAGATAAAAGTTCGATTATTAATTTTATATTTTTGTTTTATTATTATGGCACTATTTTTGTTTACACATTATAAAACGAATGTAAGAAAGGTATTCGGGATTTTTAGGGGGGTTATTTGGGGCATGGCTTTATTTTGTATTTGTTTATATGTTTAAAACAGTTTCCTTCGATTGGAACTCGTTTAATTATGTTTCTGCATTTGCCTTGAAAATATACCTTTTTAAAACATGATAACAATACATAATAATTTACGATTTTTCACATAGCCTTATTTTTATCTGCTTTAAATTTTTCATTTATGGATTTAGTAAGTAGGTCAAATTTAAATTAGTAGCTTTAAAATTTCTTATAGAAAAAAAGTCTTTTAAATCCATATTAGCAAGGATCAAAGCCATATATAGTTCACCAATAGTTTAAGGAAGGTAGGATGGTTTATTTCCTTTTCGAAGTTCCTAGCAAGATTAAATAAACTTAATAAAAAAAACTGTAAGTTCTTTTCTTACTATTACTTTAAACAGTATTAGCTAAATTGAATTTATTCAAAATTAAATTAAAAACCAGAGAAGCTCTGCCTGATAGATCTAGAAGAGCAAATCATAAAGTAAACCTGGAGAAGTAGAAATTGTGCGGCAATTTAAATATGTTTTGTACAAAAATTCATCCAACCACCTACCTAAAATTATAAATACAACTAACCTTCATAGTCATGAGCCTTTCATATATTTTAGGCATGATAAAACATTGTGTATATAATTTAATTTTGCTAAGAGCTATTGAATATAGATTTTCTTTATTTTAAAATTTTACGTTAGAAATTTTCATTACAGCCTTCCCAGAATCCCCAGTCTTCCTGGGAGAAAAATACTACTCTGGAATCTCAAACAGTGAAAATAAATGTTAAAGTTGATTCAAAGTTTTTGACTGAAAGACTCACGTACGCAACAACGATAGAAAATCTAATGGTCGTTAATGGTTCTATGTATGGGTGACAAGTAAATATCTTGGAGAAAGTGATATCTGAGGTATCTATTTAAAGCATTTATTTTTGGCATCTAAATCCCTTCTATGAATGTAATGTATGTTTATAGAGCCCAACCACGTAGGAGATTACTTTAACCTTGTTTAGATAATACGAATATGTACATTTCTGCAAACCGAAGTTGTCTAAGGCAGATAACTGTATATTTCAGATGTTTCTGATACAAATTATCAGCGGGGGAAATAAACCTAATTGAACACGCCCCTGAGAAAAAGAAATTTAGCTGTACTGAATATAAACACAGCTCCATTTAATTTGATACCATCTTAGGTCCAAAGATCAAGATAACACCTTAACTTCCTGTTATGGCAATACCATCCATTAGGTTAAGTTCAGTGCTGATTCAAATGAGAAAAGAGGGGTCTACCAATACTAAGTAAAAGACTAGACTGCACGATCGTATTTTTAGTTTTCAGGCTGTCTTGGCATCAGACTTATTACAGAGAATTCCTAGTTAATACCAGGACACAAGGAGAACACACACTTTCCTCATCAACCAAAATCTGCCCCTTTCTTTTGATGCTCATTTCACAGGGAATTTGTCTACTAAGGGTTTACATTATCCTAGTGTATATGGAATTAGATTTCGGGAGCCTAGTTGTTGGGTTCATTGAGAGTGAGGGCGGAAATAAAACTTCAGCCTGTTGAGGAACTAGCAGTCTATTGAATAGATGTCAGGAATTATCTACTATTAGGATGTCCTGTAGAACTCAATTGCAAGGAGAAGTAGAGCCAACAAGAAGCCTCACAAAATGAGCACCCTGTTGGCACTATAAAATCATGAAATTAGGCAAACAAATCGAACCTTGAAATAATATGCCATTTTGTAAGGATTAAGTAATGTAAAACAAATCAAATATTTGTAAATAATGTTAAATTGTAATTTAATAATCTATGTATCAATTCAAAGCTGAATGTTTTGTAATAATGTAAGTTAAATCGTTGTTCCCACGCGAATTTACAAACATACACATCTTAGGAAACAGGATCTAGCCGAAGGTCTGGCCGCAGGGATAGAAAAGACGATGGAAACAGCTGTGCATACATGGAACGGAATCTGATATATAGGGAGCCTGACCCACCAACCTTGATGTAAACCCGTGAAAGACGAAATCAATCTTGCTACGGATGTCGGTTGGATAAACCCTGGTCAGGTATCCAAATGCAAATCTTCCCTGACTGCACACATGCCTAAACTAAACATGCACACACACTCTGATCGGATAAGCGCCCGCCCCCCTCAGTGGTTAGATCAGAGAATAAACGCACATACTCTCTGACCAGAATAGCTCTGACCTTCGCTCAGGTTGAAAAAGCAGAGCCCAGCCCCTAAATTTGCGTTAAAATAAAATAGGCTTGCAAATTATACATCGATGATCATTATTACTAGTATCATAATTTAGTCAACCACCAAGAGTCAGACAGTAACACAATCCACAGTCCGTCTGCCTACAGTCCCAGAGTGTTACAGAGAACGAGAGATACACAAACTAATCCAAAACTTAGTGCTTTTACTTGCCCCAATTGAGGTAACTCTAAGACAAGATCAAAAGCCTACAAAACAGCCATTTTAATTTTGATTCCCTCCTTTCGCTAAGCTGTCTGTCCGTTTACCGTAACTCAGCTGACAAATGGATAACAAAACGGACATTTGGAGGCAGATTAATTTCTACAGTACGGCCGCCTTAGCTGCGCTTAGTAGTAAATTAGATCACCCAGTTTACCTATAAACAGGGCTACCTTTACTCCAATAGGCTAGCACCTACACATGCCAATTGGCAATTAGCCTATTAAAACAGAACTATCATTTCCTTTAATTAATCATAGCAGACCCCTCCGGATGGGGTATTAATATCCCGAATAGGTGTACTCATATCCGCATACCAATAAACCTTAATGAGGATCACGCACCCTCTCTTCGTTCTTGCGGCTCAAACACTTCCACGATCAGCAGCTGGTTGCAAAAATCATAAAATAATACCCAAATCCCCACCTAATAACCTCCCAGGTAACTTTATGCAACTTAGGGATTATCATTTTGCTCGTCGTGTATATTTCATTAACTGTTCTGAGATCTCGTCTTTTGGGTGATGAACACCGAGATGAGTGATGAACACCTTCCTAGTAAAGAATCTTTTGTTCTCTTTCCGTTACTGCGAGATACTTGGTTACCATATTTTTTCCGGACTTTTAATCCATCGGAGTTTTCCTTCTCAATTACTCAGTCGTTCTTCAATTTTATCACAACTCAGCACATTTTAAATTAAATTGTTTATCCTAATTTCTTTTGCCAACATTCATGGTATTCCATTCCAGTCATTATATTTTAGTAATATAATTTATAGTAATTAACCCTGATTTGTGATTTTTTTTATTAGAATAATTTCCTTTTGCTAAATTACCGCATTGTTTTATAGCATATATATATATATATATATATATATATACATATATAAACATTTAGGAGTAAGAATTCAAGAGCAAAGAGAATGACAGTGTTCATTAATTATTTCTTTCTGGCTACGTTTCGAGCAAATACATGCTCATCTTCTGGCTTGATAAATAAACAAAAATTTTCTTTAAATAGCAAAACAATTAACATTAAGATTAATTAGGACTGGAAGGTACAATTATATATGAATATACATGTATATACATATTTACATTTTATAGGGATATATCATAAATAGTTAATTATATAAACAAGGATTGAGAAATTTTGAGCATAGGGGGAGGAAGGGGCGGTTATGAACAATTGACTGCACATTTTTTAAATTTTAATTTAAAACAAATTAAGATCTTACTGGTCACACAAGTTGTAGAAACACGACTAAAAGCAATGGAGAGCAAGAAACAATGAAGAAGGGTAAAATATAATAATTGCTTGGTTATTATAAGAGACAGAGATAGAAGGCGGATACATCATTGTTGAGAGAGGATCTAGGGGTCTTAATATGAATGGATCCAATTATTTGTAGGCTTATAGCATCATTGGAAGAATTTATAATTTTAAAGTCATTAATGGTGGCATCGGTTTTGCAAAAGATAATATGATCCCGAACGTGAACAAGCTCGAGCGTGTAGCAAGCGCTTTGTACTGCCGACATAATTGCCTCTACGAGATCGAGGACATGTAAATAAATATACTACACCACTACGTAGGCTACAAGGAAGCAATTCCTTTACATTAAAAAGTGAACCTATTGCTAAATTATTCGAAAAATGATTTTAAAGTGTATTTGCCCAAAGCAATATTTGAGGATTTTTCGCATTTGTTTGCAGAAGTGGTGATTAAGAGGGCCCAAATCCGGGAGTAAAAGATATTGTATGTCCTTGGAACGTTATATGAAGGTAATTTTGGAGAGAAAATATTGTTAAGGAAAGTTTTAAGAGTAGCCTTAAAAATGTGTGAAGGATAAGAATTGTGAAATGGGTGCGGAGGAAGTTTAATTTTTAATCAAGATTAAAATATAAAGATGATAAGTGGCAGGCACGGTGAAGAAGAGTTTAAATGGAATTTATTTTAAAGATTTTGTGACAGGCACTATAGAAATGGAAACCTAACCAAAAGAAAGTAGGTTTACGATATACCAATGTAGTGAACAGTTCTGTGTTCTCCTTAGAAAATGACAAATCTCTCACCAATTCATTCAATCTTTCTTGATTTATCAACTGGATCTTCTTTTCCTTAGAATCATCCTCATAGATTTCATCGTCATTGTTATCATCCTTTTCAACCGATGAAACATCTTTTTTAACTGCGCTTGGTGATGGAGAAACTCAGATTGGCATCTCCATCTTATGTGGGACTGATTTTATAGTTGACATTCAATCTGGATATAAAATTATGGACTTGTTCTTATTTGAGAATCCCGCAATATTTGTCATACAAAAGTAGCATTCAAAAACATGATTTGTTGGCTCACCCCACACCATTGGTATAGCAAAAGGCTTACTCTTCCGTTTGCCATTTAACTACTGTACGAGCGCCGTATAACACACAGTACAAGATGCTGCCCAGGGCTTGTCTTGGTCACCAACTTCACAACCAAAATAATAATTGTATCTAGTTTTCACTCTTTTAGCTAAATTTTTCCTCAAGTTGCTAGGATTATATCTTCCACAGATATAATAGAGGATGTCTGGACTATTTATGAATCCTCGCCGATTCATGTTTTCAACTTAGTTTGTATATATCCTGTTATGTACTTTTCACAATATTGTTTCATTTACAAATTAATTGAGAGATAAATCTGAGAGAAAAACACAATTAATCACTATTTAAATACCGTTTAAACACCACTACTATAATGGCTAAATTTGAGAACATGATAATTCAGGAGTGTAACGAAGGAACCAAACAAACACGGCACATTTTCTCACTACGGTAGCCGAAGCAACACTGCCCATATGTGTAACTAAAGAGTATGGTGTGTAACTCAGGAACCTTACATGCTTAAACAATTCTGATTAAAGATTCGGAATCAGCATACTCGATTTAATATAAATCACAAGCTAATATCCAAGTAGCAAAATCATTGTGTTTGACTAGTGTTATGGCAATCTAATTAATATAATACTAATTCCTCTTCATTGTGTCATGGTCCAGACATGATTGGAATAGATTTTAACTATCATGTGTCATGATAAATTTAACACCAATTATACCGAACCACAATGATTCTCATACCTATAAGAGAGAAATTGTTTTAATATATTGGAAGTTATCTGCATTCAGCTGTAGATGCTCCATATGATGTATCCTTTATAGTCTTCAATATAATCCTTAAACTGTCATTAATTTTATTCAGAAGTCGGAAATAGGTGGGGTGTATTTGACATATAAAGATATAAGCATTAAGCAAAAATTTAAAAATATGAATGAAATACCGTAGAAGACTTCATAAACCCGATATGATCGGGTATAGAGGAAACATTATTTGAATTACAGGTACATAAAGGTACATAAACTGAAACACACTAAAAGCCTTTTGGCTAGGATTAGTTTCAATTCATAAATCTTGGTCACTTGTCTTCTCTTGAAGTGTAGTTGTTCTCACTTTGAACATACTTCGGAGCTTAATCTAATGTCTATTGGTATCTGAATCTTCCTCTATTCTCTGTCATAATTTTAACAAAGAACTTTCATTCATTAGATTACAATAAATCCATATCCATATCCAAATGAAAGAATCTACCATCAACAGCAAGAAATTGCCTTCATTCGTGTATAATTTTGAACAAGAAAGAAAAATTGCCCGAATAATCTTGCTTCCGTGTTAATTTAACCTTTTATTACTTCAATTCCGCTTTTTATTACTCCTATAACAAATACCTTTACACCTTTTCTCAAATTAGTAAAAATCTTCTTCAGTCTTCTTCTTGCAATCTTGACTCTCATTGACGAAAAGTAATTAAGAAGATTCCATTTACTTCCTAAATGTACAGAAATCACTAAAAAATGGGGTCCAATTCTTTAATTTGTTTTTGTATTGCTTTTTAAGAGTCACTTGTTTTAATTAAACTGTTGAGGGTACTATTAATACTAATCATAACGGTGTTTCTAGTAACTAACTATTTTCAGATGCTGAAAATGTATATATGTAAACCTGAAATGATTAGGATATTTAAATAATGAGAGAATTCAATGAGTTAAAGCCAGATGGGGGAAACCTAAGGAAAAAGAATTTCTCTAGATTATAAAAGATAAGGAATCTCGATTTATTAATAATAAATCAAATGCATCCATTACTTGACACAAGGATAACATGACGAAGAATGAGGCTTTAGGAGTCGGAAATTAAAATAAAATCCTAAACAAATTTCAAAAGGGGCAAAAGCTGAAAGGAATGCAATGGGAAATTCTAGAATTATGAAGACGAGTTTGATAACAAAAGAAAAGGAAAAGTTTTAATGAATCCTTTCAAGGCTGAATTAAAGGAAAGAAATAAAGGCCCTTATTAGGTAAATGAAGACAGGATTTATATTAGAGAAAAATCCTGTCAAGATTTTCGGATGGGTTTGATTTAATAGGAAGACAAAAAGTTTTCTATTATAAACAGAATACTTTCGATCCTAGATTTTCTTCTAGGTTTTTAATTGTCAAGAAGATTCAATTTTGACTCGATAACGCGCGCATACTTCAAATTGCTACAGTTAGAGCTACACTAAATGGTTTTCTCGTGATTGTTAAAAATTAAAACTTTGATCTTAGCACAAATTTGAGATTTAATACTTTGAATCCCTTAAGCTTACAAATATTTCGCCTGGTGAACCTCTGATTTTTAAATTGATTTAGTGATAAAATGTGAAAGCCCTTTAGATTTTCGTATATAAATCCATCTATCTTATCCTGCAGCTTTTCTAAAGATATGAACATTACACCAGATTTCATGCCGTGAACGAAATCTTCGGTATAACTTTCTACCAAACTCAAGTTGAACCTATTTCCAGTTTATCATACAAGTATTCGTTGCATCTTTCGTAAGTATAAGTAATCTAAGTAACTAACCAGCAAAAATATAGTGTGCCTCATAACTCTAGGTAATATTGAAAAAATTGATAACAATCTCATTTCCTAAAAATAGAATAAAAAGTTATTCAGTTTATTTGTAAAAAATTTATTTATTAAATAAATATAAATTTATTATTTTTTTAATGTAACAATCCCATTTCATAACGGGCTATTCTATTGTTAAGCGTTACTTCTACTATTTGGGCTGTCTATAATAGAGAACTGTATACTATTTTGGGGTATCGTTTCCTTGACCTATATTCTACTATATATATATATATATATTTCTATAAATGTAATAGCCCAATGAAATTAAATGTGCTATTACAACCCGTTAGAGACACTTAAAAGCTTAAGAAAGGAAATGGGACGGAGAAAATATGGAAGACTATTGTGACCATGCAACCTAAGTCATCAAGGGCTCATGGCTATTAGAACAACGGCGCTCATCAACAGAGCCAGCATCCTCAAACCCCCAAAATGCTTGATTCAAGAAGCCTTTTAAATAACGATATGTAGATTTCTTTTTATCCACTGAGAGGTAACGGTTATTCTATTAGGAGGGGACAAGGGCTTTTTATAATAAGAGGAAAATTACATAACGCGTGATCAAAAATTGATGTTTTTAATAGCCTAAAGAAAGGAAAGGTGGTGTCACAACCCAGTAAAACGCTGAGGAATTTAAGGCCACGTTCGAACGTGCGAAATTGTTCCTTGAAAGCTATTCTATTCAGAGGATTTTTTGTTCTCTACATAGCATAGGGCAATAACGGCATACTTTTAACTGTGATCAAAGAAAAGCTCGCTGCCTCAGTGGGCATGGTTCGAATTGCTTCCCTGCACGGATTTTTTCAAAAAAAGGTAATAAATATATTAGGGCAAGGAAGAATTATTCCGTTTTCTCTTTCAAGGTGGTTTACTAGATTCATTTCCATCATTCTCTCGCGCTACTTTGAGGGATATATACATTTATATATATATATATATATATATATATATATATATATATATATATATATATATATATATATATATATATATAAATATATATATATATATATATATATATATATATATATATATATATATATATGTTTATATATATTGGTCTAGTTTCTGCTCAAATGCATCTACCACCTGTTGGAGTTGTTGCATGCAAAATTAAGCTTCGATATACTGAAATTATACAAAAGTTTATCACTAAATCCGTCCCTTCCCATCCAATCAGACACAAACCATAAGCTTCATTTAAAGTCGGTGGTCCTTTGCCTAAAGTTGTCCAGGTGCACTTTTGTCTGTCCATCTTTCTTTGCGCACCATGTTCGAGTGTAGACCCAATATTGATCTGCAGTAACCATTTTGTTCATCCAATGAAAACGGCGTTTATTGCCCTGTAGTGTCATGCTGGCGTATATGTGGTCCTAACGGTCCAGTCGTTCAATTTGCATGGATTCTTTACTGTCCACTTTGAGAATTTGACTATTTCTTCTAAATGATGCAAAATTGCTGTATGAATGACACTAACTTTTCAGCCAGCTCGTCTTATGTCAGATGTGGATTAGCTTTGACATAGACTAATAAACGGTCATTGCAAATAGGTGAGGGGTAACCAATTCTACACTGATCTTTGAGATCGAAATAGCTGAGCTAACCCTTTTAAAGCAATTTTACGCTGTGTAACGAACTAATGTGCCTTCTCGATAAGCCTGCATGATATAACGTTGTGATTGGGCAGCGTTTATGCCGGACTTATAATGGCAAGGTAAATTACTCTGTTGGTTTTCAGCAAAAGGATTCATTTGATGTGGAGTTTTTGATACTTTAAATATCATATATGGTGTCCACTAATTATTGTGTAGTAGGCTAGGCTTTCTTTGGCCTCCATTGAAAGTGGATAGTTACTTAGAATATTTAGATTGAATGCCACTGCGCACTTTCAAGCCTATGAAAGACTAGGACACCAAACCTTAACTACGTAGTCATACAACGTGTATAAATCTAGAAATAAATAAACGTTTACATAAGGTTTGAGAGGGAACATTTTCCAACCTAATATATATATATATATATATATATATATATATATATATATATATATATATATATATGCGAATTTTGTTGAAGACCATTGTGTATTTTGCAATAATTAAATTCCTTTGCCAACTTTCTCTTCTTCTAACTATCTTTTTTATTCCATCCTGTAGATGGTGGATCACTTGTCCAGTATTCATCTCTTTTAATAAATGAATGTGTTTGGTAAAACGAAACTAAATTTCTAAGCTTTCAATCTTATTCGACCATCTAAGGGGCGGATAGAAATGTTTTTACCTCCTTTACCGATGGAATGAGTGGAGTAAAGATCTGACAGAGTGAAAGAAAACGATTTTAAGGGGTATTTATTCCGTCTAGGTTGAACGTAACGTTAAAGGAAATGGGCTACTCCTGTAAGGGGGAATTTTAAAATAATTTTTATGCTCGGTTCCAGCTTGTCGCTTGATTGTTGATGGCTGGCTTATCTTTATTTATTAATATGACTTCTAACATGTTCAGCCTCGCTTTATTGCCCTCTTTTATTTTAATAACTGTGTTATCAGCGAGCAAATCTCTCATTAGGTTAATATTATGGGCACTCTCAATATGATTCTTAGGCCCTCCGCTTTGTAGATCCACAGTTAAACGTATCGAAAGTGTAGTGGTTTTCATGCCAATATATATTGAGTTATTATAAAGATTACAGTTTTTAACGGGGCAGATGAACTCATGAACTATGTTGGTTGACTTAAGATTCGAGGAGCTTAGACAGGTGTGGTTTTTCATCAGGAGATTGCAGGCTTTTGTTGTTTTATGATAGTTCAATCAAAAGAGTCAGTCAGGTTACTTGGTGCTAGACTTCGTGAAAATAATTTACTAACAGTAGAAACAACCTATTATTTGTATTGTAGCAAATAATAAGAGTTTCGAAAGTTTTTCTCCGTTCAGAGAAATACTATGCTGGTATATTACAAAGGGATGAATGGATTAATTGAAGTTTTAGGCTTTCCCTATAAATCAGATGGATGGAGACTTTAAATAGACTGACCAAGCAGGAGGTTACAGGCTGTTTTTGAATATAGAAAATAGAGTAGCATATGTTCCAGTTGCATATTTTGTTCAATTAATTGAGAATTATGAAACAATGAAGAACCTACAGTATGATCTAAAGCTCAATCTTCCTGACTAGAAGATTTGTGGATATCTAAATGCAAGAAATACTAGGAATGCCATTTACTTAAAAAAAAGTACAACATTATAGTTACTTTATCAAAAGCCACTCACCTTATATGAATTAATTCAACTTTCAAATAAGTTGCAAATGACAAAGTATAGCATCACTTATATATAAAAAATATACATTGTAGAAGTCTAAATACCTCCATGCATTGGTATATACATATATACACCGACACAGCTGCGTGTCCCCCACCCCCCTTATTCCAAATACGCCTTTTCGCATCGAAGAACGTTGCCCATTTTTCACGCATTTGGGTTAAACAAATCCGTCGACCTTGAAAGACATCTGCCAGCCGACTAAAGCCCGAGTTTCTTCGCACCGTCATAAACCTGCAACTTGAGACCAGGAAAGCTCGGATGGCACCAAGGTATTAATGTTTGGCATGCCCTTGCTGCAGACAAAAGTTCTTTTCGCGCGACGATAAGAATTTTATGAGAATCCGGTACTGTCTCTTGATTTTAGCTCTCGAGGGAAATAAAACTGAAAATTCTACCTGGAGTAGGCCAAATGATCTTAGAGCTTGTCTCACAAAGGAAACATTTTTCCCGTTGCAAGGCAGAAGCTTCAGGAAATTTGTTGTTGCCATCACGGTACTTGTAGCTGCTAACTTCTCGCAGACCCCCCCGCCTCTGCAGAGTCAGAGGTTAAACAGGACCTTCTTGTTTGGATTACCCTAGACGCATCTAGTTAATCATTTTTTGCTAGCCACTCCAGGAGCCAATAATCAGAACAGACACTTCGAGGAGAAGAACTCCGATTTGAGTCACAGTTTGACTCGCCTTCGCGATCCGGCCTAGGATCATTATATCAGGACATCGGTCTAGGATTACTCCCAAATTCGCTAACCTCGGATGACCGGGCTAAGTGCGAACATCGTCTGAAGAAGAAGACATTCACCGTCATTTTCCAAATACTTACGAACTCAAAGGTATCGTTAAAGTGAATTATTCCCTCCCCTAACTTCACCAGTTTGATAGTTAACTAGAATTTCTAACCCGAGCTCATAACCTCAAGTATTACAAGTGATTAATTCAGTGCTTAATTCCGTGATATTATTCAGTTCATTCAGCTGGATGTAATTAAAACGCACACATCCTAGTAAGTAGATTTCTAGTGTAATCCCCACAACATTATATAGACAAACCAATTCAGTGCGAAGATTAGTCCTATTTATACACATATAAGGTATTTCATAATTCCAATTTATGTATATTAAAGTTTATTTTGTATCTGTTTGTTTTAACTATTTTGGCCGATCCTTTGGTAATTGATAAGCAATCCACTCGGCTCAATTTTCAATATTACATAAGTCCACACATGACTGACTCTTACTGAGTGAAAACACACTCAGGGGATCATTATCTTAATTTTAATCAAAAAGGAAGAACCGGGGTTATTATTATTCATCGGAAGTGGTTACGGCAGGTGTCTAGCTACACTTCATTCCTCTTCACCTTGGTGCGGAATTAAAATAGATTCCAAGGAACTGGGACTGAGATTACCCACTCAATAACCCTCGACATATATAAGTGGTATCAGGTGTGTGAGTTATCACTAAAAGAAACATCTTTAAAGTTGTGTGCATCTCAACTCTTTAATTAAACGATTGCCAACGACCAAATTAGTCCAAATACTCAAACATTAACAGCAACTCTTGAATTTGGCTCCAAAAATATAGTTAGGTTAGGGTGATTATCTAATCTTGTTTAGTTTTTTTATTAATTGTTTTCTCTGTCTACCACGATTTGGTCGGGAACTATAATAACCCCTTTCTTTAAACACCTTACGCTATAGCAACTCTCCCAGGGCATACTCATATCTTTGCATCGATAAAATGACTTTCACATCGTTCGAAATATTCCACAAGCAAGGACAACCAGTCAGACTGGAAGGTCGGGAACTCATTGAGTACGTTCAAAATGAACAAAGGAATGAAAGGGAAGAAAAGATAGAGGAACAAAAACAAAAACGTAAGGAAGATTTGGAAAGGAAAAAACTACATCTCGAAGCAAGGGCAAAAATTCGCCAACATGAACGCGAATTAAGCAGAGACCAAGTGGAAGTAAGTTCAACTGATTCCCCTGGTCAACAACCTCAAGTTCTGCTCTCAAACTCCGCCCCCTCCTCGTGAAAATGAGGACTTCATTACGTACCTAACGCATTTCGAAAAAATATTCGAAATAAATGGATGGTATATCGAAGCCGATGGAGTAAGTCGCCTTCCCCGCTTGCTCCCCCCTCGCTTGGAAGAGATTTTTCTCGCATTGCCGTATGAAGCGACAATCGATTATTTAACCTTAAAAACGGAACTTTTATCTGCTAATAACCTTAACCCCCAGTTTTATAGAACGAAGTTTAAGTCAGCTAAAATCCAAAAAGGACAGACATACAGACAATTCGGATTCATCATGAGGAGGAATCTGCAGTTATGGCTGGACTCAGCTAAAGTCAAAAGAGACTACGAGCCATTCATCGACTTTATTTTGAAGGATCAATTACTAAGTACACTCCCTAAGAGATTAGAGCCTTCGTTCAAGACTGAAGGGCCTCCACATTCCAGGATTGCCTCGATGAAGCGGACCTTCACGCTTCAAATCATCCTTTATACACGAAGGAAAGCAGAAAAGGTAAACCCCCTTCCCTCAAGAACAAGTTCTTGTACGGAAGACACCCACATGAGAAACCCCCTTCAGTTTGTAAAAGTTGTTTCCCCTTTTAATCCTAAGAACAAATCCCAGAATACCCCAGAAGACAGAAAATCCCGTTTTTAACACCCAATCAAGGAACACCTTCAGGAGTACTTCGATCACGTGTTACTCTTGTGGAGCCTCGAGGCACATAGAATCCCAGTGTCCGCAAAATTCAAGGCTCTATCTATTACCAAATCAGCAGATACATCAAATGAGTGCCATCCTTTCTCCAAAGCAAACTACCGTAGCTACCTCGCAACCTGTAGCCCCATCAGATTAGGACTACCAGGTCAACTTTTTATTCAATAAGAGTTTTTCTGGTAGACTCAAGTTTGAAACTGGTTCAATTAATGGGAGCAAAGTGTCCACTTTAGTTAGGGACACCGGTTGTACTTGTATCGTAATGTCAGAGAAGCTACTTTCCCTGTAAAACCCCAGCATCATAAATTTGCGGTAGTGCACGACTTTTTGGACCGCGCAAACAGGTTTCCTCTCGTTCTGTGCCATGTAGAGTGCTGCTATTTCACTGGTTGGGATGGCGTTGTTGCAATCCCGATGAAATTGTGTGTAGTGCTGGTCGGACAGAGCGCGCAACTCTTCCCGAGCGAGATTACCTAAGCCGTCACCATCCGAGCGCAGGCGAGCCGAGAAAACCGTTCTCTCGCGACACTCAAATTCCCGTGCAACCCTAAGTTCAAGAAGCTGAATAACGCTGAGTTCGACATAGCCCAAAAGGACTGCCCTTCCCTCCAATCCCTGTGGGAGAAAAGCCGGAAGTGGTAACCTAGAGGTAGTACGAGGAAACCGAGGTGAGGTACCTCTTAGAAGACTCCCTGTTATTTCACGCCTCCCAGGAGAAAGTAGGCTTCCTTGTCAAGCTTACTTGTGTTTCACGCTGCTATGTTCCTAAGTTATTGCAGCTAGCACATGAAAGCACATTGGCCGGTCACTTTGGCCATAACAAAACGTCTCAGCGTGTTTTCAAATATTTCTTTTGGCCGGAGCGTGAAAAGAAATAGCTGAATACTGTAGAACTTGCGACCTGTGTCATAAGACTACAGCTAAGGGAAGGATAGCACCAGCCCCTTTACAGAAAAACCTTATTATAGCAGAGCCATTCTCAAGGGTTGCTATTGACCTCATAGGGCCAATATATCCCCCTTCCACCGATTGCGCCACCTGGTTCCCTGACGCAATCGCGGTATAAAAAATTGCCAGTATCACATGTGCGGAAGCTCTTATTTACCGGTCGCTCTATTCGCGTGCCGTGAAATTCCCAATAGGACCCTCAGTTTCTTCCCATTCGAGCAGCTTTACGGCAAAATGTTAGGCCCATCATGTATCTTGAAGGATCTCCTAATTAATCCCCATGTGGAAGAAGAGATTAAGGACACCTAATCTTATGTTATAAATCTGCGAGAAAGACTGAGGCAGTGCTCAGAAATTGCCGAGCAAAATAAGGAAGAGCAATTTAGATAATTATCGCGCCTATTTTGATACAAAGGCTAAAACTCGTAGACGAAGTTTTGCTCCTTCTCCCCACAAACACAAACAAGTTGCTTTCCCAGTGGAAAGGACCGTGCCCCGTAATAAAAGTCCATAGAACCATCGACTATGTCATCCAGACCTCATCGGGTAATAAGTTTTACCATAGAAACATGCTAAAGAAATACCACAGGCGAGCATGCATTAATAATATTGTTGCGTTCAACGAGGAAAAAGTCATTAGCACCGTTTTTTCAAGAATTCCCTTGAACTTCCTTAATACCGTGTGGATGGAGATGGACAGGGACTACCAGCTTCCCACTCTCCCTCTACCCCGCTCCCCAAGGTAGAACCCTTCCCCGAGTTAGACGTGAATCCCGATCTCGGGCCCGTTAAAATTGCCCAAATGGTCTCGCTCTTAAGAGCAGGTTCCTTCTATTGTCGTTTTGTCCCCCATTTCGCGTCCGTCGCCCCCCCTCAAATGCCCGGCTTAAAAATAAATCTTCAGATCCTATTAAGCGGAACCCAATGGCTATTGCCAGTTTTGACGGGCTCAAACAGAAACTAGTGACTGCCCCTATCCTACACTTACTTAATCCCGAGAAGAAATTTGGCATCCGGACCGACACATCTCATCTTGGAATTTAATGCGCCTTGTTGCAATACGAGGCAGAAGTGCGGTTCCCGGTGGCCTTTGCAAGTCGGAAGCTTTCCGATCAGGAAAAGAAGTATGCCACTGTGGAGCTAGAAGCCTTAGCTATCTTGTTTGGGGTAAAAAAGTTCCGCATGTATTCGATAGGTAGACCGTTGTCCATAGATACGGATGATAAACTCTCAGCGTACTTAAAAAGTTGTAAGAGATAGAATGGACGACGCATGCGATAGGCCCTGTTATTTTCCAAATATCAATATGATATGCGATACCTAAAGCGATCTCTTAATGTACTCGCGGATAGTTTGTCTAGGAATCCAGTAGACGAGCCCAGTAGTCTTTGTAAATAATCTGTATTATAGCTATGTAGTTTTGGCTAAAGGTTTAGTGTCCACACACTAATTATTCATATGTTATATTTGTAAAATTGATAATCTGACGCGATCTATAACTGTCGTAATTAACTTTAGATCGTTTTCATTTCTTTTTTTTGCACGTGATTCTTATATCATGCTATCCGGATTAATATATCGAATATAATCACTTATTTCTTTTGTACTCAGACATAAGCTCTTAATTATTCAGGAGTTTCCTGTATATAACCGTAATCCGTGTCTACTTTTACCTTCATGATTATTTTATATGGTTCCTTTATTCGTTGAATTCACGTTCTTTCCCTTTATTGTGTTGTTGGTATAGCCAATGTTAAAGGTATACATTATTCCTAGTTACACGCAAGAATAATTTCTTCCAAAAAAGAATAGGGATGTAGAAGACTAAATACCTCCACGCATTAGTACATACATAAATACGCCAACACAGTTGCGTGTCCCCCCATCCTTATTCAAAATTCGCCTTTTTGCATGAAATTTGCTTTACACCTATTCACGCCTTTGAAAAAAACAAATTCGTTGCGGGCAACACAGGAAAATGTCTGCCTCAAAGGACACCAGCCAGCCTAAAAAGCCTATGTTTCTTCGCGCCGTTATAAGCCTGCGACTTGAGACGAGGAAAGCTCGGATGGCGCCGAGGTGTGAATGTTTGGCATGTCATGGCGGCAGACAAAAGGTCTTTTCGTGTGACGATAAGAATTTTATGAGAATCCGGCGATTTGTCTCGATTTTAGCTGTTGAGGGAAATAAAACTAAAAATTTTCCCTGGAGTCGAGCAGAAGATCTTGGAGCTAGTCCCACAAAGGAAACAGTTCTCCCGTTGCAAGGAAAGAAACTTCGGGGAATTTGTTTTTGCCGTCACGGTACTTGTAAGTACTTAACTTCTCGCAGACCCCGCCCCATCATTCAGAGTCTGAGGTTACACATGACCTCCTTCTTTGGATTACCCTAGACGCGGCTAGGTAATCATTTTTGGCTAGCCACTCCAGGTGCCAATAATCAGAACCGACACTCCGAGGAGAAGAATTCCGATTTGAGTCACAGTTTGACTCGCCTTCACGATTCGGCCTAGGATCATTATATCGGTATCCCGCTCAACCAAATATCTATATGCACGTCGCTTTAATTTTGCCTCTAAATTGGATAACAGTGATCGTGTTAATTATCATTTGTGACGTTGAAATTCAATACAAATAAAAAAATATCACTTGCATATTTGAGACCTTTCTGCAAGCCAACATGTAAAGGCAATTTACCTATGATTGACTTAAGTACATAAAAAAAAGGTCAGCAAAATGCTAATTACCATGGATTCCTCATTTATGGATATCTGCTAGGATTATTTCAGTGGTATATTAATCATGTCGTAAATGACCCGTCTTTGACTCTTCTTATCGAACTAAACTTCTAAATGTAAACAAGTATGAAGCTCGACATTTTAATCAACCCATTGCATGTTGAATTTGAACGGTTTTAAAATAAATTTGGCGAAGTTTGTAGTGTGCTGAATGTGCGCGGAATCTACCGTTAACGAACGGAAGGAGGGCCCAGAAGCAGAGTGTGCTATTTTTACATGAGAGGAGGAAGATGTACTACATCCTCCTCAAAGAAGCATGGTGTGATTCCCTGCAATTAACACCGTTGATTGTACACAGCTGCCATATTTCATTTAATATCTTTGCGCAATTTGCACAACTTTCTAATAGGACTTTGAATTTGCACATAGAAAGAACGATTTGTGTGGCATCCGTGGTAGTGGCACGAAAACTTTAAAGCTGGCAGCAAAACCACAGACATATATCGAATCTACGAGCCTGTCACAATTAAACGTGAGAGAGAGAGTTGGGATATGAATCAAGCACTATCAACTTGGTACCTAATCACACGTTTGACTTTTCACCTCCTTGGTCAACCAGAGCTTCGATAATAAGGATTAGTTCTTTGAGCTACTTCATAGAATATACTCTTTTCACAAACTTCATTGTAGCCTGCGGTGTGACTTGCTCAGACGAGCCTTTTAGTGCTCCACGAGCAATAATAATGGCCGCCTGTGCAATGTCCCCGGAGTTTTCATAAAGAGTCCCAATCGAGAAACAGGCAATCTTCGGTTCCCTACCAATTTTCGCTAAAGTCACTCTCAGCTGGATCATTAGCTACATATTTCTATCATAATTCTGGATAAATTTGAAGCGTTTGAGGCCATTGGGCTCACAAAGGGAGGAGTAGTCTCTTGATAAGAAGAACTTTCATCATCGAGCCTCCACTTACCTTACATGCATATTGCGTCGGAGTCTAATTTTGATAACCAACCGAAACGGTAGGAGACATGTTTGTCACCCAAAGCATCACGTTGGGAATAGAACCTCTACAGATTTTCTCTTTCTTTGACTTATTTTTCATCTTTTAAGGAGAGGAAGGGAAAGAATGATGTCTCTTTTATCGTCCATCATAAGGAAATGGCCTCCGCCAAATCCTTCTCCGAGATAGGGAAATATATGGCTGAGAACGGTGCACCAATTGGGGAGGAGAACCTTCTTCTCCTTGTGGGTCGTATTGTTTTCATGCTGCCCAGCTGGATCTTGCACTGGAGCTTACTCTAGTTCGGGTGTATCTCATACCGAGTCAAATTTGCCACTGGGAGACCTTGCTTATTTGGGCTGGTGGAAATTCAGGTCCATTTTAATCTAAGGAGATTTCTCCAAATGACCATCCGTTGAAATTGTCGAGGATCCAGAGCGGGGACTCATTTCCTCTATGTCCACTATATAATGCTATAAAATTGAACTGTCAGTCATGGCATCGATCAGCAAGGTGACGAATCCTTAAAAAATAATATGCAGCGGCAGGGCCCAGGTGACTCCTCCACCCCTTACCTATCTGAGTTGGTTAAACATGTTAATCTGGCCAAATTTGTGGTGAAAATCATAGCGGGACTTGCCTTGCATTGGCGTAACCATGGCAAGCATCTCATAAATCAAAGAGTGGGCAACTCTAAATGGGCGGAGAAAGAAAAACCCACGACCTCATAGGTAAGGTTGAGTTTAAACTCACTTTAAAAAAGAAAGATACTTATAACGACATCTAGTAAATCACATATTTGCGAACCTCTCTACCTTAGAGGTTGAAGTGCCCGAAGGTAACTTTGATAAAACAAATGGGAAATTCCTTTGACGCATCTGGTTGATTGGAGGGGGGCATTTTTACTTATCAGAGAGGTACATCTGCTTAGATATCCATACCAGACACCGATTGTAGACGAGGCCGTACTTGTTGGCGGAACTCCATTGGCTTTTTTTGCACCCACTATTTTCTCCAGTCGTAGTCATAGTGATTTGCAAAGGAAAACATATAGGATAAATTCAGATGCACCCACAAAGGAAAAGTGAAAAAAGATTCCGAACGCTTTCGTCTTTATTCTTAAAGACCCTTTTCTTTATGGCTGTATCTGCATAACTTTGACTCACGTGCACCTTGAGAGCGTTTTTCATGGGATATACGAGGAGTGGTTTTGCGAATCGGTAGGACAAAACAGAGGAATGGGGGTGGCTGTTTGTGGGGGTGTTAGGACAAGTTATGACAAGTCCGGACCTGCAGCCGCACGCTCCTGCCTCGTCTATTTAAGAAGCAGTAGCTCATCGCAGATCGTCAGTCACAAATTTTTTAACAATGGACAAGGTTGAGCACCGTGCAGTGATCAAATCTTTGACCAAGGAAGGCAAGGATGCAAAAGAGATCCATGAACGCATGGTTGCAGTGTAAACCGACACTGCCTCCTCCTATGCAACCATTGCTCGCTGGTATATGGAGTTTCATTATCGTCGTGAGTCCCTTAATGATGACCTCCGTCAAGTACGCCCGTGAGACGTGACCAACGAGGACAATGTGGCCCCTTTGTAGAGAATGATCCTCGGAAGTCGACGGGTGAAGGTAGAAAAAATCGAGCTAGAACTTGGAATATCACATGGAAGTGTTATCAACATCATCCAAGACAATTTACCCATGAGCACGGTCTCTGCCCGTTGAGGCCCTAGAAACCTCATGCCACATAATCGACTTCAGAGACGTCAAAGTTAGGAGGAGCTGCTGCTTCTGTACAACTAAGACCCGGCGTGATTCGAGTCACGCATAGTGACAGGTGATGAAACGTGGGTCCATCACTGGGATCCCAAGACCAACCTCGAAAGCATGGCCTGGAAGCACAGGGGCTCTCTGACCCCCATCAAATCAAATTCCGGACCCAACCCTCAACCAGATCATGGCCACCATCTTCTGGGATTTTGAGAGGGTGTTTATGGTGGACTATGCACCTTGTGGAAGGTCTATCACAGACCAATATTACGCCGAGGAACTCGGTGGGTTGAATAAGTGCATCCGTCAGAAGCGGCACGGCAAGTTTTTATGCGGTGTCCTGCTCCTCCACGACAATGATCCTGTCCACAACGCTAGAGATGCACAAGCTTCCCTGCGCGAGTGCGGATTTGAGAAGCTGAACCATCCCCCCTACAGTCCATCTCTGGCCCCTAGCGACTACTTTTTATTCCGCCAGCTCAAGACCGCACTGCCTGGACGATGGTTTGAGGAGGATGAAGATGTCCAGCTCGCCGTCCAGGAGTGTTTAAACAGCAGTCTGGATATTTCGGGATGTCGGGAATTCGAAGCCTCAGGGACAAGTGGCGCAAGTGCATTGAAGTCGAGGGTAATTATATTGAAAAATAATGAAACACTTTTCCTCATATCTTGATTCCTTATATCCAGAGTGGCAAAACTTATTGACCGCTCCTCGTATGTCCATCTATTGCGCTTAGAATTTATTCTACCTCCGATGTTCACTGGAAACGGAGATCAGAGTAGGCAACGCACCAACAAAACCACATACCTAATAATTCTCCAACCTAGCGGGGTTTCGGAGATTACAACAGGAAGGGAGTGACTTTGTAATACAGAGTTTCCCAACCGGGGACCATATGGCCCCCTAGGGGCCATAGCACATCTGAAGGGGGCCACAGGAAAATATTAAGCTTTAGAGGGGCCACAGATCCATGAAGGGGGCCACAGGACTCATCCTATTGAAACCTGAATTATAGTTAAGGCAGTACCTAATTTTAATTTATGCAGTTGAATTACATTTTAAAAATATTAATAAATATATTTTCCCTTTTTTAAAATATTTTATTAGCATAATAGGATTTACATTAATCTACAAACAAATATTTTGCATCTTACAAGCTTATTCTGCGGCGCACTCCATTGTGCGCTTGATCGTTATGCGACTGGCACCGTCGTTGTCTTGATGAAAATACTTCAGGTGGAACTTTAAATCATTACAGTCTGTTTATCTAGTGGTTCGGCGTTATAGTATGTGAGTAGCTTTTATTTGTTTACCCTAATACTGCAAAGTTGTATTAATTTTACAACTATGTGCTACCAATGAAGAAGGGTTTGAGCACCTACTTTTGAATACATAGGTGCAGTGGCTTTCTAAGGGCAATTGTCTGATTCGCTTCATTGCACTTTGGGATAGTGTGGTTATTTTTCTGGATGGTAAGCAGCTCGGAGTAAGAATCATTGCTGCCAAATTTGACCTAGTCTAATACCTTACAGATATATTTAAAAAGCTAAATATCTTAAACAAAGTAAAAATGCAAATATTTTAACTTGCAAAGAGTCTATTTGTGCATTTATCGAGAAAATTAAGCTGTTCAAGACAAATATGGGGTGAAAAGAGTTGATACAGTTTCCAACCCTCCGCACTAGTGAGAGTGAGCTGTAAGAAGATGATATTTTAGTATACATTGATCATTTGGAAAAAATGCATAGTGATATGGAAGTTAGGTTCAGAAATCGTCTACAACTGGACATTCCAGGTTGGGTGGTAGACCCATTTGGAATTAATGCAGCTGATGTTGATATCAGATATCAAGAAAGCCTCAATGAGTTACAGAGTGATCAAACTTCTCTGCCTAGATTTAAGAATGGTGTCAGGAACTTATGGACAAGTCATGAAATTGCTATGAAATACCCTTTGCTTTGAGACGAAGTAAAATTATATTTTATTGCTTTTCCTACTTCTTATCTGGTTGAGTCTGGTTTTAGTAAAGTGCCACAACTCCTATCAAAAGCTCGCAGCCGCTTAGAAATAGTAAAAAGAGGTGATCTTCGTCTGTCTCTAACAACTATAGACCCTGATATTGAACAACTTGTGAAACTGTATGAAGCACAAGGGTCGCATTGAATGAATAAAGAGCTGATGATATATTTGTGTCATTTTGCTAAAGGATTTGATTTTTTGTAAGACTTATTATTTACGTTAAAAGAGTACTACATTTTTGTTAACCGCTGTTTAATTTTTGCTATGTATATATTCCTAAATATGTGACAAATATAATTGTACCTGAATACAAATAGCTGTTTTAATATCTTTTAACGTTTAAAGTAGGGTTAAACTGTATATTACCTATTGAAAGGAATGATTATGGGCCACAGGAAAAAAAAAGGTTCCTAAGGGGGCCATAAGCCAAAATCGGTTGGGAACCCTTGTTGTAATAGAACCTCCAACTAAGCTATCTTATGTTGGGAAGTCGAAAATGCGGCAAACCACCAAAACCGCATTGATAGAAAGAGCGAATTCTGGAAGGTTTAGAGAGATTTATTTAATAAAGAAATTAGATTTCGGCGAATTCACAAACAAGCAGGGTACGTGATCACCTATTATACGGGTTATTGCCAAAAAACGGCCCTGCACACACTTTTTGTGATATATCTTTTATTCATTTACTACTAAACTTTACTTTGCAGGACAAAATAGAAGCAACGCCTGTGAACAAAACTAGATCTCTTTGCTCCAGCAAAGAATAGAATGCGTCAGACTTTACTATAAGTCAGGCTCGTTCAAGAAAGTGCAGGACACTTTCGTGCATCAGTTCGAATGTGAAAAAGCACCCTCCAAGAGCAGAATTCATGCCTAAGTGGACCATATCGAGAACTATAGGACAGTGGAGGACCTTAATGCAGCCAGTGACAACCGTCTGAGCCATTCAGGATGCCCCAGGAAGCGTACAGCTGAGCTGGTCGAGAGCGTGAGACAGTCAGTTCAGCAGAGTCCAAACCCTTTGTGCCCTAACGAAGTCAGTCCTTGAGTATATCCTGTGAGACTTGCAGGAGAGTCCTACTAATGGATGTAAAGACCTACCAATACTGAATACAGACGAAGCAGACCCTTACACCTTTTGACAAGGAGCAGAGAAAGGCAATGGTAGTCAAGATACTGGAAAAGATTCAGGAGACCCCAACTTTCCTTAACCTCTTTTAGACCTCAGATGAAGCTCAATTCCATCTTAAAGGAAAGGTACACTCAAAGAGTAATGGCTTCTAAGAAACCTACAGACTAATTGAGGTAAGCACCAAGCCACTACACTCCCCTAAGTGCACGTTATGGACTTTAATCTCAGTCAGAGGCATCATCGGACCATTCATCTTCGAGGAATCTGGTGCGACAGTGACAGTCACCGAGGAGCGGTATGTTAAGGTCCTCAAAACATTCACAAAAGAGCTGCAGACATGGTTTCCTTTGCTTATGGGAAAACTCAGGTTATAGTAAGATAGAGCAGGCTCTTACACCTAAAACCCGTATCGATATTGGCTGAAAGAGAACTTTGGTGGCCGTGTGATTAGTCTCAAAACTGATTATGAGTGGGCACCTCACAGCTCAGATCTTATCCCCCCATATTTCTTTCTCTGGAGCTATCTTAAAGACAGAGTGTACGCAGGGAGACCCAGGACCATCAGATAACTCAAAAAAGCCATCAGGGAGGAGATCAGAGCCATTAGTTGGTTGGTTTGTAAGAACACCATGGACAAGTTTGTGCTACGCCTCAAGGAATGCACAGGGCTAAATGGAGATCATCTTGAACACGTGCTTTAGAATAAAGAACAAAAGGTCAAAGACTTTCATGTTTTAATATAGTGTTTCTGAACACAATAGACTAGTTACCATCAAAGTTTCATTCAATCCTTGCAGAAAATTAAGAAATGAGGCCTATCGAAATTTGCTTCTCTTCATTGGAGAAGCATAGGTCTCTACTCCTCTTCCTGCTCTAAGTTGAAGCATCGTTGTTACCCTATTGAGACACCTTTCTTCATCTTCCTCAAAATGGAGCGTGTACTCGAAGAGGCTTGTGAGTGCATGAAAGGATACGAAGGAATTAAAACTCACAGCTTCCCCATGCCCAGGTAATAAATTGAATCACCCTTGTGACCAAGGCTTTCTCTATTTGGACAGGAGCCAGAAAGATCTTCGGTTTCTCAGGCTACCGGCTCTAATTCTACACAAGTTATCTTCCTGCTGGCACTCGAAGTGGAAAGCTATGCGTTGTTTGGCTTCAGTTGCAGACCGGGCGTTACCCACGTCTACACCATTTGCATTCTTGGTAGTAGAGAAAATAATGAATGGTTACTCGTATAAATAAGTAAATGGATAGAGATAAAAGGGGAAACGCACCAGCCTCCCTAGGCACTGTTACAGCGTTTAATTAACTAGAGGGGGCTGAGCCTTCTCTATCAACACACGAGGCGGGAGGACGAGCTGCTCCTCCAGCTAGCAGGTTTAGTCTCCACAATAAATCATCCTTCGTGGAGGCTCAAGTTGAGTGTGTAAAGATTAAATTAAACGTAATTAAACAGGCGTTGAATGTCTTGAGAACATACGAATAAAAACGATTTATTAGACAATATAGAAATAATAAAAGGTAATCCAAAGGTCTCTGTGCGCTGGGAAAGAAGTAAGTAGAAATACAGAATATGATTAGTCATAACGACTCTGCCAATAAATATTTATATCATTTTGCCCAATTCTATGAATGATATATTCCATACTTTTTATTGTTACTATTTATATGACATTTTTGGAATTTCTTCTGCGGAGGGACTTTTAAATCAATATATATATATATATATATATATATATATATATATATATATATATATATATATATATATATATATATATA
Organism: Ceratothoa steindachneri; assembly: GCA_963969495.1. NCBI lineage: Eukaryota > Metazoa > Arthropoda > Malacostraca > Isopoda > Cymothoidae > Ceratothoa > Ceratothoa steindachneri. The sequence goes on along the minus strand of OZ018317.1, from coordinate 51,848,768 downwards.
TATATATGTTTAACTGAATTTTATTATTAGACCAGCAAGTTTAAATCCTGCTAAGCTACTTTTAGAATTGGATGAAATACCAATAACTACATTCAATAATGTTTCTTTCAATGTGATTTTGTCATGAAACCAAATAATCTAGCGGAATTCAGAAGAGTTATATGATTATTTTTAGTCTTGGGAAAATATCATAGATGGCACTATTTTTTTCACACGCTTTACATTATATTTCTTTTTATTTAAAATTGCAGCAAATGAGTGACCAGTTTACCGTTAGTAATACTAACAACAAGCTGAACACTGAAGCTCATATGGGTTTTAAGAAATTCGCAAAATTTCGATACTTATATTTATTTCTGAACTTCACCATTTGTTTTTTGGATATTATAAAAGAATTATTAGAAATAACTTTGATAAAAAACATAAGTCATAACCAAACTAAGCTGAAATTTTACTCAAATACAGAAAAAAATCCCCTTCTTAAATTATAGAGTTAGTGATGATGATAATGATGATGATAATTACCATTGAAACAAAATGTACCCATTTTGCACATAACAAAATAAGGTTCATTGTCGTATTGATAAGCACTAAAAGATTAATCTAATGAAGTTTTGACCCACAAAAATAAATTAAAATGTTTTCAAATTGTAAAATCAAAGAACTAAAATAATACATTGATCTCACGATAGTAATTTTATCAGCATAATGAATGTCACTGCGTTTATAAATAAGGCTAAAATTAATAATAACATAAGTATTAGTCATAGTATCAGGGTGAGAATTAAATAGTGATGTTAAACTCTTTGTGAACATAAAGTATGTACTGAACCAACGGTAATATTAATAAAATCGAATAGGGTAGTTAGAATGATGAGTTGCACAATAAAAGGCGGCCACGTAAGAGACATTCATAGATTTGAATTTTCAACATACGTAATAATGGATAGAGTTAGTAATCCCAATTGTTCCCACTGGTAGTCCAAGGATTCTTTAAGGATAATTCCACTGATCCAGGTCTAATGTGCAAACTTACCTAGTTATTCTTGTTATTGGTAGAATTTTGTTTAACTTTACCTCTACCTATCTTCTCTTTCGCGCCATTTCTTTACACAGGTGGATTTTTCAGGCTAGGAGCAGCTAAAGGAAAGGAATTATCACAAGAATAAACCTATGTAGTGTGAATGGCAGTGAATGCCTTCTGTTTAAAACAATTTGGCCTATATTAATTAGTGCGTCTATATCAAAATGTTTTTAACTATAGCTTCTCCTTCTTCGTTATTTATCTAATAACTCAGCCAGGTTAAGATAAGTAGTTTCGGTGTCCAATGAGATCAAGTTATTTATTACTCTTTTAGCTAGTTTTTAGACCTAATTGTAATTTTAAGTTCACTTTCTAGATAAAAGTTTTAATTTTTTGCGACATTAGAAGAAACTATAATTGCTCCGTGCATATTTAGATCAAATGTCTCTTTATTTAAGTATTCCTGGTAAGTGCAAGTATTTCACTTTACTCTTCTTATAATTTACATTTATAAATATAATGTGAGAGTCTTGGTATTTCTATGTGTCCTTTCTTTGGGAATATTTCTGCAGTTTCTTTGCGAAGTTAAGCAGTTTCTTCTGCATTACTTTATCTCTATTATGGATAAAATTAATTCTAAATTAAATTTTCTTCCATTTGCAAGATTACTTTAATCAAATTTCAGTGGTGAAGTTAACGACATTAAATTATTTGATTAAATCTATCAAATGAAATTTTCCTCGACTCATCAGATTTTTCAATACTTCGAAACTTGTATAGCCTTTGCTTTCTTGTGGTTTCCCTACCCCAAAGGAAAGCTCACATCTTTTCTTGGAAATTTTAATTTAATTTTTTTTCATTCAGAATTTGAGAGTTAAGGGCATCAGAACTTAATATTCAAGAAACTTGAAAACATAAATTTCTGAGACTTTGATATTTGATGACTAAAGGTGAAAAAACTACTACGAATTTTAAAAAAATACGATGACACGAATTGAAAATTAAAGTATCTTGGTATCATATGAATAATAAGCCCATCCTAATGATTTGAGGAGGGATTCTTTATATAAACGAGTTTAGAGGGGATATTTATTACATCAGAAAATGACATGATTAATTTTGCTTACAAGGTTAGATTAGGTTGAAAATATAATAACCATACTAGTTAGTTATTCTTTTCTGTCTGATGCAGACGATGACCCATCATGCATCTAAACCTTTTGCGCTCCTTTTGTTGGCTGAAGGTGGTTTACCTAATTTTATGTAGCTTAATCAACTTAGAAGCTTAGAATATGTATTAATAATAACATGAATTTGAAGTGCTATGGAAAAACTAAGAATTATTAGGTTTGGATCTAAGCTAATTCAACCTAAACATCTTTAATATATTTATTGTGATGGTTTATTATTAATGACGAAGGAATCTTTCTGCTGTTAATTTTCTTCAGTAATTTATGGAATAATTTTTTTTAAAAGATACTGCATTACAAATGCTTATGTGAATCTATTTTGCTGCTCAGATAAACTATATATATATATTTAAATGCGGCGAACGAATTAATGGACGCCAACTTTAGGTGAATTATAAAAGGGCTGACCATGACAGAGCTGAAGACGCTTCATAACTTTTATTGCAAACGTTTCAGGATTATTTCAAATCCCATCATCAGTGCTAAATAAAGAATAGAAAATACTGAATAAATATAGAGATAAAAAGCTTTTAACACATTAAAAAAGAAAATAAACGAGAAAGACGAAAATTAAATTGGAGACGAATTGAATCAAATAAATATAACTAGGAGAAAATCAACAAGGAAATTTATATAATATAGGAAAATAATTGGCAGTGGATTTTATTTTGGCAAAACAATTTAAAATTCAACAAATTGACATGTTTGTTAATGAGTGACTATATTTAATGGAACAGATAATGAGTCATTATTTATTTTGGGTTGAAGATTTCAATATAAATTAAAGGTTTAGAATAGTAATTGATACGCCTTGTTGCCTATCCTCAATTATTACCGTATAATGCTCTCCTTAATGACTTGAGACGAGTAACACTATTTAAAGTCAAAGATCTTTCACGCACCAATATGCGATTCCAAATTATATATGTTTTTGTTGTACGTGCTGTAGCCCTCTATCATATGTGGGGGCAACCATGCGTACGATTTAATCTCGTTTCATGTAGCATATGGGGAGATCTGAGAGAACTGGTAACAAGAAGTAACAGGGAGTAACAAGGAAAGGAAGTACCCTAGGAGACCTTACGGTGCATTCAAAGAGGGTACCTTTAGACTAGCAATCGAGCAGGCACATGTCTGATCAATTGTTTTGCGTCCCTAAACGGCCCCTTTTCAAGACTTTGTCTAGTCTTGACTTGAACTGGTCAACAGATTCACTGTTGACAACTTCCACTGAAAGTGCGTTCCACTTACCCCAGATACTGTAAGTGAGAAAATTTCCGCACATATTGCAGTTGTAACGCTTCAGTTCAAGTTTAAAGCCATGATTGCGCGTTCTGTTGTCACTCAGTGTGAAAATATCCCGGTAGTAAACATTGTCGAACCCTCGAAGTATTTTGGAAAACCTCGATGAGCTGTCCACGGAGTGTACGGGTTTCCAGTGAGAACAGATCTAATTCCCTTAGTCTATCCTCATAACTTTTATGTTGGATAGAGGGAATCAGTTTGGTTGCCCTAGCTTGTACGCGTTTCAACCTTGCGATGTCCTTTCGAAACGAAGGACTCCAAAATTGTACGGCATACCCCAGGTGCGGCCGAACGAGGGAGTTGTACAGACAAAGTACTATCTCCTTGTTACGGTATCCAGACTGGCGCTTTATGTAGCCTAACATCCTTTGGGCTTTCTTCTCTGCCTCGATGCACTGTTTCGAGAACTTGAGGTCGCTAGTAATAGTTCCCAAGTCCTTCTCAGTGTCACTCGATTCAAGAGCAGTGCCCTTAAGGATATACTGAGATTGGGGGTTTCTGTGGCCGATATGCATCACTTTGCATTTGTTCACGTTAAAAGGCATTTGCCACGTGTCCGACCACTCCCCAATCTTCCCAAGATATTCCTGCAGGTGGGCAGTATTTCCATTCTTTGCAAGTTCATACCAAGCTTGGTATCATCGTCAAATTTGGAAATCTTGGCAACCATGTCACCGTCCATGTAGTTGACGTAGATGATGAATAGTAGTGGTCCCAGGACAGAACCTTGAGGCACCCCACTCGTAATGGGCACCCACTCAGAAGCCTGTCCATTCACCACTACCCGTTGTCGTCTGCCATTTAGCCAGTTCTCGATCCAGCCGGTTACTTTTCCGTCTATGCCCACCGCTCGCACTTTCCAGAGAAGGTGGCGGTGTAGTACCTTATCAAATGCTTTCTGAAAGTCTAAGTACACCACATCTACCGCCTTGTCCCGATCATGCTCACTGATCACAAAGTGGAAGAATTCCACAAGGTTCGTCAGGCATGACGGATGCCTTCAGAAGACGTGCTGGGAACTCCTCAGTAGCAGGATTGACTCTGAATACGACGTCATTTTGTCAATCATTATGCTTTCCATGAGTTTACTGACTATCGAAGTCACACTGATAGGTCGGTAGTTTGACGGTTGGCTACGGTCTCCTTTCTTGAAGATAGGAATCACCTCCGCTTAACGCTAGTCTCTAGGAATGCATTCGGTCCAGATTGACATGTTGAAGATTGCGCTCAGGTGTTGTGACACTTGATCGCGCACTTCTTTCAACTCTTTAGGTAGAAACCCATCCCGGCCAGGTGACTTGGTCTAATTAGGTTACTGATCTTCTTTTTTATTTCCTCTTCGGTGAAATCCATATCCTTCAGCTTTTCCCCCAAGTAGGAATCCATTGGCTGGGGGATGGGACCACACTCTTCAGTAAACACTGAAGAAAAGTAGTCGGTAAGGGGGTTATCATTTTCTGCATCTGAATGTTTTAATGTGCCTCCTCATTTCTCAAAAGGGCCAATCGTTTGACAGATTGGTTTACGGCTGTTCACATATCCAAAAAACTCCTCGGGATTCTCTTTACAGAGTCTTGCCACTCGGAGTTCCTCAGACCGCTTAGCCGCCCTTATGCTGGACTTTACTCTCCTGGCTAGCCTGAAGTATTCGTTAAAGTCGCCCGAGATCTTCAATTGCCGGTACACAGTTCTCTTCTCCCTAAGCAGTTGGCCGATTTCTCGATTAAACCACTTTGGTTAAACAGAAGACCGACGGGGACATTTTAGAGGGATTAAACGTGATTTAAGACTCATGAACTTATTCTTGAAACTGTTCCACGATTCTTCAACAACATCGCACACTTCTAGCCTCGCGTCAGTCAGTCCAGAACGAAGACCTGCAAATTCTGCTCTTTTCCAATCGAGTTTTCTTGATTTACTAGTTGCAGGCCCTGCCTTCGGGACTTTGAATACAAATCTAATTAGTCGTGGTCACTGCCACCGAGCTCTTCGCCAACAGAAAGGGCCTCAACGAGGTCATCCTCAGAGGTGAAAACAAGTCGAGGATATTGTCTCCTCTCGTTTGCTCTCTCACACATTGAGTCAGGAACTCGTTGTTCGAGAACTCCAGGAGTAGTGCGTTCTCGCCACGGGGTTCTCTGGTTTCCCATTCAACTTTACGTTGAAAAACCTGATCCTGCTCCAATTCGAAACTACCTATCCCAATGCCGCTCTAGGGCTACACTTGAGAACTTCATGATAATTAATGCGGTAAGAATCACCTCAGACCTTTCCCTGCTAGAATCAATTTATTTAAAAAAAATTCAACCCACTATACAAAATAACTATTATCTGTTCCATTAAATATAATCGCTCATTAACAAACATGTCAATTTGTTAAATTTTACATTGTCTTGCCCAAAAAAAATCCACTGCCAATTATTTTACTATTTTACTCGTCAATAAATTGCCTTGTTGGTTTTCCCCTGAGTATTTACATTGTGTTCAATTCGTCTCAGATTTAAAATTCAAGTTTCACGTTTTTTTCCTTTTTTGCATGTGGTAAAATCTTTTTAGGCCTATATTTATTCTGCATTTAGTATTCTTTATTTAAGCACTGATAATGGGATTTGTTATAATCCTGCAACATTTGCAATAAATGTTACAAAGCGCCTAAGGCTCTCTCCTGGTTATCCGGTTCATTTATACATATACGAGTATATATTTATATATATAGTATATATATCTATCTATCTATCTATATATATATATATATATATATATATATATATATATATCTATATATATATATATATATATATTCTTATAGAAAGATGTACATACATTGCGAAATCGTTTGAAGATGGGAAGTAATTAACGCATTATATAACATAAAACAGATAGGGAAGGTTAGAAACAAAGTAGTAAATCACGGAGGAGAAAATATTCCTGCGATTTGTCAGAAGAAATGTTTCGGGCAGGATTTAAATGTTGATAGCTGCCTTGTTTTAAAATATTGTGAGATATATCACAAAATTAAAGGGGTTGTGATTTTCACCAAACAAAATTTGTACAAGGATTCTTAAAATGGCAACGATGTGAGGCCAAATTCTTAGTTGTTCCGAAGCTTTAAACCAAAAAGTTATGAACAAGAGAATGTAAAAGTTTAAAAACATTCACCACACGGCCATCTTTGGATAGAATATTGGCTTCAACATAAGCGCAACCGATAATGTCTTATGGATTAAGAACTGTCAATTAGAGGATAATAGTTTTTGAAGAACACCTTAATAAAATCAAAAGAGCAAAATAACTCAAAATTACAAAAGAAAACACAAAAAGAAAAGGAGAGAAAATTATACAGAAAATGATGAAAGGACCAAAAGAGAGAAACAATTACGCCAGGCAGTCAAGAAGTAGGAAAATAGGACACACGCAGAAACACACCCGATTTAGGAAATAAAAGAATTAATAATATGCCAGATATGGTAAGTCCATAACAATAGACAACCTTACAATTCTAAATGCCATTTCAGCTAAAACTATGCTTTTAGAGGATGTAATAATTGCTCTTACACAATATTTACAGTCTTTTATCCCTCAAACTGAAGAAAAAGAGGAACGAAAGAAAGGTTTGAAATGATAAGGAGGAAATAATGAATGGAGAGAAATAGATGCAATCTAATGCTACTACGCTCCATCATCTCTATGAGAATCTCTATGAGAAAGCCTAAAATAAATTATTAAAATAATAGGATACTGGAATGGTCTGCATTTTCACAAGTGATGCTCTATTTGATGTTAGTTTAGTGTTAATATTCTATCCTTTTACTAGAATTGGTTGTTTATCAATAGGCATTGGGCCATTTTTTATCGGACGGGACATTTTGGAAAGTTTTCTTTTTTAAATCATGTCTTTTCTCTTCTCATTTAGTTCTATCTACAACAAGAAGCCATTATATATATTCCCATTCGCAAGAGGGCATTCCTGGTCTTCGAAGAAGAACGGGTTTATAAGATTTAGGCCCTATGTCACCCACCTGTCTATTTCTTCCGAATCAATATTTTCGTTCCATATCCATTCTCCTTAACTTCATCACTTATTTTCAGATACTTTATAACACATATTCATCCTTTATTTTTGGTTTTGGAAATAACAAATTTTTCACTCGAGATGACTGTCAAAGATGAAAACGTGCGTGGCTCATTTGGCATCTAAGGCCAATAGTTTCCTCTTAAAGATCGTAGGCGATAATTAGGGTTAGAATATCGTGAATTCTTCCACTTCTTTTAGTTTCACTCATGAACTTTGGATCAAAAGGCAATTTTAACTGGGAAATTTGAATTTATTTTCAAAATTCATTAATATTTACCTGGCGGCCCTCAATTGAGGTCATTAAGTCAGTTTAAGTATCCTCTATCGTTTTGTGGAATATTTAAAAAAATCTTATAGAAAATGTTATGTAGTATTCATAATACTCGGGGTTCTTGAATTATTCATCTTCTCTATTTCTCTTCGTTGTTATTCTCTAGTTCTCTTCGTTTTTCTCATTATCTTTCATACCAATTTGCAAATTCTTCCCTGAATTCTTAATAGTACTCTCATTCGTTGTACAACAGAGAAAATATTTGCATAATTGCCGCTCCTCAGCTCCCTCCTGCGCCAATTAGTGAGGCTTTGCACCTACCACGTACTTTATTCTTCCCATGCTAACCACTTTACCACGAAGTTATCTTTAAAAACATTTAGTTGAGATATCCTCATTGGTTTTATTTTCTTTTAAATTAATACAAAAATTTATTTTAGGATCCTTAACTTAATCTTACATTTCAAGCTAGTTTTTTTATTTTATACAAGTATTCATGTTAAAGTCTATTATGCTATGCATGGATTAAAGAAGCCGAATTAAACCTTCTGTTTTGTCTTCACGTACCCATCCACCTTCTACTTCAAGCTTTGTTGCTATAAATAATTATTTCCGTGAGTTTAACAGAGATAATGAGCCCTTTTTTTTCTACTCTAATTTTATGTCATATACGAGGGGCGGTCAATAAGTTTTGCGAATCGGTAGGGCAAAACAGAGGAAGGGGCTGGCTGTTTGTGGCCATGTTGGAACAAGTTATGACAAGTGAGGACCTGCAGCCGCACGCTCCTGCCTCGTCTATTTAGGAAGCAGTAGTTGATCGCAGATCGTCAGTCACAAATATTTCAACAATGTAGAAGGTTGAACACCACGCAGTGATCAAATTTTCGACCAAGGAAGGCAAAAATGCAAAAGAGATCCATGAATGCATGGTTGCAGTGTACAACAACACCGCCCCTTCTTATGAAACCATTGACCGCTGAAATAGGGAGTTCCGCCATCTCGTGAATCCCTTGAAGATGACCCCCGTCCAGAATGCCCATCAGACGTGATCAACGAGAATAATGTGGCCTGTGTGTAGAGAATGATCCTTAAAATCGACGGATCAACGTCAAAGAAATCGAGCGAGTACTTGAAATATCACATAGAAGTGTCATCAACATCATCCACGACAATTTGACCATGGCCAAGGGGCCATGGTCAAATTGTCGGATTCTAGTACTTCATATAGCATCTGATTAGTCAATCCTAATGTTGGTCTCTTGTCCGAAAACCATTGATTATATAGTCTCTATGTAAAGTTAATCTTTAGTCCATCTATGATTCTAACTTGTGATAATACTGTTAAAAGTTACTGTAATTCTTCGTGAGTTAAACAAAAATAATACTGTCAGCGATAATGCGCACTTGAGTTAAATATCTCTAAATAATACTAACTACCAATGGGGCCCATTTAATTAAACCTAATGAAAATCGCCTCAATGAGTGCCGTGGGAGTAGGGAAACATCTCTCTTACTTCCTTTATTAATTTATATCTTCTTACTAACCGAGTCTATCCTAAAAGACGAAGTAAAAGGATTAAAAATATACTCGTATGTCAATAGCGTTTTTTAATTTACTAGTGTCTTAGGGCTTGTAGAACTGAGTAACATTCTAAGGAGGTGCGAGGAATAAATTTGCTCACTAGTAGCTATTAATTGGTAATATCAACTCGTTTTATTTCACTGTGGCCATATGCCTCCCTACGAATCTTTCACTAATCACAGTTTTTTGGTTCTTTTTGCCAAATTAAGTCTTTATTTGAGTCTTTTTATATGTAACGGTGTCCATTTTCGTATTATTATTTGTTCTTCATGTGCCAGGTTTTATAAAACGTGATAGTGGCAATAACCTAGTAGTTGTGCTACTCAAAGCCATTCAATCAATTACAAGGTGACATATGTATAGAATATCCAAAAAGTTACTATGCACTGGAAATATATAGTGTCACTAGGATCACAGTGGTCAGAGAAGCTTACTGTCGGCCAAGCATCCAAACTTCAAAGCAGTGGCGTGCATACCAACAGTCGCAAGTGTTAAAACTGTTCGGATACGTCTTTGGGGCAGGACGTTTATAGAAAAGGCCTGTAATAGATTACCACATGTCAGTTCTACCTATAACATATATTGAAAATTTCCCCCTTTTTAGCGTAGAAGTTGGAGTATTGATTGATCCCAAAGTGTATGTTGGTACTGTCATTTTTGGTGGTGTCCTAACCCAGGACATTAGCAGCCTACCCCTTCAAAAGTCCGTCGAATTTAATAAAACATTTATCCAACATTGCTTCGTCATAATATATTTTTATATGCTTTCTCGAAAATAGAAAATTTGTAATATAAGAATATTTAAATGAATTTGTCTAGAAAAGATTATCAAACAGTATGTAATGTAAGAACCTCTCTTCATACCTTCATATATTTATTATTGTTTAATGGCTAAATTTGTATGCGCTGCCTTTCTATACTCTCTTATAGGTTGTTTACTATTTCTTAGACGCTCTAACAATCGAATAAAGAAACAGTTGTTGTAATTCAAGGAATACAGCATTTGCCTTATAATTATAAATTGGAAGATAGATTCATATTTGAGTCCGAGAATAGCGCTAAAACCTCTGTATCCTTTAGAAACCACGTCCACTTGGCTAAGAAAATAAAGCAATAGGAAATATTCGCTCTCGGAGAGAATGAGGGGGTTTTATGTTTCTCTATCTCTCACCCAAAAGTCTTGCCGTGGAGTTTTATCCTTTAGCAGTGTTTAACTCTTTGCTTTCAGTATCCCACTCTAGTAAATCCAGCGATTGATTCTGAAAAAATCCACCTATCGATGTTAATTTAGCAGGGTTCTTATCCATATGGTCAGCCCTTCCTCCTTTTTATAATTGGTATAACATTTTTTTAACTTAATCTCGTTAAAAATTCTAGTGAATCGCACTATAAACTTGAATATTATGCCTTAATAGGATTCGGATGAATTGTCAGCAGATTTTAAAATTTTCCATTATTTTATATAATTTGAGATTTCTTTCTCTCTCAACTAAAATGAGATAATTTTGTGCAGGCACAAAGAAAGTCGTAGGGCTTTATTAATCTCCTGTACTTATGTGGAAACAAACAAAAGGTACTGGAGGCAATCACCAAGGAAGTCGAAATCAGCAAGAGGGGTCCTCGTCACCTGAAAAATTTCTGAGTCGTACTCTGTGCTTTACAAAAACCTGCTATGGTAGAAACCTTATCAGACATCTGTGCAGGGTACCCGTCCTGCATCATGGCTACAGGGATCTGAGTCCCCCTCATCCATCTCAAATTAATGAGAGAGTATCAGCAAATCCACGAAATGGGCAAAGAGTTCATAACGGCACTGAAGGTTTTGTGAACGCACTTGTTGTAGATGACCACTTGCTCGGGCATCGAGATTTACACTCTGTATCCCTAAATCATTACTCTAGATCTCTATACATGAGGATATTCAGAGCAGCAGCAATTGAATTCAATTCCATAATGATAATTGTAGAAAATATTATATAATTATCTGTTCTCGTCTCCAAACGTATTTGTTCACATTAAATTTCATTATATTAATAGTTTTTCTCCAAGAAAACGGTCAAGTAAAAAAGGAGGCGCTATTTTTTGTGTTTGTATATAGGCCACAAATTTTACAAGGTTTTGCTAATTTTCTTATATTTCATTTGTTTATCTCTAAATTGTTTGACAAACTAACATAGTATAAAATGGATGTTTTTGTCTGTTTTATAATATTATGGCGGGGAAGATAAACATAAATTTGCTTTACTCTCTCAGCTTTCCTTTCCTCAAGGTATATCATTATTATTACTAGTTTATACGTCTAAGATATAACTATATCAAATATTTTTAATTTTTCAATGAGTATAACATACTTTACCTTGCGTTTCCATGTTAAAACAAAAGATATATTTAATTCTTTTTGTGTTTATTAATTAAGAATATCTTTATAGTCGTTGCATAGAAGCAACTCAGTTAATTTCATAACTCAATATACAGTTGTAAATGAGATGAGAAGCCTCGATAAATGACTGTAGGTCGAATGAAAATTGTTGCTGCAATGATTTCATTCTCGATTCATCACCTTGTATATATAGTATGCCATAGGGACTAAAATAACTATTTATTTATAAAAGAACTCAGTAAAGTCCATACAAACCTAACAAGGGCTGATGATAGAGAACAAGGATGAAATTAATGGTTTAGAGATCTCACTTCATACTGTTGTGAAACTTCGGTGAAACATTTGCCCATTTATGATTGTGAGCCTAAAAATCGGTAAATAATAAACGTACAAACAATGAATATATATATATCTAATGAGAAGAAAGTTGGCTCTTTCTTTTGTTAGTTATATATCAAAGTATTAAAGCTATATCTTCATATATTCCACACTCTCTTCTAAACTATTTTTTTCATTTTTTTTAAGAATCTCTCTTTGTAAATGTTCTGGTGGTGATGCTGTAGTATTCTTTGTCTCCTTACCTTTAATACAATTATACTAACTAGCGGTATCTGTGACAATTCCACGGCGAATGCGAATCCATCTTATTCATTAAATTGGTAAAATATTATTATGATTATTATTATGTAAGTTACCATTCAAAAGTATTTTTAAGTTTCCTTTCATTTTTCCAAAGAGTTACGTACCTGTGATCGAACCAAATAGAAAGGAACAAGAATAATTATAATAAGATGATTTTTGATGCCAGTGTTACGTAAATAAGTAGATATTTGAGAGCCAAGTTGTATTTTTGGATGTGTATTTAAGTATTAATATAGTGTTAAATTTTCTGATCCTAAATAACTTTTATCTTTATTTTCACGCTACCATACCTAAACTGTAAACAGAAACTTTTACATGAATAATAACTACTGGCTTATAGTCTATTGCAGATTCTTAAAATATGTATTAAACGCTTATATCAAGGATTCGTTTGAAATTCAAACCAAACTTTGATTCTGCTTAACCCATTTTCGCCCGCTGTTTCAATATTGGAACAATTTACTCATTATAAAAAACCGTTTATTATTTTGAAATACGCGCGTATATTCTTATAGAGCCATTTTTTTCACATCAGATTAATCACTACTTAAGCATATAAACACAGAATTAGATGATTCAATGCTTAGTCTGTGTGTGACACGGCTTAGAAGAGTGCTGTTTTGGGGGGGTTGCTCGAATTCTTCACCGTGTCTAAGAAAAGGTAAGATTGTATTTTTTGTTTTAGGATTAATTTTATTTCTAATATCATAATACTTTGACAATAAGTTAATAAATAAAGGTATTATGTAATTTTAGCATTATCTCAATCATTCTATGATAAACTTCGAATGAATATTTGGTTGTTTCAATATTTGGACACCGAGCATCAATGGGTGCATGAACTTTTCTATATTATTATGAGTATACATATTTTTTCAACTTCATAAATATTTTTAAATCTTCTTTTTTAGTATATATAATAGAATTTAATTAACAATGTGATATTTTTTAATACTCTTACAAAACACATTATGCATATTTACATAAATTATATAAAGGTATATATATATATATATATACGTTCATGCAATAGGAAAAACGCTAGATGCCTTTTTATGTTCTATATTGTATTTATTTTTGATTTACTGATATCTTACCATGAAAATACGCTAACTTATATAGAGGAAGAAGAATACGAAAGACTGATCAGTACTGATATTGTTCTAATGCGACTTAATGATGCAAATGAAAGTGCAGATGATAGTGGTAATGATGATCAAGTCGGTAATGTAAACAATTTACCAGGTAAACAATTATTATCGCAAGCATAGGAAAGTTTTGTTTAAAAAAGATTCAGAGTGAGAGTCAATTTTGGAAACAATAAAGAGCCTTCCATTTCATTATAAAGGGTTAAAAAACATCAACAAAAATAGATAAAAAAAAGGGCTCTTGTCAAATATTTTCGCTGAATCCTTTTTGTCTCCCAATAAATTTTCAGATATCCCCTCAGACCTTGTTTCTTGTTTTGAGCTTTTTATTGACAATGAAGTGTGGAACTTTCTTAGAGAAATGACTGAAATATACGATAAAATAGAATAAGGCAACATGCTTTTAACATTTCTGTGTCAGATCTAAAGTACTTTCCTGCCATTCTTTATTTATCAGGCTATGTAAGAGTAACCAGATGGCGTATGTTATGGGAGGTTGGTACCGAATCTTTCAATAAAAATGTGACAAAAGCAATGAAGCGAAATGGATTTGAAAAAATAAAATAAAATCTTCACTGCGCTGAAAATGTGAAAAGCTTACCCTTAATGATAAATTTGCTAAAGTAAGAACTTTGCTTAATCAACTAAATAAAAGGTTTATAGCATATTCTTCATTGAAGCAGGAAATGTCCATTGATGAAAGCATGCTGCCCTATTATGGGAAGCATGGGACAAAGCAGTTTTTAAAAAGAAAGCCAACCCGATTCGGATATAAAATGCGGTGTTTCTGTGAACCATTGGGAAATAACCCAATGGTAGACAGGAAAAACCTCACCCAGAAGTCTGAATAGGTGACTCAGCAGTCTTTAATCTAGCAAAAAAAATACCGCTAACGCAAAATTGAAGTTTTATGCAGACAGACTTTTCTCTTCGATTCATTTAGTTGATAAGGTGAAAACCGTGGAATATGACTTACAACAACTGTCATGAAAAACCAACTAGAAAATTGCCCTATCAGAGAATCAGCAAAGAAAACATTAGGTTCATATGGTTTTGTGACTGATGACAAAGGTAAATGTACTTTCGCATCCGGGCATGACAATCATGTTTTGACTATGAGTACTTGTGACCCTGTTTTTCCAATTGGAAATTGCAATCGTTGGATTCAAGTGAAAAGCAAAAGATGCAAATTGAACAACCAAATGTAATTGCACAATACAAGTACATGGTGGGAAGGGGGAAGGTGATAGGATGCAAGAGAATATCGAAAACCATAAAATGGGGATCAGATCAAAGAAGTGGTGGTGTCCTGTGTTTTCATTTTGCTTAGAAAGTACCATACACAATGCTTAGCAATTATATAGAAGAAATATAACCAACAAGCTGTTAGACTTTCTTAACTTTCGAAGGTATTTTGTGCAAATATACTTGCCAAAATATGGTACTCCTCCTTTTTCTGGGGGAAGACCTAAAAGTTTCAAAGTGCTTCTATCTCGTGTCTCTGATTAAATTAGGTATGATAGAATTAATCATTGGATTGTACCGGTCCAGGAGCCAAAATAGATGTGCCATGTGAAAAAAACAGACAGAACAAAAAAGGGTGAAAAATGTAAAGTGAATTTGTATAATGTATATTTCAGGTCGTATCACATAGAAAATTAGATAATCTTGTTTATATACATAGATCCAATTTTATTTAATAAAGTCTTAAATAACATTGGTTATACTTTTATTTACCTCAAAATGACTTTAAATTGCATTTGTTCTTTTAGCATTCTAAATGATAGAGGTAAACAAAAAAAAAACAATGCCCCCATTCATGTTCCAATATGGAACATACAATACTTTAGGTATTTTTAACTATTTTTTATCTTTTATTTTTTTTACATTTTTACATTTAATAGGCTATATTGATGACAGTTATTGATAATTAAACTAAAAAAAATAACTTGTGTTAGACTATATGTTTTATAATTGAGAAGAATATGACAACAATTATAAAAAAACATTTGCACTTACCTCAAAATCGGAAGATCTTCTGGTAAGTCTTCTATTCATGTCCTCTTCTGAAGATCCTTGCACATAATAGTAATCATAATATTCATGTTCGTTTGGGAAAACGTTGAGACCATTATTTTCGAGATTACACTCATGTTTATAGTAACTTGAGTGGTTATATGGACCACAATGACACGACTTTTTTTCTCTAGCAGTATTGTCAAATATAATTTTATTAGTACTCCTGTTACCCGCTCTCTTACAGCAAAATAAGGTACTTCTCAGCTTAGGAGCCTGTCTTGGCCTGTGTTGTTTAATACTTGCATCATCCCGCACCTCTCTACTTTGTTCATGTGGATGATGCTGTTGTACTTCGGTTATAGTTCTCGATTTTTCGCAAGAGAGAGCGTGTTCGTACTTCTCCAAATATTTACTATATTGATTCACGGTAGTTAAGTCAAACGAGCGAAATTCTGATGACCATTCTTCTTCAGATGCTTCATCATACAAATGCTGTTGCTGAGGTCCTGTTTCTTCCTCTTCCTTCGTTTGAAGTTGTTTGGGTTTACCCTTTACACTGGGTTTCTGTTGCCTTTCATGCTGCTGCTGAACGAGTTGATTAGTATGTGGTTGTAAGTGTTGACTTATAGAAGATGAAGAGGAAGGAATTTGACTGAAAGATGTTTGTGCAGATTTCTGGCTAGCTTCAGAGAGATTCAACATCTGGTGCGAAGGGTATCGGGCATGGGTTGGTAAGTCTCTCATAATCTCACTTGCCGCCCCATCGACCGTTCGTCCACTCCGCATCTTGGATTTAATGACGTGAAAAATGCCCTAATCAATACTACTAGCCTTCAGGCCAAAAGCACTGTACAAACTTACTAATAGGCATCTTCAGAAAAAAAGTATGAATATGTCAGTATTTTTTTTCGTTCTATTCAGAATAAACGATGCTTGTCTAAATGCTTGTGAAAAAGGAATGGTAATCTAAGTTATATTTTTATTCACTTTTTGTCAGGGTACAAGCAAATGTATGCTTAATTATTGTTGTTCACTAATCAAGTCATAACAACAAACATGCTTAGTTCATTTCCTTGGGGAAATTTACGCAATTTTCTGATAAAGAGGCCATAACATTTTAGCCCAAATGAAAACGAATGATTGGATACTTACTTAAGAGAAACAATAGAGATGGGCAGAGGTAGAAACTTAAATATGTATTGATAAAGCATAGTTTGATCTGTCTCTAAAATATTCCTGTGGAATTTGTTTCACTTAATAGGGCCTCTTTTTTGCGTTATTTAACTATAGAAGAGGCAGAAAGGCTCTCTTAATATAAAAGGGAATATAATAATAATACCTTTGACTGTAGCCAATGTTCTGTGCTCAGATCCTCGGAAATTTTCATATATATTATATAAACGGAAGCGAGTCATAGGAGGAAAAATATTGAGTTTCATAAAGAATTATTTTTAGAAAAGAAGTGATTTTGGATTGGCTTTGTTATGGTTAGCTTATAGCTAAGAAAATATTTACAGGGTACGGTGGTTCATTTAACACCAAGGGTAACCCTGAATTTCGTGAATTGGTATTAACTGGCATTGTTATCTCTTTTTCAAATCATATTAGATACAGTTTTGCCTTCTCATTCAAGTTAGCAATACAAAGGCCGAATTTATTCTTCAAAAATCTGGAAATGTAATGATGTGCTGCTTGAGATTCAAGACGGGAGCTATAAGACGACGCTTTTCGACTGCTTGGGTGTCAATCCGAGGACGGTCGAGAAGATAACAAAAAAATTAGATGAGTTATGCTGTGATAACGAAGGTATGTAACTCGTAAAGTTTACTTTATGCGTTATGATAAAAAATAAGCCCCAAACTTGAAGTTAAAATCCATGCCATCATATACAATGATCCCAGCAAGTTTATATGGTTAAGCCCAGAAACAATGGAATGTCATAATTTCTTATCTGACAGTTAGTGCCTGAGAAGATCCGCTCCAATCATTCATGGTGACATAGGGCTAGCTCTTGTCACAGAAGATGAAAACAAACGGAAGGAAGTTCCGTCGAAAAAACTTTAAGTTCTACTTTTCTAGCATGTGTTATTATAACGTATTTTCCATTCTGTGTAGCTTTGTCGAGATGAAGATAAGAAGAATATTGATCACTAATATCCTCTGTGGGTATCACAAAGAGTCTGTTATCCCCTAACTGTTCAACGTCATCCGAATGACGGTCTACAGCGTTCGGAGACGATCAAGAACGGGGAACACAAAAAGGAGCGACCTGGTTTAGGTAGACCTCAAGCTGGCGCTGAGAAACGCCTAGAAATGTGCCCTAAAGCTCAAAATGCGTGTGAAGAGAAGAAAAAGAAAATCCTGGTGCCCTCATTGTCCATCGCTGTCAAAAACAGGTGGGGTAAGAGTTTGATGAGGTGTAAATTCCTCTGCTCACGAAACTTATGCGCGAACTACTTTGGGAACTTTTTCGTCGCCTTCCCAACGATTTAATATGGCATGGCAATCGAATTCCGATTATTTTATAAAAAGGCATTCACATTCAATCCATTACTCAACAATCATAGGGACCAGGTGTTAAGTGTTGGCCAGAAGGTCTGCACAAACCACTACGTTTTGTATGGACAAGTCTCGGCCTCCTTGAGGATGCTCGGCGACTTGACTTGGAATGACGAGATGATACCACCGATGTGGTTTGCGCCCGATTAGAAACATCTTTCGGGAGATTAAGGAAACATTGTGTCCAAAAGGTTTCTGCCATGGGTGAGAGAGATAAAGAAGAAGGCAGACTAGGTCTCTAACAGGACAGTCCCCCGTCCTACTCGTCCAAGTCCGTGCAAGAGTAATTGGGGTTGAAAATGAACTTCTGGTTGAATAAATATTTGGCCGACGCAGTCGTCCATCTACATCCCGTCGACTACAGAGTATGAACGCAAGGTCTGCCATAACCTCATCGACGAGCTGAAGTCTTACCTTAACCGCATGTGGGCCAGCATGAAGAAAGACTTCGTACGCAACTTGTGCACGGAATTTAGCTCTAGCCTCGAGCGCATGATCGGCCCCTAGTGTGGCCACATTAAAGAATATTACAATCTAAACACATATTTATATGTTAAAATAATCAAAACCTGTCTAACTTTAAAACAAAATCTCGTTGGGCACTTTGTTGAGAGCCTCGTAACGAGTGTAACAGGACTTTTGAAATACCCGTTACTATTAAATATTGTACCACTCAGCCATTCTAGTTTTTAGTCAAATCATCTCTAAGACGTTAAAACCTACGCTTCGTAATTATTCGTAACTTAGTGGGAAAGAAGTATATTTTGGAGAAAGATAATTCAAACTAAAGAAACGCATTGAAGATTAAAACGAGCGATAAAAATAGGATTCGGATACGACACAACAAGAATTGAAGTTCCCAAGAATTGTGCCACAAGAACTAAGGCTCCCCAACTATTAAGGTGCTTGTAACTAACTACAAACTATTCAAAATATACTAGGAAGTAATAAACAAACTACTCTCGTAATATTATTTGCGAAGTAGGATTCAGTCTGCCTTGTCCTGATTGCGCCTTAAATAAGAATTCAGTATGAACGGGAAATTTCCTTAGATACGATACTTTAGATAGCTTTTTGAGGCGATAATTATTTTAACTAGATTTACTACGAGTAACAACGAAATTACAGAGCCTTTTTTTTAACCTTAGTTGATTGTATTTGAAAATGGTGTTTTGCTTCGGTTCGTTACATACGACTTAATACCATATAAACATGTAAATAATCAGAGAGCAAAGAGGGAGAATCTTTTCTGATAATGGTTTATACATTCGGCAATATGATCAGCCAAGTTGGTTCGAAACATCAGAATTTCGACCATTGCTACTAACTTATTTGCCTTAATTTTTAAACAAAGCCTTAGATTATGTTCATTCCTATTCAACAAATTCAGTTAATTTGAACTTACTTACTAGACTTGCGTTTATAGGTGGCACATCAATATTTAGGGTTTATTAACTTCTATTTTTCAGGGAATTTCTGATAATAATAGTTTGCTAAATAAACAATATTCCTGTCTTATAGCTACGGAAGAGCAAATCCTACATTACATCGGGGTATATCTCGGTCCCTTATCTTGGCAGATTTAATAACATTTTCATAAACGCATCATTTATAAGGTTCACTAAAAATTTCACTAAATTAAGGCAACTCTGACGAAGACTTTCTAAATTATGTCAATTTTAGCTGAGGCGCCCAATTTTAGCTAAATTTGGTGATTTTAACATAAAGTTCGAGGATTCCTTAATTAGAAATTCACCGTAGATGAGAGGAATTCGAAACTGAAAATCCACATCTTCATTCTCTAAATATCAAAAGGAAATATTTTTATCTCCCACAGAGTCAGTCCCTTGCTCTAATTCTTTGATCTCTTTTTATTTTAATTGCTCCATATTGCGCCAAATCTCTCCTCAGTTTATAACAAGAGGTAAACTTATTCGTATTTTTTTAGATATGGGTGTGCGAATCTCCAATTCAGTAATTATTTTTTTAGCTTGGGGGGGAGGGAGATTTATATAAGATTTCGTTTCTAATAACTTTGTAATGCTTCAGGTGAGGAAAAGTTTCATTAGTACCACTCTCAATCATCTTGTTACCTTCCAGATTAAGCTGATCCCCATAATATATATTTCGTGACATATTCACGTATCATACTAATCCCCTTTTATTCCCGTTCTTAAATTAACGCTCTTATTTGCATTTTTCTTAATTAGGTTTTGTGCATAAAAATATAACTTTATGCTGATTAGCTTCCACTTAAACATTATTTATTTAAAATAATCTTCCCAACGGCTCTCTTGCGAAAACGTGTTATATCTGTGCTCCGACGAAAATTTCTTCTTGTGTTTCTTTAATTCGACAGAGTACTACCAGCTATTACTTGTGTCGTCCCCTATCCTCTCGTTTAGTCTAAAAGTGAGATAAATATGTATAATTATATTTCAAGGCTAAGTCATAATTTTCATAGTGCTATAAATTCCAATATGATAGGTGACATTTCGAATATTCTCTTGCTTACAATGCCTATCGTCAAATTTGATTGTGTTCATTGTGGAACTTCGTTTAATAGGAAATCTATATAATTATTCGCCCTGATAACATTAGAATATGTCGTTTTTGTCTATTGAATCAGTCATTTAAGGTAAAATAAAAACGCAATGAATTCAATTCGGGAAGAATTAAATTCTGAAGGGAGAAAAATAGTTGCAACGAACTGTTTAACAGTCGAACTAGCTAACGCTTTTCAGAAATACGTGATAAACTGTGGGAGAAGGATTACCGCGTTCAAAGTCTCCCATTGAGCCTTAAGAGGCGAAAAGGCTTCCATGAGCCTATTAATGAGAAAATGCGTATCTATGATTCATATGGCCATCCAGAGTTACAATTTAAGCTGCTCAAATACAAGGCTTGAACAACGAGGTATAGATACAATTTTGAAGTTCCCTACAAAAACGCATTCGCTTTAAATACAATTGAGGAGGGAACAGAGAGCCTTTTAATAGCAGACTCGTTAACAATGAACCAGAATTCAAAATTTAAAGCACATTATCCGATTAAGCATAAGCAAATATACCTACCTACCATGAAGGGGGACGGATCAATAATGTCATTATAGAAATAAAGATTTGAATGGACAGTGCGAAGACTGCGTTATCTTAACCCTCTTTTGTGGAAATGACATTCAATTGCGGAATTTGTATAGAAGTGTACAAAATTTATTTGAAACACCATTCAATTGGGAGAGGTGGTGGAGTGTAAGCTTACTTGAAAGAAGACCTAAACGAGGGAACGTTAAGCTTGACGATCGTAAATATGAATAGTGAGGTTCTGATCGTAGAAGTTGACTGTGCTAAAAATAATAGAAACAACTTAGCTGTTACTTATTGCCCCCATCCAAAATAGAAGCAGAGGATGTTGTACTCTTTGAGTGCCTTTCATCTATGGTGAGAAAAGGAAAAACAATAACTTGTTGAGATTTCAATTAACCTAATGTTAACTATGCAAACTATATTTCGGATGAAGTAAGGGAAAAATTAGTTAATTTCATTCAGGATAATTTTTCACTTAAAAAGTAGAGAAACCTACGAGTGATCAAAATATACTAGATATAATTGTAACAACAGAAGAGACTTTGGCACTGAACGTTTTTCTGGGCTCGCTTTCAGCGAGGAGTGACCATAATGTAAGAAAGTGGGAAATATATAAAAACGTAGAGGTAAAATAGAATAAAACTAATCTCACGATTACAGAGTCGAAACCGTTCGTGACCGCATAAGAAGGATATATGGGGGAAAGAGTTTTAAATAAAATTGTCGAGTTGGAAGACAAATGGTAGATAAATGCAATGTAATGACTGATAATAATTTTAAAGTTTGTTGAAATTGAAAGAAAATAATGCGAACATAATTGAGTAACAGTTTTCTAAATAAAATACGCGTGATTGCTCTCTTCAAATATAATTGTATGAGTATCAAAAGAAATGTATCTCAAAATACCCTACATAGGCTCGCTGACCAACAATTAGTATCTAAAGTTTATCCACAAATTAAATTCTACTCTATACCATATAATAATATCTCTCTTAAAACATAATTGTCTCAAAAGGAAAAACTCCCCTTGCTACTCAGGTCGTCACTTATTTATCAATTTATGTGTGCGAGTTGCCAAACTCGGTACGTAGGTATAAGTACGCTACAGTTAAATTTAAGGATTTGCAAACATAAGGAGGTTTTCCACTACACAGACTCCCCCATTGTTAAAACGGAATTCTCTGCAATAATTAACCATTCGGATACCTGGACCTCATTATTATTGTCCTCAAATTTAAAAGTTTAGGGATCTGCGGATAGATGCGTAGATCTCAACATTTGGGAATCGCTATTTATTCAAATGCTTAATCCAGAATTAAATTCGAGTCAGTCTCCATACCATTCTATCTATAAATTCAAATACTTGTATCTTAATTTTAGTTTGTTTTATAATTCGTTTTTATCTAAAATGGAATAACAACTCATTCAATAACCTGATAATTATAATGTTCTATTAGTTGGTTAACAATTTTTCAGTTATTTTTAACAACTACCATGTTTTGCTTAGTTCAAATTTTCCACATTTTAAATTATTCGATTCTCGTCTTTCACTCAAGTTGGTAAGTGTTGATCCATTTATTTCATTTTAATTTCGGCTTTGTTTTCTCAGTTTGTTTTTATGATTTTGAAGTGTTTTTCTTTGTTATTTCGCATTGTCCTCTTAATAATTTTTTTCATTGTTTTCTTGAAAATTTGATAAACTTTAAATTTATTCATTATTACATTGTCGCATTATTTTCTCTCAAATTTAACAAACTTGAAACTAATTGTCAGTCATTAATACATATATATATTTATGTATTGTAAGCTTGCTTTCTTTCATATTAGTTTACTCCATTATAGGTAGAAGATGAACATAACTAATGTTCGAAATGATCCAAATTATATATGTTCCAAATACTGGTTCTGGTTTAACCTACATACTAGAGTCGAAGTTTGCGAAGGATGTCCGAATCTTTATATATATATATATATATATATATATATATATATATATATATATATATATATATATATATATTACACTTTTTCAACTCTGTTTCCTATTACGCAATATGCACATTTGAAAAAAACTCATTAAGTACATTTTTGGCAAATTTAACGTTAATTGGCAAGGTAATTTGTTCATCATCTGGGAGATATTGAAATTAAAGTAATTTAGACTTATAGCCCTGTCAAATCATATTTTCAAAATTTAAATTCATATCGGATATCCTTTGCTCCATCATTCATCTAGACTAGTAGTCACTCTACGTTTGGAAGATAACATGTAAAAACGGCTATCAAGGAATTTATGTTTCTACAAACAAATTTAAAGCTAGTAGACATCAATGTGTAAGCCTAAAAGGAAAATAGACCTAGTTTCAATTTTCTTCTTCTACGATCAGCCGATCTATATGATTCGAGAGACAATGTTTTAGCCCAATAAAATTTTAGAGTATTAATTTTGTTCTAACTTTTTGTGACAGATACTTATATTGAATATTATCTAAGGCTTTTATAATAATATTTAAGTAATAATCCACTTTAACATAACAGTAAATAGGTATTCTTCCCTAATAAATATCTTTAAATTCACTTAGACAACAACGTCTTCGCCGAAATCGATGTTACCAGTCTTTAGTTAAATTATTTTACTCAAGATTAAATTATCCTCGCTGTATTTATCGAATCCCACAGTTTAACATTAATGCAAGTTAAGCCTATATCTTAGACATTCTTCTTCCCATTCTGAAGATTAGAATTTCATTAGCTCTTTAAAAATCTAAAAATCCACTGAGACCAATCCGTGATTAATGACAGTTTAAACTTAGTGCACACAGATTTTAATATTTCGTTTTACTGTTTGATCGTTACTTTTTGCTTATATATAAAATTCTTTCTCCTCGTAACAGGTCCTAAATGGTAAAACTCTTCCGAAACACCTACTAAATCTGTACCTTATGTTCGGACTTGTCGGAATAAGTTTCCCATTTTTAATTGGACTTATAGCTTTCTTTTTAATATTCCATTTAACCAGAATACAATATCATGTCAAAGAAGCTTTCTCTATTACCTTCTGTGAGTTAAATTATAAATCAAGTTACCATCGCGACTTAAAAAAGATCTTGATTTCACTTTTACTACAAAGGACCCTTAGTGATTGACGATGTTTTCTGTGTCTACCTCTAATTAAATAAAAAACTACAATGAGCCCTACTAACTGTAACTGAAAACATCTCTTTAGTGTTCTTAATGTGAAATGAACTACCTCCTTCCATTAACTTCAGACCATTGCAGCAAATATAGAAAAGTTGCAGTTCCAAAAGCAGTATTAATTGTTTTGGCTGATTTTACAAGTATGCTTTTACTTCCCTGAGCATTTTATATAAAATATTCGTCAGTCATAGAATTAAAACCAATAGGTTTTAACAACACGCGGATTACATGATTTGGTAAAAATAATTAGCTGAATATATGTATTTAGGTGTCCTTCTCCCTTGCTTCCCAATGACACTAATTCTCCTAGCAACAACCGAGAGCGAATCTTGCCAACTTCAAATTAAGAATTTCAATGCACCTTTACCTTCTTAATTTGATGAAATTACTATAAATGCTGAATTATTTGCTTGCACATATTGAACAATGGCTAAATGACTCAATCTCATGCCAAAAAAGATCGTAAAAGTAATAATTTTAAATACTAATAAATTCGTCTTCATCGTCGAGAAATAAATGGGAGTTTTTTATATATATGATTTATTTTTCTCCATAACATGAATTTGCAATCGTTGAAAGAGATTAATTAGGAGCCGAATCGAAGGATAGATCGAATGTGCAGTTTATTTATTATTTAGGTAGTGGCAAGCTCACTAAATTACTTACAAAATATTCATTCTGTTCTCTTTTGTGCTAAATCTTTAGAAATTACTAAATTTTCTCCTGGTCTTTCGTACATTATGGAGAGAGGTTAACTACTAAACATTTAACTTCTTAATATTTCAAGTTTTTAAAGCGTGCCTTATATTGTCGTTGATCATTGCTGGCAATTTTTACCTTTAATGGTAAAAAGAAAACTCAAATCGGCAACGGAACAATACGCTCCTGAATATTATATCTTTTTTAACAAACACGGGGAAGTTTAAAGGAAGAGAAAAAGTTATGAATGACAAGCCGCCAAAACTCCCTCTAGTCTCCGTAATTTCTGTGAGGAAATGGCTTACTTTTCTGAGTGTCTCATCTTCAGATCCTGGCGCTTACACCTTGGCTACTTGGATTTGGGCAGGAAGTATGAAGAAAAAGAATAAAAGGAAAGGACAAATGGAAGCAAAGAGACTGGAATTTTAGCCTGTCCACATAAATACTCCCATTTAATAGATTATATAGCAACTGATATACTTTATTTAATAATCTTATTATAAATATGAGTTAATTACAGTTGATTAAATTCCTTAAAGAATGTTTGGTTTTACATTAGAAGTCATTGTCCTTTCTTGAATTCTTAATGTATATATTGATATTGCACCACAATAAAATTAAATAATTAAATAAATATTTATAAATCAAAGAATATTGAGATAATACTCATTCATATATAACAAATTTAAAACGAATATAAGGAGGAATATGAATTAACAAACATTTTGTTTTAAATAAGTTTCTTAAAATGCCACCCTCTCATCATACCTTAAGAAGATTACTTTGAAATTAATTTAAATTTAAGCGTCCAATAAAAAGATATTGCAGAATTTAAATATCTATTTTAATTTTTTTTTGCCTTTTAAAATTAATAAAAGTTTGAGGGGGCAGTTTCTAAATCGAAGAAATTGATATTTCTCCAATTTTCTCTTGATTAAAGTAAAAAATGAATACTTTATAGAAATTTTAATCAGTAATATTAAGAAAAAAGAAAAAGGTGGTTGGATTTGTTGCAAATCAAGAGAAATTTACATATATGAGCGTAAGTTATTTCTTTTCATTAACCGGTTTATTTGGAAAAAATATTTGATGCATCCTCCATCTCTTAGGTTTTAATGTCGAAGAGCTATACTTATTTCCTTTTGCGAAAAAAAGGATTGTCATAGAAACGAGATTTAATAATTTTAGTCTCAATCGACAGAGTTAAAGAGTCGCTAAGGCAGACAATTATTCATTTGGAGTAAGCTAAATTTGGATACATGTGTAGCCGCTACCAATTGTACTTTGTTCTTTGAAATAAAATACTAGGTTCTTATGTACTTTGGCCGATTGAATCCATTTACACTTTTTCAATTTATCTAGTAAACACAGTATTTTTCGATTCTACCGAAATTTGAAAACCTTATGTTGTTTTACATTCTCTTTCGAATGCTATAATTGCTAAAGTCCTCCTAAGTTAGCTAAAGAATGATATTGTTTGGCCAATATCATCATAAATATTCGGCCGATTCTAACAAAATTTGAAACGCTTATGTTGTTTTACATTCTCCTTCAGAAGCTATAAAGGCAAAGTCTTCCCAAGTTTAGCTCAGGAATTATTTTGTTTTGGCAATAACATCATACTATTCAGCCGATACTCTTCTAGACTAGACTAGGCTATAATATGCTATACTATGCTAAGCAAGCCAAGAATAGGTTATACTCTGCAAGGCTATTATAGCCTAGGCTTTACTATGCTAAGCTATTCTAAGTTATAATTTACAAGGGTAAGATATACTATGATATTTTATGCTATAAAATAGTATGCTAGGATATGATATAGTATGTTAAGCTAGAAAATAATAAGCTATGCTTCACTAAGGTATAATAAGATAGTTTAGGCTATACTTGTCTAGGATATGTGATATCAGGCTAGGTTATACTATGCTAGGCTAAGCTATGCTAAGCGATACTAGGCTAGATATGGCTATAAAATGCTATGCTAGTGTAGGCTAAAGTATACTAAGTTAGGGAGGGCTATGCTCTGCTTTTTCATAGGCTATGCTAGGTAATATTATGTTAGGGCATGATATAGTAGTTAACCAAGGCTATAATACCCTAAGATATGCAAGGTTATTCTAGTCTAGGGTATAGTATGCTATACTAGTCTAGAATATACTAGGTTAGCTATAATATGATACGCTTGGCTATATTATGTTACGTGTGGTTATGCTAGGATAGGCTATAGCAAGCTAGCCTATAGCTAGGCTAGGCTATCGTATGCAAGAATATATGGCTAGGCTATAGTTGTCTACTCTAGCTTGACTGCATTAGGCAAGGCTACTCTATGCGATGCTTAACTAGGCTCTAGCCTAGCCTAGGCTATAGTAAGCTAGGCTACACTAGGCAATGCTGCGCTAGGCAAGGCTATACTAGGCTTGACTGAGCTAAGGGTCTACTAAGCTAGGCTAGACTATACTAGGCTACGATAAGCTAGGTTTTACTAAGGTAAGGTAGGATAAAGTAGGCTATATTGTGCTAGGTTATACTAGGCTAGATAAGGCCCAGCACAGCTAGGCTATTCTATTTTAGGCTAGGCTATCCTATGTTTGGCTATGCTTGGCTTTACTTGGCTAAATTAGAGTAGGTTATCCTATGCTTTTCTTCGCTATTATATGCTATATTATACTAGGCAAGTTTAGACCAGGATTTTTTAGGCTATACTAGGCTAGGCTATGCTAGACAATACTACGATATGCTATGCTAGAAAATACTACGCTATGCTATGCTGGGCTGTTCTCTACTATGCTATACTAAGGTATATGGCTATACCAAGGTCCTCCCATGATTACATTATTTTTAAGTTTTTAAGCTCGTAAAGTCATAAATTAGATAAATGAAGGCACGCGACTTTTTGGCCAGCGGAATTTGTTTTTATTTAAATGAGCATTTTGTTTCGAATCAATTAATAAAGTTCTTTAACCTGTCATTAGACAATTTGGTTATTCATATTATCACGTTCCAAAGTACTTTCAAGTAAACAGCAGTAATCCTTTTTCATAAATTTTCCTCCTAAATATAGTAGTTGGAGCTAAATTTTATGCAAACTTTATTTTAATAATAAATAGTGCAACGATATACGAAATTTCCTACAATATCCTAGCACTTACCAAGCTTAACCCTAGTTTTCGAAATTTAAAGAGATCAGACAGTCCTATGTGGGATAGGATAATACCAAATGGTAGTAAATATTTTAGAAGCGAAACAACACTTGCGTTTTGATAAGTTTTATGGTCATAAATTTATTGTCATCCTACGATTTCTATATTCGCATGAATCTCTTTATAGCATTCGCCTTTCATCTTATTACGTTTTAAATTTTAAGAGTTCTTCAAATTTCTCTTTTTAAACATTCGTGATTTTTTTTATAGCCATTATACTTAAACATTTATTGTTTACAAGGTTTTCCCGGATTCTACTAACCATCAAGAATTAGGTTTTTAGAATTATATAAGTCAGCTTCTACCCTTTCTAAAATTTTAAACTTCTCTATTTCTCGAAATTAAGTATCATCTAGTTCTCCTACCTCATGATTATATTGCTATTTAGTAAAGGTTGTTTCACCCGCATTATTAAATTTATTATTTCTCCTATTAATTTTCTATATTTCCCTATGTTATTCCTTCTCTGAAGGTTCTATTTCTTTTTTTAAATGTTCTATTGTCTACTTCGAGTTTTATTACTTCTCTTAAGAAAATACTATTACTCGTCCAGTAGTTATTTTAAATTTATAATATTCCTCTAGTTGTATTAGTTTCAAACCTCTGTTTCCCAGTGGCGTTATCGATATCTATTAGAACTTGGAATGTAATTAATGTTTATCTACTGTCTGACCTCTTCCAGATTGGGAGCTTTCTCTATCTGACGCTCGTTTCTAGTGTAGAAATATCGTAAAATATTAGAAAGTGAAACTATGTGTAGGGTGCACATCTTAAGGAGCTAAATGAGGAGACTACTATATATTAGGTAAGTAATATACCATTTGGAAAAGTTTTAACAATCCACGAATCGTGGGTAATTAGACCAATCTGGCTTTAAATGTGCGTGACAAAGGGCATTGAACTCCTTAAAAATGCAACCTTCTCTAATACTTTAATGGTTTTAAGGGCCAATTAGTGTAAACCAAAGCACTTTGAAAAAGAACTGATGGTTTTTTTTTAATTTCATGATCACCTATAGTGGCCACCATCAAGAACACTACCCCCGAAATTGAATGGATAATTAGATGTATAAATATATATTAACTAACATTTGCATAGATACATCACATCGTTCTTTTGTTTTAATTAGGAGACAAACAAGAAAAAGAAAAATAATAGGATAAAGGTACGTCAAAATCTAGTTTAACTGTCTACCGTCTCCAAAATTTATTCACACACTATTTTAGAGATCAAAATTTATGAAAAATTCTGTCTAGCGACTGTTTTTGGAAGAATCTAAGAAAGTGAGAAATATCCAGTGCTTTCTTTAGCCAATCGCAACTAAACCAGGCTCAGAGTGAACGAAAAATAAGGGCAAGGTTGAACACATCCACACGCGCCCAACTCCATTTCAACACTGATTCCAACATTGGAGATAACCAAAAGTTGCATCAAATATCTGCTTGTCTAAGTTGCATGTTCTTTTCTAAAAGACACCTTACTTATTTATGGTTATAAGAGAATATTTCTATCAGCTAGAATTTAATTGTTTTTTTTTCTTTAAATTCCACTTTTCGGATTAATTTCTTTGCCTTGATCTTTAGTTTCTATGTAATAATTTTGAGATGAATAAATAGGAAGCTTTTAGTCAGTAATTCACAAATTATTCAAAACTTACGTCAATTACTTATATATCTCAAACTTAAATTTGAAAAGTTCGTCACCTGGGTATAAATATTCATTCATAAAGGGGTGAGGTTGAAACGGTTGATTGAAGCCGATCTTCCTGGTCGCCTACCAATATTATTTTTAATATTATTAAAACACTCTTTTTAAAAGATTACAGGGTATTTTATTTAAATTCAAAACATAGCAGACATAAATGCTTATATATTTTTTCTCCTAAATATAATTTTAAATGTACATTACCACAAATACACATGTCACGTTTTATCTTTTCTTTCACAACGAAAGTTTAATATATAATTCGATGATAGATGGAATGTTTAAAGTATACTTAGATTTATATTTACATTGCCAATAAATTTAATTAGATTTTGCATAATTTCAGATTTTTTTCTTGTATTTCAATCAATAATGCCGAAACATTTTACACAGTTTTGCTTCGAACCCTTTAAAACCGAATTGCCAAATTCTCGTAATGTGACCTCTTCCAATTTTAGTTAGCTTTATTTATTGTGATCACCTGTGTTAAAATCTTAGTTCACATTATTGATGAACAACAATAGCAAGTTAACTACGAGATCACTATTTTGATATATTTTTAATTCCTCGAATAGCCTTACATGGCTGCCATTAAAATTTGCTTTACTGTGTAGATAACTAGTAAAATTTGATTTGGGATGAAAAATTAGTTACCACGCTAAAAAATAAAAAACAAATGTTAATGAAAATATTTTGTTTTATTACCGAGAGTAAAAGTTTAAAAGTTGATTATGAGAAAAGGTAACATTTCGGAAATTTGGCAATTGTGTTTTAAAGAGCTTTGAATCAAAACTGTGTCAAAATGTTTCGAAAGTATTGCTTGAAAATCCACAAAAAATCTTCTTTATATTATTTTCAAATATTATATCTATTATATATATAACCAACATACACTAAATACCCCATTATCCTTTCACCTGTTGAGACAAAAAATGAATTTCTCGATATTTCTATTGCTCTTTCCTTTTTGTTTTATTAAGTGGAGGCTTATCTGCATTTGTTTGTCTATTCATCTCGCTATGCTGTTTTTAGGGGTATTTTTTCCATTTTATGCGCAGAAGT
Organism: Ceratothoa steindachneri; assembly: GCA_963969495.1. Lineage (NCBI taxonomy): Eukaryota > Metazoa > Arthropoda > Malacostraca > Isopoda > Cymothoidae > Ceratothoa > Ceratothoa steindachneri. The sequence goes on along the minus strand of OZ018317.1, from coordinate 51,817,624 downwards.
TTGGTCACACGAGGAAGTTGTTTTTGCGCCACGCCATCTTCTTGCAAGCATGTGTTCATCGAGCTGTCCTAAATTTTCTCATGGTTTTTATATTTCGTTCCAGTTGCATTGCTCATATGTTGATATATGTGCATCAAAAATGTAATTTCTTATTTATATTTAAAGGCCACATGTACATGCTCTTAAGACATTTTCCTGAAAAATGTTTTAAATGGTTTAATATCGGATAAATCAGAAAACTAATTTTGTGGGATAGGTTGTCCATTTCACTGATGTAATCATCATTTATGTTTTATTGCTTTTCTATTCTATTTATTATCTTCACTGATTACCGCTCTGTCCTGTTTTCTTTTAGAAAATAGCCACTAGGCGAAGATCGTCACTATTTTGGTCTAGGCTATAACTACAAAATACTAATAGAAAAACAGATACATGGAGGCAAGGTCAACGATAAACAAGTTCTTATAGTAATAAGAATGAAATAAAAACTATGGTAGCCTACAAAAACTAACAAAGAAAGAAATATTAAAAAATTAAATAAAGGAGAAATAAAAACAATGAAAGAATGAAGGTAATAAGGCAGAAAAGAAAGGAGTATAATGAAATGAAATAATGTTTGGTAAAGAAGCTTTAATTTATATCGAGTTGACTTCTTGTTAATAGCAATAAATAATATAAAACAAGGTTTTTAAATAAAAATATTCTTATATAATCATTTTTTGAGTGATTAAAAATAATAAATAATTATTGTTTTTCTTAATTTATAAAGAATAGAAGAAAATTTGATTTCTCGGAATTTATAAATTCCGAAATGGAGTTATAAAATTACCTTCGTCACATTCTAATAATGAAATTTGAAAAGTAATTTTGAGATTAAACGACGGAAGTTTAAACATCTTAATTAGGTAATTACATGAGGCTTCCTTACTTAAATGAAGTAAATTTTAATAGAAATTAAAATTCCAATTTTATTCAATAAGTCGAAATTGTTCCTGTTTAAATTTAAGAGGTTAGTCTTGCTAGACGAAACTTTCATAGAAGTCTTAATTACAGGACTTTCTTTGTTTCATGAGAAGATAAAACAAGGTTACTAGAAAAGAAAAAGGACCTCCTTTGTTTAATTATTTCTTCTTTCGGTCTCTAACGCCAAAAATTATCTTCTTTCTAGCTACTCGTTCCATAAGAAGATATAATCTCCAAATTCATGGTAAATTAACGAATAATCATTGTCCAGAATAATTATGACAAAAGAAGGGATCTAATTTAAATTATTGTGCTGGCAGAATGAACCAATATAAATATGTTAACATGTGTATAAACACAAATGGATTTGATGTATTATCAAAATATAACAACGCTAATAAAGAGAGCTTCCATATGATAAAAATGAATTCTATTCAAATTGAGCCAAGCACAAACAATAAATTCTTCAAGTAGTTAAACCATTATTAACTAGCAAAGTCCACAACTTGAAATCGAGGACAACTTAAAGACGGAGGAAAGAATGGAACTGAGAGTATTAGGATAGATAAAAGAAAAGAGGATATGGATAAAGAAATATTTCTGAATAGTTATTGTTTCAAGGTAATAAATGAAATAAATATATATATATAATGGACTTTTAAAACATATTTACTGTCAACAAAAGAAAAATTTGGATAAAGAACTATTTATGTATACTTATTTCTTCAGTGTCATAAATTAATTTAATATAGGGTGTGGGCCACTCCAAATTGGATAGTACTTAAAAAGCGAATTTTTAATAATATTTCACCGGTTTAAAGTAATTTAATAACTTAATTAGCCTATAAAGAATAATGTAAAAACATGTTTTTAATTTTTTTATTCATGTGCTAGGGAGCGAAAAGAAAGAACAAAGGTTGGGAGAGAGGTAACATAAAGCTGTAGTTGATCATAAAAGAGAGCTTATTGAACCATTCTTTAAGAATTTATAATTAGTTTAAAATTTTAATCTTATTGAATGGTTGCAACTCAGAAAAAACATCATTACCTTAAATTTATAGGCCAATTAACTTTGAGAAGATTTTACAACGAATAAGTATTCATAGATAAAAGCTTCATCTTTCATTTTTTTTTTCATGTCCCAAGATGCAATGCTTATTAAGAGTTTGCTTCTCAAAAACGGTCCAAAATTTGAGTGACACCCTGTATATCGAATCTATCCTTAAAAATATTTACTGTAATTCTTACGGCAACCTACCTACGCAAGATATTACAAGTTTGTATTATATTCTAAGACTATTTTTTGTGCTAATAATTTGTTAATTTTTTGGTTTAGTATGTTAGACATATTATTTCTAGTTGTTGGTTTGTTATCTAGCTCATCTACTGAGTTATGATTTATATTAGTAAGCCCACTTATAATTTTCATTAATAACTTTAATAATTCCAGCGCATTTGACGATCCTTCAGTAAATGTAAATTAAGGTACATCAACATTTTGAAAGCTTAACAAATTACTAGAGTACAATGTTCTTTTGCATTTATTCATGTACACCATTATTTTTGCCACAGTGGCAAAATGAATGTCTTACATACAAGGGCTTTGTCTAGAGAAAACCTAAGGTCTAGCTTTGTGTCACGTATACTATTGACTGCTTATGACGCTACAGACCATTTTCAATCACTTGAAATTACTACACCTAAATTATTTTCCTTGTTGACTCATTGAAATTTTACCACGCACATTATAATTTTTTCTAAGATTAACAGGATTTATGTGCATTACTTTACGTTTGTCAACGATGTAATATACAATTCAGGCCATTTCATTAGTATTTTTTTTTCAATTCATAATCACTATGATATTTTGCCCTGGTATCAAGTTTTGTTTATTTATATTAAAAAAAAGCAAGAATCTAAAAACAGATTTCTGAGGAATACTAACCTGGATTTCATGCCATTTTAGTTTTTCTAAGTATTTTATTTTAAATGATGTTAAATAACTTTTTGAAATAAAGATCAACTTCATCTGCAGCGTTATCTCAGTAAAACATTGTGATTAATTCTTAAAAAAATAAGATATATTATTTAAACATTATTTAGCATCCGAGTCGAAAACTATGTTGTGTCACTTAAGTTATTTGGCCCTAAAATTCTATAAAACCCTAATTTTACCACTCGACATCATGAGATTACCAACAACTGAATTAAAGGAGATGCGACAGAAATTTCCAGGACAAATTGTACACCTTTTATGAAAATTGGTTTGAACTTTGTTTCATTTAGCATATTAAGAAATATCTTTTAGTTAATGGATATTTTAAAAAAATAAAGGAAGAAGTTTGAAAAGTGCACTTTATAATTCTTTTGAATAAATTAGATAGGTTTAATCGGTTTCGGGTGCTTTTTTCAATTTTCTATTCAAAATATCATTGCACCTAGAAATATTCTCGTGAGAATACCTATAAAGGCGACGTTCCTACTCATTTGAGTAAGGTTCCTCATCAGGTAATGAAACCTAGAAAGGATTTTCCCCTACCTTGTGGGTAAAAAATCATTAGTTCCTACATGCATAATATAAACTCTTATTTGGGTAAATCCCTTCTTTGGATCATCTACTATTTTCTTCAAACCGCCCCGCGAATAGCGAAATCACCACCGTGGCGTTCGTTTCCAGCAGGAAAATTCTAGCATTTGTTCCTCGTAATCGATTTCCATAGAAGAAGAACCTCAACATCATTCCTTTTTTGATCAGAACTTAAATCTGAAAACTTATTCGTAATTATTACTGGTAATCTCACCATTTTCTGTGTCCCTAGTAATGCATGAGGCACCTTGCTTAAGAATGCTTCATAGGCAATCGTTTTTAAAGATTATATCCATTGCGTTTGAAGTTTCTAGTCAATTTCTTGGTCAGCCTAAATTATCAACCCTGCCAAAAGGGTGCCAAGCAGCATCTTCAATGCCCTTATGTCGAAGTATATCACAGGCACTTAGTTTCGCGCAACCCAGGCAACTATCAAACAATCAATCAAAATTGTCCCCAAGTTTATTTCTGCAGGGACAATTTGGTAGAAAAATAAATGCCAATTAAAGAAACGGGAAGAAAGCGAAAAAAGTTTACATTTGCATTTTGGGGAAAATTTATATAACAAATATATGTGATAAAAGAATTAGATTTAAATGAAGATTGAAGGAATTATACTTCTTTATTTTATTTTCTAAGACATCTTGATGGCTTTTCAATAATACAAGGTATTATTATTAAATCGTTGAGACTCTTTCAGAATCTGGGCTTACAAATAGGTAGGAAATTGGCCTACGCCATTTAATCAAGATTTGAAGGATTAACTTGGGATTAAATTAATTTATTTTCATGAAGTTATTTTACACGGGGAATCCCTAAAAAATATTCTAACAATGAGATTTTTAAACAAAGAAAATAAGTAAATATCATCTTAAATCATAAAGATAATATACCAAGGAAATCATGAAAACTAGTTATCAATTATCTTAAAAACAAGTGAGCTGATTTCATATTAACAGAGTAAAGGTTTGGCGACCTGAAAACAAACGTGCCATTCAAGAACGAACACGCAAAGAAAAGAAAGCAAAGATATTTATAGATTCATATATATATATATATTTAGCAGGAGTTTCTCTTTATTCATATTTTATTAAAGAACAGGGGCAGTTGAGGTTTACTTAACTTTCTCTTCGCTTCTCTAATTTTCTTATTATACTTTTTTCACCTTTTGAAAGGTTTGAATAAGAGTTCCAATATTCATAATGTATTGCAGCTGATCTTCCTGTCATGTTTCACCATCTTCTGAACGAATTTATTTTACACTGTTTAGACATCTAGAAACCGTACATTTATATACACGCGTTAATCCTTTGTTTAAAAATAATACAACAACGTCAAAGAATATGGATATCAGATAAGAATGGGGACAGGGTTCATATTAGGAACCTTAGGACAACTGGGGAATGAAATTTTAGTAATATTAACCATTTAATTCATTAAGAGTTTAAAGGCCTTTGCGTATTCGTCTGTTGGCCATTAAGCCTCAGTCTCTCTTCTTCGATTAAGATAGCTTCCATGATGTGAAGGCAAGTAGCGTCAGTTCTCCGTTTGTTTACGGTGTTCTCCACTGAAATTTCTCTTGAAAGATAAGCTCAGTGTTGCATTAAGTAGTGATTTTTGATGGGCGCCGGCTTATAAATGCATGGGGAATCGACGAGATAAGGATGTGGTTGTCATTCCAATGTATTTATTCGAAGAATAAAGCTTAAAGTCTTCAAAGGAGCAGTTAAATTCGTAAATCATATTAGAGGCTTTCATTTCTTTTGTTCTGCTTATGCTAATTCTCTTGGTTTTTTAGTATATTATCAGTTGTAACTTTTCTTCCAAGTTCGTACATTTTGTATTTTGGTGTATAATATTTTTGATCGTTCTTTCATCCGTTGTTTATGAATCACTCACTTTTTTTTTATAGAAGACATTTATTGCGCATTTCTTATTCGTATGTAAATAGAAAAATATATATTTTTTTCTTTTTCTACCATAGTGTTGGAGAAACCATTATTAATTAATATTTGCTTTATTTGTTGAATTTCTTTATGAAATAATACCCTAAACGAACTGTATTTGTATGCGCGTCTGATGTATGTTCGTATGTCACTTGTTTTTTATCTCTCTAGACATTCTCTTTCTCCATTAAGACAACGTCCAGAATTTTTGGCTATTGTCTACACTTGGGTTTTGTACTTACTTTCACACGCTATTACTTCGACATCAAGGAAAGGTAATTTTATGTTACGGTTTAGTTCATAAGTAAATTTTAATACAGATTTTTCTGGATATTGAAAGCATTTTCACCATCGTCCTAACTAAAGCAACGATAAATAAAATTATTGCTAAAGTTTATCATAACTCAAACAAACCTGCCTCCAAACTAGATTCCAATATATTAAGAAATCTTTTGAGAACAGCAACAATGAGAGCACCCTTCCGCCCGCCCAATGGAAAACTCTATAAACAAATTAATGAAGTTGCTATGGATTCGCCACTAGGACTCAGTTTTGCTAACGTTTACATGGGTCGATTAAAAAAAGTAACATTGACAGAGAATCATTTAAGGCCTTCAACCTACTATCGATTTGTTGACGATATATTTCTTGTAATTAAAGATGAAAAGGAACGAAAACAACAGACAATGGAAGAACAATCAGTATTAAATTCGGTTCAAAACAGATTTATTTCATTGATGATAATGAGCTCCTTCTCATTAACATCCTGATAACAGGAACTGATAAGAGATATAATAATCGTCAAATTGTGCGACGAGTTACATTCGATTTTCAACCACCAAATATTGATTTTAACCAATGTGAATTTTTATGGAGACATTCAAAAATAAAGTACACAATAGAAAACCTATATCATTAGGTAAATTAAAGAGCATATTTGAACAAGCTTGTAAAAATCAAACAGCAAACATTTTTTTTCAAGTCTCTCAATCAAAAAATCAAGGAAAGCAGTGATGCATGAATGTAAATACAGTCCGAAGGGTTACCGTGTTAAAAAAAATAAATTATCTATGAATTACCCTGCACAACAAGTTTTAGTGTCGAGTAAAAAACATAGATCTCATTTGTATTTTATTATGAAGTTAAGTATGCTGAATTCGAATTTGTTAAAAGTTTCCCAACACATAAAATTTTCTTGTAAATTTCCTATTTAATAATTATACAATTGATACCGATTTTCAATATACCATGAAAGTATTTGGCTTCCAAAGTCAGATTAAATGTGTCCCTTGTAATTATTTTATAAATATATAATGAATCAGCAAGTTTTTATTATTAAATAATGTATTAACATACATTCTAGTATTTTCTTCCTCTTTGTAACACATCTCAGGGTGTTGGACCCTTCAGGTTCCTACAGAATCCATCTAGCCTATGAGGGCTCCATTTCTCCTTATACGTATTTTCCATTGAAGCTATATTTTGATAGAACCTCTTCCCATGTTCATCATTCACATCTACTAAATTCCCTAGAAAAATGACAGCTGAGAATTAAGAGAGTGTATCCTAAGTGACATATTGCTACCGTGATCTTGGTAGCACTTGATTAGGCTCTCCACTATACGCTCTTACTGGGCTTTTTGGTACTTTTCCAGAAGTCCTTTGCATACAGCTTTGAATGCCGGCAGGCTGCTAGCTCAGTTTCAGCCATTGTTGCCTCAAAGTCATCATCAGCTATAAGTTGATGAATCTAATGGCATACGAATATGCCTACTTTTATATGTAGTGGTGGATAAATGATTTTCTCCTTCTTAACTAGTGTCTCATGAATTACATTATTGCATCCATGCGTCATATTTTCCCAAGGTGACCATTCTGAGCATAAATAATGTTCTTATCTGCAAAGGAAGCACATAAACTTTATGTATCCAGTGTGTAGCCCATTAAGTAGGTCTAGTAATTTCAAGTTCGCCAAAATTAGCCACTCAAGCTTCTTGTAACCTATGCGGTCTAGAATAAAAACAAGGTTGCTATATGTCTCTCTTAAAATCTCCGAGTGAGCAACTCGAACTGAAAGCATGGTGTTACCAATGTGCAACAAAACCGCTTTCTTGCTGTAAAGAGATGCATCTATTAATAATCTCCACTCATTTAGTTCTTAGGTGACCTCAAGGGCATTGAATAGGCCTCTAATATCATTACAATAAATCAAGTTGTTTTTAAGTAAATACTATAACTCGAGCATGTTCACTCAATAGGTTCCATTGAAGCATACGTAAGTCCAGGAGTTCACTATGTTGCTTAATAAGTGTTAGATCAAGAAGTTGATAACTGAGTTCCGGTAGTTCTTGTCATCGCTCAGTAGTTCAGAGAGCGGGTATGGTACAGGAATAGCACTTGAATTTCGAACTGGGCAAATAGCAGACTGAAGTTCTGGAGAGATGATAGATTCCTTGCATTTTCTGTTGCTACTTGCAGTAAAAAAATAAAATCACAAGAAAATTGTATATTAGTCTGTAATCATGTGCAGAAATAGAGGAAGTACAACCTAGTATGTATTTTGATCTTTGTAATTGATACATGTCTTGAACATATATTAAAGACCATAAAAGAAAACACATTGAATACCCACCTTTAATGTATGTTAAACAGAAGTAGCAATCAACTTTCATTCGAATTGTATTGGACAAAGCGGTTAAATTATAAAAGATTTTACTCCTCATACTTCACAATTTTTTGTCTCCCTTGCTAACAATATGTTACCCAAATTTTTCCCTATCGATTAATGTTATTTTCAAACTCATTTAATTGCAAAACAATAGAAAATAGGCACTATTTGTTCAAAACTTTGTTTATTTTGCTTCTATGATAAAAGATCTTCTGAAATTAGGCAGATATTTTTTCAGCTATGGAAGTGTTAAAAATTTACTTTAGAAAATTTATAAAATTCTACTCAAAATTCCACAAGAAATACCCTAAAACATCTAAAGAAAGTTAGAAATGAACAGTTTCTTTGATTTTCCTTCTTAATAGATCACGTTACCGTACAAACCTTTACATTTAGTCTCCCATGATATTTTCATTGTATTCTTCTTGGGATTTAAGTCCAAAGTTCAGTGCGTCTTAATGGAAGCGATCTCCTTCCACCTCTGTTTACGTTCCCATATTCTCTTTTAACCTGTCACGATTGGCATCAAGGATGTGCATCTTCAGGAAAATTCTGCAGCCCAAAACTTTTCAAGTATTCTTTTTCTCTTTGACTAAACTTTTCAGGGTATTCTGAACAATATACCTTTCTTAATTTGTACTCCACAAAAACATCAGCTATAAATTTTGTTTCAGAGAGTTTAGGAAAAGAATTTTAAGGTATTTGAAGGTTGAAGACTTTGTGTTAATAGCTCTAACAAACAGATTCATGACGCCCTAGTTTTAAGTGTAAGGGAGGGAGAACATAGATAACACAGTCATTTGTGGTCAGAAATTCTAGTAGTAATGTGTTGTACTATCCCTAGTCCCTGCTCTCCCAAAGAAAGAAATGATATGAAAACATCGTAAAGCCTCCCAGGAGACACACCCTAAATGCTACGATTTTGATTTCTCCAATCACTAGTCAGCCATACTCTTTATAATTCGTAGATCTCCTTGAGATAAACTGAATGAAGTAATGGAAGGGATGGATTCTTATTCTAATTTAGGATAATCAAACTTTTAATACTTCTTGAAGAGCTGTCAATAAAGATGGATTACATGTAATTGCAATTGCAGCACAAATGCCAGATACCTCATTGGAGTAGCTTAACCCAACTTTATAATTAAAATTCTTGAGAAAAGGCCATGACCTTTCTTTTGGCTTGTCACTTGCAAATTTTCACCAAGCAAATCCAAATCTTTGAGCCTGGAAATAAAAGCTCAGCATTTGACTTCGAAATGCTAGGATCTCTTACCAAATCATTGTCTCTTTGTCTTGGATACAATTGATTACCTTAACAACCATATGTCTGACACTCAAAAACTCATTCCTTTCCGATGTGGTTGATATAGGAAGTTCATCATGTGTGATACTGGCACAATAGAGTAATTAAGAGCAGGATTGGAAATAAAAGGTACATTTTTATCACTTCAAAGTTTGGAAGGGTCTACCATGCAGAAATAACATTTGCTTGAGTTGTCAGTGGTTTCACGCCAACTCGTGGGAATAGCACACTCCAAGGCTCATTCTCCTATACACCATCTTGTAAGAGTAAAAAATACAGCTTTTCCCTCTTTCGGCTTACAAAAAAACATAATATGTTAAATACTTGTAATATTTAATATTTTCCTCTTTACAACAAATAATTTTCTTTTCAAAATGTTCTTGCATTGTTTACAAGCAAAATGAGGTCACCATGGTTTGTCTTGTTTTCTAACTGTATGCCAAATTATGTTTTGTAAGCTTCATAGTTTCTCATAGATATTGTTGAATGAAGGTTTTCGCTCTTTTTTTGATGAACTCTCTGCTTATATAACAATACTAGCCTCTCGGCTAGTATTATGGTTGGCGTGCTTGGACGGCAATCGTTGGATCGGCAGTTCGAATCTCAGTCTGGATTATTTTTAAAAATCCTGACACTATTTACTAGAGAGCTTACCTACGTGACAGGGTATCACGGCGGGGACGGGTAGGTGAAGCTCGTAGACATGACAGGCAGTCTACCTAAGAGAAGGATAACTCTAATTTCAAACCCTGCAAAGTCATTAACGGTAGAACAGGCATACGAAGATTGATCAAAACTTAAGGGCTGTGAAGGCAGAAGAAGGCTGCAACAAGTCTGTTAGCTCTGATTGTCTCGGTTTCCCTCTGCCATTGGACCCAGCTGAAGGCTTGTGATGTTTCTGTGCTTACTAAAGGTGCAGCAGTAAGTACACTCTAAACAAACTCACGCACAGGCATCTTCATAAATGTCTATCTTATGACTCGACGACGATTAACTAGGGCTTCAATGATAGCAGATCGGTGAATCTTTGTATAATTATTTCTTAAATAATATCATAGAATATTCCAAAAGGTTGTATAACTTTCTAAGGGTGTAGTCTGTCAAGATGGGGAAAATTCTTGAAACTTCATAAAATCATACCAATTTCTCGAAATTTCTCATTAAATCTAGAGAGTTTAAGGAAGTTTCCTTAAAACAAATATTATTTTACAACAATCCAATGCTTCATTAAGATTTTTTACTGTGATTTGAAAAATTATTAACCCCTACATTCCTTTTGCGAAATTAATATTTACAGCATTATCTTCCACACTAGAAAATTTTAAAATTTAGTGGCTTACCTACACAGAAACAATCAAAATAGACTGTTTTCATTTACTTTATTTGCAAATGACTTTCACATAACACATTTAATCCCTGAAAAATAATAAAGGTAAATTTTGTTACAGAGTGTAATATACCAAATAACTCTCTTTTTATAAACACGATATTATGGCAGTGGAAGCCAAACATGGAGGACAATAAAATGAAAATGAGGCTTATTTCCATTTTTAGGCGCATTTTCGGCGAACTATTTTGAGTTTCCTTTTATATATTGCCACACACTTTTACCTTCACATATTTGTAATTATGTTAATTAAGACTCCTTCTCCTACCCTTTATTACATTCATCATATGTTTTTCATTTAAACTCCTTATTTTCCTTTTTCCGTTTTATTATCTAAAACCATATTCTCTACTCAATTGAGAAAGACTCATTTTTCCATATTTTCAGACACTCCATGACGCAATTTTGAGGAAAGATCCAATTCAAAATTCCGCTCCCGATGGAATGGCCCTCATTCAAGCCATCCAAATTCAAGTGTTTCCCTCGGAAAAGCGTTGTTAGCAAAGGGTTTATTCCTTAACCGGGATAATTGAATGATTCAATAAAAATTTGAATTTTCTAAAATTAGCGAACCCCTAAAAGCAGCGATAACGTTGTTTAGCTAAATTTACGGATTTGTCGATTTCAAAGAGGAAAATGTACTTTTCTCCGATAGTTTTAATGTAGATTATGAAAATGACATTCATTTTTCAAGGGATACTGTAAATTGACAAATCAGTTTTCGGCAAATATTTAAAGTTTATAAAATTTTAACTTTTATATTTCTTATTTTCTGTTCAATAAATTATTTGTATATAAGAAAAAAAATTTAAACTTTAAAAACAAAACAAGTGAAACATAACGCTTCTTGTTAGAAACTGTAAAACCTCTATTTTCAACGCAAAATTGTCGATCAAAATAAGCTGTGCACAACATGCTGTAATGCATTGTTCAAATGATCCACTGAAAAAAAACAACTTAAATTTGATGGTCCCAATGGTCTGGTGTTATCCTCAAAACCACGTCTCTGACTATTACTTTTACTTAGTAAGCATAAAACTAAGTATATATATATATAATAATAAGTATATACATTTGAAAATTTCCCCTAGAATATTTATAAATACCTAACTTCATAGGACTATTGTATGGCACTTTTTTATAGTTTCAGTCATAGTAATTATATGCATATTTAATACTATTATATATCGCCTTCGTAAAAAGGAGAGTAAAAGAGTTGCGCAATCTAGAGAAAAGTGAAACGAGATGGTGTAGTTTGGGCGACGAGAAGTTTAGGTGATTTATGATTACTAATGGGCAGGGTAGTTATTGACTTCCAGGATCACTAAAGGAAATGTAATCGCCCAGATGTTCGTATTACAAAGATTCGGAAATTTTCGAATAATTTGCAAGATAAAATATTTAAATGACAAACAAGTTTTGCTACTTGAATGATATATTTAAACTCTTTGAAGAGTTAGAATTACATTAGGAGCAAAATCAACGGAGGCTCATTTTCGACGCTTCGCCATATATTACCGATGCTGCGAGTTTGCAAATTTGGAATGAAAGCCGGAATTCTTATAGCTAATTATGATGTTTTAAAAGAAACTTACGAAATACTAAATTTAATTCTAAACAGTATTAAATTTAATTGGCATAGGTCGTTGACTTGGGCAAATCTTATGACGTTAGCTAATTTGAATGGTTTACTTGCAGCTTAAAATAAATTATGTGTTTTGTGCCTTTCGGAACGCCGAGCTCGAGGAGACCATAAATCACGGAGATAATGACCGGTACTAGACGAGCCAAGAGTTGGCTCACGTAATATCCTACAAAAACATTTAGTTGATGAGAAAGAACTTATTTTTCCACCATTTCCTACAAAATTAGGCCTCATGAAGCTGGTCTTGAAGGCTTGAAAACGGGACCGTCCATCATTTTTGTACTTAAAAACAAAATTTCCAAAACTAAGGGATACTAAAATTAAAGAAGGTAGATTTGTTGGGCCTCAGATTCCAACAACTTCTGATAGAAAATAAATTTGAAAGTACTTTGGACAAATTGAAATCGGAGGCCTAGCAATGTTTCAAAAGCGTGTAATAGTCTCTTTGAAAGAACAAAGCACCAAATTATGAAATACTCGTCAATAACATGATTATATCATATAAGAATTCGGGTTTCATTATGTTCATAAAGTTGTATTTTTTGCATTCACATCTTTTAGGAGAATGCAGCAGAATTCAAGGAAGAGCATGATGAGAGATTCAATAAAGATATTAATAAATTAGAAAATCTACCAACCTCACCTTTATTGTAAAAAATGCAAAAATGTACTTTCTTGAATTTGGATTATTTGTAATATAACCCTCTAAAATGTATTCTAATTGATAATTAAAATTTTTTCTTCCATCCAATATACCTGTTTGCTTTTCTGAAACTTTTACTGCTAGTTTAATATAAAATATATATAAAAAAGTAATAGACATATACATACATATAGATGAATCTGATATTTGTGATATTTAAATAAAAATATTTATAATGTACAAAACAACTAGTCATATCTTATAAAACGAATGTCATTTTCGTAATCTACTTACAAAACAACTTCAGTAAACTACATTTCCATCTGTGTAGCAAAATCATTGTTACACAGTTTAATTTATTAAAAATGAAATAAAATAAGACAATTTCTGTCAATAAAATTGTTAAGTACAGCATTTTTAGTGAAATTGGTGAGCGTAAAGATAATGTAAATGGATGCCGTACATCGGTCAAATGGACAATACGAAAATTTATTTGGTGGTGTTTTGTTTACATTTAAAGAACTATTTTTTATCTTTTAAATAATTGGAAGTTAGTTGTCTTATACCAGCTTTATAAATAAGTTATATGGAAATAATTATAATTTTATTAATTATTTAATATAGTATATCAGTATATTTATGTATTCTATACTATTGCTTAACTAAAGGGCCATAAAAAATGTCTTGGTATGTGAAAAATTCAATTCTGCTATTAATTTTGCGATTACTAAAAAATTTGCTGGAAAAATCAACATTTGTCAAAGACACCCGATAAATTACTCTAGAAAAAGAACATTTATTAATGTTAGCTTCTCATAAGGGCAGGTAATGCTATCGCTATTTAGTTTCTCTCTATAAAATATATTGTGATAATTCTAAAAAAATATCCTTGTAATGATATGGCCTTTGAAAGTGATGAAATTAGCCAAAAATATTAATAAAACAAGTTTCATCTAGTCTTTCTTTGGTTCGTTTATGCAAAGTGGTGGCCGAGTTGCTGCTTGACATCTCATATAGCTCTCGCGTTTCTCATGTCTATACAGCGAGCTTCCTACCTCTGTGACTTGTTTCAAATAACCCTATATTTACTGAGAGTTAAAGACCAACTATGTAAATTACATAGAAGTGTCAAGGAAATTCCCTACTTCCTCTGTAGTCAGTTTACATGTCAAACGAGGTTCGAATCTTCGTCAAATAATCAGCTTAAAAAATCGAAGAAGATATAATGTTGATGAGAGGTATTTTGCTGGGAGGTAGAGAAGGATCTCCTAGTGTCTGATCATATTCACTCCATCCTGTCAACATCGTTTGATAGCAGATTTCCTCTCTTCACATTTCTCTGAGCATAAGACTGTCTGGATTATTATTTCGCGGAATGAATACCATGCTGAGCGTTTGATGGTGGGCACAACAGAAGTAACCTGTTAACTGTTGCCAACTACATAGATTGGCTCACTGGACGAATTTCAAGAGGGTCTATTTCTGTGGGAATTTCTCCAGTCCTTACTGCCTGTGTAATCATATACCCGTACGTTTGATCAGTAGACAGATTCTTTGCGAAATTGCAACTCAGTGAAGGAAGGGGCTCTTAAATTGAGAGTTTAATGATGTAAGGATAAATTTCAAGTTTGGTAGCAGTGTCTAACATCTTGCCAATATTTTATTTCCAAACTTTCTTAGACAAGGTCTTGCCATTCAGTGGTGTGATCAAGTGTCGCAGGGGGATTATTAGGGTGATAGTTCCAATCTAAGCACATCAGTTTACGGCCAAACTTGACATCTACCTAATAAAAAGAACCACCTTACCAGCCAGTGTTACCATTTGTAGAATCACTTCCTATGGCCTGCTTACTTTTATCAATGCCCTTCATCATCTCTACAAGATTATCAGCAATAACTTCAGTAAATTGTTACCCCTTGAGCCTTTCTCAGGAGTGACGCGGTAGAAAAATTTCCAACTGTATCATTGCACAGAGGAACATTCTCTTCTATGAAAATGTTGGAAAACTAATGATCAGAATTGTCTTCTTTCAGCATAACCCTAAATATATCTTGAGGATGCAGTCATTTTCAAACTTCTTACAAAGCTCTTTAAAATCATAATCCAAAGATCTCAAAATTTTTTCTCTGGCCTTCTATTTTATTGTGATTAAATATAAATCTTTTTTCCTCTTTAGTGTTAGGGCCTGCATCCATAGAGAAGGCAGTGATGATGGCATCTCTAGCAGGCAGGCTAACTCCATATCTGAAGTTGTGCTTGGTATTTTTAATGTCAATCTATAACTTTCATTCTTTTCCTCTTGAGTATCAGCTATTTTCCCTTATTTTCCTCGGTATAGAAACTTATTTTCCTGTATAACCATTTAACATTGGTCTGCTTACTTACCTACTTGAATTCAGAAACTCTCCTTCTTTAACTTTCTATCCGCTTCTGCTTTTTGTCTGTCCATTTTGCTCAGGATGCTCTGCCAAGTCAATCCGATCTGATTCAATAAACTAAACTTTTATCTCTGACATTTAATAAAGTCAGTTCCTTCACTTGAATCTTCAAATCCCTCAGGCAGCCAACTTCACAACAAAGAACAATTTTACACTTGCAACCTTACGAGTTGTCCTTTCACAAGCGATAAACTTTAGCCTACTGCTAGTTCTATTGGATTTTGTTTAAGAGTGTGACTAAGGAATTTACAGTGGGGGTACAAAGATTGTTCGCTCGTTCTCATTTTTCAAGCACTTTAGGGTAAATGTCCTTTTCAAGACTGGTTGCTGTGTCGTTTCTTACATTCTCACTACTATTTCAGAACGTATCACAGAGTGGCAGTTCATAGGGCAAAAACTCTCTGCCGTTAAAAATTGAGCTGTTTATAGGTGCGAAGGTCTCCAGGCTTGTCTTATATTTAAAAGCCATTGTAGGTCACTTTTCGCAAGGTAGGATAAGAGCACTGACGGACAAGTAGTACATTGGTGAATTAGTTATATTTTCAATATATTAATTATCATTTAATTCCCATAAATTTAGATATCTTTAATCTTTGTTAATTCAATAGAGAAAGGTATCTTTTTTGAAGTTGTAAATTTAATCTTCTAATTATCATTTTGTGTTACAGCTTTTTGCTTTAACGTGGCATAAACACAAAAGATGTACGTAGCTCAGAATCTGAATAACTAAATAATTTTTTTCTTCGATCCCTCTTTATGCAGTTAACACGAGCATAGGGAGTTTTCAAATTAAGAATAGATAAAAACAGCAATTTCTTGATAGAGTTTCTCCAACCAATCGTATGTTGACTTTTGAATGGAGTTCGGATGCACAACGATAAAAACAAATTTCAATCTGAACAAAGGGTGGGCATTTAGGCCATCCAAGAATTTCAACGACAAAAGCGTAGTCACAAGCGGGTACTTAGTGTTACTTGGCCGGTTTTAGACGGGAACTCGGAAGTAGTGGGTGAGTATCGATAGGCTTGGCGTAGATAATGATTGCGTACCATGGAGAATCAGGTGAATAAAGGTATAGAACCTGGTATACCTATACAACGGATGGTAGATAATATTTGAATACCTCCACAGGTGTAAATAATGAATAATTATAAACAAAAGATGCTTAGTAGAATGCAGCAAATATGAAACATGGGAAAAAGGCCAGGTAGATGGTAAGTAAGTAAGGGGAGATTATGAACGAAAATATAACGTTGGGACCGAGCGAAGAGCGTGGCAATTGTATTTACAACTATGATACCAGCATTGGTTGAGTGGGATAATATTTGAGTGATAGAGAGGCACTAAGGGCTAAAGTAAATATTTCTACTAGTTGTCCGGGCACCTTGGATACATGATAGAAAGGTACGAGTCAAACGATAAGAGGATAAAAGATAGCACTGTGGTCGTCAATGACAAATAATAATAGAGTATTGTCTGTTCTTTCTAACTTTCTTTCGCATAAACAACGTATCGCTCTTCTTTCTTTCATTGTGACGAAGGGATTTGGATGTCCACACACAGCTTGACGCAGAAAAAGAGAACCTCTCTTCTCCAATAGTTACAAAAAGTTGTTTTTTGTTAGTTATTAGCAAAACGCTGTCATCCACTCTTTCTGCTGATCTTCCCCAATAAAGTGGTGCACTCCTGTTTTCAAGCGAGTGTATTTATGATCTTAATGCCAATTGAACAACACTTTTCGGGGGACCTTACCAATTGGAAAAGGTCTGTAATTGACTAATTCATCTAATTATCTTTAATTGCTACTCTTTTTATGTATGGTCATTCGTTTCTTCAGTTTTGCTTACTGTCTGTTCTATGGGAAAGAAAGGCTATGGATAATACCTTATGCTAATTCCATGTGTCTATATTGTTCTTAGAGTGACTCTGATGTAATAAATGTTGATTAGCTTGCATTTGATAATTTGCTTTAGAGATACGTACTTCTGATATCTGGATGTTCTAAACAGATTAACAAGTCCAATGCAAATCGATAGCGCTTTGATATGAATATTTTTATATTGAAAAAAATACGCAAATGCAATAGAGTATATAGAAAATACCTGTATATTTAAGCTAAACATTATACTATATAGCTTTTGTTAAATAAGCTGTTCTGACTCGGATTATGTGGTTATAATATCAATTTCCAATTTTCATGGCTGTAACTAATATACCAATCTATGAGATGCTGCTACTTGCTTATAATGGATGAAGAGCGTCCTCCAGCGCACCCGATGTACAATGAATGGGCACAGAGATTGCTATTATAACCGCACATAATATATAGCACTCTCGCTAATTAATTCGGTGAAATTTCCAATTATACTGTTATAATGAAAAATCGATTAGCGGCCATCTTGGCGGCTTGGGTTAGGTAGTGGTTTAGGTTTGGTACTTTTTCTTAGTTAGGTAAATCATGTCAGTTTGTTTAATAGGTTAGTCTAAATTCTGCTAGGTTTGTATGCTGTCTTTTTTGCTTTAAAGAACCAAAGAAGCAGCATATTCTATCAAACTTATCCTATCCTAATAGCTTATCCTAATAAAGCCTTACGCTCAGTTTGAAATGGCTGATATTTTTGACGTTCAAATATTAGTCGTTAACGTGTAGAATTGCCAAATTTAAACCTGGTTAAATAACTTGCTACCCCTAACTTTCCACATAGTAATTATATTAGCGTTTTAACTAAAGATTATGCTAATCCTTATCGTAAGGAAATTAGTATTTATTGAATCAGTGTGCCAAATTAGCTTATGACTTCATATCGAAAGGGCGACCAGCAGCAAATAATAGCAGGATGGCTTGCTAAATAAATAGCAATAGACAATTCAGATAGGTCAAGAGAATATGAATATTGGAAGGAAAGATTGTACAAAACGGTGGTGTTAACCTCTAGAATTATTAACAATTTCTATAGTGCTATTCAAAGACCTGATAATTGCTCTTACATATTTTAGCAGTTGGATTTTTTAAATATTTTAAACCAGTGGGATTGTGGCAAGGGTTTGGAAAATTTCATACCATTAATCATCTTTGAAACTTAATGACTATATTTACTATATTTATCATGATCTTAGTCGCGAATATTCTATTCTTTATTTAATTGATCTATTTCATACTTTGCTTGTATTAAAGGTATTTAAATAGTCATTATTTTGTGTTCGAATACAGTCCTGTTTTTCCTTATTTTGTTTGAAAGTGTAATTTAAAAACGGTATATTTCCGTTACGATGTTTTTATCTCATTTCTATAACTTTTCTCTAAATTTTGGAATTTATACTAATTTCTTTATATAATGTGGTATTTTTTTATAAATTTAAAGATACTTTAGTCTTATTGAGATTGTACGCATGTTTTGCAGTAATCCATATTCTTTATGCATTACCACCTCATGGGTTTTATAAATCTATGTAGATGATTTTCTCAAAAGTTCTCACTATTATTTCAACTCTTCCAACTATCTCAACTATTCTCATGCTAAAGACGAAGCAGACATCTAAATAATTCTAATTATAACAAATTATTATCTAATTTTCTTACTTCAACAAAATTGTTTTGCTAAAAATTCCTCAACTAATAAAAGCCTCTTTCGGGAAATTTATGCCTTAACTTATTAGTGTCTCTCCTATCAAGGTTTACCTTTAAATAAACAAAATTATTATATTTGCTCTAAACGTGATCTAAGTGGTCTGGACATGTATGAGAAATGGATGAAGATAAAGTAAGGAAGAGATTTTGGGGAGTGAGTCTCAGTGAGTGAAGAGGGTGTATTAGCCGTAAAAGGCAGTTTGATTATAGAAATCAGTGTTTTGGAGGGACCTGGCTAGCGAAGGATCAAGTCGGTGATATTTTTTAGGATAATTATGCATTGTGGGAAATTTTAAGGGAATGAATCTTGAATGCAAGAGTTATTACATAAATATGAATGGTCATCGTCCTAGACCAAATTAAATACGGTCTTGTGATTAATCCGCCAAAAAGTGAAAGGGAAGGGCTGGAAGTGTTAATCGAGTTTAAGCACATTAACCCACTTTTTCCAAACCAATTGATGTTGAAGTTGCAATGGCAACGGTTTTAAAATTTCAATAATTTATTTTAATTGAAATTGTAAAATTTACTTTGAAGCTAAATTTGGTATATCTCTCCGTGGCGAACTATATATTTCTGGAACCATTTCAAAAATAGACGTTAATTATCTGAATTTAAATTAAGAAGTTACTCTTACATATTATATTTAATAATTTTCAATTTTATTTCCTCTTATTATTTTTCATCTTAATATATAATCCTGGATTATTTTTAAGGGGCTCGTGTTAATAGATAATATTTTCAGCGTGAATATTCATAATACTATTTAAATTATATTTTATATAAAAAAAATACCGTTTCAATTTAAATTTTTATTGAGTTAGATTACTCGTACCATACTGTTAGCTAGGCGTCATAGAGATGAATAAGGGTAATCGAATCATTGTAAAATTGACAGAAATGCAGTATTGGTTACCATATCATGTGTACTAATCGCATTCTTTCGGGAAATGTTTTGGGTCGGATTTATGACTCCGTCCAGGCATACTATATTAAAGTAGGCACTACTATCTTCTCTCTCTTGAAAATCTTATCTAACGCTTGCTTAATCCATCTTCTTAGCAAATGGAGCTGAAGTGTAAGGCAAACATCCCGCTGCTTTAACATGTGATTGTATTTGAGATTTCATTTTAAATTATCACACAAAAAGTGATAAGGTAAATGTAAAGATTTTATCAAAATCAAGAAAAATAATACCCTCAACCTTAAGAACTGGACAAATGACAATAGCCTACAAACCTTAACTAATATATTAAAGTATCTTCTGGGGTTTATTTATTCAATAACATGACTCTTTTTCTGTTGAAGGCATCGTTTACGCTGAACAATCATAAAATAAACGAAGTCGAGAACAGAAGTTGAAGTCATAGTATCGGGGTACCTTGAGCAAAAAATATTATCGCAGTTTTGCCGCTGGAGGAGAGAATTTGAGGACAAAACATAATAAATCTACTCTATTTATGAACTCCGCTAATACTCTAATATATTAAACACTCTAATATAGCACATTCCAGGAAGGAAACCTTAAGGAATATCCAACGAATATCGCCAAATTGTTAAAGCTGGTGCTATGAAAAATCTCTCTCAGATTTATTAGTTTAATTATTTTCTGTACTATTGAAGACCTTTTTTAAAAAGATTCACCTGATTTATATGGAAACTCGTTACACGAATAGCAGACAAAGACAGATTGGTCAATTTGGAAGAATTTTATAGTTGCTGATAAGAAGAACACAGAAATGATTCCCTGATCTTAAAAACCGAGCTAACAATTCTATTATGACTATGCCTTAAATGTTATAACACGGATATGGTTATAGAAACAATTGGGATCAATTTAATACTCTTTACTACGCAAATATTTATACAAGACATAGTATTAATAAGCTCCTTCTTTCGAGGGAGTGATCAAAAATTAGTCATAGGCAAGTTTTATCTAAGTATCTCTAGCCATCGGAACTTGACACACATTATCTAATAAGTACCGTCCATATTACATTATTAATATAATTTATCGTTCTCGTTGATTATGTCACACATTCCCAATTTTAAATTGGAAACCAAACTATAAAATGTGTCTCAATTGCATATTTTGGCAAAAAAAAAAGAAAACGTTACTTCTGAGCGGGCAGACAGGATCCTAGAGTGAGAAATGGTATTGATTCCTGCTCTGATTGCATCTAAAAATAAAAACAAAACACCCGGTTTTGCTGAAAGACGTTGTTGTGCGCACGATTCAACATCGATGGAAGAAGGATTTAAAAGTACCTAGTCGACGCACTACCAAGCAACCCATGTTGACGAACACAATGAAAAGGAAACGGCTAGCATTTTTCAAGCAATACCGCGACTGCCCATTAAAACAGTAAAACAGCTACAGACTCGTACGGGGCGTCTTCAAATACGCATGGTATCCGCGTCATGTGTCACGGTATAACGCTAAATATACCGTCAAGTACCCTGATTCTGTTATGGTTATGGGGGGCTTTTAGTTGTGCTATGAGTATGGGAGGACTACTTTCTCCCCCAAAACGAAACAATAAGGATAATTAATTATATTAATGTGCCTCGTGACCATTTGCTTCCTTTCTGATCCCTCCACGATTGTGACCTTTTCACAACTGTGAAAGTTTCGGTCCTGAACCCGATGGAAAACGGCTGGAATATGTTAAAAAATGCAATCGCGAA
Source organism: Ceratothoa steindachneri (assembly GCA_963969495.1). NCBI lineage: Eukaryota > Metazoa > Arthropoda > Malacostraca > Isopoda > Cymothoidae > Ceratothoa > Ceratothoa steindachneri. Next base: position 51,795,724 of record OZ018317.1, on the reverse strand, counting down.
GGAACGGCCGTAGAACATCAATGACCTGAAGGACGCCCTGAAAAAGCCGTGGGTGGCCATGAACGACTCCTATTTCACCAACCTGGCAACGTCCATGCCCCAAAAAATCGAGAGGGTCATCAAATACAAGTGTAACGTAACAAACTACTGAAAAAAAGTCGGTAAAACTCAAAATGGAAGTTATATGTTGTCCTTATTTTAACCAAATTTCTTAATGTGTACATTTTTTGCGCCCACTGTACATATACAAAAATTTAAAAGAACTTCTTGAACTTATTTACTGCAGCGTCTTCATCCATATTCCCAGACAAGTTGGGCATACAGATGCTGACCTCTTAGTGAAAGTAAATTGATGTGTCTCTAGTTTTTCTTCATAAGATTATTGCTGAAGGTTATGAATTTATTTCGACGCTGGAGGACTTCCAATATTCCAATGTCATTTTGCATGTATGGAGGGGACCAAAGTTGTACCGCGTACTACAAATGACGTCTTACAAGTTGTTATATAATATTATTCGACTTAAAGAAAAACCTCTACATTTATCTATCCTAGAATCCTATTTGCTTCTTTGACGCTAAAATACATCGTGTTAAAAATTTTAGATCATTAGAGACTTAAACATGAACTATGTGTATCACCTTAGACTTAACGCTAAATTGCATCTGCCATCTTTCCGAATATTTTACTGCCACTTATATCTAAGTACTTTAGCAAGTTTTACAAACATTAACTTTTTCCCTCGTAGCACTTTTAGTGTCTAGCGTTTTTTTGAAAATTTTAGCTAAAGATTTCATTGAAATATCGTTTATATACACTTAAAAAGCAATGGTACTCCTGAGCAGTGATGTTCGATAACGATGACCATAAAGAACTATTTTTTTTATAAAATATCTCTCCTCATTGTTTGACAGAAGTATGCTGTTACCTATTTCGTCAGCCTATCGTCAAAGATGTGTTCATTTTGTAAATAAAATCAAGCCAAATTAGTTAAGCAGAAGTGTTCGCGTCAAAAAGACATTTTCTGGTGTCACCCCACAATCTAATTCGATAGAGTAGATTGTGGGGTGTCATTCTAGGAAGGGACCAATGTAAATGAGTTCCATTGACAAAGGAAAATTAATAATGAGAATAATATTTGAATAATTAAAAAATAATGAAATGATAATAGCAGAGACATATTATTAAGCAATTCACAAGGAAATAAATAATAAGGAAATTAATAATAATCGTGACTATTAAAATTATTAATAACAAGAAATCATGTCTAGGGTTGTAGCACGACTAGTATACGTGAGGTTTATCTTGTACATCTATATATAGTACGATAACAAAGAACAGAACATCTGTATTTCTATTAAATATTATAGAACTTTTGCTCGAGAAAATCCGAGGTTTCCAAAATTGGAGTACAGATTAACTAGTTTTATATAAACCTGCATTTTTCTAGATTGCAGAATATTATAGAGTACACTTTTGACGCGATTGACAGGCTTAGCAATGGATCAAGCTGAAAGAGCATTTTGGGAGCTCGCGTTACGATCAGCTCGCGGACAGAGAGAGAGAGAGAAGCGTTATAGTTATTTTAAGTATGGCTTTGGCCGACATCTAGCCGAGAATGACATCTTATACAAAATGAAGCTAAAGTTTGTTGCTATACAAACATTGATGGTTCACTATACGAGAAACCAAAGCGTTAGAATCATTTTGTGGGATTTCAATTTTTCTCGTAAGGTGACTATATGCTGATAACTTTCATTTTTTCATCTAAATTTGGAGAACCCACATTAAAACATAGTTTATACATTTATATTATCGTACATCAATTTTTGAAAGCTTATATTTTCTATGGCTAAATTTATTGAAAACGTTATGAGAGAAATGCAGATGTTATGAATTAGTTGGATCGTACTGTACACTTATCTAGATTCAATGTTCACATATATATATATATGTATTCTATGTATTATATCTATCTATATGCGTATGTGTATAGATTGAGTTGAAAATCTAAGACATGAGGTGTTTTGCATTATCGTGAACAAATAAGACAAAATTTAGTTGTGCAACTTAGAAAAGATATTGACAAGTCTACATCCTTTTATTATATTACCTATGTATTCGTTCTAGGGTGTTACTTCCTATCCCAGTTACTGCCACTCCAGATAAATTAGAAGCTCTTTCCATGTGTTTATGATTGAATCCTACCCCACAAAATCCGATAACAAATGCTATTTCCTCTCCTTAGAGATTATATTGTTACTAAGTTTAAGAATAAAAAATCCCACATAAAATTTAACTAGTGCTATAGGTAATATAGGGGCTTCCCCCTTAAAAAATCGCACACTATGATATTTTAAAATTCATTGCAAGGTCATAAAAGATAAATTAAATATTACCTGCTCAACGAATAACTAAGAACTATTGTCAGTGTAGTTATTTTCCTTGAGTGGCACAAGGCTTAGTTCTACAGGAGCAGCAGCTCCTACAAACCTTGATGACGTTGGAGTCGAGGATAGGGCGGGAGGTTTCTAGAGACCCAATGGGCAGAGACCCTGGCCATAGCCAATTGTCGTGGATGATGATAACCCTTCCATGTGATATTTCAAGTTCTCACTCAATTTCTTCGAACTTCACCCGTCGATTTTCAAGGGTCATCCTCTCTACACCGGCCACAATGTCTTCGTTGGTCACGTCTGACAGGCGTCCTGAACGGGGGTCATCTTCAAGCGACTCACGACCAGGGCAAAACTCCCTATTCCAGCGAGCAATGGTTGCATAGGAAGGGGCGGTGTCGTTGTACATTGAAACCATGCGTTCATGGATCTCTTTTTCATTCTTGTCTTCCGTGGTGAAAAATTTGATCACTGCGCGGTGCTCAACCTTCTGCATTGTTGAAAAATTTGTAACTAACGATCTGCGATCAGGTACTGCTTCCTAAATAGATGAGGCAGGAGCGTGCGGCTGCAGGTCCTCACTTGTCATAACTTGTCCTAACACCCCCACAAACAGCCATCCCCTTGCTCTGCTTTGCCTTACCGATTCGCAAAACTTATTGACTGCCCCTCGTATCATTAAAGAATTAATAAAGTAAAAATAAGCACCATACGTAGTTTATTATCAAATTAAATTTTAGATATCTGTTGTTAATAATTATAACAAACTAGGCAATGGCTTCACTGCTAAGATTAAAATTTAAAATCTAATAAAATGCAGCCAAGATTCAATTTTTATAAATTTTCCTAACTTCACCAATTATAATTCATTTTCTTTTAAAGCATACTAAAGCATTGGATAATCATTTTTGTCTGAATTTAACCATTTTGTATTTTCAAACTCTAAACTAATTGATAGAAATGACCTTGATAAAAATTTAAAATATACTTACATAAGTCATAACCAAACTAAGATGAAATTATTATTCGAATACTCGAAAAAATCCCTTTCTTAAATTATAGAGTTAGTGATGATAATCCAAGATATATTTGCAATTTATGCAGTTTATAGTTCAAATAAATAAATAAAAATGAATATTTGGCTATTAACTTGTAAAACATTGAAATAATACCAAGTGGGCTTGTGCAAATAAGCTCTTTTCAAATTTATGTATCTATCTAACTTTGGAGCGCTTAGCAACACATCTACATGGTGGGTGAAAAGTAAATAGGCATTAATAAAATCAATATTCTTATTTGAGTGGAGTGACCGCAGACCGTAAAAAAGCCCTTCTTACCAAAATATCGGTTTGATTCAATTTACCTTCGGCATAGAAAAAATGTCAGATATGACATCCTTCTCTCCTTTCCGAGGAGCTTCGCCTCTATTTTTGTTTGAGAGGCAAATCTTTTGGTATTTTATGTCTTATATAATTTTTACGTTGCATCATAGTGCATACTGCAGTGTTCGTCAATATTGTGTGATTCTGCTGGTCATAGTTTCCTTGGTGAATATGATCATTGTGAAGGAAAATGAGTTTACATAAAATGGCGCGTAGTAAAGGGTCCGTACAAAATTTGAAAATTCGTGAAAATTATACGAATGAAAATTTCGTTTTGAAACTACTATATGCTTATCATGTAACATTCTTTTGAGTTTTAAATGTGAAAAAGCGACCAAAAAAATTTATCAAAATACAAGATACGAAGTGCAAATTTGAGCATTTCTATCAGTGTTAAATGATGTTATATGTGTTATCTAACTTAATTTTACGTTAGATGAAAGATTTAATTATATAAATTGACGTGCTAAGTGTATTAAGTATAGGATAATTAATTCTTAAGTGATTAAGTAATTTTATTTTTATTTTTTTGTATTTATCATTTTATAAGCTATTTTGGATTGATTATGTGAATTTCAATTTTCAATTTTCCAGTTGCATTATTGCATTTCTGATGGGGATTTTACATTGCCTATTGTCGTTATTAATATATTTATGTAATGAGGGCTATGCAGTACTTGCTCAAATATGTTCTAAAAAATTAAGAAATTTATTACCTATATTAATTAGGATACCTATGTAAAAGTCTAAAATAACAATTCTATCCATTTGTTTATATTATATGATTTTCATAAAATTTGTGTATCATTTACTATTAGTACATCTTTTAATTTCAGGTGTGGCATATAAGAATAATAGCAAAATTTGGTACCAAGGGCGTACGGAGCGTGTCCTACATGGCCACGATTCGTACTAAAACACTTTTTTTCAAAGATACCACAATAATACTGATCTGGTAAACAGATTTTAATGTTCTGTGTGTAGGAAATAAAGGAATTTATGTGATCTACCTCTTGGGTAATTTGGATTTTGGCTAACTTCAAAACTTTAGTTTTGATGACCAAAAAAACTTTACTAGTACGATCCGTATCCACGTGTGCCAGCAAACCTATTAAAACATATGATAACTGCTCTTTATTACATGGCAAAATTTAAGTAATTCTTCATATTTCAATTAAGGCACTGCTGGCCTCAACCAATTTTCTGAAATGGCCAGGTGATGGAATAAATAACCCCTGAAAGTACGTCGTCTGGGATATCATTGAGAACCTAATTAATCCTTGGTTCCAATTCTTCCAATGGGAAAGGTTCTCTCTTGTACACCTCCTCTTCTGGAGGGGATTCCTAAGGAACGCGTCGCCCATTCAATGTAATGAAAAAGGCTGGTCTGACCACGCACGCACAGTAATATCGAAATGGGGTGGTGCAACATTCTGCATGAATATCAGGGCACCAAGATGGTGACGCACTCATTGATACAATAGCCTTCTCAACTCTCTCCTTCTTTTAATGTCAATTTGGTGAAAAGCAACGATAGTTGCACGATATCTTGGAAAAGAATCGTTTCTGGAATTGAAAAAGATTCGAACATTTATTTTTACCATCAAACATTAAGGAATAGATTATCTTAATAGCATTATTCATTTAACTCATATTTATCATTATTTTGCCTTGTAGATCAAATAGCAGTGCTCCAGAGACAGAAATTTACCACTAAAAAAAAAAGGACCAGAACGCGATTTGCGATTCAGCAATTGAACGCATTTTTTGTCATTTTTGAAATGCTTTTTTTCGCGTGCGAGTCTAGTTGCGGGCGACTCTACATTTCACTATGGCGGTCCGTTGGTTACCGGTTTACTTTTGGTTATTTATCTAATGATATCTTTACTATTCGCTGATTCTAGCGAAATCTGAAGCACATATGTTGTCTTACATTCGCTTTCAAATCATAACATACACAATCTACACCATCACCACAAACACCACATACACCAACTACGCCTACACCACCACCACCTACACCACTTCCACTTACACCACTACTACCTACACCAATACGACCTACATTAACAGAGCAACACCACCTAATTAACCACTTACACCACTACAACTCAAGGTTTTCCCGGGAATTATATTATTTTCGCAATAACATCATAACTATTCAGCAGATACTAACGAAATCCAAGACCCTTATGTTGTTTCAAATTCTCTTTCGAATGATATATGATCAACGTCCTCCAAAGGTTAGTGTGTGAATTTTTAAAAGTTTTAAAGCTCGTAAGGTCATAGGGTCATAATTCAGTATAAATGAGAGCATGCGACTTTTGGTCAGCAGACTTTGTTTTCAATAAACCATCAACAATTTTACTATTAAAATAATTATACTTTTCACGTAAATTTTAAACAAGATGAAAAAAATAGATAATATATATTTGTCTCAAAACTTTTTCCAATAAATCTAAGTGCCTTCATTAAACTCACTTAAATAATTTCGATTAACAAGTACATGCATTTCAAGAACTGGGCTTTGTGTTTTGGATGATTCCAAGTAGTCTTTCATAAAAATTAGTTGCTTATTGTCATGACTTGTTTTATATCAACAAAACAACAAATCGAACAAAAAGTCTTCATTATATTTTTTCGTTTTAATCTAGAAATTCTTAATAGTTACAGTTTTACCTATCTCTAAACTTTTTAACAATACACGATGAAAGCTTAACTGCTTATATAGAAATGTTATAATGATGAATATATATATATAAAAAAATCTAAAAACTTATATATCTTGAGCAAAATCACCATTAAAAATAAAATATAATTACAAAGAAATGAATCCACCTTCACCAACTCTTTTCAGCAACTCGACTCATAATTCTTTATGACTTCTGATATGTTTTATCAGCGGACAATTATAATTAATTCCTGGTGATTATTCTGATTTATGTGTAAAGAATTACAAAGTAATTATACTTATTCCGAAGATTTATCGTTTTTAGTAATAAAAATAATGGAGTATTTTTATCCTAAATGAAAATATATTATTATAACATTATAAAAGCCAAATATTTGAATATAAAATTAAGGTATACCATTGAGATTAATTTGTAATGAAGTTTACAATGTACATATTTGTTCCAATAAAGTGAAGATTTTTCTGGAAAGATAAAATTCACTAACTATGAATAGCTTTTTCGTTCTGAATACACAACTGGCCACAGTTTATTCGTCTCCCGTGAAGTTTTTGAGCTACAGGATACTCATAGCTTCGCTTTGTATAAAATATAGAAAAATACTGAATATAACAAATTTCTGCGTAGTTTCTATAATCTTTTAACAATTAACATACTCTGAAACATATAATAAATCCTTGCTTGAAAGTAAAATGACCAAAATCAACCAAATAATTTGCTTATACAAAGAGAGTTTTTATGTAAGTCAAATTGTGTGCAACTACTGTAGTTACGTCATATATTTACACTTAGATCTTTCCCTGTAGTGTTGAATATATTATTATTATATAGAGCATACAAAGAGACAAACAGAAAATTTTGGAAATTAAACCACCAAGAGGTGTCAGGGCAAGTTGAAGCACAGCAACAAAAAGACATTAGCCAATCTTTTAAACTTATCAAGCATAGGATCAGTGAAAGTATTTGTGGCAAGGCATTCTACAATCTACATATGCTCGGTAAAAAGCACTTAGAAAACTGAGATGTAGAATGACGACCAATTTCGAATGCCATGGATACTTTAGTTTCAGAATAGCTAGTAACTCTGGCTGGTCGATAAAATCTCGGCAAAAGTTTATGCAGAGGATGATTAAGATCATCCACTACTTTAAATAAAATACAAAGAGTTGCAACATCACTACGATGCCCAAATCTTTATTCAAAATCTGATAAGAAAATTTACAGAATTGAATGCACGATCAAGCAATCTCAAATGAGAATATGCAGCAGGACTCCACACAGCAGAGCAATATTCAAAATAAGTTAGAATAAAAGAAAAAAAAAACTTCGAAGAACAAAATCATCCTGATAAGAATACCCAATTTCTGCAAACTATCCTAAGACTTGTATCTTAGATGCGTTTCAAAAGTGAGTTTCGAATCTAAAGTTACGCCCAAGAGCTTGAGCTAGTCAGCCTTGTTAATCAAAGATCCATATATTATCAGATTTGGATGTTCAGGTAAGATAGATCTAGAACAACTCACAATCATTTCCTTAGACTTACTAGGGTGTAATTTCATACCCCACTGAAGACACCATAAAGGAATTTTAGTCATATCCTCATTTTGGCTGTTTGAAACACTCAGTCTCATTGCAGGACATGGAACTTTAGCATAGAGATAGGTGTCATCAGCACAGGGTAAAATTTTATTAGTGATATTAAACCACTTGTCACTAGTACGAGTATATAATATAAAAAGCAAAGGCCCAAGAACGCTACCCTTTGGAACTCTAGCATATACTCTAGAATAAAGACTAAAACACCTATCAACAACAACATGTTGTTGTCTATTAGTTAAAAACTCTGTTAAAATACTTAAGACTCTACCACGAATGCCAACAGACTTTAATTTAAAATCAAACCATTATGGTTGACAGTATCAAAGGTGACACTAAATTCAAGATAGACAAACATAGCCTAACAATTATTGTCTAAAGCACACTGAATTTCATGTATCAGCAAGAATAGTGCATCAGCCGTGGCTAGCCCATTTCCAAAGCCGAAGTGAGTCTCTGGAACCAACTGTCCTTGATATACAGTAAAACGTTTAGACAGCAGACGTTCAAAAGTCATAGATAAAATCGATGTGATTTAAAATGTGCCTATATTCACTGTGAGATGGAGATGATGATGGTCTTTTGGGAATTCGCTTAATGTTGCCTGTACGTCAGCATTCAGGAAATTACTCCGACGAACTAAAATACGAAATAGAACAGCCAGTTTTGTAGCTAGCTGACTGTTAAATCTTTTCAAAATCAATGGAAACATAACAATAGGATCAGTTCCCCCATACTCGTCCAAGTTAAATAAAAGAAATTTTATTTCAGAGGATCTGAAGGCAAATGTATTAAAATTATGTAGCGGGTGACAGTCTAAGGGCAGCTTAATCTCTTCCCTAATTTGCTTAGAATTGAAACTGTCAGTAAGAATTCTGACTTTATCACGATGATGATATGTAACGCTACCATCAGGCTTTATTAAGGTAGGAATAGGAGCCTCAACGCCAAACAAAGCAGATTTAAATGATGACCACATAATATGCGGCTGAGCGATGCCTGTGAGGGCATTCTTCAAATTGGCATTATGTTGACCTTCTATCTCTTTATAAACATTATTTCCTTTTCCTCATCGGAACATAGTTTTCGATTAATCCTATTTCAGTTAATTCTAGATTTGATAACAACCTCTTTGGAGATGGTAAAGTCTGGAATAGAGAAATCTAACTCGAATTTACAAGCCAAACTTCGATGATCTAAGGAACCAATTGGTGCAGTGGTTTGAACCCCCCCTCCCCCACATCAGTGAGTTACAATTCGAGAACGTTTCCGGATGTGTGAGCAATCAGATCACTAATAAAAATGAAGCGAGATTTCTTGTCCTCCTCGTGAATATTAATAGATATATTTAGAAGGTAATCGATCATAAATACTGTCATCTAAGTCAGGGTTTCTATAAAGGCTAAAATTATAAAAATGATTAAAACGGCGGCATACTCTAATAATCATGATTTCACGACATCCACATTCATATTTACTAAAACGTGAAGCATAAAATCCCGCTTGAGTATATAAACACAAGCCTTGCGCTTGAAGTGAGGAGTTCCTTAGAAATTGCATAGGCTTATCAAAATTTTGCAAAAGGAGGTCTGAGGTATGTCTTCTATCTGATACAAGAGTCTCAGAGCAGCAAATAATATCATATTTGGTTGAGGCAACAGAAAACTCTCTCAAGTTACCATAGAGACCACAGATGTTGCAGTAGAATAAATTAGAGAATTAACGACGGATAAGACTAAGGTTAGATTCAATGTCGCTAGACAAAATATGAATACTGACTGACAAAAACTGATAGACAGAGAACTTAGAAAGTAATAACAACAACAAGCTAAACAAC